>CM056049.1:534310196-534910196 GCA_029574335.1 Rana kukunoris | reverse complement strand
ACTTTCCCCTTTGCTCTTTGTTTGTTGTGTGGAGCCTTTTTTAATATCCATTAGAGTAAACCAGGAAATTACGGGTATAGAAGCAGGAGGACAAGAACACAAAATATCCGCCTTTGCGGATGATATTATGATACATATAACAAACCCTATGTAAAGTCTTCCAAAAATTATGGAAGAACTGGGAAAATATGGCCAGGTTTCAAATTTAAAAATAAATATGGAAAAAACTGAAATTCTGAATATTTCGGTCCCAATGAATGAGAGCAGAGACCTCCGAAAATTATATCCTTTTGCATGGAAACAAAAAGGTCTAAAGTACTTGGGAGTATTTTTGTCAAGAACTGATGTAGATTTATACCATGATAATTATATGCCTCACTAGAAATAATTATTTCCCCCCAGGAAAAAATAATAAATTGTATTTAAAATGGACAAAAGGGCCACATTTGAGACTAAGAGATGTCATGAAGGGAAATGCCCTATGTACATTAAACGAACTGCGGGAAAGATACGGACCCACCCCCTGGGAAGTATGGAGATATAACCAGCTGAAACATTTTGTAGATACCCTCACAAAACCTCTTAGGGGGGTAGGCAGGCTAAATGTATGGGAAAAACTGGTGGAGGAAGCGCGGATAGACAGACATGGAATCTCTACCATTTATAAAATGTTAATGACGCATATGGAGCGGGACGCTGTTTGCCCAACAGAGAGCTGGGGATTAGAACTAAATCAACCACCACCAGATCGTATGAGAAGCAGAATTTTGGACTATGTCCATTCCACCTCTGTAGATGCATGGATAAAAGAAATGAATTTTAAACTTTTGAACAAATGGTACTATGTACCGGTGAAATTAAACAAGATAAACCCCCAGGAGACATCTTTATGCTGGAGGGAATGTGGGGAGGTGGGAACGCATGCCCATATTTGGTGGCAATGTCTGAAGATCCAGCCATATTGGATCCAAATATTACAACTTATTAAAGAAATCAGCGGAATCGAGATTAGCTTGGACCCATGGCAATGTCTATTCCATGCTGTGACTACACCTGGAAATAAATATAAAACAACAATTATCCCAATACTGTTAAATGCAGCAAAGACTTTAATCCCCAAAAAAGGGAAAGATAAATTAGCACCCCCGATACAAGAATGGTTAAGGGAAGTAGAAAGGATAAGAAGTATGGAGGAGACAATATCTTAATATAAGGAATTAAATAACCAAGACACTGGAACCTGGGGAGGCTGGGAAAAATTTAAAAAATCTATGATTTATATAGGCTATATGAGAAATGAGGAATGTACTTAGAGGGGGTTTTAAGCACAATTGCACTTTAACACAATGGGTATATGGGTAGTGGTGGACAAGAGTCTCTCTTGTCCCCTCATAAATATGGAGTTGGGAGGGCACAGGAATATGTCCTAATAATTTGGTAATTTTTGAAGTAGGGACAGGTGTTTTTTTTTTCTTTTTCATCTCTCTCACCTAAGAAGAGAGGTATATAGATAGGGGAGGACGAGAGCTATTCTTGCCCCCTCATAATATGGAGTAGGGAGGGCACAGGGAATATATCTTAAAAATGAGGCACTTTTTGAAACAGTGGGTGTGGTGCGTTTTTTTTTTTCTTCATCTCTCTCACCTAAGAAGAGAGGTATATAGATAGGGGAGGACGAGAGCTATTCTTGCCCCCTCATAATATGGAGTAGGGAGGGCACAGGGAATATGTCTTAAAAATTAGGCACTTTTTGAAACAGTGGGTGTGGTGCGTTTTTTTTTTACCCCCGGGGAAGGGGTAGGGGGGGAGGAGAGAGTAGGAGATAAGGAGGAGGTAGGTGGGACTGTCCTATAATTGTGGTATAGGAATTGTTTAATGTTGTAATTTATGTGTAAACAACAAATGTATTTAATTGAAGAATTTTTTTTTGTATGCTTATTGTCAATGAATGAATGAATGAATGAATGAAAACTTGTATAGCGCGGCACATGCGAACTGAATCGCCTCTGGGCGCTTGTTGTTCCTGTCTCCTTTGATATCAAAAGAGATGTGTCTTGACCTTTTTCCTAAATGCTAGGTGGTTCTCCTCCAACCGAATGCTGGTTGGTAAAGCCTTCCATAGTCTGGGACCTTGGATCGCGAATCTTCTTTCTCCTTTGGACTTGAAGTTGGCTTTCGGAACCTGGAGCAGGTTCTGATTCGTGGATCGCAAAACGCGATTGGGGTTATGCGCTTTTATTATTTCGCATAAATAGAGGGGGGCATTTCCATGGACACATCTATGCGTAAGACAGAGAGCTTTAAAAGCAATTCTGTCTTTAATTGGCAGCCAATGAAGGGCTCGCAGTGAAGGTGAGATGGATTCCCAAGGTTTTTTCCCTGTCACAAGTCTGGCGGCCGTATTCTGAACGACTTGCAGACGAGCGATTTGGTACTTGGGGAGTCCGAGGTAAAGGGCATTTGCATAATCCAGCCTGGAGTTTACAACTGCTCCCACCACGACCGCTAAATCTTCTTTAGGGATGAACGGAGTGAGTCTGCGTAGTAGGCGCAGTAGATGGTGAGATCCGCTGACTACTGACCCTATTTGTGCGTCCATTGTCATAAAGGAGTCAAAAATGACTCCTAGGCTTTTGACTTTGGCGCTAGGGGTGATGATTTTGCCCAAAATAGGCGGGGGGATCCACGCTGTTGAAAGTCGATTCCTGCGCTTGGCGTGAAACAGAAGAAGTTCTGTTTTCGCTCCATTGAGTTTAAGATAACTCTTTGTCATCCAGTCCTCTATCAAAGAGAGGCATGTCTCTAGATTGAGGTGGTGATCCTGTTTATTGCAGATGCGGAAATACAGTTGCGTATCATCTGCATATGAGTGGTAAAGCAGTTTTTGGCTGCTGATAATCTCAAAAAGAGGACGAAGATAAATGTTAAACAGCACTGGTGACAGAGGCGAGCCTTGGGGGACTCCGCATGTTACTGTGCGTTTCTCAGACGTAAACGATCCTAACTTCACAGTTTGCGATCGGTTTTCCAGAAAAGAGGAGAACCAAGATAAATCGCCTTCTGCGACTCTGGCTACTTCAACAAGCCGAGTCAGCAGCAGTTTGTGGTCTACCGTGTCGAAAGCGGCACTTAGGTCCAACAGAACTAGAAGACAGGATTCTCCTTCGTCTGCGGCCTTGAGAACATCGTCCCATACTTTCAGCAATGCTGTTTCCGTCCTGTGTCCGGGACGGAAGCCAGATTGCAATGGGTCAAGTAGCTTGTAGGTATCTAGATGCTGTTGCAGCTGTTGTACCACTACTTTTTCCATTATTTTTGAAAGTGTGTTGAGGCTTGTTATGGGACGGCGGTGGAGTGGGTCCTTGGGGTCCAGGGAGGGGTTCTTCATGATGGGTAGGATTGTACCCTCTTTCAATTGTGAGGGCACTATGCCCTCCAAGAAAGACTGGTTGATAAGCTGCGTGATGGGAGGAGCCAGGATGTAGGCGCATTCCTTCAGCAGTTTAGTGGGTATAATGTCATTTGGCGCTGTGCCATTACGCAAAGCGCCAATGATATTCTTGGTGGTCTCAATGGGGATGGGTTCCAGGGTAAACTTACCTGATATCGGAGAATTACTATGGGTGTTATGTGAGAGGCTGCAGGGGGGGCTGAGGGGGGAATTGTTTTGCTGAATGCTTTCACGGATTGCCTCGATTTTATTAACAAAGTAATCCGATAGTTCATCACAAAATTCTTGTGTGTCCGAACTGGGGGCTTCAATGCAACTTGGTTTCATGGTCTGGGTGACCATCTTGAAGAGTTCACGGGGGCGGTTTAGGGCACCGTTGATAGCCTCCGAAAAATACTTTTTCTTGGCTTCGAAAATTCCTTTGTGGTATTTTCTCGTAGTCGCCTTGTAGATGGATAAGTTTAGCTCTGAAGAACATCTTTTCCAGGCAGATTCTGCCCTTCTGCGTTCTTGCTTCAATAACGACAGCTGGTTGTTAAACCAGCTGCGGTTGTTTTTCCGAATGCGGGTTATTCGTTTCGGCGCTACCAAGTCGGCTGACTGTAGCATGGCCGAGTTTATGGCATCCAATGTTTCAACGGCCGTTTGATGCGGCTGAGTTGTTTCTATTTTCTTCCTTAAAGTAGTTTTGAAGAGTTCCGAGTGGAGCTTCTTCTGACATCTAGTCCAGTGTATTGTCACTGGATTTGATGTTTTTGTTGCGGGGGGGATGGTGGAAATACTGAATATAATTGCATGGTGATCAGTCCATGGCAATTTTTCATTTTCCAAAATTTTTATTTCCAGAGCTTGTCTGAAAATAAGATCGAGTGTGTGACCTGAAGTATGTGTGGGCCCACATACTAGTTGCTGTAACCCTAATCCTTCCAGGTGGTCAATACAGGCGTCGGCAATGGGGTCTTGTGAGGAGTTGGCCCAAAGATTGAAATCCCCAAGCAGAAAAAGATGTTTGCTGTTGAGGGTGTAAGTGGAGAAGAAATCCGTCCATGATGATAGCAGCTGCGGTTTTGGGCCGGGCGGCCTATAGCAGAGCAGAATGTGGACGGTCTCCTTTGAACTTGCTTGCAGTTGCAGAGTAAGGGTTTCCATGAATGGAAGAGGGTTTTGGCGGACTGGTTTGGTGATCGTAAGATGAGTCTTGTGGATCACCGCCAGGCCGCCTCCTCTTTGCCCTATTCTGTTTTCCGTAATAATACGGTAATTTTCTGGCACCAGTTCTCCTAGAATGGTGTTACAGTCGGCTGTGAGCCAGCTCTCTGTAATAAAGAGACAGTCTAGGTCATTTTGTTGAATGAAGTCGCGGATTTCTAGTCGGTGTTTTACTGCCGATCTAGTGTTAATCAGAGCACATGATATGTAAATGGCAGAAATGTCTGACCGTCGATCTATGATCGATTCTCAAAAGTTGCTCGATTCTTAGAGCTTTTTTGGTGATGGCTGGCAGTATTGCGGCGCATCGCCTCAAACTCCAAATGGTTTCGGCAGAATATTGCCGACATGCCATGATCGCCAATACACCGGAGGGGGGGGGGGGACTTGGGGCAGTGGGGGGAGGAATTGAACTCCTCTCTCCTGGCTTGGTCCAGAGGAAGGCAAAAAACCCTGGCGGCGCTCGGCCAATATGCTCCGGTAGGGAAAAAATTCCTTCCTGACCCCTGTAAGAGGCGATCGGGTAACCCCTGGATCAATTCTGTATGTTTGGAAAGACGGGGGGGGCTGGGGCTGGGAGGGTGACCCTATTGCTGGATCGGTGGGATGGCTGCCTGCTCAGGCAGTGTGATGTGAGCTGACTGATAAGGTGTTTCTCAAATAAAAAATTGGGGGGTGCGAGGGGTGAAAGCAGGGCCGAGTGACTGTCCTTTTGGGATGGGGGGGGTTCCCTGGAAGCTGGCTGAGGACCGTAGTGGCTTGGGGAGCGGTGCGCCGTTAGGCCGCAAGTGAAGCCGCGGTCTTTCCCTCAAGAAAGCCCCAGAACGGCTGAAATTTCCACGGGAAGGTGGCGGGAGGAAGCCCCTGAAGGAGATGGCGGTGTGGGCGTGCAGGGGGTCAAAGAAAGGCACTATGGAGATCCTGTATTGCTGCGGCTTGATCCTGAAAAGGACGGCCGTCAGCAGCATTTGTGAAGGGCTCTTACCTGCGGAGAACCAGGGAGCTGAGCTGAAGGAGTGGAGAGGAGAGATCAGGCTGGGGCACAGGACATTTCCAGGGCTGGAAAACTGGAGCGAGGACTGAGCTAGCAGGGCTAGTAGGGCTGGAGAGGGACTCTGCCTATCTGCCTCCTACGCCTGCCTGGAGCTATAGCACACACGCTCCTACTCTAGGAGACGTGCGCCGTGTGGAGCTCCTGTAGCTAATCCACCTGTCAATGTGGTGTTAAATGTATAAATGTTTTAAAAAACGTAATAAAATAAATTTAAAACAATGAAGCAGCTAACGTATGTTAGACTCAAACACCGGGTGTTCTCCAGGTCACGAATACCAAACATTTTGGGGCGTTCACGGGCAAACTCTTGCCCTGCGGAACGCTCCATAATGCACTGCGAGATTGGCGTGCTTATATAGTGTATTTATGAATGAAGAGACATTAGGCAGGTTAGTTAGTATATATATACAGCCTATACTCTACATTTAGGCCTTGTACACACGAGTGAATAAATCCGACGGACCACTTCAGCCGAAAAATCCGCTCGTGTGTAGGGGCAAACGGACCGTTCTGGCCGGATTCTTCCGGCGGAAAATTTCCAAAGCATGCTTTGGAATTTTTCCGCCAGAGAGCTGTCCGTCAGATATGTCCGCTGGTTAGTACGGCAAACCAGCGGACATATCTGCCCGCACATGCGTCGTATCCTGTGAATGGATCCGACGCATGCGCGCGGAAGTGTTTACTTCCTGGTGCGGTGACGTGGCGGTCACGTGGCGGCGTCAACGTCACCGCCGCGTCACCGCGCTGTCCGCCGGCGGGGAATTTGATCCGATGGTGTGTACAGCCATCGGATCAAAGCAATCCGGCGGACAGATCCGATGGGAACGGTCCGTCGGACCGTTCCCATCGGATCTATTCCCTCGTGTGTACAAGGCCTAAGTGTAGACTAGATATTCATTCAGTCAGTGCAGTCAGTGTAGTATAGTACAGTGGGGGTTATTTACTAAAGACAAATCCACTTTGCACTACAAGTGCAAACTACAAGTACAAAGTACACTTGAAATTTCACTGAAAGTGCACTTGGAAGTGCAGTCACTGTAAATCTGAGGGGTAGATTTGAAATGAGGGGAAGCTCTGCTGATTTTATCATCCAATTATGTGCAATCTAAAATCCTGTTTTGTTTTTTTTACTCTCCTTGCATGTTTCCCTCGAATCTACAGCAACTGCACTTCCAAGTGCACTTTGCAATTGTAGTTTGCACTTGTAGTGCAAAGTGGATTTGTCTTTCGTAAATAACCCCAGTGAATTGAAGTGATTAAGGAGAACCTTGCGCCAAAATCCATATCAGTAAAAAATACTACTACGTACTTTTTGGTGTGTGCAGAAAATTAAAAAAAATCTCTAGCAGCAAAAAGGTTAAAGGGGTTGTAAAGGTAAAAATGTTTTCCCTAAATAGCTTCCTTTACCTTAGTGCAGTCCTCCTTCACTCACCTCATCCTTCGATTTTGCTTTTAAATGTCCTTATTTCTTCTGAGAAATCCTCACTTCCTGTTTTTCTGTCTGTAACTACACACCGTAATGTGAGGCTTTCTCCCTGGTGTGGAGAAAGCCTCTTGAGGGGGAGGGGGCGAGCAGGCAAGTCAGGACACTCTCTACTTTGCAGATGAAGAAAGGAGCTGTGTGTTAGTGGGCGTCCTGACACTCCCCCCCCCCTCAAGAGGCTTTCTCCACACCAGGGAGAAAGCCCCCCATTACTGTGTGTAGTTACAGACAGAAGAACAGTAAGTGAGGATTTCTCAGAAGAAATAAGGACATTTAAAAGCAAAATCGAAGGATGAGGTAAGTGAAGGAGGACTGCACTAAGGAAAAGGAAGCTATTTAGGGAAAAACATTTTTACCTTTACAACCCCTTTAAATACAATGGAATTGGATATCTGCCTTGTACATACAGGCCCAGATTCACAGAGCGATTACGCCTGCGCAACAGGAGATGCGCGTGCGTAAGTCTAAATGTGCGCGTGCGTTTCGTTGCGCGGCATCCCCAGAACGAGATACGCAAAAAAAATTTTTTGTCCCGCGTATTTTCGTTAGACTGGCGCATCCGTCCGCGCAAAAGTGCGATAGACACACCATTGATTTGCTAGTCAAATATGCTAATGAGGGACTTACGGGGATCCACAAAACAACGTTGGGGCAGCGCAGGCGACGCAGTGTGCGCAACAGCAAAATGTCCTGTCTAAAATTAGAGCTGATAAAAGCTGGTCTAAAAAAAGAAAAAAAGTCTACTTGTTAGATAAAGCAACACTGTTAGTGAGCAGCTCAGCAGTCACACGTGTTGCTCAACAATCTGTATGCCAACATGCCAGGGGCATCGTCGCGCATAGCTATACTACTGACTTTAGATGAACAAAGAAGGAGGAGGGCACGGAGGATGGCACGGAGGATGGCACGGGAGAGGATATACCGTACCCACATAGACCTGTTTGGCATGAGTGATTCTGAGGTGTATCGCATCTTCAGATTCACCCCTCATGCCATCCTGGAATTAACCACAACCCTGCAGGATGACATCACCAGCCCAACACACCGCTCACATGCAGTGCAGCCACTGGTCAAGGTCCTGGCAACACTCCATTTCCTTGCCAGTGGCTCTTTTCAGCGTACAAGTGGAGTGGTGGCTGGGATGTCACAGTCCTCCATGAGCAGATGTGTGCACCAGGTTGTCCCTGCAATCCTCAGACGCATGGCCAACCAAATCATCAAACCCACCACTGAGGACCTGCGGCTGAAGGCAATGACAGATTTCTACAGAATTGCCAGATTCCCACGCACTGTGGGGGCCATTGATTGCACACATGTGGCACTCCAGCCCCCCCAGGAGACAGAGCACATGTACCGCAATCGGAAGCATTGGCATTCCATCAATGTACAGGTGATAGTCGATGCCCAAGGCCTCATATGGCACGTCCGTGCCAAACACCCAGGGTCCAGCCATGACAGCTACATATACAATCAATGCCACATCCGAATGGAATTTGATCAGAATGTGTATGGGGACACCTGGCTGGTTGGTGAGTGACATGGGTGGCAGGCATGACTATCCCCTCCCATGATGCACATCACAAGGGGCACATGCATGACTAACATCCTCCTGTCTTTTCCCTTACAGGTGACTCTGCATATCCACTGGGACCCCATCTCATGACTTCTATCCGGAACCCCCAAACTCCAGGAGAGGAAAGATACAATCAAGCACATGCTCAAACACGAGCAGTGGTGGAGCGCACCTTTGGCATCCTAAAGTCACGTTTCCGATGCCTGGATAAGTCTGGGGGTACCCTCTTGTACTCCCCAAACTTTGTGTGCCAGATCATCGGTGCATGTTGCATGCTGCACAACTTTGCAGAAAGAAAGGGCCTGCAGATTGACCTACGTGATGACCTGACCCCTGAACCAGACAATCCCCCCCTAACCGAGGTTAACCCGTCTTCTGAGGGAAGAGCAGCCAGGAGACAGCTCACATTGGGCATCTTTGCACGTTAAAAATACACATTAATCATGGCACAATGAGAATGCATGCATGCACACCACTGTGGTCCCTAGCACACACACCCCACATCCACATCAAATTGGATTGGCACCAGTCCACCATGCTGGACTTGTGAGCAGCAACGCCACGCCAAGGCTCCAATTATGTCACTGAACATTCATACACCATTCACACGGACCTGGGGATCACTTCTCCCTGGTCCTGGGGAACCCTTCTCCACCAAAATTGAGGGTGACACCCCTTTTCCGGCAGGAATGTCACCCCCACATTCACACAGCATTCACAACCCCAAAAAAAAAATGACCTGCAAAATCAAAAAATTTCCAGCAAAAAAAAAAAAAAAACATTTGAAAAAAAAAAAATTTGGGGGAAAAACAAATTACTGCCCTCTGCGTGAGCCACGCCTGGGGCGCCCCTGGCCATGGCCCCGGGCTTCTCAGGGGAGACTCATGGGGAAGGGGTAAAACCGGGGAAGGAGGATCAGCCCCTGATCTCTGCCCACCTGGTGGCCTGCCCTCCAAGGCCACGGCAATTCTGTCCAGGGCAGCACCAACTGTTGCCGTGTTGGCCTGGATAGCCAGGGTAAGGGCCCTCACATCCTGCCCAATGCCTGCTGATGTCGTCTGCAGTTCATTTAGGCAGGTTGTGAAAGCCCGGGAGTGGGAGTCCAGGTTCCCCAGCGTATCCTTGATGGAGGACAGGCTCTCCTCCATCCGCACCAATGTCTGGCTGACCTGTCCCTTCTCAGGGTGGCGGGCAGGAGATCGGCCACCCCCCTGGTGGTCTGGGATGACATCCTGCCTCCAGCTGATGCTTGTGGCCGGGGAGAATGGGAGGCCCTTGTGAGGGGAGCCATGTTGGGGGAGGAGGGGGGGGGCTCCCCCTTAGGGAGGCCTGCCTGCTGGCAGCCAGAGGGGAGGAGTCCTCAAAACCCAAACGTCCAGTGCCTGACATGGACTCCTCCTCCTCATGATTCTCCTCCTCCTCATGATTGTCCTGCTCCTCATGATTGTCCTGCTCCTGTTGAACCTCCTCCGCGGACTCCGGCCTTGTTGGGGGGCCTCATTAGGCTGCTGTCCTGGGGTTGGTGCGGTCAGGCCAGATGGCCCTGCACCCTCCTGCACATCTGTGGATGACACAAAACATTCACAGGTTGGAGAATCCACACACTTGCCACATATTCCCTTTCATCCCCTCCCCCACACATGCTACACACCTGATATTAAAAAAGAAAACAACTTACCTGGCACCACGGGCTGGGGACTGGAGTCAAAGCCGGGCAGGCCCTCAACTTCATGCCGATGAAAGGTCAGGGCCACCGCACGCTCCTCCGCTGTCAGGCTAATACGGCATGGTGGGCCCCCTCCTGTGCCCCTGGCATGGGCATGCATTCTGGCCAACTTCTTTTTGACCAGACGCCGTAGGTCATTGATTTTTTTGTCAATCCCAGACCTGGTCCGTGTCTCCCCCTGCCCCGCTGAATTCACCTGGTCAGTGATCCTATCCAAAATCTCCCTCCTCATGGTCGGGGTGGTGTTGGCACTCTCTGGGCCGTGGAGGTAACGCCCATACTCGCTAATGGCCCGGGCAAGAATCTGTTTTTCCACAACTGTAAAATTAAGCATTCGTTTTCTCTCAGTCATCCTTCCAAAAAAAACCAGTCCCAGTCAACAAAATTCACGCACACAAACAAGCACAACCAATCACAAAAAAACACACACACAGAGAGAAAACTACTCACCAAGAAACAGTCCCCAAAAAAAAATAAAAGCAGGAAAAGAAACAAAAAGAAATATATCAATCAAACAAACAGTCTCTCAAACACTTATCAAAAACCACTTTCAAAAATCTAACAACAACCACTTGATCACACAGAACACTAATCTGACAACTACAAAACACACCGCAACGAACAACAAGAACAAAAGCACTTTGTTAAATGGGAAGGGACAAAGGGATGTACTTTTGCAAAGGAAGTGCGTTTGTGTGTATCTATTTATACTGTTCGCGTAGTTCACAACGTTGCCCTAGTCCATTTCCAATTTCACTGATTGCGCCGCTCCCGAGTTGTGAGCATGCGCACATCGGAGCTGACATGGTCTCGTTCAAGCGCGCATGCGCGAGCCGGCCGGCCCTTCATTTGCATGGGGTCACGGCTCATTTCAATGTAACACGCCCACGTCCCTCCCAATTTGTATTACTCCTCCTTACGCCTCTGGAAAAACGTTACGTATGCGCAATTTCCTGCGCAAAAGCTACGAGAATAGGGTGATTACGCGGCAAAATTGCGCACGTCTAACGTAAAGGCGGTGCGCTACGCCGGTCCAATAATGCGCAGATGTACGTGAATCTGGGCCACAGTGTATAAGTGCAATGTATTCTATTTATTTTTTTCATAAATAGTTTACTAAGGATAATTTTTGCATAATCATACAAGTGAAAAAGACAAATGTATAAATACAAATCTGTATTTAAAGCATATGATTGGTGTTGGATTACTTTGTAAAAGAATGAGATTCGGTACATTTATTTACAAATACTCTAATAAAAATAATTAAAGCACTGATAGAAAGAAAAAAACAGCACATAATATAGCACAGTGTGTTATTTATTTGCATATTTAATGCTTGTGTATGTGGGAACACTTATATGAAATGGGAATTAAAAAATGCTGTGAACAGAGTATCTTAGACTGTTTGCTATAGCTTGTATTTCCATTATGCTTTATAAGCTAATGGTACACTGGAGATCAAATCTCTGTGCTGCTAATTTAACCACTTCAGCCCCAGAAGGATTTACCCCTTCCTAATCAGGCCATTTTTTGCAGTACGGCACTGCGTTGCTTTAACTGACAATTGTATGGTCGTGCGACATTGTACCCAAACAAAATTTATGTTCTTTTTTTTTTCTCCCCACAAATAGAGCTTTCTTTATGTGGTATTTAATCAGCTCTGCGTTTTTTTTTTTTTTAACTATAAACAAAAGAGGAGCGACAATTAAAAAAAAAAAAACACAATATTTTTTTCTTTTTGCTATAATAAATACCCCAATAAAAAAAAAATATATAATAATTATTTCCTCACCTGAGGCCGATATGTATTCTTCAACATATTTTTGGTAAAAAAAAATCGCAATAAGTGTATAATTGATTGTGCAAAAGTTATAGATTTATGGCATTTTTATTATTATTATTATTATTTTTTTTTTTACTGCAACATTGCAGCAGACAGATGGGACACTTTTGACACATTTTTGGGACCATTCACATTTATACAACGATCGGTGCTATAAAAATGCTGTATAAATGTCACTGGGAGGGAAGGGGTTAACCCTAGGGGGCGATCAAAGGGTTAAATGTGTTCCCTGATTGTGTGTTCTAATTGTGGGGGAGATGGGACTGACTTGGAGAGAAAAATGATTGTTGTTACTATATACTAGGAACACACAATCTGTCTCCTCTATCCTGACAGGATGTGGATTTGTGTGTTTACCCACACAAATCCCGTTCTCGCTCTTTCAGGAGTGATCGTGGGTGCCAGGCGGACATCGCGGCCACCCGGCACGTGCATCAGCTCCTTAGGGACACAGCGGCGGATGCGCACCCCCTATACTCCTTAGAGTGCCATTCTGCCGCCATTGACGGGCCGGGCAGTGAGCAAGTTGTTAGAACCACTAGTTCACTATCCAACAAAAATGTTAAAAAACAGCACCCTGCAAAGGTAGAATTTGTGCCCGTTTACTTACCATGCTCAGATGCTTACCCCTTTAACGCCATTTGCCACAGCTCCCTGGTTTCCTGGACATGCTCAATGACAATGTTCTAGAATGCAGAGGGAAACAATCAAACCTGCAGCATGTGAGATCAAAAACAGTCAAAGCAATCAATTGCTGCTCTAATGATTGCAGAGGAGTCAAAAAGAACAACATTTGTCTAACATCCTAGTAACCTATCTATGAGGGTGCTACACTTGTGTTATTAGAGCTACCCTGGACTTCACTATGAGGGATGCTGCTCATGATGATAATCACAAGTAGCTGTGTTTTGAACTGTTTCACTGAACTAATGTTTCTCAGCTAAATTTTCTGTTGTAGAGAAAAACTTATAGGGCCAGATTCAGGTAGATGGGCGAATCTTTAATCTGGAGTAACGTTTCTCATTTACGTTACTCCGCCGTAACTTTAGGAGCAAGTACTGTTATTCACAAAGCACTTGCTCCTAAAGTTGCGGCGGCGTAGCGAAAATGAGCCGGCGGAATTCAAATTGGGCGGGTAGGGGGCTTGTATTATGTTAACTATGCGCGATCCCGCGGCGAACGTACTGCGCATGCTTCGACTGTCAGTGCGCATGCTCCAAATTCTTTCAGGGAACGTCAATGATGTCAATCCCCATTCACGGACGTTTTACGCAAACGACGCAATTTTTTTTTTTCGACGCGATGACGACGGCCATACTTAACATAGGATACTCCACTAGGGGGCTGCTTTATCTTTGCGCCGCGTATCGCTTACGGAAACGTCGGAAAGCCACTGCGTCGCGCCCGAATATGATCGTGAATTTCTGATTCCCGCTGATTAACATATTCTCAGGCGTTAATCAGCGGGATGCCCCGCGCGCCATTTTTAAAATTGAAGTTACGATACGACGGCGAAATACAATTACGCCGCTCGTATAGTAACTCCAACCCGGCGTTTCATGTTTTCTGCTTACTGAAAAACAGAAACGCCGGCTCAAAGTGAGAGTAAGGCCCCTTTCACATTGAGGCGTTTTTCATGCGGTACAGCGCTAAAAATAGCGCTGCTATACCGCATGAAAAATCATGCCCTGTAGTGTTCAATGTGAAAGCCCGAAGGCTTTCACACTGAAGCGGTGCGCTAGCAGGAACGCTCCAAAAGTCCTGCTAGCCGCATCTTTACCGCGGTATAGGAGCGGTGTGTTCACCGCTCCTATAGCGCGCCTTCCCATTGGAATCAATGGGAAACCGCGGTAATAGCGCGGTAATACCGCCCGCAACGCGGGTGGTATTAACCCTTTTTCGGCCGCTAGCGGGGGTTAAAACCTCACCGCTAGCGCCCAAATATCGCGGTAAACACGACGGTATAGCGGCGCTACAAATAGCGCGGCTATACCGTCACCGCGGCTCCACGCCTCAATGTGAAAGGGGCCTTAGGCTGGAGTATCACTGATACTCCAGCCTAACTCTACCTGAATCTGGCCCATAGAGACTAAGCGATGCAGCCACATGTTAACACTAAAAAAATTAAACAATTAACCTCCCTGCTAACACTTAAACCCTAACTTCATCCTAACCTGGCAATTAAAATTAGTTTTTAACACTTAACCTGAGCAGTAAAATGTAACACTTTCAGCTAAACATACCCCTTTACCTAACACTAATTTATATATACCCTGAACCTGAATGTAACTATTATTGTTGAACACCTAATTTTAACCCCTAAGCTCTAATCCTAAACTTAACCTAGCCCCAAGTTTTCTCTACAAGCTACGGCTATCTTAAATCCTATCTACTGACCCTTTCAAATACTTACCTTGTGATCTCTAAAGCCCCCTTCACATGGGCAATCTGATCAGGTCCACCAGCCAGTTTTTCATTATTCCTAAATGGAAGGTCCATTAAGCCCTATGGATAAGTGGATGTAAATGGACTTGTGTCCATTTACACCTGCTTACAGTACCTCTGGGTCTTTCCAGGTGTGGAAAAAAACAGTCCTCTTCTGTTTTTGCAGACTGGATTGAAGGTAGCCAAATGTAAATGAACAACAGAGTCCATTTACAGTGTCTTGAAAAGATATTCATATACCCTAGAAGTTACAACCAAAAACGTAAATGTATTTTATGTGATAGACCAACACAAAGTGGCACATAATTGTGATGTGAAAGGAAAATGATAAATGGTTTTCAATTTTTTTCAAATAAATTTGTAAAAAGCATGCATTTGTATTTAGGTCCCCTGAGTCAATACTTTGTTGAACCACCTTTCGCTGCAATAAAAGCTGCAAGTATTTTTGGTCTCTACCAGCTTTGCACTTCTAGCAAGTGACATTTTTGCCCATTCTCCTTTGCAAAATAGCTCAAGCTCTGTCAGATTGGATGAAGAGCATCTGTGAACAGCATTTTTCAAGTCTTGCCACAGATTCTCAATTGGATTTAGGTCTGGACTTCATATGCTTTGATCTAAACCATTCCATTGTAGCTCTTGTTGTATATTTAGGGTTGTTGTCCTGCTGTAAGGTGAACCTCAGCCCCAGTCTCAAGTCTTTTGCAGACTCTAACAGGTTGCCCTGTATTTGGCCCCATCCACCTTCCCATCAACTCCAACCGGCTTTCCTTTCCCTGCTGAAGAAAAGCATCCCCACAACATGATTCTGGCTTTCTTCTTGCCACAGATTTGTGGAGCACACGACTAATAGTTGTCCTGTGGACAGATTCTCCCACCTGAGTGGACCATTTATCTCTGCTACATGTGAAAGTAGCCTGAAAGTATAGGCGTACTAGATCAACACCAAAAATGTCCCGCTTCAGAAACAAGCAGGACCTAAATTTGAGAGTTAAAAAACAGCTTATTCACAATAGTTGATATATGAAGGTTTATTTATTAATGGAGTTGAGACTCTTCACACACTAAATTGCGTGAATAATCAAGTGGAAAACAAATTCTTGTTTACTAATTTCACCGTACATATGACTGGATAATGAAAATGAATATCCAAACAATTTATTGTGTGAGGACTCTCAAATCCTTTAGTAAATTAACCCTATGCCATCACAGGCAAGTAAAACAAAAAGTCACCATAAAATTAGCTACAGTAAATAGTAAAATAATATACTAAATATAGTATGTAATGCATAAATGGACTATCGGTTCCTCTAATGGCGTGTACACACCATCGGATCAAATTCCCCGCCGCCGGACGGCGCGGTGACGTTGACGCCGCCGCGTCACCGCCACGTCACCGCACCAGGAAGTAAAACACTTCCGCGCATGCGCCGAATCCATTCGGCGGCGGCGCGGCGGCGGCGCGGCGGCGGTGGGGGACGACATGTCTGCTGGTAAGTGTACTAACCAGCAGACATGTCGGGCGGACAGATTCCACCGGATGGATTTCAAAGCATGCTTTGAAATCTGTCGGGTGGAGAAATCTGTCCGCTAGCCCATACACACGAGCGGAGATGTCTGCTGAAACGGTCCATCGGACCGTTTTCAGCGGACATATCCCCTCGTGTGTACGAGGCCTAAGACCGTCCCAGCAGACAGATTCGATCGTGTGTACGGGCGAGCCAACGGATTTGGCCAGCCGACAGATTTGAAAGCATGCTTTCAAATCTGTCGACTGGGAACCCGTCCGCCCGACATGTCTGCTGGTTAGTACGCTAACCAGAAGACATGTATTCTCGCACACGCGTCGAATGGTTTTGACGCATGCGCAGAAAGTGTTTTACTTCCTGGTGCGGTGACGTGGCGGAGTCAACGTCACCGCCACGTCAGAGCGCCACACGATCAAACCAATACGATCAAACCAATACGTCCCCAGCAGACAGATTTGTTCAAATCGGTCTGTCCGACCGATTTGAACAAATCTGTCTGCTCGTGTGTATGGGGCCTTAAAGTTCAACTACAGGAATTATTATCTTCACAGGTTTCCAACAGACAAACAATGGCTTGGGAGGACCTCACTTTCATGCAGGCATAGCTCTATCTTCTAAAAATTAGTTAGTTTACAATGTCAGCAGTTCTCAACTCCTGTAGTCGGGTCCCACTAACAGGCCAGGTTTGCAAGATAACTGAAATACATCACAGGTGATATAATTTGCTGCTCAGTGATTGCCTCATGGAAAGCGTCTCTCCATGTGGGCACTCGAGGTGAGCAGGAGCCAGGAGCACTGCTGGCGAACCACAGAAGAAGAGGATCGGGGGCCACTCTGTGCAAAACCCTTAGCACAGAGGAGGTAAGTATAACATGTTTGTTGTTTAGAAGAAAAAAAAAATAACCTTTCCAACCCCCTTAAAATCTGGCCTGTTAGTGGGTCCTAAGGACCCAGATGTAGGATTTCAGGTCTTATAGATCCCAACACTTTTTCCCCACTTTCTTACCATTTTGTGAATGATGCATACATCCAGAGTAGCCAGGAAATACAGCTGGAGCTGCATACCCTCCAGCATGTAAACAAACTGATTTACAGAAGATAGAAGTACTGAATGTCTGCAGGACATCAAGGTCCTTCCCTGCTGGAACCTGTGAAAGTAATCATGTTAAGAGTTGAGTTTTAAGCACCAATACATTCTGAACATTTAATAGTACTTCATTTTACATTCATGGATGAACTATTTCTTTTTAAGTGTATTTGTTTAGCTCTGACAATACATAGATTTTATTTCTTCCTTCACGTTATATATGCACGATTAAGCTTGGCTGTAAAAAGTAGCAATGTCTTCCTGTAATTGTATGCAGGCAAACACTGGCCTCTTGGCAGTTCTCAAATGTCATGTAACTTCCTACAGTATTTCCTTCATTCATTTTGTTTTGTATTTTATACCAAAAAAATGAGCCCAACAGGAAAAGAAAGTTGTTTCCTTAATGACAGGGCACCCAGATTGCAACCTTGTAGCAGTGCCAGAACATACATGCGACATGTTGCTCTCTCTGTAGCAGTCGTACACTCTGACAACGATCTCTGCTAAGAGCACTGTGTGAATTATATTTAAATATTTCCATCTAGTTTAAAATAATCAAGCTGTTTTATTTTTACTGAAAATCTAATTTAATGTATTATTCCAGACACTGAAGAGAAGGGTAGCCATGCTGGTACACAAAAAGTGGTTTATGCTAAAATGACACTGCTAATAGACTTCATTCACAAATATAAGCTGTGAATTATAAAAATAAAATGTTTGTGAAAAAAAAACAGTTATAGGTTTTACATACATGTATAGTTAGATAGATAGAGAAATACATAGATACAATTTTTGAATACAGTCTTGTCAAATTTAATGGAGGTCCGAGCTGTTATTTGGCTCAGACCAGAATGATTAAAGGCAATTTAGCCTCTGTTCTAGCCATGGCTGTGCTGGGAGTGATCCACCATTGATCACCTGGGGGTGTTATTACCACCCCAGGCCAAGGGTGGCAGCAGTCAGTTCATGGTACATTGAGTGTCCCCCTCAGCAACAAATTAAGGGAAATGTCTACCCCGCTGTGCATGCTGGGGAGGGGTACTTAAGGGACATACACCATTGGTGCGGGTCCATTCGCGCCTCGGGTGCGTGTTGTGAATCCTAGCTCTGGGACCACATTGACCAGGGGCTGTGGCTTCGTCTGGTGGGCCCAGTTGTCTGACTAGGGCCCGTACCACAGAGGTGATCCTGTGCTGTCCATCCTGCGGGAGGAAGCCACTTGATAAAGGAGACCAGGGGAGAACCTATCCTGGTGAGGACCATGCAAGTGGCTGGTACCTTAGGAGAAGGCCTGGAAGCTTCATCCAAGGATGCACCGTACACCAAGAGGCCTGACAGTGTCGTCTGTCTGGTCTAAAGTTTCTAGTGAGAAAAGCTAAAGAGATCCGGGTGCTGAATCCTGTGGCAGAGGATTCCGGACCAAAATATCTCACAGAGAAAGGAAGGTCTGTGGCAGAGACTGTACTTTATTTAGTGCGTCATGCCGGCTGCTACGCCAGTGAGAGGGTCCTATCCGGGTGAGCAATACCCACTCTGGCTAGAGTGGTGACGAGAACTGTTTGCCGGAAACAGGAGTGTTTCCTTACTTTGTGACTGTGCACCTGAACCTACCTACCCTTCCACCCCCCATCCTTCTTTTCTACTAAAGTTCTCCAAAATAAACCCAAAGAGAAAAGAGGTACATTGTGTGTGGACACTGAAATTCTTTAAACACTACTTTCACCCTGGACAGCGAGAATAGAGGTAACGTGCCACCCAAAATCTAAACCAGCAGCTCCTTTGGGGGTAGTGCTACAATTCTATAATAGTTTCCTGTATATTTGGCAAGGAGGCTTTTCCTCCTTCTCTTATGACAATCTAAAACACACAAAGAGAAGGAGAGTGCACAGCTACCCTAGTGTAAAAAAAAAACATTTTTAATGATTAAAATCAAAGTAGAAATACTAAACTCACAAAGGGAGGAAGATTCTCACATTAAAGGGGTTGTAAAGGTGCATCTTTTATTTTCTAAATAGGTTCCTTTAAGCTAGTGCAGTGATGGCGAACCTTGGCACCACAGATGTTTTGGAACTACATTTCCCATGATTCTCAACTACACTGCAGAGTGCATGAGCATCATGGGAAATGTCGTTTCAAAACATCTGGGGTACACTTACCTTTTTCTTAAATTTGCCTTCTAAATTTGTTTTTCTTTGTTTGAATTTCTCACTTCCTGTTTCTCCTCAGTGAGCTTTCCACCATCATCCGAGCGGCGGAAAGTCATTAAGAACAGCTTACTGAACACCTTACTGAGAAGAAACAGAAAGGGAGAAATTCAGACAAAGAAAACAAAGAAAAAAAAACATTTAGAAGGGAAATCGAAGGAAAAGGTAAGTAAACCAACAATGCACAAGCTTAAAGTAACCTATTTAGAAAATAAAAAACGAACCTTTACAACCCCTTTAACACCACCAATAACGCCTCCTCTCCCGACCTGTGTAGTTGGATGTACTCCAGAAACTCATGGGCGATGTAGGGTATATCTCAAAGCCTCCAAGCCTGGCTACAGCGTCCCACTGGGCAGTGCTGGAAGCCACGCATGCTCCCGGACCAGCTGGCGCTGTGTGACATCACATTACAAGATCAAGAAGTGATCGATGATAGGGATATCCTCCAACCATTGTTCAGTCTGCCTTGAATGCAGATTCTTACCAGCAGAAACTGTGGTGTGGCCCTGAAACTGCTAGTTATTGAGCCCTAAACTAGCTAAAACTAGCTATAGAATCCCAGAACAGAAGGGACAGGGTAAAATAAAATAAAACGAGCAGCATATAAACTCATACATTAAGGTAATCACTACACACACACACACTGCATCACAGACTTAGTTATCTGGTGTAGTGCATGTAGAATAACATCAAGGGTACAGTTATATGTCTGTCGTCATTCTACATACTGTAAATACACTGGGTAAAATATGTATTTAACACATCACCATTTTCCTAGGTAAATATATTTCTAAGAGCCGGTTCACACTGGGGCGACCTGGGATCCGACTTCAAGTCGCCCCAAGTTGCCCCAAGTCGCGCAGGGTCGAGAAAATGAATGGAAGCGAATGGGAGCCGTCTTAACGTACACTAAGGTTCCTGTACTACTTCAATCCGACTTCTAGGCGACTTGTAGGCAACTTGTACCCATTGATTTTAATGGAAGTCGTCTCAGAAGTCGGATCACTGTCTTAACTGAAGCAACAATACAGGAAGATAACATATTTTTCTCAGGCAAACCCCTCCCTCCCACAGAGCTGATTATTGTTTGATTGGCCACTGGAAAGCCTCCTGTCCTGGAAACGACTTGAAGTTGCCTTGTACTGTCCTTGAGGCAACTTGAAGTTGCCTTGTAAGTTGCCTGATGATTCATACTCAAGTCGTGTCCAAGTTGCCTCCCAAAGTCATGCTAGAAGTCGTGTTGCCCCTGTGTGAATGGGCTCTTAAGGTGCTATTGACATGACATTTTCACCACATTTTCGTAACAACCCATACAATCTAAACAAACAAAGAAACTAAAACATCTACAAAAAACAAGTTCAGGAATTAGGCTATGTGTAAAAAAAATATGTAATAACACAGGGAAAAGTATTAAACGCGCTAATACTTCATACAAAATCTTTTTTTTGGTAAGGAGGTTCAAGACACCTCCTGTATGGAGAACCTAGTCACATGCATTGCTCAGGTGTGATTTTGGCCCATTCTTCCACGCAAACAGTCTTCAAATTTTGAGGGTTCCGTGGGCCCCTTCTATGAACTCTGATCCTTAGTGTTTTCCATAGATATTCTATTGGATTCAAGGAAGGTGATTGGCTGGACCATTCTAGCAAATTTATTTTCTGGCTTTGTGTTTGGCATCATTGTCTTGTTGAAATGCCAATTCTCGTTTCATCTTCATTATCCTGGCAGATGGCAGCAGATATTTATCAAAAATTTCTTGGTACATTTTTCTATTCATCCTTCCGTTAATAATATAAAGTTTGCTAGTAATGTATGCTGAAAAACAGCCCCACACCATGATGGTCCCACCTCCAAACTTCACTTTTGGTATGGTGTTTTTGGGGTGATGTGCAGTGCCATTTGACCTCCAAACATGGTGTGTATCATGGCATCCAAACAGTTCAATTTTGGTCTTATCTGACCAGACTATATTTTGCGCATGCTCAGAATCAAGTCGACGCATGCTTGGAAGCATTGAACTTTTCATCACGTCGTTGTGTTCTACGTCACCCTGTTCTGGTCCGAGGGGACTTTGGTCCGATGGTGTGTACGCACATCAGACCAACAGACCACTTCAGCCTGGTTCCGATGGAAACGGTCCGTCGGACATGTTTCATCGGACATGTCTGATCGTGTGTGCGCGGCCTTAGAGACATTTTAGTTGTCAAAAGTCCGGGTCCCCATTGACTTCAATAGGGTTCGGGGTCAAGTTCGGGTCCCGAACCCGGCCTTTTTTCCGAAGTTCCGCCGAACCCGCCGAACCCGAACATCCAGGTGTCCGCTCAACTCTACACATAACTTAATTTCTGAACGTATTTGTTTTGCTTTCTTTGTATGGATGGATTGCATGGGTTCTTACCGACATGTGAGGAAAATATTATGTCAATAGCACCTTTAGAAATAGATTTACCTAGAAAAATGGTGAATGTGTTCAATACTTATTTTTACCCACTGCATATATATATTGTCGTTTAAAGGACACAGGGTGTGCACATAGCATAGCATAGATGTGGACTGGAGAAAACTGATCTTGCATCTTTCTCTGCTTTTTTTTTTTTTTTATTCCTGCATGGGGCTAGTAGTTTGGAGATTCCACAATGTCTTGGGTGGGATGGAATCTCCAAAGAAAAAGGAAAGCACCAATAGCATAATAACGTAGGGGGAGTTTAATAGTATAAAACTGCATGAATCTATCTATTGGTGAGAGAGAGGTGGCAGGAGAGAGGGGGCGACACCCGTGTGCCCTTTATGGATGCACCGCCATGGCAGAGGGTACAATGACAATGATACAGAGGGGGCCCAAAAGAGAGTATGGAGATGTAGAACTACAAGTCCCAGCAGGTTATACATACAATAAGGCTCTGAGTTGAATGGGTGTGAATTGCATGCACCTGAGCCCCAGGAGAAGATGGAGAACTACAAGTCCCAGCAGGTTATAATATAAGGCTCCAAGGTGGATGGGTGTCCAGACATCCATCCACCTCAGAGCCTTATATTATAACCTGCTGGGACTTGTAGTTCTCCATCTTCCCTGGTGCTCAGGTGCATGCAATCCACCATCTATGAGACTACAAGTCCCAGTAGTGAGAGAAAAACTGGACAAAGATGGTGTATTGCATGCACCTGAGCCCCAGGAGACGATGGAGAACTACAAGTCCCAGTCCCAGCAACATGCCCATCCACCTCGGAGCCTTATTGTATAACCTGCTTGGACTTGTAGTTCTCCATCTTCTCCTGGGCTCACAGTGCATGCAATCCACACCCATCCAGCTCAGAGCCGTATTGTATGTATAACCTGCTAGGACTTGTAGTTCTCCAATCTCCATCTTCTCCATGAGCCCCAGGAGAAGATGGAGAACTACAAGTCCCAGCAGTCTTACTAAAATTGGATGGGTGGGTGGATGGGTGGAGATCAGGCAGTGCACCACTGATTTTCAGTCCAAAAAAACAGGCGATGGGATGAGGATATGGACGCACAGGAAGCTCTTCAGCGCTGTGCAATGTGCCCAAAGGCGGGATAAAAGCCCGCAAATGAAGCACCACGTCTGCAATCTAAAGATTGCATTGACGTGGCGCTTCATAGGGCAATGGTGGCCGGCGCTCAATCTAATTTGATTAAAAAAATATTATTATTTTTTTACTTAAAGAGGCCATTGAAAAAAAAAACATTTTTTTTTGTTTTTTTGTGCCTACAGGAGGGGGGGCGGTGCCCAGGCGCCCCCTATGGGCGGGCCGTCACTGGGTACAGGCTTTACAGAGTTAAAACAGGTGGTAGGGAGGCATCAAATCACCTCACAGCCTCCAGGCATAAATGATATCTACAGCAAATCTCTTTTCAGAGGCTAGTGCAAGCTTAAACATGCCCTAAATCAGCTTAAATCTGTTCAGTGAATACGTATTTGTAATGGAAAAAATAAATTTTCACAACCTAATGTAAGTGACTTCTGTTTCTGAAATATAGGTCCTTGTTGGTTTCATGTCATCCTTCATACACTGTAAATCTGGTTTTATTACACATAATTAGATGTAGTGATGGAGAGCAAATAGGTATTATCACTTATGAATGGTTCATACCAGCACGCATTCCGGTAGATTTAAATGTAGAATTAGATGCTTGGGTGAATTCCGTTTTGGACTTCAAATCAAAGTCACAGCTTTGGATATGGCTTTATAAATGTGTATTACAAAAATGTATATTCATATAGAATGGAACTAATTAGTCACTTTTGGTTGAACTGGTCCAAATATACTTTTACAGGCTTTTAATGCTACTGTGGTTACCTTATGTGAAGAATTTTTGATGTAATATTTTTTCAGCATGAATGCACATTTTATACTTTATATTTACTTATAGGCAATTACACTATGTAGGAGCTCACTGGATTTCTGGCAGATCAAATTATTATTTTTCTGTAGTTGTAGCATTTTTTTTAAGTAAAACATAGGGAAATACCTGACGATATGATTATGTCAGATTTTTGATGCTGAAAGCAGTACATTGTTTTGCATGGAAGTTTGGCATTTTATATTGTTGTCCTGTAATTCTTAGGAATAGCACACTTAAATCTGTCCAAACAAGAGTCTAATACACATCCCGGGTATGATAAAGTTTGAAACACGAAAACATAAATTATAATATAATAAGTAATTATAAATAATTATCAAAAATAATAATAATAAAATGTATTCAATAATGTAATCAAATCAAAAACAAAGAAATTTTATCAGTTGCAGAATTGTCGCTGTCGCCACTTTCAGTGTCTGATGACAAATTTTCCCATTCTGCAAGTGTTCTAATATACTTTCGCTGTTTTCTAGTTGGTCTAAAATCGCTTTTGATGTAAACGGACACTTTTTGGTTGCTATGGACATTCTCAAGTCTCCAGGCAGGGCACTGGACAAAGCATTAGGGACAAACTGGAGGTGGAATAATCTGATACAGTAATGTAATCTGTAAGGTTACAGTGTACTGTATGTGTTATGTATTTTGCACTTTTTGAATTTCTCGCCGGGCTCCATCCCCGTGCGTCGCACCTGTCCTGGAGAAGCATGGAATCCCCATGCAGACTTCAGCTTCTGCTCACACAGAGGTACAGGGGAGAAATGGGCACACAGACTGGGAGTGTGAGTGTGAGGTGGAAGTGGGAGCCCAGGCTGCTACCACTGAGTGCATAAAGCCTGCTCAGACAGGAGAGCCGACACTAAAAGATGTGTTTATCTAGACAGTCTCTGATAGAAGTTTGAGTACAGAGACTTTGCCATTAATTAGCTGTGTTGCGTCTGTGAGTAATGAGAATACCAGATTGAGGGCATACGTGACAATATGTTCATTACCACACCATTCAAAATATGTTTTATGCAACATATTTCTATGCACATTTCTATTTTTTTTTTTTTTTTTTAAAGCGTCTGTGCCTGTACATAGGCTTCCAGTTGTTCATGTATTTTACAGCCAAAATAAAAAAAAGATGTGTTTCTAGTGGTGCAGACATGTAGTACTACTTTGTCTACCCTGTCTAATCAATTTCAATACCTACGTGAGGAGGTCACTATTATATGCCATGACATGCAGAATGTGCGGGAGCACACATCTGCTGTAGAGGGCTGTGTCAGTAATATTGAGGATGAATTAGCCCCTATGCAGCATGACCTCAAGGTAGTCGGGCTCCAATCAAACCACCATTCTAACCACATAGATGACCTTGAAAACAGACTCCTTAGGAACAATGTACAGTACAGATACTTGGCCTCCCGGAGAGCACTGAGGGGAGAAACCCCACAGAATTTATTGAGCAATGGCTTTTGAAAGTCTGTGATAAACAACTTTTCAATTTTTTTTGCTGTTGAGCGTGCACATAGGATACCGTCCACGCCCAATTGATTCTGAAGCTGCTACGTTATCAAGATAGAGATAAAATCTTGACTTTCATCTGAACAAGGGGTAATATTGATGTCAATGGATCCAAAGTTTCATTCTATTTTGATTATTCCGTGGAGGTACAAAAGCTGAGGGCTCAGTACACAGAGATTAAAGGGCGACTTCACAATCTTCAAATTTCATATGCAATGTTGTATTTGGCCAAACTTAGCATTGTGGCTAAAGGCGAAACACTTTTTTTAACCCTAGAGCGGCTGCCACATGGTTAGACAAGAATCGGCAACACACTGTATTTTTCTCTGCTGCAACAACGCACCCATTTGATGCTGTACTATTACAGTGAATTAAAGTTACCTTTGTAGTGGTTCTTTTTTTTTCATTTTGGGACTAGTTCTTCAGGGATGTCCCTTTCATCATATGCTATAGGCGGCAGAAGAGCTGCCCTTCCTCTCAGTTTGTTCTATACTTTGACAATTTTCCTTTATATGGCATGGGCTGGAAGCTCGTATTTAAGCATGTTTTTTTTTTCCTCTCTGTGGGAAAAATTTTCTGCTTTCCTTCTTTTTTTCTTTTTTTTTTGCTTGTGTTGCTGTCCTTGCTTGGATGGGGTGTTTCTTACTGCCTTTTCCTTCTTCTTCTTTTTTTTTTTTTTTTTATGATTGCAAGCTTGCCTATAATTATCTTACGACATCACCGCTGTATTATGTGATTATATGGATCTGGCCGAATGGACTGCTACATGTACAGTACCTGATTTAGGACTAACATACTCTTCTGGATTGTATTCTGTAAATACATGCACGTCCCTAGCTACTATTTATATTTCACTGTTTAACCATTTAAGGACCAGGCCCATTTTTAAAACTTGTTGTTTACAAGTTAAAATTATTTTTCTTTAACCACTTCCTTACTGGGCATGTATACCCCCGTCCTAACCAGGTGAAATTTCAGCTTCCGGCACTGCGTCGCTCTAACTGACAATTGCGCGGCCTTGCGACGTGGCTCCCAAACAAAATTGACGTACATTTTTCCACGCAAGTAGAGCTTTCTTTTGGTGGTATTTGATCACCTCTACGGTTTTTATTTTTTGCGCCATTAAACAAAAAAAGAGCGACAATTTAAAAATATATTTTTTTTTTACTTGTTGCTATAATAAATAGCCCAATTTTTAAAAAAAATTCAGTCTACATATTTTTGGTAAAAAAAAAATCCCAAAAAGCGACTGGTTTGTGCAAAAGTTATAGCGCCTACAAAATAGGGGACAGACATTTTTTTTATTTTACTAGTAAAATCTGCAATTTTTTATTGGGACTGCAACATTATGGCAGACACATCGGACACGTTTGACACATTTTTGGCACCATTTACATTTATACTGCGATCAGTGCTATAAATATGCACTAATTACTGTATAAATGTGACTGGCAGGGAAGGGGTTAACACTAGGGGGCGAGAAAGGGGTTAAATGTGTACCCTGCATAGTGTGGGGGAAGGGGAGTGACTGGGGGAGGTGACCGATCTGTGTTCCTATGTACAAGGGACATAGATCACATACACAAATCCGACATATGGCAATGAGAGATGATCTCATATGTTTACATTTGAGATTATCTCTCATTAGCCACGACGATCCCGCTGTAAATAGCCGCTGTGATTGGCTATTTACCGCGATCTGTGATTGGCTGTGTCCAAGGGACGCGGCCAGCACAGAAGTTCCCCCGATGTGGGCGGCCGTAAAAAGACAGCGTCCCAGAGAAGTAGAGCCACCCTGCGGCCGTACATAGTCGTACGGCCGTCGGGAAGTGGTTAATTACTTAGAAGCCCAAACATTATATATTTCTTTGTTTTTTTAAACACCCTATAAAATAAAATGGCGGCTTTACAATACTTTATGTCACACCGTATTTGCGCAGCGTTCTTACAAACGCATTTTTTTGGGGGGAAAAATAAAAAAAAATTGAAGTACAAAATTAGAAAACAGTTAAGTTAGCGCAATTTTTTTTCTATAGTGTGAAGGATAATATTACACCGAGTAAATTTATACTAAACATGTCATTCTTCAAAATTGTGCCCGCTCATGGAATGGAGACAAACATCTCCATTGCGACATTTAAAAATGTCTACAGGTTACCAGTTTGGAGTTACAGAGGAGGTCTAGTGCTAGAATTTTTGCTCTCGCTCTAACAATCTTGGCGATACCTCACATATGTAGTCTGAACATAATTTTCATATGCGGGTGCAACTTACATATGCGTTTGCTTCTGGGCTCGAGCTCGGCGGGACGGGACGCTTTAATTTTTTTTCTTATTTATTTTACTTGTTGTTTTTTTGTTTGTTTTTTACACTGTCCAAAATGGCGATTTTTAGCAGGACTGGGACATGGTGGACAGATCAGACACTTTTAACACATTTTTTGGTACCACTGACCGGTGCTATAAAAATGCACTAATTACTGTAAAAAATGTCACTGGTAGGGAAGGGGTTAACTCTAGGGGGGATCAAGAGGTTAGGTGGGTTTTCTCGTGTGTGTTTCTAGCTGTGGGGGGATGTGACTGACTAGAGGAGGAGCCAGATCACTGTTCCTAACTAGTAGGAACAGACGATCTGTTTCTCCTCTCTTGACAGAATGGGGATTTGTGTGTTTACACATACATACATCCCCATTCTGGCTCTCATGCCCGCGATCACACGGTGGTTGGCTATTGGTAATGTGAGATCTAGGGTCTAGTAAAATGTGAGATCTACCAAAAAAAAATGCCATAAAAAATGCCATAGACGTTATAACTTTTGCACAAACCAATCAATACAAGCTTATTGTGATTTTTTTTACTAAAAATATGTAGAAGAATATATATCGGCCTAAACTGATGAACATTTCTTTTTTTAAATGGGGATATTTAATATAGCAAAAGTAAATATCATGGCCCGGATTCACATACATCGGCACATATTTATGCCATTGTAGCGTATCTTCTTTAAGCTAGGCCGGCGCAACGCAGAGAGGGAAGCATGGAATTCACAAAGCAAATGCTCCCAACGTTGCGCCGGCATAACATATAGTCGTAGGCGTAAGTCAGCGTAAGTCAAAGTAGGTGGAAGTGGGCTGGAAGTGGGCGTGATACATTTAAATGAAGCGTAACCCCATGGAAATGATGGGCTGAGCTTCAGACAAGTACTTAAAATGAACTGCGGATGCATCATACCTTGGACGCATACCAGTGCGCATTCTAACAATGACGTTAATACAACTGGCTAAGATACGTCGAATCACTGCCTACGACGTGAACGTAACCTACGCCCAGCCCTATTCACGTACAACGTAAACTACGTAAAATTTGACGGCGTTCGTTCCCTGGTCCATACCTTTGCATGAGTTGTGCCTCCAATATCGGAAATAACTTTACGCCAGACGTAAACCTTACGCAAATCGCTTAAAACATGCGCCGGGCGCAAGTACGTCCGTGAATCGGCGTATCTCCCTCATTTGCATATTTGCATTGAAAATCAATGGGAGTGCCAAATGCGCCCAGCGTAACTATGCGCCCACTATACGCCGGCGTAGGCAAGTTACATCGGTCGGATGAAGTCAGTTTTTCGGCGTATCTTAGTTCTGTGGGCACGGCGCACAGATACGACTCCGCATATTTACACTTACGCGACGTATCTCGAGATTCATCGGCATAAGTGCTTTGTGAATCTGGGCCTATTTTTTTTGTTTTTTTTCAATTTTTTTGTTTATAGGGCAAAAAATTCAAACCACAGAGGTGATCAAATACCACCAAAAGAAAGCTATATTTGTGGGGAAAAAAACACACAAATTTCATTGGGGTACAGCATTGCATGACCGCGCAATTGTCAGTTAAAGCAATGCAGTGGCAAATTGTAAAAAGTGCTCTGGTCAGAAAGGGGGTAAAATCTTCCGGGGCTTAAGCGGTTAAAGAAATTGTTATTTAATAACATTTATATTTTTTATATACAAGTTGTTTAATTTTTTTTTCTTTTTAAGTCCCACCTTTTGTATGCCTAAGTTCAATTACCAGTTGAACCAACGTAGAGACTTTCTGGCTGCCCTGAAAATATCCTTCCTCTCTAGTAATGATCGTAAGTGCCTTAAGTGACCAAAATTCAGAGGCTTGTATCCCTGTATATGCTCAGTGCAGAGGTCATCTGGCCATCTTTACCAATTTAGTTTACAACAAAAAAATATTCAGGTATGTCAGAATCCCTCTGATCCTTTGTTCAGTAGAAGCTATTTGTTCACCTCTAATTGCTACATTATAGTTCACTATCACTATAACTTGAACAACTTCTCACATCTCAGTGGAAAACAAAGCTGCAGACCAGATGATGAGATTCTGGGCCAGTGGTCAAAAAACACTCTAATAACACATAAGCAGGGTTTTAATTTTTTAAATATTTAAAGTGGGATGTGCAGGTTATTTATTTGTTAAAGCTCTTGTTTACACTCGACAGATTGCATCCTGCATTATAACATCTTAAACATTTTTTTTTTTTTTACTATTTGAGTAAAACAAGAATCTACATTAATATTCTCTGTGTGAGTATTTGCATTCTGTTTTGTTATGTGTTGTTTATTTTTGTGTCATATTCTTTTTGCACATCCTGAGATACTGTTACCCATCATAAGATAGATTGATTTTTTAGTGCTTCAAATCCAGTTTAATTGTGTATTTTATACTGCCCATGTTCTCATTGGAGAGATTTTATTTCCATTGACTACAGTATGAGACTAGTGAGATCAATCTTCCCAAGAGGGTCTGACAGACAACAGGTTTTCCAAAAAGTATATATACAGTATATCTATCTACTAAGTTGTATTTAAAACTGAAAATTGTTATGAAATACTGTCCATCATTTTCCTTTCCTGATTAACTCCAAGGCAGCATAAGAACAGGTAAACTCCTCCATCACTCCTACCCCATATGACCTCTCTCCGATAACATTTGAAGCTCATCCAGTCCACGTATTCCGTAACTAGACTACTCAAACAAATCGGGAAGGATTCTATGCTGCCATGGAGTTAATTAGGAAAGAAAAATGACTGTAAGTGATTGATAACAATTTGCGGCTTTCCTGACTAACTCCATTGCAGCATATGATAAGGTAATTATTACCACGAATAAGGGTGGGATGCAGAAAAAGTAACGCTTTAATCAGTTCTAGATAGCAGAAACTTCAAGGCCAAAAATCAAGAAAAAGACCACAGTGAGCCTCACAGGTATTGGTGAAGGACCGCATTGTCACCCCACAATTACTTCTGACACCCCATGTCAGAGAGCACAAGAAGTCCACATACTCCCAGTAGTATTTGTTGTCATTGCTTTCGTAAGAGCCAAGCTTTTGACCCAATCCATCCTGCAGTGATTCTGGATAATGTTTCCTTCCCTCCAACTCTCTAAACAAAGCTTAGAAAGCTTAAATTATAATCAACATTGAGCTAATGGAACTGGTTATTCGTAGTAGCCCTGCATGTAGAGAGAATACTTTTATTGTTATCATGGGATGCTGAAGCCACTATGAATTGCATCCCAGTATGTGTGTAAGCACTACCTGGACTGGGTAGAATTGTATGGTCCCTCTTAGCCTTATGCCGCGTACACACGATCACTTTTTGTGATAAAAAAAACAACGTTTTTAAAAACGTCATTTAAAATGATCGTGTGTGGGCAAAACGTTGTTTTATGTCTTCAAAAAAACGACCAAAAAAAAATTCCAACATGCTTGAATTTTTTGTGTCGTTTTTCAAAATGTTGTTTTTTGTGCCATAAAAAGTGACCGTGTGTGGGCAAAACGACGTTTAAAACAAAGTTTTTCAACCCGCGCATGCCCAGAAGCTAGTTATGAAGCGAGCTTCAATGGAAAGGAGTGGTGATCGTAACCTCGCTTTTTGTGAAAAAAACGATGGTGTGTATGCAACATCGTCTTTGAAAAGTGACGTTTCAAAAATGTCGTTTTTTACTTCACAGAAAACGTCATTTTTTTTCATCACAAAAAATGATCGTGTGTACGCGGCATAAGGCACTGATCCTGGTAAACTTTCTGGCTGAGGTGATAGCCATTAGAGAGGATATCTCCATGAATCATTCTTTGCTTGAACTGGATTGTAAGTGAGTTCATCTCTGAGCTGACCGCTCAGCTGTCAGTTAATTGCCAGCTCATAATATCTCCACAGTGACTCACTTGTTGATGATATCCTGCTGGTCAGTCCTGATTACTTAATCCATCTAGCCCAGATCTTCTCTGCCTTCGCAGAGACTCTCTCCTGTGTACCTGTTAAAGACTTGTTTGGCTAATTTCCCCTCTGGTTCCAAATCCTGCTTGCTGTTTCACTATTTCACTATGCTGAATCTCTGGTTTCCTAATATCCTGGCCTGTTCTGAAGTATGCTGATCCCTGGCTTCCTGACTTCCTGGCTTGTCTGACTATGTGTTCCAGTTACCAAACTTTGGCTATGTTTTGACTATGTTTGTTCTAATGTAGTATATCTAAGAATTGAAGTAAGAGAGATTAGAAGCAGCCATAACTGTTGGAAATGAATTCAAATCCTGTTATAACTATATCATTGCATCTTCCTAGAGTATAGGCATCAGCATAGAGAAATGCCAGCTAGTTATTCTTTTCCTCTCAAGAACTATACAATTAACTATGGGATAGATGAACACGAGAGGAGAGGTCCCAATAACTGAGTTTGAAGCAGAAAAGGAAACCAAGGCCTGGTGGCCAATATGGAATCCATTGTTTTTAACAGTAGTCATATAAATCTGAATATAGAGGACTGGAAGAAAGACATATGTCTTACAAAATCTCCTCTAAACTGATGTATCATACCAAACACTCCCAGGACTTGTGAGCCTAGACACCCTTGAGAAAAGTTCTCCAGCTTGTAACTGTAAAGATATGTGAGCAGATTCAACTCTGGAATCCTGCTCAGAGACAGTATCAATAGATGTAAGAATAGCTTAACTAATTTTTACACTGAAATATGGAGTCCTCCTGGAAGTTTTGAATTCCCAGCATACTGATCGGCACAATGTTGGAAAAGCTTCCTATTTGCCCAGGTCACACTCAACTCTACTTCTATCAGTAGACTTAAGCTGCAGGGTTACAACCTGTGTCTTGATGTATTACACCACTGTCATATTGTTCAACTTCATTGAAACTAAAGAGCCTACTGTCAGGTGGCAAAATGCATGGGGAGCTTATGGTTGGATGGAAATCTGGTATGTTCAAGACAACTCTGTCAACAGGGATATTCTATTGACTTTGTGTTGCAGCTGTAAAGATATTCTGCTGCATCCACTATCAAATATATATATATATATATATATATATATATATATATACAGGGAGTGCAGAATTATTAGGCAAATGAGTATTTTGACCACATCATCCTCTTTATGCATGTTGTCTTACTCCAAGCTGTATAGGCTCAAAAGCCTACTACCAATTAAGCATATTAGGTGATGTGAATCTCTGTAATGAGAAGGGGTGTGGTCTAATGACATCAACACCCTATATCAGGTGTGCATAATTATTAGGCAACTTCCTTTCCTTTGGCAAAATGGGTCAAAAGAAGGACTTGACAGGCTCAGAAAAGTAAAAAATAGTGAGATATCTTGCAGAGGGATGCAGCACTCTTAAAATTGCAAAGCTTCTGAAGCGTGATCATCGAACAATCAAGCGTTTCATTCAAAATAGTCAACAGGGTCGCAAGAAGCGTGTGAAAAACCAAGGCGCAAAATAACTGCCCATGAACTGAGAAAAGTCAAGCGTGCAGCTACCAAGATGCCACTTGCCACCAGTTTGGCCATATTTCAGAGCTGCAACATCACTGGAGTGCCCAAAAGCACAAGGTGTGCAATACTCAGAGACATGGCCAAGGTAAGAAAGGCTGAAAGACGACCACCACTGAACAAGACACACAAGCTGAAACGTCAAGACTGGGCCAAGAAATATCTCAAGACTGATTTTTCTAAGGTTTTATGGACTGATGAAATGAGTGAGTCTTCATGGGCCAGATGGATGGGCCCGTGGCTGGATTGGTAAAGGGCAGAGAGCTCCAGTCTGACTCAGACGCCAGCAAGGTGGAGGTGGAGTACTGGTTTGGGCTGGTATCATCAAAGATGAGCTTGTGGGGCCTTTTCGGGTTGAGGATGGAGTCAAGCTCAACTCCCAGTCCTACTGCCAGTTTCTGGAAGACACCTTCTTCAAGCAGTGGTACAGGAAGAAGTCTGCATCCTTCAAGAAAAACATGATTTTCATGCAGGACAATGCTCCATCACACGCGTCCAAGTACTCCACAGCGTGGCTGGCAAGAAAGGGTATAAAAGAAGAAAAACTAATGACATGGCCTCCTTGTTCACCTGATGTGAACCCCATTGAGAACCTGTGGTCCATCATCAAATGTGAGATTTACAAGGAGGGAAAACAGTACACCTCTCTGAACAGTGTCTGGGAGGCTGTGGTTGCTGCTGCACGCAATGTTGATGGTGAACAGATGAAAACACTGACCGAATCCATGAATGGCAGGCTGCATGAGTGTCCTTGCAAAGAAAGGTGGCTATATTGGTCACTGATTTGTTTTTGTTTTGTTTTTGAATGTCAGAAATGTATATTTGTGAATGTTGAGATGTTATATTGGTTTCACTGGTAAAAATAAATAATTGAAATGGGTATATATTTGTTTTTTGTTAAGTTGCCTAATAATTATGCACAGTAATAGTCACCTGCACACACAGATATCCCCCTAAAATAGCTAAAACTAAAAACAAACTAAAAACTACTTCCAAAAATATTCAGCTTTGATATTAATGAGTTTTTTGGGTTCATTGAGAACATGGTTGTTGTTCAATAATAAAATTAATCCTCAAAAATACAACTTGCCTAATAATTCTGCACTCCCTGTATATATATATATATATATATATATATATATATATATATATATATATATATATATATATATATATATATAAAAAAGTGGAATTACACTTCAAAAAGCTACTTTGAAATCCAGGAAGTGTTCTAGCCTTAATGAGAGGCTCCATCTGACCCAGGGAAGTATTAGACAGGATAAATCAGAAGCCAGGTCTGCATGCTATCAGGCAATAAAACAGATTAAATCAGGTAGCAGCTACATGCCAGTAAGCTGAAGAGCTATGCTGTCACCCTTGGGAACAGATCTGTATTTAGCAACAATCCCAAATGCCAGCCATAACACCCACACAAAGATCCGGAAAGTGGGGTTTTCACCTGGGGAGCAACAGGTGGAACAGTCACAAATTTATTGCAAACAATTAAGGGATGCTACTTTAACATCTTGCTAGCTCATGTGGCGATTAGAACACATTAGGAACACGCAGACTGGCTCAGCCTCAAATTTCATATGCTGCTATTGAGTCAGTCAAGATTCAAGATATATACTACCGTAAGGGGCAACAGTTTACCTAGTTTCAATATCAGGGACAACTTCACCACTTCCAACCACCGTAAGGGGGCACTTAACCACTGACAACAAAAGTAAGAAGACACTTAAAGTGGGGTTCCAACTACAATTATCATTTTTTAACTGTATGTCCTTTCATCATGCGTTTTTATAATATAAATCCGGTCACTTACTATTTTACAATCTGCCGCCGCTCCGGACAGTTATTAAAAAAAGATAGTTTATAAAACTATGTCCACATCGTTGTCATTTTGCTTGTGGGCATTGTGAAGCCCACAAGCAATTACTTCCTGGAAGTCTTGGATGGGGAGTTATAATGGGGAAGCGCACTGCATCCTGGGAAATTATGACACACATTTCCCAGGAGCATTAGCGTGCTGAGGAGCTGAGGGAGATGATGTCAGAATCCTAGGTGATTTCCAGGTGAGTAAAAATTGTATTTATATATTTTTTGAGCACAATAATGAAAAAAAATTGAGATGAAAACTCCACTTTAAGCAGTGACCATCAATGTAGGGGGAAATGTTCCCACTGGGAAACAATGTAAGAGGAGACTTAACCACTGACCACAATTTTAACAGGTCACTACATTGACCACCACAATAAGAGAACTAGGCTACACTGATCACCAATGTAAAAGACCACTGCACTAGCCACCAATATAAAGAGGCACTTTTCTGCTGACCACCAATTTAAGGGACACTTTACCACAGACCACCAATCTAAGGGAGCATGTCACCATTGATCTCTAATAAAATAGAACACATCTATACTTACCACCTATATAAGGGCCACATTTCCTGTGATCACCAATGTAAGGGGGAACTACTTTAATTATCACTGATGTAAAAGGCCATTTCCTCACTGTTGATGTAAGAGGTGATTCTCCACTCATCAATATACAGTATATTCACCAAAATGGGGCACTTCTCCACTGACTACCACCAACATGAGTGGGCACTTCACCTCTGACACCTATAGAGAGGGACCCTTCACCAACCTCCATGAAAGGGTGCACTACACTAACCACCAGAATAAGTGGCCACTTGACTGACCACCAAACTAATGCCGCGTACACACTGTCGTTTTTTGCGATGAAAAAAAACTTTGTTTTTTAAAACGTCATTTAAATTGATCGTGTGTGGGCAAAACGCCGTTTTTTGTCTTAAAAAAAACGACCAAAAAAAAATTCCAACATGCTTGAATTTTTTGTGTCGTTTTTCAAAACGTCGTTTTTTGTTTCACAAAAAGTCACCGTGTGTAGCAAAAACGTTGTTTAAAACGACGTTTTTCAACCCGCGCATGCCCAGAAGCTAGTTATGAAGCGAGCTTCAATGGAAAAGAGTGGTGAACGTAACCTCGCTTTTTGTGAAAAAAACGATGGTGTGTATGCAACATCGTCTTTGAAAAGTGACGTTTAAAAAACGTCGTTTTTTACTTCACAGAAAATGTTGTTTTTTTCATCACAAAAAATGATCGTGTGTACGCGGCATAAGAGTGCACTAAACTTCTGACCATGAATGTAGGAGAACTCTAAAATGACCACCATTAAGGGGTCTTCAAAAACTACCAATATAGTTTAATGATTAATATAGTATTAATATAGTATTAACAAAGTGAATATTGAAAGTTTGAAAGATAAAGATGTACTTTTAATAATTCTTAATTTATATTAATTTGTTTCTAATACACTTTTGAAAACACAGGTTTCATGATATTCTACATGTTATCAAATCAATTTTACAATTAACTACATTCCCCTGACAAGAGAAATAAAATAAAAAAAAATATTTTGTAACATTTTCACTAGAGTTAAATAAAAAAAAAAAATGTCAGTTCTGTCAGCTTTACATATACAGTATGTCTGTATACACAAATCTGGGGCTAGTTACGCCACTGTTGTTTTGCAATGTGTTTTGCTGTTGTTCGGTGTGAGAAACACTTGGCTGCATTTGATAGCATGGCACAGTGGCTACGTTTGATGGCACAGTGGCTGTGTTTGATGGCACAGTGGCTGCGTTTGGCATGGCACAGTGGTGACAATTGATGGGCACAGTGGTGACAATTGATGGGCACAGTGACAGTGGTGACAATTGATGGCACAGTGGCTGCGTTTAATGGCACAGTGGCTGTGTTAGATAGCATGGCACAGTGACTGTGTTTGATGGCACAATGGCTGTGTTTGATGGCACAGTGGATGCGTTTGGCATGGCACAGTAGTGACAATTGATGAGCACAGTGGTGACAATTGATGGGCACAGTGGTGACAATTGATGGGCACAGTGACAGTGGTGACAATTGATGGCACAGTGGCTGCGTTTGATGGCACAGTGGCTGTGTTAGATAGCATGGCACAGTGACTGTGTTTGATGGCACAGTGGCTGCGTTTGATGGCACAGTGGATGCGTTTGGCATGGCACAGTAGTGACAATTGATGAGCACAGTGGTGACAATTGATGGGCACAGTGGTGACAATTGATGGCACAGTGGTGACAATTGATGGCACAGTGGCTGCATTTGATGGGCACAGTGGCTGCATTTGATAGGCACAGTGGCTGCATTTGATGGGCACAGTGGCTGCCTTTGATGGACACAGTGGTTGCAATTGATGGGCAAAGTAGCTGCGTTTGATGGGCACAGTGAGGCTGCAATTGAGCACCAGCGGCCACTGCTTGAAGGACTCAAGGCTAGGACTGGTTAAGTGAAAGCCTATAGCATGGATTCACATGAACCCTGGCATGGACACTTTTTAAAGAGGGGAGGACTTTTTATTTTGCTTCATGCTAAAAATAAAGCCGACCCCTTTAAGTTGCTTCATTTTATGGTGCCTTCCTGTCACATAGCTACCATTTGAGCAAGTCCCCTGGAACTATATATATATATATATATATATATATATATATATATATATATATAAAATGGTTGCGTAATCTGCATGATTTCTCAATTATTTTCTGCAGATTTGCAAATGAACTACCTTCATTCCTATGGTTATAACACAGCAATTATGATAGGTCACATCTGCAGTAACTTATTCTTCATGCATTATACAACATTCTATTAACATATCAAGGTGCATTTTAAACTGATGCATGGCAAGGAGCAGTAAAAATTACACTGTTCTGTATTTAATACTTCACAGATACATTACATGACATGGTAGACAAGAAACAACAGTCACCTGTAAAAACAGAAACAAGACAGGTTGCAGCAATTTAGGCATTCCTGTGGTTAGTAGAACCAAAAGCATTAGATGTTAATCCAGCCAGATATTACTGAAACATGAATATGGCCTTATGTTACCAGTTTTTAGTCAATATAAGAATATGAGAAAAATATCTCTCTAGACATCTGAAAATCCAAACACTAAAATAAAATTAAACTTATAAATGTGAAAAGATCTGCTATTGCTGTCCATACACATAACAATAATTAAACAGGCTAGATATGTTATGTGGGTGCCATACATATATATACAGTAGTGTAAATGTTTCATAAGTGATAGTGAGAGCTGTTTACACACAGACAGGCACTCTGCTTTGAGGTTTAACCACTTCCCGAGCTGCCTACAGTAATTTTTACTGCAGGTGGGTGGCATATACAGGCACAATCACATACAGTACCTGCACATGCAAATTAGTGTGCCTCTTGGGTGCTGAGCGGTGCAATCCTGCAACCACTCAGTCCATCAGAAAATATATATTTTTTTCAAAATTGTTGATTTTTTTTTATTTATATAATCAGCGGTGATTAGATACCTCCAAAATAAATCTCTTTTTGTGTGGGAAAAAAATGAATTTGCTTACAGTGTTGCATGGCCACGCAATGGCAGTTAAAGTAGCACAGTGCTAAATAGCAAAACATTACTAGGTCATGAAGGAGGTAACCTTCAAGTGGTTAAATGATCTAAAGATGTTTACAACACTTAGGGGCAGATTCACGTAGATTGGCGCATTATCATTCCGGCGTAGCGCACCACTTTTCCGTTAGACTTGCGCAATCTAGCCGCGTAATCCGGCGATTCACGTAGCTTTTACGCAAGAGCTTGCGCAAACGTAAGGTTTTTTCCGGAGGCGTAAGGAGGAGTAATACAAATTGGGAGGGACGTGGGCGTGTTACATTGAAATGAGCCGTGACCCCATGCAAATGAAGGGCCGGCCGACTCGCGCATGCGCGCGTGAAGGAAACCATGTCAGCTCCGTTGTGCGCATGCTCACAACTCGGGAGCGGCGCAATCATTGAAATTGGAAATGGACTAGGGCAACGTTGTGAACTACGCAGACAGCATAAATAGACACACACAAACGCCCTTCCATTGCAAAAGTACATCCCTTTGTGTCCCTTCCCATTGAATCAAGTGCTTTTGCTCTGTTGTTCGTTAGAGTGTGTTTTGTAGTTGTGAGATTAGTGTTCTGTGTGATCTAGTGCTTGTTGGTAGTTTTGTGAAAGTGTATTTTGATAAGTGTTTGAGACTGTTTGTTTGATTGATAGATTTCTGAGCGTTTGTTTTCTTGCTTTATTTTTTCATCTGATTTTTTTGTGTGTGTTTCTTGCTGAGTGCTAGTGTGATTTTTGGCTGTTCTTTTTCTCTTTGTGTGTGTTCTTGTCTGATTGGTTGTGCTTGTATTTGTGACAGATTTTTGGTGACTGCTAGTGAGTTTGTTTGGAAGTATGACTGAGAGAAAAAGAAAGCTCAATTTTACTGTGGGGGAAAAAAGAATTCTTGCCCGGGCCATTACCGACTATGGGCGTTTTCTCCACGGCCCGCAGAGTGCCACCACCACCCCGGCCAGGAGGAGGGAGATCTTGGATATGATCACAGAGCAGGTCAATTCATCGGGGGAGGGGGAGACACGGACCCGCTCTGGGATAGAAAAGAAAATAAATGACCTCCGGCGTGAGGTGAAAAAAAAACTGGCCGCAATAAATGCCCATGCCAGGGGCACAGGAGGGGGCCCACCATGCCGGGTTAGATTTTCAGCGACGGAGCGTGTGGTGGCCCTGACCTTTCACCGGCATGAAGTGGAGGGCCTGCCAGGCTTTGACACAAGTCCGGTCCCCGCGGTGCCAGGTAAGGTTTTTATTTCTCTCAGGTGTGTAGCATGTGTGGGGGAGGGGGTGAAAGGGAATATGTGGCAAGTGTGTGGATCCTCCAACCTGTGAATGTTTTGTGTCATCCACAGCTGTGCAGGAGGGTGCAGGGCCATCTGGACTGACCGCTCCAACCCCAGGACAGCAGCCTAATGAGGCCCCCCCAACAAGGCCAGAGTCCGCAGAGGAGGAACAAGAGGAGGGGGAGGATCATGCGGAGGACGATCATGAGGAGGAGCAGAATCATGAGGAGGAGGAGTCCATGGAAGGCACTGGCCCTTTGGTTTCTGCGGACTCTTCCCCTCTGGCTGCAAGAAGCCTGCCCTCCCTAAGGGTCAGCCCCCCCCCCTCCTCCCCCAACATGGCTCCCCTCACAAGGGCCTCCCCTTCTCCCCGGCCACAACCATCAGCTGGAGCCAGGAGGTCATCACAAAGCACCAGGGGGGCGCCCAATCTCATGCCCGCCTGTCTGAGAAGGAACCTGGCCACCCAGACCCGCCTTCTGAGACAGCTCTGCCAGACTATGGGGCGGGTGGATCAGAGCCTGTCCTCCATTAATGATAGGCTGGGTAACCTGGACTCCCACTCCCGGGCCTCCACAACCTGCCTAAATGACCTGCAAACTACAGCAGCAGGCGTTGGGCAGGATGTGAGGGCCCTTACCCAGGCTATCCAGGGCAACACGGCAACACTTGGTGCTGCCCTGGACAGAATAGCCGTGGCCTTGGAGGGCAGGCCGCCAGGTGGGCAGATCTCAGGGGCTGCTCCTCCTTCCCCGGCTTTTCCCCTCCCCCATGCGTCTCCCCTGAGGGTCCGGGGCCGTGGCCGGGGGCGCCCCAGGCGTGGCTCAGGCAGAGGGCAATAATTTTTTTTTCCCCCTTTTGTTTGTTTTGAAAGCTTTTTGATTTTTGTTCTCTGCTTTTTTTTTTTTGTTCTAAGCAATTTTTTTTTCCTATGCATTTTTTGTTTCTATGCATTTTTGTTTGTTTGACTTTTTTGGCATATTTTGGGTTGTGAATGATGTTTGAATGTGGGGGTGACATTCCTGCTGGAAAAGGGGTGTCACCCTCAATTTTGGTGGAGAAGGGTTCCCCAGGACCAGGGAGAAGTGATTCCCAGGTCCGTGTGAATGGTGTATGAATGTACAGTGACATAATTGGAGCCTTGACGTGGCGTTATTGCTCACCAGTCTTGCATGGTGGACTGGTGCCAATCCAATTTGATGAGGATGTGGGGTGTGTGTGCTAGGGACCATAGTGGTGTGCATGCATGCATTCTCATTGTGCCATGATTAATGTGTGTGTTTAACGTGCAAAGATGCCCAATATGAGCTGCCTCCTGACTGCTCTTCCCTCAGAAGACGGGGTATCCTCGGTTAGGGGTTGATTTTCTGGTTGGGGGGTCAGATCATCACGTAGCTCAACCTGCAGGCCCTTCCTCACTGCGAGATTGTGTAGCATGCAACATGCAGCGATGATATGGCACACGAAGTTTGGGGAATACAACAGTGTACCCCCAGACTTATCCAGGCATCGGAAACGTGACTTCAGGAGGCCAAAGGTGCGCTCCACCACTGCACGGGTTTTGATGTGTGCTTCATTGTATCGTTCCTCTCCTGGGGTTTGGGGGTTCCGGATAGGAGTCATGAGATGGGGTCCCAGTGCATATGCAGAGTCACCTGTAAAGGAAAAGACAGGAGAATGTTAGTCATGCATGTGCCACTTCTGTTGTGCATCACGGGAGGGGATAGTCATGCCTGACTCCCATGTCACTCACCAACCAGCCAGGTGTTCCCATACACGTTCTGTTCGAATTCTGTTCGGATGTGGCTTTGATTGTAGATGTAGCTGTCATGGCTGGACCCTGGGTGTTTGGCACGGACGTGCCATATGAGGCCTTGGGCATCAACTATCACCTGTACGTTGATGGAGTGCCAATTCTTCCGATTGCGGTACATGTGCTCGGTCTCATGGGGGGGCTGGAGTGCCACATGTGTGCAATCTATGGCCCCGATGGTGCGTGGGAATCTGGCAATTCGGTAGAAATCTGCCATTGCCTTGATTCGAAGCTCCTCAGTGGTGGGTTTGATGATTTGGTTGGCCAAGCGTGTGAGGATTGCAGGGACAACCTGGTGCACACATCTGCTCATGGAGGATTGTGACATCCCAGCCACCACTCCACTTGTACGCTGAAAAGAGCCACTGGCAAGGAAATGGAGTGTTGCCAGTACCTTGACCAGTGGCTGCACTGCATGTGAGCGTTGTGTTGGGCTGGTGATGTCCTCCTGCAAGGTTGTGGTTAATTCCAGGATGGCATGAGGGGGGAATCTGAAGATGCGAAAGACCTCTGAATCATTCATGCCAAACAGGTGTATGCGGGTGCGGTATACCCTCTCCCGTGCCATCCTCCGTGCCCTCCTCCTTCTTTGGTCATCTATATTCACTAGTGCAGCTATGAGCGACGATGCCCCTAGCATGTTGGCAGTCAAATTGTAGTGCAACACGTGTGTGTGGTCTGCTCCTCAGTAACGGTGTTGCTTTATCTGACAATTAGACTTTTTTTCAAAAGTTAGATCAGCTTTTATGTGCTCTAACTTTAGACAGGACATTTTGCAGTTGCGCACATCGCGTAGCCTGCGCAGCAACTGCGTTTTTTTGTGGATCCCCGTAACTCCCTCATTAGCATATTTGACTAGCAAATCAATGGTGTGTCTAGCGCAGTTTTGCGCGAAGGGAAGCGAATGTCTAACTCAATTACGCCGGACCAAAAAACGTAGATTTCTGGCGTATATTGTTTTGTGAATCGCGTCCAACTATACGCACGCGCACATTTAGACTTACGCACGCGCAACAGCAGTTGCGCACGCGTAATCGCTCTGTGAATCTGGGCCTTAGATCGCAATTGTATTGTGGGCAAGCCATTACATAACTGGAATACATTAAAACTGAGTTTAAGGTTAGCTTGTTTGTGTGATATTGATGCATCGCGGAGTGCAAAAATCTGGTAGTTAATCAGGACAATTGCAAATGCTTAGTAAATGATTGTTGAAAAGCAAAACATTTTTCCCTAAAAGCACCAAAAAAAACATTTTTTCCATTGGCTGCACTTGACCAGCCTCTGAGTTTGATTTCCATGCACCATAAGTCTCTTGGATCGTATGGTCTATGGCTACCAATTAACATTGGCCCAGATTCACAGAGCGATTACGCTTGCGCAACTGGTGTTGCGCGTGCGTAAGTCTAAATGTGCGCGTGCGTTTAGATGCGCGCGATTCAGAAAACGATTTACGCCAGAAATCTACTTTTTTTGGTCCGGCGTAATTTCGTTAGACAGACGCATCCGTCCGCGCAAAAATGCGCTAGACACACCATTGATTTGCTAGTCAAATATGCTAATGAGGGAGTTGCGGGGATCCACAAAAAAACGCAGTTGCTGCGCAGGCTACGCAATGTGCGCAACAGCAAAATGTCCTGTCTAAAGTTAGAGCACCTAAAAGCTGGTCTAAATTTTGAAAAAACGTCTACATCTCACAGAAAGCAACACCGTTACTGAGGAGCAGACCACACACACGTGTTGCACTACAATTTGACTGCCAACATGCCAGGGGCATCGTCGCTCATAGCTGCACTAGTGAATTTAGATGACCAAAGAAGGAGGAGGGCACGGAGGATGGCACGGGAGAGGGTATACCGCACACGCATAGACCTCTTTGGCATGAGTGATTCTGAGGTGTATCGCATCTTCAGATTCCCCCCTCATGCCATCCTGGAATTAACCACAACCCTGCAGGAGGACATCACCAGCCCAACACAACGCTCACATCCAGTGCAGCCACTGGTCAAGGTACTGGCAACACTCCATTTCCTTGCCAGTGGCTCTTTTCAGCGTACAAGTGGAGTGGTGGCTGGGATGTCACAATCCTCCATGAGCAGATGTGTGCACCAGGTTGTCCCAGCAATCCTCACACGCTTGGCCAACCTAATCATCAAACCCACCACTGAGGACCTGCGGCTGAAGGCAATGACAGATTTCTACAGAATTGCCAGATTCCCACGCACCATCGGGGCCATTGATTGCACACATGTGGCACTCCAGCCCCCCCATGACACAGAGCACATGTACCGCAATCGGAAGAATTGGCACTCCATCAACGTACAGGTGATAGTTGATGCCCAAGGACTCATATGGCACGTCCGTGCCAAACACCCCGGATCCACCCATGACAGCTACATCTACAATCAATGCCACATCCGAATGGAATTCTATCAGAACGTGTATGGGAACACCTGGCTGGTTGGTGAGTGACATGGGAGTCAGGCATGACTATCCCCTCCCGTGATGCACACCTCACAAGTGGCACATGCATGACTAACATTCTTCTGTCTTTTCCCTTCCAGGTGACTCTGCATATGCACTGGGACCCCATCTCATGACTCCTATCCGGAACCCCCAAACCCCAGGAGAGGAAAGATACAATCAAGCACACATCAAAACCCGAGCAGTGGTGGAGCGCACCTTTGGCCTCCTGAAGTCACGTTTCCGATGCCTGGATAAGTCTGGGGGTACACTGTTGTATTCCCCAAACTTCGTGTGCCATATCATCGTTGCATGTTGCATGCTGCACAATCTCGCAGTGAGGAAGGGCCTGCAGGTTGAGCTACGTGATGACCTGACCCCCCAACCAGACAATCCCCCCCTAACCGAGGATACCCCGTCTTCTGAGTGAAGAGCAGTCAGGAGACAGCCCATATTGGGCATCTTTGCACGTTAAACACACACATTAATCATGGCACAATGAGAATGCATGCATGCACACCACTGTGGTCCCTAGCACACACACCCCACATCCTCATCAAATTGGATTGGCACCAGTCCACCATGCAGGACTTGTGAGCAGTAACGCCACGTCAAGGCTCCAATTATGTCACTGTACATTCATACACCATTCACACGGACCTGGGAATCACTTCTCCCTGGTCCTGGGGAACCCTTCTCCACCAAAATTGAGGATGACACCCCTTTTCCAGCAGGAATGTCACCCCCACATTCAAACAGCATGCACAACCCAAAATTTAAAAAAAATGTCAGCAAAAAAAATTTTTAAAATGCCAAAAATGTCAGCAAAAAAAGAAAAAAGAAAAAATAAAGCAAGAAAACAAACGCTCAGAAATATATCAATCAAACAAACAGTCTCTCAAACACTTATCAAAAAACACTTTCACAAATATACCAACAAGAACTTGATCACACAGAACACTAATCTGACAACTACAAGACACACTGCAACGAACAACAGGAACAAAAGCACTTGGTTAAATGGGAAGGGACACAAAGGGATGTACTTTTGCAATGCAAGTGCGTTTGTGTGTGTCTTTTTATGCTGTCTGCGTAGTTCACAACGTTGCCCTAGTCCATTTCCAATTTCACTGATTGCGCCGCTCCCGAGTTGTGAGCATTCGCACAGCGGAGCTGACATGGTCTCCTTCACGCGCGCATGCGCGAGCCGGCCGGCCCTTCATTTGCATGGGGTCACGGCTCATTTCAATGTAACACGCCCACGTCCCTCCCAATTTGTATTACTCCTCCTTACGCCTCAGGAAAAAACCTTACGCTTGCGCAATTTCCTGCGCAAAAGCTACGTGAATCGGGGGATTACGCGGCTAGATGGCGCAAGTCTAACGTAATGGCGGTGCGCTACGCCGGACCGATAATGCGCCGATGTACGTGAATCTGGGCCAATGTTTTTTGTTTTTGTTTTTTTGCATTGGAAACATAAGAATATCTGCAGCATAAAGCCCTAGCAGTAGTGTAGTTTTCAAATTAAATGGCATTTTGCCCACATTTTTTGTTATCTTTGGATACACTATTTATGCATAGTGTCTCCTATATGTCTATTTCAAGACAATGACTATTTAATTGAGTGAACATTAAAGGGCATTTCAACCAGATCTCCTAGCGAAAGCCATATGACGCGTTTGGAATAAAGCATTTATCAGAAACAGAAGATAATAGTCATGTATAGCTTTCAAGCTGTTTCGGACAGTTTAAAAAACAGTTTTAAATAGAGAATGCCCTCACAATAAATGTAACAATTCAAGTTTAAACATATGACAATGTAAGCCTTGGGTAGGTTTTGAAAAAGAAATCTAAGACAAAAAAAAAGTAATAATTGCTTTACATTCTGGGCACTGCATAACTCAAAAATAATGCAGAAGTTTACATGACAATGATTTATGTAATTCTTCTACTTTGTTGGTTATTCCAAAAGGTCAGAAAAAGTCATTCATCTGCATCAATTTATTCTTTCAGTTCTTTAATGGTGATCCATTAGCGTATTAAAATATTTAATATTCTCAATAATTGCACATGCTTTGACATGCATTTTTTAAAGTTGTCCAAAAATCTGCAAAAAATAATTTCTTTGGGGAAGTTTCTGGCTGTCTGAACTTGATGATTAGCCAGTAAACTTGGTTTTCATTTTTTATTTGGCGCAAAGCCCTTGTTTTCCAACAGAGACTAGGATAAACAAGCTTTTAAATCCAATGACAACATGACTGACTGCAAAAGGTCTTTGTATATTGAAATGCATATAACATTAGCAATGCACCTTTTCTTTACTGGAAAAAAATTCTCTTTTAGAACCATCGACAGGGGAATATGATATTAAACAATCTTAACCAGTAAAACAAATCTAAATTTATCATAAGATTCTAGAACATGGGTAATAAACACAATGAACTTTAGTGGTTCATTTATAAAATATAGTACTTATTGTGCCCTATGAATTCTGCCAAAAAGGTGCATAAATAATTGAGGAAAGCGTAATTCTCGTAGAAACTAGGAATGAAAATTACTCTGTTCAATAACCCTTTTTGGTATTCCATTATAGAAATATTTTTCATAGTTATTACAATATTTGCGAGCAATAAATTCAGCAATAGTAGTAAATAATTCATCTACAGAAAACCAAGGTAAAATAGTACAATGAAATAACTCAACAAGTCATGAATTTTGTTAATTTTCTAAAAATCATAAACCCATTGGCCGGGATTCAGATACATTGGCGTATCTTTGTGCGGGCGTAACGTATCTTCTTTAAGCTACGCCGCCGCAACTTAGAGAGGCAAGTGCAGTATTCACAAAGCACTTGCTCCGTAAGTTGCGGCGGCGTAGCGTAAATTGGCCAGCATAAGCCCGCCTAATTCAAAGTAGGAAGGAGGTGGGCGTCATCTATTTAAATTAAGCGTGACCCCATGCAAATTAATGGCTGGTCAAACTGGGCATGCGCGCGCATGCTCAGAATCACGTGGCATATACTCCCTAAGATACGTCGGCGCAATGCCTACGATGTGAACGTAACCTACGCACTGCCCTATTCACGTAGTACTACATAAATGGTGTACGCGACGTAAAATTCAACGTTGTCATTCCCTGGCCCATACCTTTGCATTAGCTGCACCTGCTATATGAGGGGTAACTTTACGCCGGACGTAAGCCTTACGCAAATTGCGTATATAAAGCGGCCGGGCGCATCTACGTTCGTGAATCGGCGTATCTTACTCATTTGCATATTTAAAATGGGAAGGCCAAATGCGTCCAGTGTAACTATGCGCCCGCGATACGCCGGCGTAGGCAAGTTACGTCGGATGGCTGAAGCCATGCTTTTCTACGTATCTCGCTTTGTGAATCGGCGCAAAGATGCGACGGCACATATTTGGACTTACGTTGGTGTATCTGGAGATATGCCGACGTAAAACGTTTCTGAATCCGGCCCACAGTATGTGTTATTACAAGGACACTAGACAGGGGGAGAAAGAAGTTGTTTTTCATGGGGCACTCATACAGCACACAATGAGGGGCTATGGTAGTATGCTCTGAAAAATTTAACAAAGAACATGTTTTCTAGGATATAAGGTATAAATTGCTTTTAAAGCACTCTGTCTAACGCATAGATGTATTCATGGAAATGCCCCCCAGTATCTATGCGAAAAAATAAAACCTCATAATCCCAATCGCATTCTGCGATCCACCAACCAAAATCTACTCCAGATACCGAAAGCCGACTATAAGTCCAAAGGAGATAGAAGATTCGCGGTCCAAGGTCCCAGACTATGGAACGCTTTACCAACCAGCATTCGGTTGGAGGAGAACCACTTAGCATTCAGGCGAAAGATTAAGACTCATCTCTTTTGATATCAAAGGAGACAGGAACAACAAGCGCCCAGAGGTGATTAAGTTCGCATGTGCTGCGCTATACAAGTTTTCATTCAGAAAGACCAAGTTCAGAGAAGTAAGGCTAATTTACACAAGACAGTCCTTGTTTCAGTCCAATTAATAGAAAGTTACAGTACCCATGCTCACATACACCTAAAGGTAGTCTTGGCTCAATAAGAATGTGACCCTGACAAGATGGGGCTGATTTACTGAATGCAAATAGACTAGTAATATTGCAAAAGAAGATGCACTTTGCAAGGGAATTATCCCTAGCGCTTATTGAATGAGGTGAATTTATACTGACTTCCACCATGAGCAAGCAAAAATCCAATTTTTACAATTTCCCTTGCACATGAGTGGGTATTCTTTGCAAAGTGGAATAGTGCAACATTTACTAAGCACTTACAAGGCTCATGCAAGGACAACTTCTTTTGCAAAGTGAACAGTCAATTTTACTTTAGTAAATCAACCCCAATTGTTATCAAACCTTCAAATCCTCTGTAGTATGTATGTATGTTCTTGTACTCACACTTACTACACAAAGGACCTCTGGGACTTAGCAGCTTATTTATATTAGATGATGGTGAGATACATGCAAGGCCCCTTTGACAGTGTCATTTTGACATGGAAAGTGCTGTCTTCCAGGGCAGAAGAGAAGCAGGAGGAATTATTTACAATGCTCAAACCAGGTTCTTGTTTTTTAGGTGCAAGTGGTATTTGGCAGCAAGAACCTTCTTTATTACCTGTTTATACTAGAACTGAAATATGCAGAATGCTTCTACCATTTTCTCTTGACATAATTTGGACTGGATGAAGGGACTGACTGTTCACTGTCTGACTCTAGCTGCATATCAGGGATCACTGGAGAATTCTTAGTTGCAAATAGTATTCTCCAGTATACAGTACAGGCAGTCCCTGAGTTACATACATCTAACTTACGTATGACTCATACTTACAAATGGAAGGAGACAACAGGAAGTGAGAGGAAATCTACCCCTAGGAAGGGAAATTTACTCCTGCAAGAGTTAATATGGGAAAATGTGTATCCACTGAAGCTTTAACACCAATCCTAGTTTCCAGGACAACCCAAAGTTTTAAAAATCCAATTGTCACAGTGACAGAAAGTGAAGTGAAATCTTCTGAACACGGGCACAGACAGCAAAATAAATGTTACAAGGGTGTTAACCCTTCCCTATGCTATCCAAATAATGGAATTACATTTGAAAAAAATGTACCTGTTCCAACTTACATACAAATTCAAAAAATTAAACTTAAGAACAAATCTACAGAATCTTGTTTGTCTGTATAAGTGTATGTACTTGTGCAGTAGTTGAATGGGGGACACATACATTGTTCTTGCATAGGGATCCTTCCAACTGTTCCAATTTCTACAGTACACTAAAGTGCATTAGTTTCTCCTTGGAGTGTGTAGCCCAGGAATACACAAGCTGCAAATCGGCTGATTTAGTAGAAACCGACTTACTTTTGTTCTGTGTGTACAGCCGTATGGCTTATGTCGAATGTGCATGCATCCAAAGAGCTAATCAGCATATTCTGTCTGGGGGGAGGAGTCCCCCTGTCAGAATACAATGTCTCAGCAAGGGAGATCCCTACATCAACATCACTCGTGATGAAGTGGAAATCAGTCTATCTACTCTGTCTCAGTTTACCCTACATGGTACAAGGATACTCTTCTCTGTAAAACAGTTTTGTTGTTCTTTGCTGGAGTACATGTCTCAGTCTTGTTACTTGAATTTCAACCTTGATTGTCTAAATTGATTCATTATGAATTTAGCTTTGTTTTTTCCATTTAATGTGTCTCTAAATGGTTCTGATGTCCTCCTGTACTACAGACAATAAGGAAGGCATAGCATGATGACATACAACATGCAATTATCTCTGGTATTATCATACCTTGTGGTACTTGGTGGAAGAATAAATGAAGCAATTTATATATTTGCTACAATCCATTCCTCCATCATCGTTAGATTATGTCACATTCTAGAATGTGGTTAAATTCTAACATATTAAAAAAAATCTCAAGAAGCCATCAACGACAAACAGCATCTAAATTAGAAGACATGCATATTTGAGCCAATTTTTTTTTCTTTAGCAAGGCAAAAATGTGATTATTATTATTGATCATTATAGAAGTTAAAGTGATTGTAAAGTCTTCTTATAACAAACATGTTATACTTACCTGCTCTGTTGCAGTGGATTTGCACAGAGAAGCCCAGATCCTAGTCTTCTTGGGTTCCTCTTTTGTGATCCTGGTCCCTCCCTCCTGTTCAGTGCCCCCCATAGCAATCAGCTTGCTATGGAGGAACCCGAGACGAGTCACAGCTCCCTGTGTCCATTCAGACACAGTGCCCTGATCTGGCCCAGCCTCCTCTATTCCCTGATTGGCTACCTGAATTTGATTAAAAGCAGTGGCAGCCAATGGCACCACTGCTGTGTCTCAGCCAATTAGGAGGGAGAATCTCGGATGGCTGAGACACTCGTGGACATCGCCTGACAGGGAGGGACCTCAGGTAAGTGTTAGGTAGGTTGAAGGGGGCTCCTGCACACAGAAGGCTTTTTATCTTAAAGCAGACCTTCAGTCATTTTTTTCAACTTTCCATCTATTAAATTATTTACCCTTGTTATTTTAACAAGGGTAAAACTTTTTTTTTCTGTCAGTAAATACCTTATGCAGTCCACTTCCTGTTTCTTGTCTGGAAAAAAGCCTATGCTTATAACATCATGCAGAGCTCTCTCTCTCGCTGAAGCTCTGTACACATGATCGGTTTGTCTGATGAAAATGGACAGAAGGACTCTTTTCATCGGACAAACCAATTGTGTGTGGGCCCCATCGGTTTGTTTTCCATCAGTTAAAAAAAAATAGAACATGTTTTAAAATTGAACTATGGATAAAAAACTGATAGAAAAAACGATCGTCTGTGTGGAACTCCATCGGAGAAAAATCCACGCATGCTCAGAATCAAGTCGATGCATGCTCGAAAGCATTGAACTTAATTTTTCTCAGCACGTCGTAGTGTTCTACGTCACCGCGTTGGACACGGTTGGATTTTTTACTGTTGGTGTGTAGGCAAGACTGATGAAAGTCAGCTTCATCGGATATCCGATGAAAAAATCCATCGGATTAGATCCCATCAGGTATCCGATCGTGTGTACAGGGCATAACTCTTGTGAGAGTTTGCCAGGAAGGGAGGGGGTGAGTCATAAGAGGGCTAAGAGGTGCATAGCTGGAGGTGTGCCTCCTGGGTGTCTGTGTAAATCCAGGAAGTGAACAGGCAGCAGCTTCAGCTGCCCACAGTTAAAATGGATGGAGCCAGATTCAGTGGAGAGAGATTTCTTTAGCATATTTGGCAAGTAGAGAATCACAGTATATATAATATAATATGCAAAGTGGCTGGAGGGAAGTTTCAGATCGGCAAATATGTTTTTATTACAAATATTGTGAGCAAACTGCAGTTGCTCTTTAATGCATAGAATTTAGACTCTACTTTAGTAAAGTTCAAGAAAAAGACCCATGAACTGTAAGCTACAGACGAGAAGTTTGGGATTTAATTAAGAAAATTGTTTGCTTTTTTCCCCAAATTCTCACCTGTAAGCCTATATCAGAGGTTTGTATAGCTCTCTTAACACATGTAAATGTATTAAAGATTGGTTCATTAAATCTATTTATGATGTGAGCTTAATTAGAAAACCAATAACTTGTTTTATTAGGATCCCTAAACTATTGTATATTATATATGCAATAAAGCATTCACACCATATGTGTGGGAAAATGTAATTCTTACAGCCTCTCTAAAACACTCCTCAAGTTCTAAACACAAAACTGTCTGTGCGTATTATATGCGCCTGTAACTGGAGATGGCAGATCAGAAGCTTTTTTCTTGAAATCGTGTTAATATAAATTAATATTTGGTTCATACAACAAGGCATCACCTTTTTTGCATACTAAGCCTGCCTTATTGCAATGCTAAACTTCCAAGATTATTCATAAATGTATTATTTGTGGACAATAATTGAAAGTCTGCATTGGATAAATATTTCTGTGTCAAAAATAAGGAAAATAGGATCAGTCATATGGCCAGGTGACCAGAGTACTACGCTAAGGAAAACAGTTGTAGTAGTGGTGTCAGTAGGCATCCAAGGTGCAAGACTCATTTGTATTAGAATACTGAAAGATAATTCCATGAATATAAAGAGGCATATGAGCAATAACTGTAAAAACGATGATGAATTGTAGAAATTCTTTAAGATATGCCGAAAGTGGTATAGTATAATGTCATGAAATCATAGCAATCACTGCAAACATGGTGAGACAACAAATTAATCAAGCTGCTTGCTATGGGGGCACTTATGTGGGCTCACTCGCCAACCATACACAGTGTATCAATTGACACACAGAGTGTGGCTTGGCTCGTGTCTGCTCTCTCCTCACTGGTAGCGATGAGCTTCGAGTTTGAGTCAAACTCATGTTCTACTCGAACATTGCATAGCGATTAATTTGGGGTGTTCACGGCAAATTTGAAAAGCCGTGGAACACCCTGTGAAAGTCTATGGGAGAAATCTAAAGTGCTAATTTTAAAGGCTTATATGCAAGTTATTGTCATAAAAAGTGTTTGGGGACCTGGGTCCTGCCCCAGGGGACATGTATTGATGCAAAAAAAAGGTTTAAAAACTGCAGTTTTATCGGGAGCAGTTAATGCTTAATAATGCTTAACCCCCCTGGCGGTATTCCCCAGTGTGACTCGGGGTTAAATTTTTGTGCTGCGATCGGTAACCCCCGAGTCAGACTCGGGCTTGCCTCGCAGTATCCACAGGCAGTGTTTACTTACCATGTTCCTGGATCCAGCGATGCATCCACGGCGCCATATTCAAAAATGTAAGCAAACACATTACATACAGTATACTGTAATCTTATAGACTACAGTACTGTATGTAAGAAAATACACACACCCCTTGTCCCTAGTGGTCTGCCCAGTGCACTACATGTACTTTTACATAATACAAAGTGTTCTTTCTCCCTGCAAACTGTAGATTGCCCATAGCAACCAAAAGTGTCCCTTTATGTCAAAAATGGTTTTAGAGCAGCTAGAAAACAGCGATAATAAATCAGAATCACTTGCGGAATTGAGCGATAGCGATTTGTGGGGAAATTCGTCATAAAAAAATAAAAAAATAGCGACAATTCTGCAGTGATTTTGATTTGATTACATTATTGAATAATTTGTATTATAATTATATTATTATATTTGTTATTTGTTATAATTATTTATTATATTATAATTTATAATTTTGTTTTTAAAAAAATGTCATACCCAGGATGCCTATTAGACTCTTGTTTGGTGAGATTTAAGTGAGTTATTCCTAAGAATTACAAGCCTATAGTATAAAACACCAAATTTCCTTGCAAATAATGGTACCGCTTTCAGCACCTAAAATCTGAAAGAATCATACTGCCAGGGAGGTTAATAATAATGCTTAAAGTGAAACAATAAAAGTGAAATATTCCTTTAATTTTCATACCTGGGGGTGTGTAAAGTATGCCTGTAAAGCATAGCTTGTTTCCCTTGGAACTGTCCATATAAAAAGTGTCATTTCTGAAGGAAAAAAGTAATTTAAAACCACTTGCAGTTATAATGAATTGTTGGCCTGCAGCAATACAGGGAAAAGGCGTTGAAAGTCATTAAGTTCCCTCCAAAAATCCATACCAGACCCTTTATCCGAGCATGCAACCTGGCAGGCCGCAGGAAAAGAGGGGGGGACAATAGAGCGCCCCCTCTCATGAACCGTACCAAGCCACATGACCCCAACATTGGGAGAATGCTTTGGGGGTCTGGGCCTCATCCCCACAACCCTTGCCCGGTGGTTGTGGGGGTCTGCAGGTGGGGGGGCTTATCAAAATCTGGAAAACCCCTTTAACAAAGGGGACCCCCAGATCCCGGCCCCCCATGTGAATTGGTAATGGGGTATATTGTACCCCTACCATTTCACAAAGAAAGTGTAACAAATAAAAAAAAAGCACAGACACCTTTGGGAAAGTCCTTTATTAAAAATAAAACAATTAAAATAAAAAAAGATTTCAGTGGTGGTAATCCTCTCTCGGTCTCCGCTCCAATGCTGTCGGTTTCCTGCGATGGGTGATCTCCTCTCCGGGGTCCGGCGATGAGAAGATCTCCTCTTCATCCAGGTCCAGGATCCAGTGATCCAGCGATGAGATCATCACCTGTCTCCACTGGAGACACCCCGGGAATGATAGGGCTTCAGCCAGTGAAGCGACAGCTCTTATGTAGGTGAGGGCGGAGGCACCCGTCACGTGACCCCGTCTCCCTCTGACGGAAGGGAAAACCCAGGCTTTCCCAGTGATGTGATCCCGTCCCCTCTGATGTAACACAGGTTTGCCGTTACATCAGAGGGGGCAGGGTCACCTGCAGGTCACTGGGAAATCTTGGGTTTTCCCTTGCGTCAGGCCCACCCCTTAAAAAACTAAAAGTCAGCAGCAACACATACTGTAGCTGATGACTTTTAACATTAGGACACTTAACTGTCCTGAAGTCCAGCGATGTGGGCACCGCAGGCGATCTTTGGATTGGCTGGTCAGGTGCTGCCGCGGCCATTGCTACTAAGAGAACCCGGCAGTGTAGCCGTATGGCTTCACAGCCGGGCCCCTACTGTGCATGCGAGAAGTGCGCTGTGCTCTTTCACCGGCCAGCAGAAGAGGAGGGAGGAGGAGGGGACCGAGCTGCTGACATAGATCGCTGGGGGCACGGTCTCCCAGAAGTGGAGACAGGGTACCTGTCAAAGACAGGTATCTGCTTCCTGCTCCCCCTGAAAGGTGCCCAATGTGGCACTGGAGAGGGGGAGGAATCAGATGAGCAGAAGTTCAATTTTTGGGTGGAACTCCGTTTTAACAATCTAAAGATGCTCATACAGTAAAAATAAACTGCAGATGGCCTAAAAGAATCGTGGACTTTATTGTAATTGCATGGGCACCACTGAATTTACTTTAATTAAAGATGTCACATACCTAGAGGTTTTTGCTTCAGCCTTTTTAGCTTGGTGCCACAATACATTTACTTTTTTGTTCTCTACTACCGTTTTTTCTTTTGCATAAGTATGATGTGTAAATGATTACTGAAGAATAAAAAGTAAATGGTAACAAGCATAATTAAATTGTTCAAATAAAGCAATAATATAAAGATCGTATTGTTCTTTTCTTTATTTAATATTAACTGGCCTTACAGGGATACAGTATCGGAATTATTTTGTGGCTTGCGCAGTCGTTTCTATAACACAGTTTGACACGAGTACAGTCTTCTGGGACTATAACCCTGGAATTTCCTACAAACATACAGATTGCTTATTCATTAAATGTGCCAGTCAAAGGCATAATTCAATTTTCAATCAGTGTAGTTCAATTTGCTTAATGAGGCCTTCACAAAGTAGATTTTAGTGAGCAGATTATGTGATTCTGTTTTCATTTTGTTAAAGTATTTATGTTTTTAATACATTTACTCTGCCCAAAAGTCAATTGTTACCAAATAAAATGTAAAATTAAAGTGATATTAGTGTTGGTTAAGTCCTAAACCTTTAAATCACAATGTACCAATGCATTGTACTATACATGCAGTGCAGTACAATATACTATGCATATATTACTTTATATACTTTGCTGAATGTATACACTCATAGTCTAAATAATATGGTTTCTTAATATCACTATTTAAAAGCCACAGATTTCTAAAAAAAAATACACCATTTGACATGTAAGTGTGGAATACTAACATGCAAACCAAGAATGTAAAAACTAGCAAAGTAGCTGCCAACATCCAAGGTCTGGTATGGATTTTAAGGGGAATCCCAATCTAAAAATGTTTTAAAAAATGGTGTGGGGCCCCCCAAAATCCATGCCAGACCCATATCCGAGCATGCAGCACAGCAAAGAGGGGATGAGCAAGTGCCCCCCCCCCTTCCTGAACTATACTAGGCAACATGAGAGTGGTTTGGGGGAGGATTAATGCTCCGATAGGGGTCTGGTATAGACCTTTTTTTCTAAATTTGGCATGGGGTTCCCCTGAAAATCCATACCAGACCTAAGCATTTGGTATGGATTATGTGGGGACCACATGCTATTAAAAAAAAAAAAAACATTTGGTTAGGGGTTTCCCTTAAAATCCTTATGAAACCCAAAGGGCCTGGTATGAATTGGGGGACCCCTATGCTGTTTTTCCTTTTTTAAACCAGCAATTGTCTTGCTTACATCGTACTGTGGGTGGGCCAATGATGTTGTCATGGTTATGCAGTAATGTTTGTCTCTCAGCTTACCTCTCCATGTGTTCAGATTAGGAGGCCAGCCACTCTCACCTGGCTTATTAGGTAATCTCTACTCAAAGCATGGCTCCACACCAGGCCCTATCAGGGAACTCTATATTAACCTGTGCACTACAAGCCAGCCTTGCTGATAAATATTGTGTGTTTTGACTTCTATGTGTTCATTGCTCTGTGTCTTACGTCTGATCCTGTTTAGCGACTTTGGCTTATTCTTGACTGCCCTTTGGCGTGTTCTCTGTCTATCCTTGTCTGCTTGTTTCCCTGACCTTTTGGGTATCTCCTGGCTATCCTTGTTGTTCCAGGCTGCTGCTTCCTTTCTCTCTCTCCTGTAGTCTACTGTGAGCATGAGCTGGCATACCCCGGGGGTCGCGATCTGGAGCCAGTTGCAGCGCAGTCCATCCTCACCACTAGATGATCTGATGATCGTCTGCTGGCTTTTAGACTCCGCGCCCTGGGGAATCTATGCTCTAGCTCCCAATGGGATCTGTGTTGTTGCTCCAGTGGACCTGCCTTCTTGAACCTCCCAGAGTTTCATCCGCAGCAGTCAGTCGTAGGGTCCACTACTTTAGCGGTGCGCTCCTGACTCCAACGGTGTGCATCTATCACCTGGACTCAGGTGACTTGACAGATGTAACTTAACAACCGGCTCTTCTCAATGAATCCAAATGAAACAAAATTAATGAAGGCAACAAATGCAAAAATCGGATTTGTTTTCATTTGTTCCCTACATCTGAATGTCCAAAAATTTAATTTTTACTGACAAAAAAAATTTAACCACTTGCTTACTGGGCACATATACCCCCCTCCTGCCCAGGTGAAATGTCAACTTCCGGCACTGCGTCGCTTTAACTGACAATTGCGCGGTCGTGCGACATGGCTCCCAAACAAAATTGACGTCTTTTTTTCCCCACAAGTAGAGCTTTCTTTTGGTGGTATTTGATCGCCTGTGTGGTTTTTATTTTTTGCGCTACACACAAAAAAGTGGGATACAATATTTTTTACTTGTTGCTATAATAAATAGCCCAATTAAAAAAAAAAAAACATTTTTTTTCTCAGTTTAGGGCGATACATATTCGTCTACATATTTTTGGTAAAAAAAAAATTGCAATAAGCGACTGGTTTGCGCAAAAGTTATAGCGCCTATAAAATAGGGGACAGAATTATTATTTTTTACTAGAAATGGCGGCGATCTGCGCTTTTTATTGGGACTGTGACGTTATGGCGGACACATCGGACACTTTTGACACATTTTTGGCACCATTGCTATAAATATGCACTAATTACTGTATAAATGTGACTGGCATTGAATGGGGTTAACACTAGGGGGTGAGGAAGGGGTTAAATGTGTATCCTAGGTGTGTTCTAACTGTGGGGGGAGGGGGGGTGACTGGGGAGGTGACCGATCTGTGTCCCTATGTACAAGGAACACAGATCGGTCTCCTCCTCTCGAGAGACAGGACGCTGTCTCTGTGTAAAACGGCAATGAGAGATGATCTCATATGGTGAGTCATGTGGCGGCAGGCGCGGCGATTGGCCATTAATCTGTGCCATACAGGGGGGCGATACATATTCGTCTACATATTTTTGGTAAAAAAAAATCACAATAAGCGACTGGTTTGCGCAAAAGTTATAGCGCCTATAAAATAGGGGACAGAATTATTATTTTTTACTAGAAATGGCGGCGATCTGCGCTTTTTATTGGGACTGTGACGTTATGGCGGACACATCGGACACTTTTGACACATTTTTGGCACCATTGCTATAAATATGCACTAATTACTGTATAAATGTGACTGGCATTGAATGGGGTTAACACTAGGGGGTGAGGAAGGGGTTAAATGTGTATCCTAGGTGTGTTCTAACTGTGGGGGGAGGGGGGGTGACTGGGGAGGTGACCGATCTGTGTCCCTATGTACAAGGAACACAGATCGGTCTCCTCCTCTCGAGAGACAGGACGCTGTCTCTGTGTAAAACGGCAATGAGAGATGATCTCATATGTTTACATATGAGATCATCTCTCATTGGCCGCGCAGATCGCATAGCAAACGGCAACTCTGATTGGCCGTTCACCGCGATCTGTGATTGGCTGTTTCTAAGGGACACGGCCAACACAGAGCTTCCCCGCTGCGCACTCTGGAGCACGCGCGGGGAACGCCTTAAGGGGCGGCTGTCAAAAGACGGCGGGTTGGCTTTTCAGGTCTGCGATGTAGCCGTCATTCGGCTATAGCGCGGGCCGCAAGTGGTTAAACAAACCTAATCACACATGTCTATGTACCTCTGCTTTCTTGGTGAATACAATAAATAAACAATATATATATATATATATATATATATATATATATATATATATATATATATATATATACTGTATATATATATATATATATATATATATATATATATATGAAATATGCATCTGTAGCAGTGTTGCCAACCTACCAGATTGAAATTTACTGACATGACACCAAGCGATGTGATTAGCAATATTATTTTCAATATAGTAAGTAAGAAGCTCAGGGACAGGACTCAGGAGGGCAGCAAATTAGAATGGGCAGGCACACAGACCTGAAATTGACACTCACATGGACACTGACAGCAGTGTTGCAGCAGCACAGATGATGATGACACATGACATGTCCCCTCCTGAGTCACAGTGACAGTCTCTCTCCACACCCGGTGGTCCCTTCAGTCCACTCCAGTCCAAACAGCACTGACAGTCCCTCACCCAGCTTGCCTTATCCCATCCTGCAGACCTGCACATGAGGCTCCGGCTGCTCCATTCAGCTCCTTTGCACCATGACATAATATGACATGTCCTCCATTCACACTGCCTGAACACACTGTAACAGGCACTCAGATGGTGTCGGCCAGCGTCACAGCCATATTTTGCCAACATTAGCGTTTACTGGCAGGAGAAAAGTGTCTGCCAGTAAAAATTTTGATGGTTGGCAATAGTGTTGCTCACGAATATTCGCATTGCGAATATTCGTAACGAATATTGCATATTCGAGTATTCGCGAATAAATCGAATATCGCGGTGAATATTCGATATTGCGAATATTCGTATTTTTTCAAATTTATTTTTAAAACAGATCACATCCTAGTGATCTCCATCGACGTCTAAAAGCATTGCTGGTATGATTAGAGACCCTGGGCCGAGTAGCTGAGGCGATCCTTTTATGTTGCCGAATATTCGCAATGCGAATATTCGTATTACGAATATTCGCAAATACTTTCTCTGCCCTTCTGTGTTTTGTGTATAAAAAAATAAAAAAATAGCTTTAGTTTAGTCATATAAGTTTGTGTAAGTAGAGTTAGTGTTTAGTGCATATTAGTTTAGTAATCCAGGAAATGATCTCCGTTTTCGCGTGTTGACGAGAATTTCGCAATCAATTTCGCATTCGCATTAGCGAAATTTCACATTCGCATTAGCGAAATTTCGCAATATTGTTTTTCTGATAAAATATCACGAATATTCGATATTAGCGAATATTTCACGAATATTCTTCTATATATTCGTGAAATATCGCGAAATCGAATATGGCGTATTCCGCTCAACACTAGTTGGCAACACTGATCTGTAGTATTACATATTTACCTGACTAAAAGGTGAAAAACTATCATTTAAACTATATTTATTTACTGTGAAGTTATTCCTGAAGGAAACAAAAAATCAACTCATTTTAATACACCTGGTGCTCTAAATACTATGGGCCAGATTCACATACAATCTGCGGCTGCGTAGCGTAAGCCATTTACACTACGCCGCCGCAACTTAATGGAGCAAGTGCCGTATTCCCAAATCACTTGCTCCGTAGTTTGCGGCGGCGTAGTGTAAATGGCCCTGCGTATCCCCGCGTAATTCAAAGGGGGCGGCTTGTATTTAAAATAAGCCTCGCCCCCGCGTCGATCGAACTGCGCATGCGCCGGCCAGGAAAAAAGCCCAGTGCGCATGCTCCAGCTCACGTCGGAAAGCGTCGTAGAAACCGACGTCAAAACGACGTGATCGTCACTTACGCAATGCCCTATTCGCGAACGACTTAGTAAACCGACGTAACCGACGTAACCAATGCCATACTTAACATGGCAACGACGGAACTTCGTAAACCTATCCCTCATATAGCAGGGGTAGGTTTACGCTTACGGAAACGACGTAAACGACGACAGGGCAGCGTTAAAAACGTTCGGGAATCGGCGTATTAGGCTCATTTGCATAGGCAAATGAGAAAACAACGTAAAGGCCACCTAGCAGCCAGAAAAGTAATTACATCTACGATCCGACGGTGTAATTGTTTTACACCTGTCGGATCTTCACTGTATCTATGCGTAAGTGATTCTAGGAATCACACGCATAGATACCCAGTAAAAAAAACAGAGATACAAGGGTGTTTCCTACGATACACCGTCGTATCTCTTTTGAGAATCTGGCCCTATCAGTCTAAATGTATCTAATAGCATTTAAAGCTTGGTGTTTCAGATTATGTCCTTTTTATACCAAAATACATATTTTATAAAATGCCTCTTCAATGTATCTTGCCCCCTATCAGATAAAAGCACAGTGTGTAGCCAATACTTTGTTTGGCTTGCTTTGGGCACATAGTGTACTGTGAACTGTGACAGCCCATGTATACCAACAGTCAGATTGCCTGTGGAGTTTAATGAACCATTTAACTGTCCATTTTACAGTTAACATAGGGACAGTTTAAAGCTCTCCTTCATTCCTCCATGCTCCACCCTGATAAAGTTATGTTAAACCACGCATTACTTTTACTGAGTACTGGCCCTCTGGAGGTTCCATAAATAATAGCTGAAATCATTCTAGTTGTATCCTGTTATCCATGCAGCACAGCTGATATACACATCCCTTTATTTTTATGTTGCTGTAGTTTGATGTTTTGTGTCAAATATCTGTAATTTACTTTCTATCGATATACAGACATAAATATTATGGAGCTACATTACAGTAGTGCTTTTATTTCAGATTGCAGTCATATCATCTCAGTCATTCATACTCTTCTGTCAGTGATTAGTGTTTTAATTTTTGTAATTGTGCAAATGTCCTAAACGTACTAGTATACATAAATAAATGAAAACCTCATGAATTGAGTGAAATGTTAATGTAGGCCATGTTGTTTTCCTGGAAGTTGCCTGAACTGAAGAAATGTTCCAGTGATTATTCAGCCAAGGGTAGCATCACAACGTTGCTTTGAAACAATGGGCACCGGGCCCTGTGGCTGGCTAGTTCCTCCTGCTATACCACAGTCATTTGGATTTGCTGGGGAATTAACTTAGACAACAACTGTGCACCATGATCCTTCCTCATGTACATCTGTTTTCTATATATTTATGTTTAATCTGTTCGAGGTTAAAAGGTCATTGTATTTTTTTTCCAAATCAATAGGCATTCTGTAACTAATATACGTCTCTAAAGTTCAAGGCAGTAATATACTCCAAAAACAGTTGGCATGGACAACAAATATTTATTTCGCCAGCCATGTTCCTGCAATTAAAGTGCAAATCAGCTTTATTATTTATTTATTTATTTGGGTGGAGTAAGCCACGGTGTGATCCCCCACTGTTTTCTGTGATCCTTGAAGGCAGATTCTCAACTGCCAATGAGATATATTGGGCTTTGCTACAAGCAGAACATACTAGGTCATTTCTCTAAAGTACAATCTCTATATATTGCTGCTCATTCTTCGTAGGAATCTATGGAGAATGAGATCATAGAGAAAAACCAAAATGTTCAAGATCCAGCAGAGCCCTGGCTATACAATCCATGCCTGGGGTTGAGTGAGATATCCCTGCCAATGAATCAGACAGCAAAAAATAACCTTCAAGAGAGCAAGTTCTGCCTTACTCTACCCAAAACTAACACAGGTTTTAGGCAGAGTTTTAATACTTGGCAATGTTGTATTTTCACTATTAGCATTAGCGATGCACGAACTGACTATTTCTAGGTTGATGGGGCAACCTGACCTAAATACAAATAGCTTTCACTGGTATTAATAGGCACTTGAACCTGCAGTTTGTACGCATTTTTCTTTTCAAAATCTAAAATAAAAATGTGTACTTACCAACAGAATCTCTAGTTGTGTTTGTAATGTCGACCTCAAACTGGTTTTGTTGTTTGTCGCAGGTTCTCTTCCCTTCTGGATACACAGTATTTTATCAGTCTTTCCTTGCAGTAACCTGGCAGTGTCTTTTGTGGTTTGTATTGCTTGAAGAACTTGGGTTAGGGATTAAGGTGAGCCTTGGGATTTCCAGAACTAGTGCAAAAGAGTTTACTCTTCCCAAAAACAAAAAAAAGCCTTCAGAAGAGATGAATGTGAACATTAAGCACAGGGGGATCCCAAACTGGAAACAGCCCCAGCCAACAGATCTGGAGCAGTCTTTTCACCAAAAGAGCACACACACAGCAACATTTTATCCCCAGGATTTCTCTCCAGGCTGGGTCACTCTGTCACTAGCGAATAACTTAGCTGTTCCAGGTCCCAGAGTATTTATACCAACATCAGCCTCCTGCTGGTCACTCTTTCGACCAGGTATTAGCTGAAGCTGTGTACATTTTCAGCCCAGGATCTACTCCTTCCAGCCCACTATGTTCCAGAACTTTCTGGCGAAAAGGGAAAAGTAGGCTAGCCTGCAACTTCAGAACCTAGAACAGCCTGTAACAATCTATCCAGCTCCAATGATTACAATGACGCTCAAAAATAAACGAAATTTACATATATCTAGTAGTACCTAACTAGGAGGGTACTTAAGTATTCCCTTTTGTATCACTTGACCCTCCCTTCTAGATTGTTAGCTCTAAGGAGCAGGGCCTTCTGATTTCTCCTGTATTGAACTGTATTGTAACTGTACTGTTTGCTCCCATGTTGTAAAGCACTGTGCAAACTGTTGGCAATATATAAATTCTGTATTATACTAATCATAATAATAAAAGCATGATTGATACATCCAAATGTATATACAGTATATTACAAAAAGCTAACCTCACCAAAAAATTGTACAAATAAAAAATGATACTTTATAGAAAAAAATATCTATTTTTTGTTTTGTTTGTCTTGTTTTTTTTTTTTTTGTGTGTGTGTTAGATTTCTGTAATATATTCTTAGGGAACCGTCTTGCCAGGAAAGGTTCCATCCGCTGGTAATATCTATCATTTGGCGTGCAGTACTGAGGTCCACCAACAGGTGTCTCATGGCAGTTTGGAACTTTCAGTGGAACTTCTCCCTGCTGGTGTTATGTCATCTTTGGGCCGCAGTACTGGCATCCACCAGCGGATGGATCCTGGCAGTATGGAGAAGTTTTTACCTTCTGCAGTCAGGCATCACCTGAGCTTGTTAACAGGTAATTGTATAAATACCCGGCAAGTGCACACACACCTTGCCCTGGTATTGTTCTTGTGCCCTGACCTGCAGCCTGTTTGCCTGTTATCCTGATCTTGAACCCTGATTCCTGCATCCTGTATCCTGAACCTGTTTGTATCTGTTCCTGTATCCCTGGATCCTTGCCCTGCAGCCTTGTTTCCTTGGATCCTTGCCCTGCAGCCTGATTCCTTCCATCTTGTCCCTGTCTGTTTACTCCTGGCCCCCCATCTACTGATCTCCTGTTTATGATCCTGGCCTAGCTTGACTAGGATTCTGGTACTCCCTTTGCTATATATGCTGTTTGGTTTGTTCCGTCTGTATTGGTGGTGTATTCACATTTATATGCATTTACCTTAATAAACTTACTTACTTTCACCTATTTATGTTTGGGTTTCCTCTGTTGCAGTCCACACAGTTCATGACTTATCTGATATGTGACAGTTCTTTTCTGGTCATTGATTTATATTTGATGTTTTGCTTATTTTAATTTTTAAGCCTTTTTGTGACTAAGCCTATTTCTGACATTTGGTGTTTACAAGTTAAAATCCATATTTTTTTTCTAGAAAATTACTTAGAACCCCCCAAACATTATATATTTTTTTAGCAGAGAATCTAGAGAATAAAATGGCGATTGTTGCAATATTTTATGTCACACGGTATTTGTGCAGCAGTGTTTTAAACGCAACTTTTTTGGAAAAAGACACTTTAATTCCCGAATTAAAAAAAAAATGAAAAAGTTAAGTTAGCCCAATTTTTTTGTATAATGTGAAAGATGATATTACACCAAGTAAATAGATACCAAAAATGTCACGCTTTATAATTGCACGCACTCGTGGAATAGCGACAAACTACGGTGCCTAAAAATCTCCATAGGCGGCGCTTTCATTTTTTTTATGGTTACCAGGTTAGAGTTACAGAGGAGGTCTACAGCTAGAATTATTGCTCTCGCTCTAACGTTCGCGCCGATACCTCACATGTGTGATTTGAACATATGTGGGTGCAACTTCCGTATGCGTTTTCTTTCCTGCGTGAGCTCGCGGGGACGGGGGCGCTTTAAAAAAAATGTTGTTATTTATTTCTATAATATACAATTGTGTTTTTGTTTGATCACTTTTATTGCTGTCACAAGGAATGTCAACATGGTGGTGACAGGTACTCTTTATGGAGAGATCAGGGGTCTAAAATACCTCCAATCCCTCCTTTGCTCTTCAAAGTATTCAGATCGCTGAAAACGGCGATTCTGAATACTGTGTATTTATTTTCAACCGGCGCCATTGGTAGCCGAGTAACCCCGAAATGACGTTGCTTCCATGTTTACATTAAAGAGACTGAATCAAAGCCATTCGCAGCTTCATTTCAGTCTCTCGCTGGGCACTGGAGGCTGCAGATCATTGATCAGGTTTCCCGGTGGGACAGGAGGCCCGGTAAGAGCGGCGGAGGTGGCGGGAGGGGGGTGTTTCCTCCTGCTCCTCCAGGATAACAACCAAGTGGCTTTTAGCTGCATCAGTTGTTATCCCTGGAAAGCCAATCGCCGGCTCCACAGTACTTCATTACTTAATCGTCCTGCTTTTATAATAATTTGAATATTATAACTGTACTTTAAACGTTTCATTGTGCGCATAATTTACTTAAAGTATATAGATGGTCAAAATTTTAAATCATATAATGATTTCCACATTGAATTTCAATTATTCTTAGTCGGTTTGTGCACTTACTATGTGAAGTTCCCCACACATTTAATTCCCTGAATTCTGTGACATGTAATCACTATGCATTGTCAGTATGCACTGCTGTGTCACACATGTCACAGAGCCTGCCTTCTTTTTACAAAGGTGCTGAGAGTATGATGTTCAGGAGGTGAAGTCAGGAATCACAGCAAAATTACTGTGGTGTATATATAGGGCCAGATTCAGAAAGCATTTACGTCAGCGTATCAGGAGATACGCTGTGTAAATACTAAGAATAGCCGGCGTATCTTTTTTTGCTATTCAGAAAAGAAGATACGCTGGCTTTCTTCTAAGATACGAGCGGCGTAATTTGCTTACACCGTCGTATCTTAAGTTGCATATTTACGCTGGCCACTAGGTGGCGCTTCCGTCATTTTTCACGTAAATTATGCAAATGAATCACGCCCCCACTTTAGCAATTTGAATTGCGCGGCCTTACGCCGTGCACTTTACGCTACGCTGCCGCATATTATGGAGCAAGTGCTTTCTGAATAAGGCACTTGCCCATAATATTTGCGGCAGCGTAGTGTAAAGAGGAAACGCTACGCCGCCGGAAAGATACATTTTTGTATCTGAATCTGGCCCATAGTCTTTAGAAATTGAAGGTAAACAACAGAGGAGAAGCTGCAAAGCATGTAGGGAATCCTGGAAGTTGTGAGAAGAGATGGCCAGCAGACAGGCAAAACTCACAACATGAAACTATAAAGGGACTAGAGGACATTAGTTATGAAGAAAGGTTATGAGCAATGAACTTATTCTTTCTGGAGAAGAAACGCTTGAGAGGGGATATGATTTAAATTTACAAATACCATAATGGTGACCCCACAATAAGGGATACAACTTTTCCGTGAAAGGGAGTTTAATAAGACACATGGCCACTCATTAAAATTAGAAGAAAAGAGGCTTAACCTTAAACTGCATAGAGCGTTCTTTACTCTAAGAGCGGCAAGGATGTGGAATTTCCTTCCACAGGCGGTGGTTTCAGCGGGGAACATCAATAGTTTCACAAAATGATTAGATAAGCACCTGAATGACCACAACATACAGAGGTATACAATGTAAGGGTCCTATCACACGGAGCGGACCATTTTTCGATCCGCCCTGTGTGTGTCCGTCGGCTCAGCGGGGATCCCCGCTGAGCTGTCGGCGGACAGGGTGGTCCCTGCACACTGTGCAGGGACCGCCCTGTCTCTCCTCCGCTCTGCCCTATGGGGAATCGGATGAATACGGACCATGTGTCCGTATTCATCCGATCCGATCCTTCAGACAGAAGAAAAATAGGGGTTTCTTCCATCTGAAAAAACGGATCTTTGCGGAGGCGGGTCATTACGGAGGTTAGCAGATGCTCATCCGGCTGTGATCACATAGGGTATCATTACAAGTCCGTAAACGGACTTGTAATAAACGGACGAACGGTCCGCCCGTGTGAAAGGACCCTAATACTGACATATAATCACACACATAGGTTGGACTTGATGGACTTGTGTCTTTTTTCAAACTCATCTACTATGTAACTATGTTAGTATGTAAAAGAGATTTTTCTTACATTAGATTGTCAAAAAGTAACTATTGCTTGCATTGCTATTACAGTGCTTATGTTTTAAAACGTATGGTATTACCATAGAATTCAGTTAATTTGTTTTCTTTAAGGCCTTTTGTCGTATTCTACTTTGCTGGAGGCCAATACAATCACACATTAATTTGGTTTGCTTCTTAGGAGTGAACAAACATACTAAAACTAGTAACACACAAACCCAAAGGGATGTTTAAATGCAGACCGTTTCCACTAACTTATTACTTTAGCAACATGTTCCCTTTCTCTGTGTTTAACTGTCTGAAAACGATATTGCATGGTCACAAGGGAATTATCCAGTACAATGTTTCTGTAATGTAGTACCGTACTTACCATGTGTATATAAGAATATAAAGTGTGTGTGTTTGTATGTGTGATTTTGAATATCTATGTGCATAATGCAATATATTAATATATCTATTGCAGTACATTGGTGCTGTAAATGGTTTCTAGCAATCCAAAGTAACAGAGGTGTTGAACTGCAGTACTTGGCAGCCAAGCTTAACTCCTATTCAGTTTCACTTGTTATTACTTGTGTTTTTTCCATGACGGAAGCGTGCCAATTTTCACACCTTGTGGCTGAGTACCTCTCTTTTAGTTCCCTTACTAAAATTCCAGTGCAATTTCCAACTCTATACCTTTCTCCGGGGATCCTTTAGTGTACTTGAATGTAAAACCTCACATGTGATTTTTTCTCAAGTCTTTTGCAAAGAGCATAAGATCTTTTCATCTCGTCCACAAATCCAGCTACTGAATCTTGCAAGAAGAATAACATGGCTTATAGGCAGGTTAAAATAGGGGATGGGGGAGACAAATCACCATGAAATCTTCCTAAACAATCTGGCATTTTTTAGCAAATACATTTATGTCATTACATGGCATAATTTCAGATTATATGGCTAACCAAAAAATGTCTTTACTCATATACATTGTAATTAACATCTATCGTTTTGAAATGTACATTTACTTTTAAATGCATTTTTGCATATTACACTAAGCAAGTATTTATATATTGTTTTTCCCCTACATGAGTCCCCATGACTTTGAACAAGAGAATTTAGGTTATGAACAAGGGTGCAAAAAGACTAATAGCATTCCAAGTAACTGCTATGAGGTCCACTACCACAATTTACTCCTTGTAGAATGTATGATGCATGCATTTTCATATCCCTCAAGTGAAAAACTTTAAAGTAGAGCTCCACCCAAAACAGGAATTTCGGCTTGTCTGCCTCCTCCCACCTTCGCTGCCACATATGGCACATTTTGGGGGGAGGGGTAGCGGGTACCGGATTTTGACAGATACCCGCTCCCACTCTCTGCTTAATTTTGGCTCTCTCCTTCCTCTGCAGCCTCCTGGGACACAGGACTGTCACAGGACTTCACAAGACTGCAGCCCATTCACAAAGCACAGCGCTCTTTGCGCACGTGCAGTAGGAAACCGGCTGTGAAACCGCAAGGCTACACTGCCGGTTTCCCTTAGGCTGCATTCACTCTACAGCGTTTTTAATCGCAGGCAGACTTGCCATGGATCAGCCCACGATTTGACAGCGCTGTGAGTGTGAATGATAACTACTTAAGGCCCGCCGCATGTACAGTACATTTACGTCGGCAGAATGGCACCGCCAGGCACATCAACGTATATATACGTTGGTGCCTTGGGGGGGATCGGGGGTCCGATCGGACCCCCCCCGTACATGCGGCGGTCCGCGCGGCTGCAGGAGCGATCCGACAAGAGGGGGCGGCTATTCGTTTTTGTCCGCCCCCTCCGGATCGATCTCAGCCCATGCGCGCGCTCCCCCTGCAGTGCACGTCCTCCTCCTGTGTAAACACAGGAAGGAGGAAGCGACGTGATCTCTCCCTCGGTGGTTTTTTCAACCACCGCTGAGGAGAGATCACAACACAAGTAAGTCTGCACAACACTACACTGCACCTACACTACACAAAAAACACATTTAACCCCCGCGATTGCCCCCCCCCTCCCCCCTGTCACAGTGTCACTGAATGCAGTAATCATACATGTATGATTACTGCATTTAGTGTCAGTGTGACAGGCAGTGTAAAAGTCAGTTAGTGTTAGGTTCAGGGTAGCCCTGTACCCCCCCAATAAAGTTTTAACCCCTTGATCACTGCCCTAGTTAACCCTTTCACTCCCTATTGCCAGCGTCACTAAGCGATCATTTTTCTGATCGCTGTATTAGTGTCGCTGTTCACGCTAGGTAGCTAATTTTTTTTTTATTGCGATTTTTTTTTACTAAAGACATGTGGCTAAATAAATTTTGGCCTAAATGTTTGACTACAATTTAGTTTATTTGATTTTTCTTATAACAAAAAGTAAAAAATATTGATTTTTTTTCAAAAATGTCGCTCTATTTTTGTATATAGCGCAAAAAATAAAAATTGCAGAGGCGATCAAATACCACCAAAAGAAAGCTCTATTTGTGGGAAGAAAGGGATGCGAATTTTGTTTGGGAGCCACATCGCACGACCGCACAATTGTCTGTTAAAGCGACTCAGTAACGAATCGCAAAAACCCCTTTGGTCATTTGGCAGCATATTGGTCCGGGTCTTAAGTGGATAAAATACGTGACTCGTATTTGAGATGCCATTCATTTGAATGATACCTCAAATCACGGTGTGGGTCTGCCGAGATTGTTGCATGATAAATTGTGCTGCAATCGCGGAAAAAAATTTTGGTCAACATGTGTTCCGTGATACTGGTTGCCGCGATTGCAGCGCGTTTTACCACGCAACAATTGCGACAGGCCCGCACCGTGATTTGAGGTGTCATTCAAATGAATGGAATCTCGAATGCGAGTCCCGCATTTTGTCATTCACACCTCGGCACTGTCAAATCGCGGTCAGATCTGTGACAAATCTGTCTGCGTTTCAAAATGTGCTGTAGTGTGAATGCAGCCTCAGTCAAGCTAATTGAAGAGTCAACTCTGGTGAGGACACCGCTTGGACAGGTAAAAAGTGCCTTAACATTAAAAGACAACAGTAGCTACAATTCATTTTTTTTTTTATGGGGAGCCTAGATTGCCTCTTTAAATGAATTAATACGTGGCTCCCAAACCGTCATTTTCTTTTGGTGGTATTTGATCACCTCTGCGACGCTATATACAAAAATAGAGCGACATTTTTGAAAAAAAAACACTTTGCAAATAAACAAATTTTAGTCAAACATTTAGGCCAAAATTTATTTAGTGTCTTTAGTATCGCAATAAAAAAAATAGCTACCTAATCTTGATCGCTTAAAACTAAATCATTATTCAGTTTGTAAAACTAGCAGTGATTAGATCACTGCATTCAGTGAGTGACAAACACCTATGTGAGTATGTGTCATGTTGTGTTGGTGCACACTTACTTGTGATGTCTTCTCTCAAAGCACATTTACATCATGTGTATGACAGGTTTTTTGGGAGCGATATTCACATCCGTCCCGGATCAGCCATCCCGACCCTTAGGCGGGGACGTAAATTTACATGCCATTCTGTGGCCGTATATGTGCGTGCGGGGGTCCTTAAGTGGTTAAATGAATTAATATTAAACCTCATTTGCCACCTAGTTGTCCAATCAAATTGTTCATTATTGTATATATAAACCCTAATCTTGTAAAACAACATATTCAGTTTTAAAATAGACATGAAAGGCAAAACATTTGTGTATACATATAAAACACATTATCAATGTACCTTTTTTTTATCAGTGATCACATACCCTTAGCTACATGAAGGGCTCAGAGAACTGGCAGAGGAGAAACAGCAGCACAATGATCTTCCCAGTGAATTGCTGTGCAATAGGGGTGTGTCAGGACAAGTCTGATCATTCCTAGTGTTGCTCACGAATATTCGTATTGCGAATATTCGGCTCGAATATGGCATATTCGAGTATTCGCGATATATTCCGAATTTCGCGGTGAATATTCGCTATTTCGAATATTCGTATTTTTTCAATTTTTTTTTAGAACAGATCACATCCTAGAGATCCCCATCGACGTCTAAAAGCATTGCTGGTATGATTAGAGACCTTGGGCCGAGTAGCTGCAGCGATCATTTTATATTGCCGAAAAATCGCAATGCGATTATTCGGCAATAGCGATATCGCGCGATTATTTTCGAGAAATTCGCAATATTGTTTTTAGCTAAAATAACACATATATTTGATTTTAAGAGTGTTACTGTCGAAATTCCGCAATCAATTTCTCATTCGCATTTTTGCGAAATTACGATAAAATATCAAGAATATTCTGAGCCAATCAGAGTGCTCCTTCCGCATTTGCCGAATATTCGCAATTATTTTGTATTGTAATATATCACGAATATTCTGAGCCAATCAGAGTGCTCCATTCCGCATTTCTCGAAATTTCGCAATTATTTTGTATTATAAAATATCACGAATATTCTGAGCCAATCAGAGTGCTCCTTCCGCATTTGCCGAATATTCGCAATTATTTTGTATTGTATATATATTACGAATATTCTGAGCCAATCAGAGTGCTCCATTCCGCATTTCTCGAAATTTCGCAATTATTTTGTATTATAAAATATCACGAATATTCTGAGCCAATCAGAGTGCTCCTTCCGCATTTCTCGAAATTTCATTCGCATTCGCATTCGCAATAGCGAAATTTCGCAATCATTTCATTTCCAAAAAATATCGCGAATATTCGCATTTAACGAATATATCTCGAATATTCAACTATATATTCGAGATATATCGCGAAATCGAATATGGCATATTCTGCTCAACACTAATCATTCCAAAAAAGCAGGCTGAATTTCCAGTACAGCCATAAACCTGACCAACTCTGTGCTCTCATGCCTTGTGTGATCAAATTTGGATAGAAATGCAGGATAGAAATGGATAGAACAGCATAGGGACCAATAGGAACACTAGGTATTTCACACAAAGGAAACAATATAAAGAGTAAAGGATACTTTTTCATACAAGTACATAGTACAGCTGGCACATAACAGGAATAGGAAATGTTGGGTTTACATATTATTAAAGGTCTGCTTGTGAATTAGAGACATCATATAAAGACTTTGTTCTACTATATGATTTGGTGTCATCTATAGACACAGAAATGGTACTTTAATCACAAACTCTACATAATTTATAGGTTATAAAGTAAAGGTCCCAACACTGAACCTTGGGGTTCACCTCTAAAAACCTCAGACCATTTGGTGTTTGAATTATCGATCACTACTCTCTAAATACAGTCTTTAGGCCAGTTTTCTATTATTTGTTAAAATGTATTTTCTAAGTATATAGACCTTAATTGACATATTAGCTCTGTGTGGGGAACTGCGTTAAACAGATTTGCAAAGTCCAAGTATACTTTATCCACTCAAAGAATGCATTATTTGAGCTCATATAGGGACTTGGCACTTTTGTAAATTTAGGGTTAACGAGTGTCTGCATTACCACCCAGAGATCTCTCAGTCAAATTTGTCTTGACAGGTATTCTATATTCACAGCCAGGTCTGATCCTAGGCAGGGTGCATGGGGTGCTCCACACCCAGGCGCCCCAGAGGTGGGGGCGCCGAAGCTTCAAAGTGCTTACCTCCCTCCTCCTTGTCTGTGTCCAGAGGCAGAGCGCATGTAATGGGTGCTGTCCCCGGAATGCGAGCTGGGTACCACAGCGGAGCCTACTACTGGAACACGTTCCGGTACTAGGCTCCACTAATTAATTCTGTCCGGTGTGCATGGAGCAGTCTCCTTTCTGCCCCGCCCCCTCTACGTATGTCGGCTCTTTTCCCATAGGCGGTGTGATGAGAGGCTTTTGGGTTGGCCAGAGCTGCTGCCAATCATCCTGTGCACTCCCAGAAAACGTATGCCCCGCCCCCCTGTAATGTGCTTCTGCTCCCAGCGCGCCCAGGCTACATGGATCTATTGGACAAGCACTGATCTATGGGGACACCTGATGTGGGGGGCTCTGATGGGGACACCTGCTGTGGGGAGGCTCTGATGGGGGACACCTGCTGTGGGGGGCTCTGATGGGGGACACCTGCTGGGGAGGACTCTCTGATGGGGGACACTAATGAAGACTTCTTAGGGGAGCATCTCTGTGTTTGAGTCATTATCCATAGAAACATATGTAAAGTGGAGGAGTTAGTAAGATGACCATGCCCATGTGGGGGCGCCAGAAATATTTCTGCACCCAGGTGTCTGTGACCCTAGGATAGTCCCTGTCCACAGCCACTCCTTTGTCTAAGTTTTGCTTACTTCCTTATGAAAAAAAAATAGTTTGACAACTTCAATCTTGTTTAAATCTATGCTGAATATCACTTATAATTTACACTTTTTGTCATGAAGACAATTAAAATGAAAGGGCATCTCTAGATACAACATCTCTCCATGCTTATGACAACAAAAATCCTAGTATCCTAGTTTCTCTAAGTATGATTTTAATTACAACTATGTGGCTATGTTGGCCCTTAGTCACATACAGTGGCTGCTGCTGGATGTAATATCACATCCTGTGATTGCAGCTTTGGCCCAATATTCTTTCTACTGTTCTGCACTCTAGAAGGCTTTCTTACTAAAGCAATTGAAGTGAACCATGCTAACAAAAGTTTCCAGATGTTATAGTCCATGGCCCAGATTCACAGAGAGTGGGCACACATTTACGCCGGCGTAGCGCACACACAGTACGCTACGCCGGTGCAGCGCGGAGAGGAAAGCACTGCATTCAATAAGCCATTGCTAACCAAGATGTGCCAGCGTAGCGTATTTTCGAAGGCGCAGGCCAGCGTAAGTGGAAGTGGGCGTGACCCCATGCAAATGATGGGCCGAGTGCCAGACAAGTACGTATAACGAACTGCACATGCGCCGTGCATGCTCACAACCACGTCAGAACAATTGCCTAAGATACCCTGGATCACTGTGTACGCCGTTAACGTAACCTACGCCCAGCCAGACACACATCCAGCGTAAAATACGCCGGCTTGTGTTCCCTGGTGCAGACCTGAGCATGTCTGTTGCTGAGTTACACCTCCTTTATGGGGAATAACTTTATGCCAGACGTACAACTTATACGCACCGCGCGTAGCCTGCGTCGGGCACACGTACTTAGTGAATTTCCGTATTTACCTAATTTGCATGTTTGAATGCCTAATCAATGGGAGCGGCACCATGCACCCAGCCTAAGTGTACGTCCACCCTATGCCGGCGTAAGTAAGTTACGTCGGCGGGGTGTAGCCTGTTTTAGGCATATATCAGTTTGTGGGTCTGGTGCACAGATACGATGGCGCACATTTGCACTTACGTTGGCGTAACTTGTTATACATCGGCGTAAGTGCTCTGTGAATCTGGGCCCATGTTTTTATTACACCTAGAAGGATAGAAAATATTATAAATGCCTGTTCTTTCTATTTTTTTTATAGGTGATCACATTCTCTCTAATCTCAGCTGCATAAGAGCTAAGGGAGGAGAAAGAGCAGCACACTGATCTTCCAAGTAAAAGGCCCCTTCACACGGGCGCCTCTGTCTTGCGGATTCCGCTTGTTTGGCAGGGGATGGCTCCACTGATCCCCACTAAACAGGGGGGTGACAGGACCATGTCTGCTCCAGGTGCTAATCATACAAGATCTCGGATCATTTATGGACATTATATTATATTACATCATGGAAAGATTACTTTGCTGGAGTTTTCTTTTTAATTAAAGGACTTTTTTATTACCATTTTCGTCACTTTCTTTGGTGAACTGGTAGGGGTGAGGCCCTTGTCCTTATCAACATGGGGACATCCTCCCCATGTTGAGGGCATGTGGTCTGGTACGGTTCAGGAGGGGGGTGCTCTCTTGTCCCCCCCCATTTATTTTATTTTAGCACAGGGTTCTCCTTAAAGGGTCTGGTATGGATTTTGAGGGGGACCCCTATGCCATTTTTTTTTCTTTGGCGCAGGGTTCCCTTTAATATCCATAGCAGACCTTGAAGGACCTGGTATGGAATTTGGGGGGACAAGCATTTTTTTATTTTAGTTTGGTGTTCCCCTTAATATTTATACCAGACCTAAAGGGCCTGATAATGGACTGGGGGGAACCCATGCTGTTTTTTTCAATGACTTTTATCTATATTGCCTGGACCCGACAATTCATTATACCTGCAAGAATTTTTGAATTCGTTTTTTTTCCTTTAGAAATTTCATTTTGTACAGGGACGGTTCTAAACATGGGAAACATGTGCCACTTTACAGGCATACCAGATACAAAATTTAAAGGAATATTTCATTGTTTCACTTTAAGCATTATTAAAATCACTGCTCCTGAAAAAAACTTCAGTTTTTTAAACCTTTTTTACGCATTGATACATGTCCCCTGGGGCAGGACCCAGGTCCCCAAACACTTTTTATGATAATAACTTGCATATTAACCTTTAAAATTAGCACTTTTGATTTTTTACGTTTGTGTCCCATAGACTTTAATGGTGTTTGCGTGTTCAAACACATGTTTTGCCTGTTCGCATGTTCTGCTGCGAACCGAACCGGGGGGGGGGCATTGGGTGTTCGGCTCATCCCTAATACTTAGCAATAAATGGTCTCACGCTCCACAAATGTTCCATCACCCTACTCTAAACTCCTTCCTTCTGTCCTCTGTATGCTTTTGTAGGTATTTCTCAAACAGTAGCACACAATGCTGGGTTACTAAAACCAAGCAGTCCTTACATATAAAGCCCATTATCCCACACTTATCCTTATGGCCTAACAAAGCTACACGTTTTGCCACAATAATATTTTAGAACAGGTTTTTTTGCTAGCACATGACACCCCCCTCCTTTCTAGCTCTGTTGGCTTTTCTATATTTACCTGGATTGTCCCACACTGCTGGGATCATTCCCAGTAAAGTGATCTTTATTGGCTGCAGAACTGATGGACTTGGAGCTGCATACCTGCACCTTAACCACTTCAGCCCCGAACCATTTGGCTGCCCAAAGACTACAGCACGTTTTGCAATTCGGCACTGCGATGCTTTAACTGACAATTGTGCGGTCATGCAATGTGGCTGACAAACAAAATTAACGTCCTTTTTTCCCACAAATAGAGCTTCCTTTTGGTGGTAAAAGTACAACAGAAAACACGCAAACTCCTGCGCACAGGTGGGTTGTCCAATAGTTGATCGACGGATCTTCGTCTAAAGTCAGAGAATTGAAAAGAGTGGTGCTAGCAGTGACCTTGCTGCCCTTCGATGGATGGGGGAGTCCTAGCACAAACAAAACGAGAGAAGAAAGGCGCACCAGCCTAGTGCATTACCACTTGATAGACTGTCGAGCTCTGATGAAGAGGCCCTAGACGCCTCGACTGTCGAACTCCGATGAAGAGGCCCTAGACGCCTCGAAACGCGTCAGCCAGCAGCAAAATACTCCTCGTATCCCCCCATTGTGGAGTGTGGTCCGAAGGGATTTCACCTACATTTTTGTTGACAAGCCTGTTCTATCTGCTGTTTGTGAGTAGTTTTTAATACTATTTCCATCGAGTGTCAAGTGGTAATGCACTAGGCTGGTGCGCCTTTCTTCTCTCGTTTTCCTTTTGGCGGTATTTGATCATCTCTGCGGTTTTTATTTTTTGCACTATAAACAAAAAAAGAGTGACAATTTAAAAAAAAAAACAATATGTTTTACTTTTTGCTATAATAAATATGCCTCAAAAATTCCTCAGTTTAGGCCGATATGTTTTCTTGTACATATTTTTGGTAAAACAAATCGCAAGAAGCATTTATTGATTGGTTTGCACAAAAGTTATAGCATCTACAAAATAGGGGATAGTTTTATGGCATTTTATTCATATTTTTTTTTTTTACTAGTAATGGCGGTGATCAGCGATATTTATACAGCGTGTAAATGTGAATGGCAGTGAAGGGGTTAACAAGTAGGGCGTGCTGAAGGGGTTAAGTGTGTCCTAGGGTTGTGTTCTAACTGTATGGGGGGATAGGCTACGTGTGACACGACACTTATCACTGCTTCCGATCACAGGGAGCTGTGATCAGTGTCCTGTCACTAGGCAGAACAGGGAAATGCTGGTTTACACTCCCAGCAGACATAGAGTCCCTGGGACCCGCGGTCACACTCACTGAGCTTGCGGTGGGCGTATATATACGTCCATATGCCCAGACGAGCCATTCTGCCGACATATATAGTCATGCATCAGTCGCCAAGTGGATAAACTGCTTCACTTTTTCCTCTCAACAGAGGCTGACCTAATTTCACTGTCATATTCATTAACTGTTTTATGACATTTTCAATCATACCAAAATCAAAAGCATTTTAGGACAATACATGTTTTGGGGTCCTGGTCTTATTCAGTTTATGTTTCTATAAGTATATACAGTATATTGGTTATGCCATCCCACTGAATTTAGATTGTTGACTAAAACTTCCTACTGTATTAAAGCAAGTTTATAAGTCTTCCTTGGAGCTCTTTATTATCCTTCGGCCTATAGGAAATCCTATGTACCTACCAACATCCTTTATGTATCTGCCAGATTTAAAATATTTCAAGTCTCAGCTTGGTTAGACACTGACAGTATAAAATACTGAGTTTTTCAGCCCTTTGTAGTATTTGCATAGTCTATCTTTACAGCAAATAGGATGGCACCATAATTTATCTGTGGCCATGCTTATAGATACCAGAAGATATGATCTAATAATTATTGCACTGGTGCTCTCAGCAGGGCTTAACTGGGAAAACTAGTGTGGTGTATCATTATCATTACTGTTCATTCCCTGTAGATACTTCTGTTCGCTCCAACAATCTGGAAACATAGCAGTACTTGGTTGACTTTTACCTAAATTGACATTATTGAATGTGTGATGATATATGGCTGGTAAGGGACATTGGAAAGTAAGCTTTACTAGGACCGGCATTGATACAAGTTATATGGAAATGTACTTTGTAAAGTATTGACAGATATACTGTATATGTTTATATAGTATACAGGAAAGGTAATCCACCTAAAACCACGCTTCGAGTAATCTTCAGTCCTCTATGTAGACTATGGCCCGGATTCACAGAGAGTGGGCGCACATTTACGCCGGCGTAACGTACACACAGTACGCTACGCCGGCGCAGCGCAGAGAGGCATGCACTATATTCAGCAAGCTATTGCTCACCAAGATACGCCAGCGTAGCGTATTTTCGAAGGCGCAGGCCAGCGTAAGTGGAAGTGGGAGTGACCCCATGCAAATGATGGTCTGAGCATGGTGCAGTGTTTTACGCCCGGCGTATCACGAACTGCGCATGCGCCGTGATGTAGTCGTGACGTGGACGCATGAAACTGCACCCTTATGCGCATGCTCACAACTACTCCGGCACAACTGCCTAAGCTACACTGGTCTGTGTTCTCTGGGGCAGACCTTTGCATGTCTATTGCTGGGTTGCGCCTCATCTACGAGGGAATAACTTTAAGCCGGATGTACAACTTACGCAAACATCGCATAGCATGCGTCGGGCACACGTACGTTCGTGAATCGCCGTATTTCCCTCATTTGCATATTTATATGCCTAATCAATGGGAGAAGCAACATGTGTCCAAACCATATTTGCGTCCCACGCTACGCCGGCGAAAACAGGATAAGTCGGTGTAGGATGGCCTGTTTTTGGATGTATGTTGGTTTGTGACTTTGCACATTTGCACTACGTTGGCGTAAGTGCTTTGTGAATCCGGGCCTATGACTTTTAAAATATAAGGTGACTTAGTTTAAAAATAACACAAATGTACAGTTGCACCATGCATGTATTTTGCATCAAAAAGTGAATAAAAAAAATAGAGTTGTAAAAAATCCCATTGGAAACCCAAAAAACTGAGCATGCACAACAAATTGTCCATTGATTTACTTGGAATGCTAAATCACTTTGCAAAAGCTTTGACCACTAAACATAGCAGAATGGATATTAGCAGCGGGCTGTCTGTATTTCTTGGCTTCTAAGAGATTATTTTTCTCCTGGACATTTTGCTGAAAGCTTTGGAATCCTTTGTTTAAGTGTATCTTGTTTCACATGTTCTTACTGCTCGAGTTCCTGCAGTGACTACATTTCTTTAGAGCACTTTCTGTAATAGTAAAAGTCAAAAAGATTGTTGCTTTTTTGATGTTGGATGGTTATTACACATGACTTAGGTGCTATAAGCTGTTGGTACGTCTGATCAAGTAACACGTAATAAAATTGCTCACATCAATTCTATATGCATAGTCTAACTTCAAGTTTACAGTGTCTGTATTTCTCATATTAAAGCAAAAGAATTGTTAAGTAAAAAGTGCTGTTAAATAGAAACAAGAAAACTTATTGAAGAATTGTATTAAGGTCAGATTAATCACACCTGCTACATTAGAGAAATGCTAAAAATAAATATCAATCTGTATCTTTCAGACCTATAAAGAGCCTACACCTGCATGTATTTCTTAAGGAAATTGATTTTCTCATACTACCACCATGAATGTGTAATGGCTTAGTACCAGTCTAAAGATTGTAACCTTAGTAGTACACAAGCATAACATTTGTAATTAGGTGCAATGTGGCTGCATATTATAAATGCTTTAGCAATACTGGGCCAGATTCTCAAAGACATTCCGTCGGCGTAAATGGATATGCGTAATTGTAAATGTGCGCCGTCGTATCTATGCCCAGCAACCCCAGAACCATATACGCCTGAAAATCGACTTTTCGTGAGCGGCGTAAATGTTTTAAGCTAGCGCGGCGTAGGCGCATAGTTACGCAGTGCGCATCTTGCCCTCCAATTGAATTATCATGCAAATATGCAAATGAGGGAGATGCACCGATTCCCGAAACTACGCGCGTTCGGCGTAGGCTACGCGTGGTGTGCGTAACACGAAAGCCTGGCCTAAACTTACCCCTCATAAAAGCAGGGGTAACTTTGCTCCAGACGTGTGCAAGTCAGCTGGAGAGCAACTTCAGCAGCACCATACCGGACGAGCTGAGCAATCACACTTACAGGACAACACATTCGTATGCCAACATGCCAGGGGCAGGCATGGTCTTAGCACTACTATTGTATGCAGAGGGGCATAGAAGGAGGAGGAGGAGGGCACATGAGAGGATATACCGAACGCGCATGAGCCTCTTTGGCATGGGTAATGAGGAGGTGTCTCGTATCTTCAGATGTAGCCCTGCTGCCATCCTGGAATTAGCCACAGCCCTGCAGGATGACATCACCAGCCAGACACACCGCTCACATGCACTGCAGCCACTGGACAAGGTACTGGCAACACTCCATTTCCTTGCCAGTGGATCATTCAAACGTACAAGTGGAGTTGTGGCTGTGATGTCACAAACCAGCATGAGCAGACGTCTGCACCAGGTTGTCCCCGCAATCCTCAGACACATGTCCCACCACATCATCAGACCCACCACTGAGCATCTGCGGCAGAAGGCAATGACATATTTCTACAGAATTGACAGTTTCCCACGCACCATCGGGGCCATTGATTGCACACATGTGGCACTCAACCCCCCCATGCCACAGAGCATATATATCGCAATCGAAAGCATTGGCATTCCATCAACTTACAGGTGATAGCTGATGCCAAATACCTCATATGGCATGTCCGTGCCAAGCACCCCGGGTCCAGCTATGAGAGCTACATATATAGTCAAAGCACCATCCCAACAGAATTCGAACAGAACGTGTATGGGGACAGCTGGCTGGTTGGTGAGTGACATGGGAGTCAGGCATGACTGTCCGACCCCATGATGCAGACATCATGAGGGCCACATGCATGGCTAACATCCTCCTGTCTTTTCCCTACCAGGTGACGCGGCATATGCACTTGGACCCCATCTCATGACTCCTTTCCGGGATCCCCAAACCAGAGGAGAGAGAAAATACAATGAAGCACACACAAAAACTCGTGCAGTGGTGGAGCGAACCTTTGGCCTCCTGAAGTCCCGTTTCCGATGCCTGGATAAGTCTGGGGGGGTTCTGTGTATTCCCCAAACGTTGTGTGCCAGATAATCGGGGCATGTTGCATTCTACACAACTTTGCCGTGAGAAAGGGCCTGCAGATTGACCTACGTGATGACCTGACCCCCCAACCAGACAGCCCCCCCTGCCAGGAGAGACCCCGTCTGCTGATGGAAGAGCAGTAAGGAGGTGGCTCGAGGAATGAATCTTTGACCGTTAAACACACACATTCAGCATGGCACACAGACAATGCACGCATGCACACCAGTGTGGTCCCTAGCACACACACACACCACATCCACATCACATTGGATTAGCCCAAGTCCACCATGCAGGACTTGGGAGCAGCAACGCCGCGTCAAGGCCCCAATGGTATCGCTGTCCATTCACACGTCATTCACACAGCCGTGGGGATAACTTCACCCCAACGGCCTAGGGTGACACCTCTTACTGACAGGAGTGCCACCCCCACATTCACACACCATTCACACTGTTCCCTGCACTACTGACCGTGTTCAGTAAAGGAAAAAAAAACGCTCTTCACCAGAGCAATAAAAAACAAAAAACGCTCTTCACCAGAGCAATAAAAAACAAAAACGCTCTTCACCAGAGCAATAACAAAGATAACAAAAAATCACTTGGCCTGGCGTGGGATCCGCCTGGTGCCAAGGCTCCTGGCCCTCACTTGCCTGGGGGCAGCCTCAGGTGGGGGGGTGGGGTATCAGGTGGAGTAGCATCCCCACGTCCCTCCCTGGCTGCCTGCATGCCCCCCAAGGCCACCGCTATGCGGGTGAGCACAGCAGTCTGGTCCTGGACAGCAACACGCAGGGACTTTACCTCCCCCACAAGGTCTGAGGTGGTCGTCTGCAGCTCCCCCAGGCTGGTCACCGTTGCTGCGCTGTTCACAGCAACATCCTGAATCGTTGGCCAGGCGCCTCATCTCCCAAACGACCTCTGACAGGTGGCGATTTTGCTGGTCCTGCTGCCTGACCAGCTGTTCCGGCAGGACCTGGGGAACACCCCTCGTCTTCCGAGTCGCCTTCCTGGGAGTGGCTTGGGCCCTTGCATAGGGGGAGAAAGTTGAGGGGCCGGAGATGAGGGAGATGGAATCGGAGGGACTGGAGAGGTTGGGGGTGGACACTGAGGGGCTGGAGATGAATGGGGTGGTTGCTTGGGATGGTCTGGGCAACCCATGCGCCTCCTCCAAAATGAGGTACACCTCCTGGTCATGCTGGACAACCTCCTCTTCAACCACCTCCTCCGTTAAGGTGTGCCCACTTCCCTCCAACAAGGCCTCTTCCAGGGGGGCAGCAAGAGGGACTGGATGCTCATGGGATGTTACAGGATGGCCCCTGGCAGCAACGGATGGCCCCGCTCCCTCCTGCACATCTGTGGATGACCCAAAACATGCACATGTTGGTGGACCCACACACTTGTCACATGTTCCCTTCCACCCCCTCACATGCCACACACCAGATGGTATATAAAACACACTTACCTGTCCTTATGGCTGGCTCAACAGAGTCGTAGCCCCCGACTCCCTCCACCTGCTCCCTCTGAAGGCAGCGGGCGACCACCTTCTCCTCCTCAGTAAGGCGGATGGTACAGGGTGGGCCCCCTCCAGTGCCCCTGGCATGCCGACTCATTGCAGCCAGCTTGCCCTTGACCAGACGCCGCAGGTCGTTCATTTTTTTACTAATGTCCTGTGGTGTCCGGACCTCATGTGAAAGGGCATTCACTTTGGAAGCTATCCTCATAAATCTCATCCCTGCGCGACTTGCTGGTTTTGGCACTCTCTGCACCATGGAGCCGCGAATCATACTTCTCCATGGCAGCAATCACTATAGCCCTCTCCTCTGGGGAGAATTTTTTTTCCTCCTTTCCTTCCCTGTAGCAGACATGGTCCTGCAAAAGTATTCCCAGGCCAAACAAAAAATGAGAGACTCTTGCGCTGGACGGGTGCATTTATTTATGCGATGGGCTGGCGAATTGTAGGGAGTTGCAGCCTGCGTGGTTTTGCGCATGCGCAGAGGGGCATCCACGTCATGGATAGTGTTGCTCACGAATATTCGCATAGCGAATATTCGCTGCGAATATTGCATATTCGAGTATTCGCGAATAACTCGAATATCGCGGCGAATATTCGCTATTTCGAATATTCGTATTTTTCCAAATTTCGCAATCAATTTCGCAATCAATTTCGCATTCGCACTAGCTTTTTTTTTTATAAAATATAGCGAAATTTCGATTTTTTTTTTTTTTTTTATAAAATATCACGAATATTCGATATGTACGAATATTCGCTATATTTTATAAAAAAAAAATAGCGGAATTTCGCAATCATTTTCGCTTTCGCATATGCGAAATTTTGCTATTTTTTTTTTTTTTTTATAAAATATCACAAATATTCGATATTAACGAATATTCGCGAATATTCTTCGAAATATCGTGAAATCGAATATGGCGTATTCCGCTCATCACTAGTCATGGCGCATGCTCCGTTCGTCCCGACGTTCGTTTGCGTGGGGTCACGCTTCATTTGAATGGATCACGCCCACTTCCCTCCTACTTTGGAATTACGCCAGCTTACGCCGATGAATTTCCGTTACGCTGGCGCATCTTGGAACGCATTTGCACCAAGAATACGGTACATGCCTCTCCGCGTTATGGTGGCGTAGGGCATCTGAGATGCGATACGCCTGCATAAATATGCGCGGATCTACGAGAATCTGGCCCACTGTGTCTGTGCTGCACTATGCCCATTGATAAAATTAGTAATATTTCCTAGCTACAAATGTACAGTTACATTTTTTGGGTCCAACTAAATAAATTATATACAGTAGTACTTGAAAAAATCCCTAGCAAAATTAGTCAATTCATAGTTGAAAATAAAAAAATGTATACATTCACTGACCACTTTAATAGGTACACGTGTTCAATTACTTGGTAATACAAATTGCTAATCAGCCAATCATATGCCAGCAACTTAAAGGGAGTTCAGGCCTTTTTTATGTTTATTAAAAGTCAGCAGCTACAAAAAGTGTAGCTGCTGGCTTTTAATAAACAGACATTTACCTGTTACACTGTCCAGCGAAGCGCCGCCCGGAGCTTCGCTCCTCCCCTCTCCCCCCCTCTCTGCTGGCGCCTCCATTCTAATTGTGGGCACCCGGCCATGACAGCTGTTGACTTCATGGTCGGGCACTCATTGCGCATTTGTGAATTGCGCTGCGCTCCCTGAGTGGACAGGCGATTGCCTGCGACCTGTCACGTGTCCCAGGTGATCGCCTACAGGGAGGGGCCGCATTAGGCGATATGACAAGCCACCTAAGTGGTCCCTGGGTGGAAGGAGGAAGTGGGACAGGAAGTCTCACTCCTACTGAAGCCCCCACTCCCCCCTCAAAAAAAATTACACGCCAAATGTGGCATCTAAGGGGTGAAGAGTGGTTTAAGCGGAAGTTCCACTTTTGGGTGGAACTCCGCTTTAATGCATTTAGACATCTAGACATGATGAAGATGACTTGCTGAAGGTCATACCGAGCATCAGAATGGGGAAGAAATGGGATTTAACTACTTGACCACTGGGCCTTAAACCCACTTAATAACCAGACCAATTTTCAGCTTTCGGTGCTCTCACATTTTGAATGACAATAACTCAGTCATACAACACTGTAACCAAATTACATTTTTGTACTTTTTCCCCCACAAATAGATCTTTTTTTTGGTGGTATTTGATCACCTCTGCGGTTTTAATTTTTTTTCGCTATAAATGAAAAAATAACAAAAATTTTGTAAAAAAAAATTAATTTTTCTTCATTTCTATTATAAAATTTTGCAAAAGGTAATTTTTCTTCATAAATTTGGCCTAAAATGTATACTGCTACATATCTTTGGTAACACTGATGGGCACAGACGGCACTGAAGGGCACTGTAATGGCACTGGTGTGGCTCTGGTTGAAGTGGTGTGGCTGATTAGAATACAGGCGGCACTGGTGGGCACAGGCGGCATTGGTGGGCACTGATGTGGCACTGCAGTGGTGCAGATGAGCACTGATGGGCACAGGTGGTACTGATGGGCACAGAGGCACAGGTGGCACTGATGGGTACAGGTGGCACTGGTGTGGCTCTGTAGTGGCACTGGTGTGGCTCTGTAGTGGCACAGAGGTGGCACTGTAGGCACTGGTGGCACACAGGTGGCACAGAGGTGGCACACAGGTGGCACAGAGGTTGCACACAGGTGGCACAATTGTTGCACAGGTGGCACAGGTGGCACTATTGTGGGAATGCTGGGCACTGCTGGGCACTGCTGGGCACTTATGCTGGGCACAGGGTCACTCTCCTCTCCTCTCACGCTGGATCTGTGTGAGGAGAGGAGAGCATAAACTTCCGATGACCTGTTTAGTTTACATTTGTGATCGCTCCGTCATTGGATCACGCGGTAAAGGACCGCCGTCATTGGTCCTTTACTGCGATCTGTGTTGCGACGGGTCCCGTGGACCTGGCGAGCACGGATGTTCCCGAGTGAGCGGGAACGATTCTCTGAGAGGACGTCAATGTATTAAGCAACCGCCCTTGTTGGTGCCAGACGGGCTGGTCTGAGTATTTTAAAAAAAACTTCTGATCTACTGGGATTTTCTCACACAACCATCTCTAAAGTTTACAGAGAATGGTCTGAAAAAGGGAAAATATCCAGTGAGCAGCAGTTGTGTGGATAAAATGCCTTGTTGATGTCAGAGGTCAGAGGAGAATGGGCAGACTGGTTTGAGATGATAGAAAGGCAACAGTAACTCAAATAACCACTCATTACAACCAAGGTTTGCAGAACACAATCTCTGAATGCATAACACATCGAACCTGGGAGCAGATAGGCTACAAACCACACAGGTTGCCACTCCTGTCAGATACGAACAGGAGACTGAGTCTACAATTCACACAGGCTTTCCAAATTTGGGCCATAAAGCCGCGTACACACGACCGGTTCAAACCGATGAAAACGGACTGAAGTTAGTTTTCATCTGTCCAAATCAATCGTGTGTTGGCCCCTTCGGTCCGTTATCCTTCGTCCAAAAACAGATGGCTTGCTTTAAAATCGAACCGATGGACGGCTAACCGATAGGTCAAAACTGATCGTTCGTACGCACGAGCATCGGTTAAAAATCCACGCATGCTCAGAATCAAGTTGACGCATGCTTGGAAGCATTCAACTTAATTTTTTTTCATCACATCATTGTGTTTTACGTCACCGTATTCTGACACGATCGGTTCAGGAACCGATGGTGTGTAGGCACATCAGACCATCAGTCAGCTTCATCGGTGAACCAATGAAAACAGTCCCTCGGACCGTTCTCATCGGATGGACCAATCGTGTGTACAGGGCTTAAGAGATTGGAAACATGTTGCCTGGTCTGATGAGTCTTGATTCCAGCTGTGATATTCAGATGGTCAGAATTTGGAAAAAACAACATGAAAGCATGTATCCATCCTGCCTTGTATCACCAGTTCAGGCTGGTGGTGTAAACGTGTGAGCCCCTTATTAACAATTGAGCATTGTTTAAATGCCACAGCCTACCTGAGTATTGTGGCTGACCATGTCCATCCCTTTATGACTACAGTGTACCCATCTTCTGATGACTACTTCTAGCAGGATAATGCACCAGTTCACAAAGCTCAAATCATCTCAAACTGGTTTCTTAAACATGACAATGAGTTCACTGTACTCCAATGTCCTCCATACTCACCAGATCTCAATCCAATACAGCATCTTTGGGATGTGGTGGAATGGAAGATTTGCATCATGTATGCGCAGCCGACAAATCTGCAGCAACTGTGTGATGTTATCAGATCAATATGGACCAAAATCTCGGAGGAATGTTTCCAACACATTGTTGAATTTATGCCATGAAGGTCTAAGGCAGTTCTGAAGGCAAAATTGGGTCCAACCTGGTACTAGCAAGGAGTACCTAATAGTGGCTGGTGAGTGTATATTGGGTTTATTATACATAGGCCTCCTGTCAGTAGAATAATCATGACCACTCGTGGACACAGATATATACAGTAATCTTCTGTGGTTAGCATGTGGTCAGGAAATTTCATTGTATTAAGAGTATTTCAATTACCAGAGGCTCAAATGAATGGGAAGCTTAGCGTAGTAGTAGGTAGGTGGCAGACTTCTGTAAGGATCATTTAGACATAGACCTATAGTAAAAAGATTTCAAAGGGGGCAGCAAGCTGAGGGCATCTGCAGCTTACAGAAATATTCATATATTGGGACGTATAGATTTCTCAGCTTCCAGACTGCTAATATCTGAAGACCATGTAATATGTATTACATAATTAAGTTCTGCAAAACATGGAAAAATCTAAAAAAAAATATGTACTTTTCTAAGAAATAAGAAGTCTGCATTACTATAGAAATCTAAATATATAATGCGTTGTGTGTTGTTTTTATTTTTACAGGTTCTCTTTCAGCCCTTTAATAATTGCACAGTAAATGTATCTTTGATTGAAAAAAAAAAATTCCCCCCCTTTTCTTATTTCTATCCAGAGTTAAAGGTAAATTGGATATAACCAGGTCATTAATCTTCCTGTCAAGGGTATTGCTGTTTTCACTCTTTGTTTGATCAATGGCAGTCTAATCAGAGGATTTAGTAACATGGAGATTAATGGATATTGATCATTATTTCCTTGAAAATCATGATTTGATTCTGTAGTGTAAGGATTAAAACCATACATCCTATGCATTAGCCTACAAAATTACTATGTGACAATTGTTTTATTATGTTAAAATTGGCTAATAGGTTAGTTTAGCCACATAATAAAGAGATCTTTATTACAATAACCTACCTTCAACATGTAACCAATTTCTGTAATAATGTCTGCTGGTTATAGGGCAAGAATTGAGAATGAAAAAAGGATCAGTATATGTGACCTTTTACTTTTTTCACAAGGAATAAGCGGACTTATAAAATAAATTAACTCTAAGTACAGATACAGTTACAAAGCTATTTTTGGCCCATTAACAATGAAGGAATATGTCTGAAGACTGCTGTATACTAAAACACATCCCAATTAAAGGAATACAGTAATGGATTTGTTTAAATGAAACTGTTATTTTATGTTAAACCTTTTTTTCCCACAAACAAACATTTAATAAATGACAATTGAATTCCCAAAGCACTATGGGTTAACTAACATGAGATAGATTAGTAGTTGTGTTTATTTAAGGAGCATTCTTAAAACTTTGCTTGGAGCCTTAAGGAGTCATGGAGTGAGAGGGATGAATCATTGCTTTTGCTACATTCCATCGGGTATGTAAATACCAGACTGAAACACACGCACGGTTTTCTCGGCAAGAACCAGTAAGAAAACTGTGGGCAAAGCTTTCTTGCCGAGTAAACTGTGCATGTGTACAAGGATTTGAGGTTTCTCGTCAAGAAAACTGCCCAGAATCTAGACGAGAAAAATTGAAAACATGTTCTCTATTTTCTCGTCGTGAGATTCTCAGCAGTGTTTTCCTGCCGAGAAACCCGAGCGTGTGTATACTTAACTTTGACGCATGCGCGGTAGCTTCCAAGGCATATGTAGGATGAAGCAAGATGGCGGCGACGGCATTGAATGTGATGAGCGCATGCTCGTCGTACTTGATAACGTCACCTCGTTCATGCCATTCAAAAGAACAGCGGTTCTTTTGAATGGTGTGTCTGTACACTCGGCCGGCAAGAGATTCTTGCCAGGAATCTGGGCCGTGTGTACAGGGCTTGAGTCATGTTTTTGCCCCCTTGGTCTTTGTGAAATTAATTTCAGTATATCTTTAGCTAATGTTTTACCTCTTATCAAGTACCATTTTTTGCATCGATTGGGGAAACCAGTGAGGTGAAACCTGTAATTCCTTGCTAGGAAAGTTTGGGTGGGTGAGGAGCCCAGGCTAAAAGCTGGAAACACAGGACCAATTCCCTTGTGTTTAACCCTTTCACTTGCAGAGTTTTACATTTTTTATGCATAAGTTAAAGAAGGAGTGTCAAACTTAAATTTATCAGGGGCCACATCAGCAGTATGGTTGCCCACAAAGGGCTGGGAGTATCTGTATGACTAGGTGTTTACTATAGGGGCACGCTGCATACAGAGAACCGGGTTCAGGAGCTCACTGCGTACTGAGTGCTGGCTTCAGGAGCGTGCTGTGTACAGAGTGCTGGGTTCAGGAGAGTGCTGTGCACAGAGTTCAGGTGAACACTGAGTACAGAGTGCAGGGTTCAGGAGCACACTGTGTACAGAGTTTGGGATTCAGGAGCATGCAGGGTTCAAGAGAGCGCTGCCTACAGCGTGCAGGGTTCAGGAGTGCGCTGCTTACAGAGTGCATGGTTCAGGAGCGCGCTGCGTACAGCGTGCAGGGTTTAGGAGCACGCTATGCACAGTGTGCAACATCTTATTTTCACCCCTCCTCCTGGGTTCTGACCTCTGCCACGATCACATTCCTCCCATCCCACCACCTCTACACGCATCTTCCTCCACAGCCCTCAAAAAAACCCTCACGATTCAGCCCGCTGAATAAAATAACAAAACATAGCCTTCCAGCCCGCATAGCTGTCAGCAGTGGAGTTTCCTGACAGCTATGCTGAGCTCAGCTCAAAAAAGTCGGCACCGCTGAAGGGACTGAGGAGGAGAGAGAGAGAGGGAGATGTTTATTCTTGTCCCCTTGAAGACCGACAGGACGCGCATGCACTCAGCTCACAAAAAGCCGATGTTCTATCAGAAAGCCGCTGCACATCAGAAAATGCAACCTAAATGACAGAGTGGCCTACTTTGCATGCATGATGAGTTCCAAAATGCGTTTCACACATTGTGTGTGATGGATAAAGTCTTTCTGATAGAACATATTCAGAACAGCAGATAATTAAAGAGGTTTATGAACAATTGCAATAGAGAACATCTCATTGGTGCCTCTGGAATTGGTGCTGTAACAAATAATTGGAGCAAGATTCTGATGTTCTCTTTTGCAACAGTTCATAAACCTCTTTAATTGTTCTGTATTGCAATCCTAAGTGTAATTGGTGCATACTCCCACCACGGCTCATCCCTCTTGTGTGGTCGAAATCTGGTGAATATGTTCTATCAGAAAGCTGCTACTCATCACACACAATGTGTGAAATGCATTGTGGAATGGATCGGCATTGCGTAGTATGCTTCAGTCGCATTTTCTGATGGGTAGCGTCTTTCTAACAGGACACCAGCACCGCTGAAGGGATTAAGGAAGTGATCAAGTGGGAGAAGTTTATTCTTGTCTCCTTGGAGACCAAAGGGCCATGCATGTGCTGACACATGCCTGCGCTGCTCGCAGGACTAAGGGGGTGGGTGTTTACTTTTGGGAGACTTGGCAGTTAGTTTGGGCCACTTAGCAAGGCCTGAATGGGGCAATTGTCCCCCCTGATAAATTAGTGACAGGCGGGCGGGTGGATCAGTCAGCGGGTGAGCCGGCAGATCAGTTAGCGGGGGCAGCATGTGGATCAGCTGGTGGGTAATGCCGGCAAATCAGTTAGTGGGGCCAACAGGTGAGTTGGTGGATCAGTTAGCAGGGGCGGCAGGTGAATCAGTCAGCATGCCGGCGAGTAAGCGACCAAACAGGCCAGTCGGCAGGTGAGCAGACAGGTGGGGGAGCAAAGAGATGACATCATCTCTCATCGCCCGCCCTGCATCACCGCTCTCCTGCCCTCACTGTGCAGCCACGGGCAGCAGAGAGATTACATTATCTCTCTGCTGCCTGCCCTCACGCTGGGACACAGCAAGTAAGAATCTGCACCATGTAGCTATAGCAGGCAAGTGACACAGCAAGTGACAATCTGCATCCGGTGGCAAGGTGACGTGGCAAGTGACACAGCATGTGACAATCTGCATCTCGTGGCAAGGTGACATGGCAAGTGACACAGCAAAAGACAATCTGCAACATATAGCAAGTGACACAACAAGTGACTTTTGGCTGGTGACGTGACAAATGACAATCCACAGCTTGTGGCAGTGAAGTGACACAGCAAGTGACAATGGCAGGTGATGTGGCAAGCGACAATTAGCGTCTGATGGCAGGTGACAATCCGCAAAGTGTGGCATGTGACGTGGCAAGTGACAATCCGCAAAGTGTGGCAGGTAACATGACAAGTGACAATCTGCAGCGTGTGGCAGGTGACATGGCAAGTGACAATCCGCAACTTGTGGCAGGTGACATGGCAAGTGACAATCAGCACCTGGTGGCAGGTGACAATCCGCATTGTGTGGCAGGTGACGTGGCAAGTGACAATTAGCATCTGGTGGCAAGCGACGTGGCAAGTGACACATTCAAAACTTCCACTGATTCTGCATTAGGGTGAGTTGAACTATTTTATTTTATATTCCAATGTAATAATAGAAAACATGCGCTTCAATCATCCTGACACCATAACAACCATGGAGCCATGATGATTGAAGCACCAACACCAGTAATTTCTCAGATAAATTGCATGCAAAACGTATTTTCTGCCAGTGCCCCTCCCGAGACTAGACTCTGGATCCGCCCCTGGTTTGACACCTGTGTGCTAAAGCTTATAGCTTCCTAACAGTTTTTTTGTTTAAGCACTCTTCCTCACTGCTAGTAGAGATGGCAACATCTTACCAAGTTAATTACCGCAGTACACTAGAAATTATAAAGCCTATGCTGAGATTTTTAACCATTTCCCTACCATAGGACGTCATATGACATATTGGACTTTAGGGGGATAACTGAATGATGCCTGCAGCTACTGGCATCATTCAGATATCCTTCTCTTCTGCCGATGATTCTGCGCACAATAAGAAAGATCAAATTGGCAACTCTTGTTCTTAAAGGCAACGGGAGGGGACGTCCCCCCCTCTCGCTGCCATCTGGTGTTTTCCGAGCTCTCCCGTGCCATCGGGGGTCTGGAGAACGAATCAGCCGGAGTCGGATGGGGACCATAGAGATTTACGGTCATCTCTATGAGCGTCGGAGGCCCAGGGGTGATGTTATGACGTCACGCCTGTATACCCGGAAGTAAACAAAGCCGCAATTGTGACTGTCAGCATGAGATCTGTGAATTTTGTTTCCTGATCTCATGCTTTCCAGCCTGGAGGAGAGATGTGGGGTCTTATTGATCCCGCATCTCTCCATAAAGAGGACCTGTCCCTAACAATTCCTATTACAAGGGATATTTACTAGACCTCCTCTGTAACTCTAAACTGGTAACCTGTAGAAAAAAAAATAAAAACGTAGCATATGGAGATTTTTAAGTACCAAAATTTGGATCCATTCCATGAGTGTGCGCAATTTTAAAACGTGACAAGCTAGGTATCTATTAACTTGGCGTAACATCATCTTTCACATTATACAAAAAAATTGGGCTAACTTTACTGTTTTGTTATTTATTAATTCATAAAACATACCGTGCAAATAAAAAAGTTTTAATGACCGCCATTTTATTTCCTAGGGTGTGTGCTAAAAAATATATATATAATGTTTGGGGGTTCTGTGTAATTTTCTAGCAAAAAAAATATGATTTTTACAAGAATTGGCCTGGTAGGGATGTGGTTAATAGGACAGTTATGCTTGCTTTGCACACACAATATCATCTGTACACCCTTTAATACATGTTTATTTTAAAATTACATATCTGTCAAATAATAAAAAAAAGTAAATATCAGTCTATTAATGGGTTAAAAAAGTTTGATAAAAATTACCATAAACAATTTTAGTTTCCCTTTAATACTCAAATGTAAAGCAAAAAAATATATATTTAGCAGATACTCGTATGTGTATTGTTGTGGTTACTGTGCTAAAACTTGGCTTTTCTAACAGAATTAAGGATGAGAAATGATATCCTTTTATAAAGGGGAGCTGGAGTCTGTGGAATGATTTTGTTTTAATTAATTTTTCAGTCCTGACTCAAGTATCTGCAGTGTTTCATTTGCAGGTAATTTTCTCTGACTGCTAAGAGTATTTTAACTGTAGTATAAGCTATCTAAGTCTTAGCACCTACTGTTTTAGTAGTGCTCATTTATTCTTCAGTTCAGTGGTTTTATAAAAATTGCATTTACAGTATTCTGAAAAAGAAATAGAAATAGTAAATGAGGTCTATTTGTATAAAGCTTTAAAATCATCCATGTATGAATACTGATGTTTACTAATGCATGGTGGGGAAAAAAATATAGTGCACACTTTTTTCACAGATTTTTTTTAAACATTTTATATTATATTTAATTCACAAAAAAGGCAAACAGCTTTTATGACAAGACACAGAATGTAAAATTAAAAAAAGCATGGGCAGATCCTAACAAAGTGCTAATTTTCTTGAACATTTTTTATGGAAAGAACCATTGTGCTCATTCTTATTTCTCTGCCAGTAACACTGGTTAAAAAGGAATGGATTAACCACTTGACCACTGGGCACTTAAACCCCCTTCCTAACCAGACCAATTTTCAGCTTTCGGTGCTCTCACAATTTGAATGACAATTACTCAGTCATACAACATTCTACCCATTTGAAATTTTTGTCCTTTTTTTCACACAAATAGAGCTTTCTTTTGGTGGTATTTGATCACCTCTGGGTTTTTTATTTTTTGCGCTATAAGAGAAAAACGACTGAAAATTCTGTAAAAAAAAAAAATCTTGTTTCTGTCATATTAGCAGGTTATTTCTCACACACAGCATATGCATACCACAAATTACACCCCAAAACACATTCTGCTATTCCTCCCGAGTATGACGATACCCCATGTGTGGGACTTTTACACAGCGTGGCCACATACAGAGGCCCAACATGCAGGGAACGCCATCAGGCGTTCTTGAACACCCAGACCAATTCTGACATTTCTCTCCTACATGGAAAAATCATCATTTATTCGCTAGAAAATTACATAAAACCCCAAAACATTATATATGCTTTTTTAGCAAAGACCCTAGAGAATACAATGGCGGCCGTTACAACTTTTTATCTCGCACGGTATTTTCGCAGAAGATTATTGAACGCGTGTTTTTAAAAAAAACTGTTTTGTGCTTAAAACAAAACAAAACAGTAAAGTTAGCCCAATTTTTTTTCATAATGTGAAAGATGAAGTTACGCCGAGTAAATAGATACCCAACATGTCACACTTCAAAATTGCGCACACTCGTGGAATGGCGCCAAACTTCGCTACTTAAAAATCCCCATAGGCAGTATTGCAGAGTATTGGGGTATTGCAAAGTATCATGCAGGGTACTGGGGTATTGCCGAGTACTGGGGTATTGCCGAGTATTGGGGTATTGCCGAGTATTGGGGTATTGCCGAGTATTGGGGTATTGTTGAGTACTGGAGTATTGGGGTATTGCCGAGTACTGGGGTATTGCCGAGTATTGGGGTATTGTTGAGTACTGGAGTATTGGGGTATTGCCGAGTACTGGGGTATTGTTGAGTACTGGAGTATTGGGGTATTGTTGAGTATTGGGGTATTGTTGAGTATTGGGGTATTGTTGAGTATTGGGGTATTGCCGAGTACTGGGGTATTGCCGAGTATTGGGGTATTGTTGAGTACTGGAGTATTGGGGTATTGTTGAGTACTGGGGTATTGTTGAGTACTGGGGCATTGTTGAGTACTGGGGTATTGTTGAGTAGTGTTGCTCACGAATATTCGCATTGCGAATATTCGCTACGAATATTGCATATTCGAGTATTCGCGAATAACACGAATATCGCGGCGAATATTCGCTATTTCGAATATTCGATTTTTTTCAATTTTTTTTTTAGAACAGATCACATCCTAGAGATCCCCATCGACGTCTAAAAGCATTGCTGGTATGATTAGAGACCTTGGGCCGAGTAGCTGCAGCGCTCATTTTATATTGCCGAAAAATCGCAATGCGATTATTCGGCAATAGCGATATCGCGCGATTATTTTATATTGTAATATATCACGAATATTCTGAGCCAATCAGAGTGCTCCATTCCGTATTTCTCAAAATTTCGCAATTATTTTGTATTGTAATATATCACGAATATTCTGAGCCAATCAGAGTGCTCCATTCCGCATTTCTCGAATATTCGCAATTATTTTATATTGTAATATATCACGAATATTCTGAGCCAATCAGAGTGCTCCATTCCGCATTTCTCGAATATTCGCAATTATTTTATATTGTAATATATCACGAATATTCTGAGCCAATCAGAGTGCTCCATTCCGCATTTCGCAATTATTTTGTATTGTAATATATCGAATATTCGCAATTATTCCGCATTTCTCGAATATTGTAATATATCACGAATATTCTGAGCCAATCAGAGTGCTCCTTCCGCATTTCTCGAATATTCGCAATTATTTTATATTGTAATATATCACGAATATTCTGAGCCAATCAGAGTGCTCCTTCCGCATTTCTCGAATATTCGCAATTATTGTGTATTGTAATATATCACGAATATTCTGAGCCAATCAGAGTGCTCCTTCCGCATTTGCCGAATATTCGCAATTATTGTGTATTGTAATATATCACAATATTCTGAGCCAATCAGAGTGCTCCTTCCGCATTTCTCGAATATTCGCAATTATTTTATATTGTAATATATCACGAATATTCTGAGCCAATCAGAGTGCTCCATTCCGCATTTCTCGAAATTTCGCAATTCGCATTCGCATTCGCATTCGCATTCGCATTCGCAATAGCGAAAATTCGCAATAATTTCATTTCCAAAAAATATCACGAATATTCGTATTTAGCGAATATATCTCGAATATTCGACTATATATTCGAGATATATCGCGAAATCGAATATGGCATATTCTGCTCAACACTATTGTTGAGTACTGGGGGGATTGCTGAGTACTGGGGGGATTGCTGGGTACTGGGGGGATTGCTGGGTACTGGGGGGATTGCAGAGCTGGGATGTTTTGAGGGATGGCTGGATCTGTGACTGCATTTGTCACAGATCCAGCCACAGCTCAGCTGCTGACACCCCGCTCCCCCCCCTCTCCTCGCACACTGTACAGAGATGAGAGGGAGGAGAGGGAGGAACCGGCGTCATCAAATGACGCCGGTTTGTTTACAAGTGATCGCGCCGTCATTTGACGGCGCGATCACGTGGTAAACGGCCGCGATCAGCGGCAATTTACCGTGATCCGTGATGCGGGTCTTCTAGACCTGGCGAGCACGGACACTTTCGCGAGCGCGTCCCAGGGGACGCGCAATCGTGAAAGTGAAGGACGACGTCCCAGGGACGTCGTCCCAAGATAACCCCGCCGCGCCGTAACAGTAAAATGCTTATGGCGCGGTGGGAAAAGTGGTTAATTAATTACTGAAATGTGTCATGGTAAATGGTAACCTTTTAAGTTTTGTGCATAAATCTGCAGTGAAAACCACAGATAATAAAAGCTGTAGTTTAGTTTCAAAGGTATTCTGGATGAACACCTACTACAACACTCTATGTAAAATGCACCTAAACAGCTACATGCAAGGTGGTCCTAGCACGGAATGTGAGCGGACGTTTCCAAATGCAGCATTGAACCATTCCCCCAATATCCTGTCTTATCCTGCACTCTAAACTGCCTCTATGTTGCACTCAGACACTTATTTCAGGTTATGGTAGAATTCTCTACTCCCCGCTGTTTGCCGATAGATGGGCAGGCACAGAAAACTGCCACCAGCAAGAATCAGCATCACCACGCACTCCTGTCAAAAATGTCTGCCACTCCTTTTGCCCCACAGATTTTTCCAGCAACTACTCCTGAACTATTCAAGAATGCAGTTGATGTCTCCACAGCTCCCCCACATCTATTCTCTTTGCCATCCACCAGCTCTGCTGCATCACAGAGATGTTCCAAGTCATCCCTGTCTAAGATGTTCACAACCACACCATTAAATCACATAGAATTAATGGGGAAAGTGAAGGAGTTTAATTGAATAGCTCTCTTTAATGCGCCAGGACATGCAAAAGATACAAGAGAGGGTGACTGGCATGGAGAGGTGCATTAATGCTTTAGAGGATATTGTGAACACCTTCTCCTCAAACTATCTTCTCTTGGTAGTAAAGTCCAGGGAGTAGAGGACAAAACCAATGATCTTGAAAATTGACTTAGGAGAAACAACCCAAGATTGGTCGGTCTGCCTGAGAAAGTGCTAATTCTTTAGAGAGCTGGTTATTGGTAGAGTTTGCTCGGAATTGCCTATCAAATTGCTTTGTTATCAAAATACCCACAGAATCCCTGGTAGACCTCTAATAATACGTTTGCCTGATTACTGGGACAAAAATACCATCCTCAGGGCAGCCAGATTAAAAGAAAGTCTTTGTATTAACAAAATGGACAGCAGTTCATATGGCAATATCTGACATGCAAGTATTAATATACATATGTCAGGCTCTGTGAGTGACAGCAGGACACATTTCCTAAAAGGAATTGCATCATCTGTTATGTAATGTAAAATAACACCAACAGGGGCAGCAGACTAAGAGTAGCAGTATACACTGGCACATTTGTATTCAGAAGGTCTGGTTGTGAAGGTTCTTTTTACTAATCAATAAATCCTAAAGTGATTCTAAATGAAAGAATAAAAAAAAAAAAACATGTTATTCTTACCTGCTCAATGCAATGAGTTTGCACAGAGCAGCACTGATTCCCTTTTAATGGTGTTCACTGTCGTCGGTCCTGGCTCCTCCCCCTGATGAGTGCCTCCAATTGCAAGCCTTTTGATATGGGGGCATTTGAGAAGGCCCGCTCCCAAGCCACGCTCTGTGTATCCATTCAGCCCCATCCCTACTCTCACCTCTTTGCCTCACTGGCTGTAATTGACAACAGCGGGAGCCAATGGCCTGTGAAGAGAGAGAGAGAGGACCAGGAGAGCTGCTGCTCTCATGCACATTGCTGGATCAGGATGTGGCTTGGGAAAGTATAAGGGGGGCAACTGCACCAGAAGGTTTTTTACCTTAATGCATACAATGCATTAAGGTAAAACATCTTCCACCTTTAGAGCCACTTTAAAGAAGAAGTACAGCAAAAACTTGTAGCCCACTGAAGCCCGCTATCAGCTGATGTCACAGAGTCAGTCCAGGCTCAGGGAAGATTACGATAATGAAGTTGGGATCCGCCCACATGCCTGGACCGGGCACCCAGCTCAGCCTTTCAACTGAGCCGACTGTTCACATCCCCTTCACAGCCCAGCGCTCCAGTGCAGGGGTGGCAGAGCAGACAGCTCACTGCTTAGGGAGCCCTGAGAACTGATCGATCAGCAATGTTTGATTATTCCATTCACAGTCTTAACCGATGCTGCATCCACCTAGGTAAGTATAATTCTGAGGGGAAAAAAGCGCATACTTCTCTTTTGAGATTTCATTCATACCACTGGACTGGGGTAATGCACATTAGAGCAACTCACTTTGTGTGGCACAGCACATCAGCACATTTTTACATAAGATGCTGTGCATTTGAGCCCATTCATTTTGAATTGACTGTGTAACGTAAAAAAAGGCAACCCGTGACATCGTATGACAATGTCGGTGTTGGAGTTCACAGTACTGTGCTGTAAAAAAGGCATTTGCTCTACTTCTTATACCTCATGCACACTACAGCTGTCAAACGCCCACCCATTTTACAGGTGTAAGATTTTTTTTTCTACCCATAAGGAGGCAGTAGAGTAGTGTTTGGGCAGAAAAAAACAGACCTGACGCGCCTAAGTGCGTTTGGTACTTGAGACATCATTTGATTCATTTGCCAGAATAAGTTAATATTCTGAACCCCCAAATGCTTAAAGCGGAAGTAAACCCATCGATTTAACACTTTCAAAAAGCAGTTAAATTTCCGGCATGCCGGGATTGCCAACTGTCACATTGGTTGTGCTCTCAACCAAACTGTCAAACCATCCAATGGCTGGTGTCATAACTGATCACATGTGCAGCACCACGGCAGTTGAAGATTAAACATAGGCCAAGATGGCAGCTTCCTTGGCTGAAAATGATAGAAGGGTTGACTTCCACTTTAACCACTTCCCGACCGCCCACCGCAGGTATACGTCGGCACTTTGAGGATGGATATCTCGGTAACGGCAGCAGCTGCTGCCACAACCGAGATATCCATCTCTTCTGTGGGCGGTCGGGTAAACGATAATGGCGGTCTCCGCGGCGGAATCGCCGCGAGATCGCCGTTATCGGTGGCGGACGGGGCGTCCCCCCCCCCTCCCGCTGCGCTCCCGCGCTCTCCGCCGCTTACCGGAGCCGTCGGTAGCGCTGGCGGAGGCGATCGGGTGCGCTCGTCTGGTCAGCGGGGATGCGAGTGAGGGAAAAAATTTCCCTCGTCCATCCCCGTAGCTCTGCTGGGCGGAAGTGACGTCAAACGTCAGTTCCAAACAGCGTCTTAAAGAGACATTTTTTTTTAAATGTCATTTGAAAAATGACATTTAAAAAATTTTTTTTTTTTTTTTTTGCATTTTAGCCTAAATATGAGATCTGAGGTCTTTTTGACCCCAGATCTCATATTTAAGAGGACCTGTCATGCTTTTTTCTATTACAAGGGATGTTTACATTTCTTTTAATAGGAATAAAAGTGATCAAGGGATGTGTTAAAAATTGGTAAAATTAATAGAAATAAATACAAAACAATAGGAATAAAAAAAATTTTTTAAATCGCCCCGTCCCGACGAGCTCGCGCGCAGAAGCGAACGCATACGAGTCGCCCGCATATGAAAACCCTCGGTGTTTTAAACCACACAAGTGAGGTATCGCCGCGATGTTAAAAATTGGCGAGAGCAATAATTCTACCCTAAATCAAAAAAAAATTTTTTTAAATCGCCCCGTCCCGACGAGCTCGCAACCTGTAGACGCATACGCCTATCGCCCGCAGATTTTTAAGGGTAAAAGTATGAAAACGCCATGCCACGAGCACAATTTTTAAGCGTCGCCGCGATGTTGGGTATCGTTATAATTTAGCCCCGGCGTACATTATCTTTCACTCAAATGTAAAAACCTGTAGGGCATTTATTGTTGTCTTATCGAGATTTTTAAGGGTAAAAGTTTGACGCCATGCCAAGCGGGCGCAATTTTTAAGCGTTGTTGGGTATCATTTTACAAAAAAAGTGCGTAACAAGAAAAAAATTGGGCTGCAAATACGGTTATTGTAACTTATTTTTTTATTTAAAAAAGCAATGACCAAAAAAAGTGCGCTTGTAAGACCGCTGCCATTTTATTCGGTGTAACAGAAGAAGTATTGCAATGACTGCCATTATAATGTTTGGGGTTTTAAGTAATTTTATAGCAAAAAAAAATGTTTTAGTCTCGTAAACACCGAATCTGAAAAACAGGCCCGGGGCTAAAGTGGTTAAGGTGCCTGAATGTGTCTACGTGTGCCTAAACACATTTGAAAATTGCAGTTTTAGGTGCGTATTAAATTTTTCCTGTTGGAAGAAAGACATTTAGAAGAGCTTAGTGTGCATGAGATCTTAATGTTGCCGTTTTACATTTTCTAAATCTATCATTTACATGTGTATTTTAGCCTGGGCTATATACATTATGGTTTTTTTTCTGACATTAAAACACATACAGCATTTCCTATTTGCTGTCCTACAACAGGGCATATTTCCAGTATGATCAGCTGCATGTGTGGTCATACTGAATGGTTGGACCCTCCAGAAGCTGTGGGAATATTTCCACAATAGTCAGCTACATCTGTGGTCACACTGGAAGGCATACTAATGGTTGGACCCTCCAAAAGCTGTAAGCATATTTTCAGTATTATCACCTGCATGTGTGGTCACAGTGAAGGAGATGCCAATAGATGGACCCTCCAGAAGCTGTGGGCATATTTTCAGTATGGTCACCTGCATGTGTGATCATGCTGGATGGAGTTCTAATATTTGGACAAACCATTGGCGAGTGTCAGTTATACTTTTCCAGTTATCAATAAGTCCATGTTCCGTTGTTGTTTTTTTTCCACAGCATTATGTACAATGCTTTCTAAAATAGAGGGAGATCATCCTGGTCTTACAGTAATTATTACTAAAACATCCAGCATTACAGTTATACACTGACGATTATTATACATTATTGATGTTTAATTTGTTTTGTTTTGCTGTGCCGTATTTGTAGGTATACTCTTGAACAAGTGAGTTAAGCTTTTCAGCTCAGTATTGTGACTTGCTGGATCATATTAATACAGTGTTATCCAGATGAAATACTGCATATATATTGCTGGAGTTGTTACGGATCAAACAATATAACTTTCTCTTCTATGCACAAAATGTATGATCCCAGATAGAAAGCAATTGTGCTGCAAGTTCAAAAATGACTTGTAAGCTATTGCCAGGCTCCACAAGTTTGTTGCACAATTGCAGCAAGTCCACATTGAATGACTCCAGATCTACTTTCTTTGCAAACATTCTGAAAGTCTGCTGCAAGTTCTGGTTAAGTTATGTTGTGCAATAGTCATCCTACCACAGAGGTCACTGTGTCTGAATTTTCATGCTGTAGACTTGCAGATCCCTTGCTGTAGACTCACCACTGCAACTTTACTCTTGCTAGTGACTTGTCACGCTTCAAATGCTCTGCAAGTGTACAACTCGCCACACTGAATGATTGGACCCTCCAGAAGCTGTGGGAATACTTCCACAATGGTCAGCTACATCTGTGGTCACATTGGAGGGCATACTAATGGCTGGACCACTAATGGTTGAAGACAAGTAGCAAGTTAACAGACTTACAACTCAACACTGCTACAAATTTGTGGCACGTCATCCTTGCTATTTGGAATAGTCCAAAAGATCTTCTAAATTTCAAGCTCTGCTCTGCAAAACTTTTCCCAAAGTCTTATTAAAAGCACTGTTTACTTGAATCATCTAGTAGAATGACATCTAGCAGTTGAGTTGTTTCAGCAATAACTGATATCACATTCCTTGGAGCTTCTAATTTTATCCCTTCAAAGGCTTTTTAAAAGTGCCTTTGACTAATGTGTCCATCACCCTTAGGATTCTTATTTACAGTACCATTATCTGAAATATTTTACCAAAATATTTGTTATCTCTTTTAAGCTTTGTTTCATTTCCTAATTACATTGCTTTACTAACATTACAAAGGCTATTTTATAAAATGTTTAACATCTGTTCTAGTCAGAAAGCATACCACATATTAGAGTAATAATGAACTGCATAATTGTCCAAACTGACACATGAAATGGGCATTATGTTGCCATATAGTTGTAATACACACTGCAAGAGTGTTCATGTTAATTATAAGTGTACCGTGTGTTTTCTTTCTCATTTTGTCTCCCTCCTCTTCCCTTTCTATTTCCTTTAATTTTTTTAATTCTGATATGATGTCCCTTTCTTTTGTCTCTATCGTACTGTATCCTCTCACTTCCTCCTATTCTACTCTTCTCTCTCTCTCTCACCTCTTTTTTTCTCTACCACTTCTTTCTTTCTCTCTCTCCCCCCTCTCCCCTCTTATTCTCTTTTCTTTTTCTCCTCTCTCTCTCTTTTTTTTTTCTCTACCACTTGATACTCTCTCCCTCTCTCTCTCTCTCTCTCTCTCTCTCGCTTATTTTCATTTTCTGTACCACATCTATCTTTCTCTCTCTCTCCTCTCTCTCTCTCTTCTTTTTCTCTACCACTTATTTCTCTCTCCCGGCATCCCCTCTCTCTCTGTCTCTTTCTCTCTCTTCTTTTTCTCTACCACTTCTTTCTCTCCCCCTCTTGCTCGCTGTCTCCTCCATCTCTTGTCTCCCTCTCTCTCTTATTTTCTTTTTCTCTACCACATCTCTCTTTCTCTCTCCCCCTCTCCCCCTATTTTTCTCTCTCTTCTTTTCTTTTCTTTCTCGTACACCACGGGACACAGAGCGGCATATTCATTACTATATGGGTTATATGGAGTACCTTCAGGTGTGGACACTGGCAATCTCAAACAGGAAGTCCCCTCCCTATATAACCCCCTCCCCTAGAGGGAGTCCCTCAGTTTTTTCGCCAGTGTCTTAGGTGTTGGTCACGGAATAGCTTTGCTCCACATCCTTGGGATTAAGGGCGGGCTAACCGGATCTGTCCAAGGAGCCTCAGTGCCAAAGTGGACAGTACCCGGGCCCCAAACCGGGGGGTTTTGCCTATAATGCTCCTCTTTGGAGGGCTGGACCCTGGGCCCAGGACTTGGAGTTCGTAAAGACCATAAGTTCCTGTTTGCCAGGGTGCTATATAGGTCCAGGACAGTGGGTACCTTCATAGGACCCCAGGGCCTGAAGGTCTATTACGCTACCCACGGAGATGGGAGAAGATTGGATCGTTTGGCTAGACAAACATCCTGCAGCATGGAGCAGGTAAGAGGGGAGCCTGCGGGACTTGGTTCGACAGCAGGCTCTCCGGGGTAACCTAAAAGGGGGGTAGCCTAAGTATGCTCTGCATTGGCAACCTTGCTCACTTTTATGTCTGTGAAAGACAGGATGATCCCATTTCCCCCATCACTAGGTTCCCCTGTCTAAGAATGGTGTTGCTAGCTACCTGCTGCTTTCTTCCTAGGACTGGTAAGGATCCCTATGGGGCCTTTTGCAGAGTCCTACCTGGCCGGGGGTTTGAATCTGCCGCCTGGTTCTGCAGTCCTGGGTCTCCAGCAGCGCGGCTCCTCCATGTTCTTCCTGCTCCGGCATACTCCGTGCGCGCGCGCGCGCGTGCGCGCGCACGTCTTATAGACGTTTTTCGCGCCGTTCGGAGAGGAGGGCGGGGGGGGGGGCGTGCCTGCAGCGTCATACAGGGGCGCGCCTTGTGCTGTTATAGATCAGCAGGCATTGTCAGTGCTCAGTCTGAGGCTGATCTCAAAGGGAGAGGACGCAGAGCGGCAGAACAGTGACTCCCGGTGGCGGAAGAGGGTTAGTACAGGCTGGACTTGGTTCCAATGCCTTTCTGTTAAGCCAAGAAATCCCCCTTTTTGCAACAGGTTGGAGGCTGGCAAACTAAGTTTGGGGTCGCTGTATGTTTAAAAAAAAAAAAAAAAAAAAAGAAAGAGACTTATATATATTTAAAAAAAAAAAAAAAACATACGGGGCCCCATCAGTTTTTGGGCATTACTGAGCTATTGTCCCCTAAGCTCTAGTTTTGTACTCCTGGCCACTACAGTCTGTTGTTGTTGGCGGAGTCCCTCGATTTTGTATTATGGCTTCCAAAGGTTCGGGGTCAAAGGGTACAAAAAAGACCAAAAAAACAAAGGGGTTCCCCCTCTGATGATATGCCGATACTTTCCCCGCAACTTATTCCCATAAAGGTCGCCTTGGATGAGCCATTAGGGGGGTCTGGTGCGGAGGCTGGCCCAGATCAGCCCAGCCCTGTGTTTATCACAGAGGAGATGCTAGCTGTATCCCTAGGGGGGCTAGAAGAGAGAATAGCAGCATTGATCGCTAGAGCTATTCCTGGCAAGAAACGGGTTAGATCCCCATCACCAAGAGGTGTATCCTCAGATGCTGAAATTCTCTCTCCGGAGGAATTGGAATCGCAGGAGGATCAACTAGACCTGAACCAAGAGGGTTCAGGGATTGAGGGATTCTACCTCTGAGGAACCATTTTCAGACTCCCAGACAGAGAGACTGTGGGTGCAGTCTTTGACGGACATGGTCCGCTCGGCATTTAGTTTACCATTGCCAGAGCCTCAGGTTCCTCCGGTATCCTCTCTGGGCTCTTTGAAAGCTCCTTCAAGCAACGCGGTTTTTTCCGGTCCATCCTCTCTTGGAGGAATTGATCTTTCGGGATTGGGTACGGCCGGACAGGATTTTTCTGCCACCGAAAAGATTTGCGGTCATTTACCCCATGGAGGAAAAATTCTCCAAGAGGTGGAGGCTCCCAGTGGTGGATGCAGCCATCTCATGTGTGAATAAATCACTAACTTGCCCGGTGGAAAACATACATATGTTTAAAGATCCGGTTGATAAACGGTTAGAGACACTTTTAAAAGCATCCTTTGCTACGGCAGGAGCAGTGGTACAGCCAGCTGTGGCTGCAATTGGAGTTTGTCAGGCGTTGAAGAACCAGACAAAACAAATGCTAAAGGACATGCCTACCCAACAAGCAGAAGAGTTTTCTGACATTCCCAGAGCTCTGTGTTTTGCTGTAGATGCTATAAAGGATTCCATCCAGCAGGCCTCTCGTTTATCACTATTTTTGGTGCACATGAGAAGGCTCTTATGGTTGAAGAACTGGGCGGCGGAGCCCCCATGCAAAAAGCTTCTGGCAGGTTTTCCCTTCCATGGAGGACAACTCTTCGGGGAGGATCTGGATAAATACATTCAGACTATTTCAAGTGGCAAAAGTACCCTTTTACCGGTCAAAAAGACATTCCGGGGTCCTCATTTAAAAGGCAGCACTTTCCTGTCTCAGGGCCCTCAAATTCCAGGCAGTATCGACGGCCGCCTGCACGATCCAACGTTAACAGTAGATCGCAGGGACAGGCCCCTGGGGGTAAGAGACCATGGTATCGCAAGCCGACAAAGACAGCCCCTAAGTCTGCCTTATGAAGGGGCGCCCCCACTCTCGCGGGTGGGGGGAAGGCTTCGTTTCTTCTCAGAAGTTTGGGAAGCCAAGATCCCCGACAAATGGGTCCGGGCGTCTGTAACCGCAGGCTACAGACTGGAGTTTCTAAACTTCCTCCGCCTCTTTTTTTCTTATCACTAAGAGTCAAGGCTACCAAAGGATCCAGCAAGGAAGGCCTCGATGCTGGCAGCTTTGGATCTCCTGCTTTGCCAGGACGTAATAATAGAGGTGCCAGCCCAAGAGCAAGGGCTAGGTTTCTATTCCAATCTCTTTGTCATACCAAAGCCCAACGGCGATGTCAGGCCAATCTTGGACCTAAAGAGGTTAAACGGTTACCTAAGGGTTTGTTCTTTCCGGATGGAATCCATCCGGTCAGCAGTCGCCACGCTTCAGAGGGACGATTTTCTGGCTTCCATAGACATAAAGGATGCTTACCTTCATGTACCAATCTTTCAGTCGCATCAAAGATTTTTACGCTTCGCGGTGGGGCAGCGACACTTCCAATTCAGGGCGCTCCCCTTCGGGCTGGCCACGGCCCCCGGGTATTCACGAAGATCCTAGCCCCAGTTCTGGCCAATCTAAGGATCCAAGGGGTCACAGTCCTAGCATACTTGGACGACCTTTTAATCATAGATCACTCACGGCCGTGTCTGCAACAGGCAGTAAACCTCACGGTTCAGTACCTCGAAGGGTTCGGCTGGGTCCTAAACCGGAAAAGTCAGCGTTCCAGCCTACAAAGCAGTTGGAATACCTCGGCATGAGGTTAGACACAGAACAGCAAAGGGTGTTCCTGCCCCTTGTAAAGATCGAGGCTATCAAGGGGTTGGTTCAGTTGGTTCTAAGCAAGAAAAAACCAACTATTCGCCTGTGTATGCGATTACTAGGCAAGCTAGTGGCCACGTCGAGGCGGTACCATACGCTCAGATCCACACTCGCGTCCTACAGGCGGCCATTCTAGCAGCCTGGGGCAAGAGAGCACATGCCTTAGAGTCCCCTTTGACGCTATCATCAAGGGTCCGACAAAGCCTGGCCTGGTGGTTGAACCCTCAGAATCTTCTAAAGGGAAGATCCTTCAGCCCTGTTGTCTGGAAGGTAGTTACCACAGACGCCAGCCTGGCAGGCTGGGGGGGCGGTCTTCGAGGGGTTCTCTCGCCAGGGAACTTGGGTGAAAACAGAGAGGCAGCTCCCCATCAATATCTTGGAGATCAGAGCTGCTCGCCTAGCCCTTCTGGAATGGACCTCCAGATTACAGGGGTCCCCGGTGAGAATCCAGTCAGACAATGCCACAGCGGTGGCATACATAAACCACCAAGGGGGAACCAGGAGTCAGGCCGCTCAGAGGGAGGTGAGCTTGATTTTTCAGTGGGCAGAGGTTCATGTACCCTGCATTTCGGCGATATTCATTCCCGGAGTGGACAACCTGCAGGCAGACTTCTTAAGTCGCCAGATTCTGTCGCCAGGGGAGTGGTCTCTGCATCCCCAGGTCTTTCAGACAATCTGCCAGAGGTGGGGAATGCCAGACGTAGATATAATGGCATCCAGGTTCAACAAGAAACTAGACAGGTTCGTGTCTCGAGCGAGGGACCCTATGGCCTGCGGAACCGATGCGTTGGTTTGCCCTTGGCATCAATTCAAACTTCTGTATGCATTCCCTCCGCTACAGTTACTTCCTCGCCTGTTACGCAGGATCAGAGTGGAGCACAAGCCAGTCATTCTAGTAGCTCCAGCTTGGCCCCGGAGGACATGGTACTCACTGGTCCTGAAGATGGCAGTGGGAGACCCTTGGACTCTCCTCTACGACCAGACCTACTCTCACAAGGCCCGATCCTCCACCCTACATTACAACGTCTAAATTTGACGGCCTGGAGGCTGAATCCCTGATTCTCAGGGGTAGAGGTCTGTCTAGGCAGGTAATTCCTACCCTGATTAGGGCTAGAAAGCCGGCCTCCAGGGTGATTTATTACAGGGTGTGGAGGAACTACGTAGGCTGGTGTGAATCCAAAAGATGGAATTCCCGCAAATATACCATTGATAGGGTGTTAAGTTTTCTCCAGCTAGGAGTGGATAAAGGCCTGGCATTAAGCACAATCAAGGGACAGATTTCAGCTCTGTCAGTGTGGTTTCAGAGGCCGCTGGCCACCCACTCGCTGGTAAAGACCTTCATACAGGGGGTCTTGCGTATTAATCCTCCTGTCAAGTCACCAATTTGTCCATGGGACTTAAATCTTGTCCTGTCCACTCTACAGAAACAACCCTTTGAGCCGTTGGCTGAGATTCCTTTAGTTTTACTGACAAGAAAGTTGGTTTTCTTGGTCGCCATAGTTTCGGCCAGGAGAGTGTCAGAGTTAGCAGCCTTATCGTGTAAGGAACCATATCTCGTTCTACATAAGGACAGGGCAGTTCTCCGGCCCCATCCTTCCTTTCTAACCAAAGGTTATATCCAATTTTCACTTGAACCAGGATTTGGTACTTCTTCATCCTTCTTTCCGAAACCCACATCTAGAAAGGAGGGGTTGCTGCCTCTACCTTGGATATATTGTCCGGGCCATAAGCCTATCTTAAAGCTACAGATCCGGAAAACAGATGTGTTGTCGTTCTACTGGCCCCAGAAGGGGCAGGCAGCTCAAAATTCTAGATGGAAGACAATCATTCAGGCCTCGGTTTGAGAGGTTGCCTTCCTTTGTCCCCATTCTTATTTAAACCAGGGCCATGGGCTCCTGGGCAGCACCCATCAGAAATAGATATGCATGTAGGCGGCGACGTGGTCAAGTCCACAATATATTACAAAGGTTTATCAATAGACGTAGATGCGGATTTGCCTTTGTAATGACATGGCCAGTACTACAGGCTGCTTAGTTTAAGTGATCCTCGGGATCAAGGGGCACTTGGTTGTAAAAAAAAAAAAAAAATTTAGGTTGTTTGAAAGTTAGGATTATTATTATTATTTGACAGTATTCTAAATTAAATCTAGAAGATGTCTTCCCCTTTAAAGCATTTTTCGGATCCCAGTAAGAATATGCTCTGTGTCCCGTGAGTAAGAAAGAAAAAACTTAACGACTACTTAGCTTACCTGTAATCCTTTTCTTGGAGTACATCACGGGAAACACAGAGCTCCCACTCTTTTGGTATAGGAACATTTTGGGAGGCATACTGCTTGCACAAATTTAGAGGGACTCCCTGGGGAGGGGGTTATACGTAGGGAGGGGACTTTGTTGAGATAGTATCCACACCTGAAGGTACTCCATATAACCCATATAGTAATAATATGCCGCTCTGTGTCCCGTGATGTATCCAAGAAAAGGATACAGGTATGTATATTAAAAATCCCTTTTTTCTTACCACGTTCTTTTCTCTTTCCCCCTCTCTCTCTCTTATTTTCTTTTTCTGTACCACATCTATCTTTCTCTCTCCCCTCTCTCTTTTTCTCTCTCTTCTTTTTCTCTACCACTTCTTCCTCTCTCCCTCCTCCCCCCTCTCTCTCTGTCTCTTTCTCTCTCTTCCTTTTCGCTAACACTTATTTCTCTATCCCTGCTCCCCCTCTCTCTCTGTTTCTTTCTCTCTCTTCTTTTTCTCTACCACTTCTTTCTCTCTCCCTCTCCCCCTTTACCCTCTCTCTCTCTCTCCTCCATCTCTAACTCCCCTCTCTCTCTCTCACCACTCTCTCTTCTTTTATTTTTTTAACTATGTAAACGGCTCTATCTTCTTTTCTTGTTCTGTACCATGTCTCTCTTCCTCTCCCCTCTCTCTCTCCCCCTCTTATTTTTCTCTATCACTTCCTTTTCTTGTTCTCCCTTTCTCTTTTCTTTTTCTCTGCCATATCTCTCTCTCTCCCTTTCTCTCTATCTCTACCTTTCTTTTTCTTCATCACTTCTCCCTCCCGCTCTTTCTCTCTCTTCTTTTCTATTTCTCTACCACCTTTTTCACCCTCTTGCTCTCTCTTCTCTGTCTCCCCCCTCTTTCTCTCTATCTCTCTCATATTTTCTTTTACTGTACCACACCACTTTTTCTCTCACCCCCTCTCTTTTTCTCTTGCACCCCATGTTTCTCACTCTCTATCTATCTATCTATCTATCTATCTTATAAAGTTTCTATATGTAATATCTACCACCTACCACCTATATACCTACCTATTATTCTATACTACTATATATATTCTAGATATTCTTTCTCTCTCTCTCTCTCTCTCTCTCTCTCTCTCTCTCTCTCTCTGTGTCTCTCCCCCTCTACTCTCTATCTATCTCTCTATTCTTTTCTTTTTCTGTACCACACATCTCTTTCTCTCACCCCCTCTCTCTTTCTCTTGCTCTCTCCCCCCTCTTTCTCTCACTCTCCCTCTCTCTTACTTTCTTTTTCTCTATCATTTCATTTGCTTGCTCTTCCTTTCTCTTCTTTCCTTTTTCTCTACCATCTCTCTCTCTCTCTCTCTCTCTCTCTCTCTCTCTCGCTCTCTTCTTTCACACCTCTCTCTCTCACACACACACTCTATCTCTCTCTATCTCTTCCTTTCTATCTATCTCTACAGTACCTTTCTTTTTCTCTATCTTCACAGGGTTAAATATTCTCTCTTCTTTTCTTTTTCTGAGTTGGCCCACCCTTTGCAGCTATAACAGCTTCAACTCTTCTGGGAAGGCTGTCCACAAGGTTTAGGGGTGTCTATGGGAATGTTTGACCATTCTTCCATAAGTGCATTTGTGAGGTCAGGCACTGATGCTGGACAAGAAGGCCTGGCTCGTAGTTTACATGAATCATCTAGTAGAATGACATCTAGCAGTTGGGTTGTTTCAGCAATAACTGATATCACATTCCTTGGAGCTTCTAATTTCATCCCTTCAAAGGCTTTTTAAAAGTGCCTTTGACTAATGTGTCCCTTTAGGATTCTTATTTACAGTACCATTATCTGAAATATTTTACCAAAATATTTGTTAACGCTTTTAAGCTTTGTTTCATTTCCTAATTACATGGCTTTTCTAACATTACAAATGCTATTTTATAAAACATTTCGATGTTAAACGTTTTAACATCTCAGTTCTAGTCAGAAAGCATACATATATAATACAGTAATAATGAACTGCATAATTGTCCAAACTGACAAACAACGCATGAAATGGGCATTATGTTGCCATATAGTTGTAATACACACTGCAAGAGTGTTCATGTTAAATATAATTGTATTGTGTGTTATCTTTCTCATTTTCATCTCCCCTTGAGGAAGTTAGGTGAAATCTTTTTATGGACTACAATAGAAAAAAATGACCAAAGTATTTGCCCTTTATGCATAAGTTTGGGCTAAAGTCGGGCATTACACCGCATGTGCCGGTAAGAAGGGCAGGTCAACCGTTCTAACATGTATCATCTACATCAGGGGTAAGGCAACCTCAACACTCCAGCTGTTTTGAAACTACAAATCCCATCATGCCTCTAGGAGTCATGTCTGTGATTGTCAGGGCCTTGCAATGTAACATGGGACTTGTAGTTTCACCACAACTGGAGGTTGCCTACCCCTGCTCTACATCATGGCAAAACAAATCATTGACGCCTTAAATCTAAACACATTTGGGCCAGATCCAGAAAGCTGCCCCGCCGGCGCGGCGTGTCCCATTTACTCTACGCTGCTGTAAGTTACAGCGGCGTATCCTTATCCACAAAGAAATGCCGCTGTAGCTTACGGCGGCGTAGCGTAAATGGGCCGGCGTACGTGGGTCTAATTCCAATTAACTAGTGGGGGGGCGTGTTTTATTATAATTATGAATGACCCGACACAAACAACGCTTTTTTTTAACTGCGCATGCGCCGGCCGTGGACGTATCCCAGTGCGCATGCGCGAAATCACGTCGCAAAACATCAATGAAAACAACGTGAACGTAACTTACGCAAATCCCTATTCCCGAACGGTTTACGCAAACGACGTGAACAACGTAAAAATCGACGCTGGCCCGGCGTCCATACTTAACATTACGTACACCTCTATACAGCAGGGGTAACTTTGCGCCGGACCTACGCTTACGCAAACAACGTAAAAACACTGCGCCGGCCATACGTACGTTCGTGAATCGGCGTATGTAGCTCATTTGCATATTTTACGCGGACACACAATGGAAGCGCCCCTAGCGTCCAGCATAAGTATGCAACTAAGATACGATAGTGTAATAACACTACGCCAGTCGTATGTTAGCGTAATTCCGGCGTATCTTGTTTTGTGAATACAAGACTAAGATACGCTGGCGGGAATTTGAAATTACGGCGGCGTATCTGGAGATACGCCGCCGTAATTCTTTGTGAAAGATATTATTCTGTCCATTCTGGCTACCATTAACCACTTGCCGACCAGCCGCCGCAGTTATACGGCGGCAGGTCGGCACGGGTGCGCGAGAGCCCGTAGCTCTACGTCGCGCTTTTCGCGGCCACTAGGGGGCGCGTGCGCGCCGCCGGCGGCCCGCGCGCGCGCCCCCCGCTCGCCCCCGAGTCCCGTGCGTGTGCCCGGCGGGCGCGGTCGCCGCCGGGCCCACGCGATCGCTCGTTACAGAGCGGGGAACGGGAGCTGTGTGTGAAAACACACAGCGCTCGTTCCTGTCAGCGGGGGAAACGCTGATTTTCTGTTCATACAATGTATGAACAGAAGATCAGTGATTCCCCCTAGTGAGGCCACCCCCCCATACAGTTAGAACACAAATAGGAACACACTTAACCCCTTCCCCGCCCCCTAGTGTTAACCCCTTCACTGCCAATGGCATTTTTATAGTAATCCAATGCATTTTTATAGCATTGATCGCTAAAAAAATGCCAATGGTCCAAAAATGTGTCAAAAGTGTCCGAAGTGTCCGCCATAATATCGCAGTACCGAAAAAAAAACGCTGATCGCCGCCATTACTAGTAAAAAAAAAAATAATAATAAAAATGCCATAAAACTACCCCCTATTTTGTAAACGCTATAACTTTTGCGCAAACCAATCAATAAACGCTAATTGCGATTTTTTTTACGAAAAATATGTAGAAGAATACGTATCGGCCTAAACTGAGGAAAAAAAATTTTTTTTTATATATTTTTGGGGATATTTATTATAGAAAAAAGTAAAAAATATTGAATTTTTTTCAAAATAGTCGCTCTGTTTTTGTTTATAGCGCAAAAAATAAAAACCGCAGAGATGATCAAATACCACCAAAAGAAAGCTCTATTTGTGGGAAAAAAAGGACGCCAATTTTGTTTGGGAGCCACGTCGCACGACCGCGCAATTGTCAGTTAAAGCGACGCAGCGCCGAATCTCAAAAAGTGCTCTGGTCTTTGGACAGCAATATGGTCCGGGGCTGAAGTGGTTAATAAAGTGATAAGAAGAGCATTACATTATTTAGTAGTGTTCTCAATGGAACTGTCAGTGCAGTGCTTTCCTCATTAATCAACAGCCTGCAATATCACTACAAATGACTTCATTAGAACAAAGTGAGCAGCATTGCTTAGGGTCGATGTTTGTCTTCTTTAAATGAACATTTTTCACATGCTTAAAAAAAATCCCATTAGTCAATGCAAACCGTTTTTGTAAAATCTAAGAACACACATGTGAGGATTACCAAGGATAGGACACACAGTAAAACGTTGGATTGCAAGCATAATTCATTCTGGAAACATTCTTGTAATCCAAAGCACTTGTATATCAAAGCAAATTTCCCCATAACAAATAATGGAAACTCAGATGATTTGTTTCACAGCCATTTATTCATAAGTCCTTCAGTTTTTAGTCCATATAAAAATATTATAGCAATGTGATTGCAGCCTCTAAAAGGGGATTAGAAGTAAAATCCAGCAGGAGCTACAGAGTATTAAAGAGAAGAGAAGTTCCTCTAAGTGTAGCAATATAGATTCATTTAATGAAGGTACAACATTTATCAACTCACATGGTTGATGATTAAACAGGCAGTGTTTAGGGTAAAAGGGCCGATCACAGTGGCCCTTTACCACATGATCAGCTGTGTCCAGCCTCCTTATCAGAGGACATGACCGTGCAATTGTCATTCATAGTGCAACAGTGGGCAGAAGGGGTTAAAAGTGCCCAGTAGGCAAATGGTTGAAGGGTATTTTCACTTTTGCAGTGAAATTTGAGAAAATCATACTATATGTTTGGTTATGTGTTTCTATGTGCACAACATACCTAAAAAAAAAGAAATATTTCTTACCTTTGTGATGTTTCTAAGGAAAAGGTGTCATAGCTGATTCTAATAATTTCTGGGCAGTCTTTGTCCCAATACAAAGTGACCTATGCCTCATTAACATACAATGAAGGAGGGTAGTTTCTAAATGTTTAACCCTTTGTTAGGATAAGAGATGGGAAGGCCCGGGGAAAAAAAAACAGGGGAAAAAAGAAATACAATTCAGTTTTTTTCCAAAGTGTGGAATATGTTATTTTACAATAATAAATAATATTTCTATGGCATGACAATTAAAGTATATAACATTTAATAAAAGATTTCTGAAACTTTATGTAAAGTCTTAAATTATTGCAAGTTCTCTCAGGCTTAGCTGAAGACAAGAATGTTCTGGAATGAAATCCAAGTAACACTGGACTTCTCAATGCAGTTCTCAAACAAGAGCATTATGTTTTTTTGTCACTAGAGGCAGGGGCGGACTGTCAACTCATGGGGCCCCCGGGCAATAGAAGATTATGGGGCCCCTGGGCTTACAGATGGCCACCACGCCAGGAGTCAAGGCAGAGGCGGGGCAGCTAAAATCTCTGGATTTTCACATCAAAAGCATGTCAGTTTTGGACATATCAGGGACAGATGTAAAAAAAAAAAATGTTTTACATACAGTCCCTGGTTTTACTGAGCCTGGCAACCCTGATGGGGCCCCCTAGCGGCACAGGGCCCTCGAGCAGTGCCCGAGTGACTCAATGGTCAGTCCGCCCCTGACTAGAGGGCACTGCAGGGGAAAGGCTCCAGGTTAGTTTGCTTTTCGGCTCCATCTTGTACTTTCTACAGTTGGATGATTGTTGGGATACAGCAGATGATAGTTTCTGTCCTTTCAGGCCTTAATTGACAGGTAAGAGGGTAAATTTGTCTGATAAAATAGTTTATCTTTATAATCTTTAAATGATTCCTATTACTGCTTTTCCAGATCACAGCATAATGTTTGCCTATAATCTGGTCAGTAAATCGTTTTTGTCTTTTCATCCTCTCGATAAAAGGGTGAGGCCAACATCTAGAGTTTGGGAACATTTCCACAGTGTGATTTCTGTTGAGACCAAAGCTGCAATTTGCAAATATTGTGAGAAGAAATATTTTTTTCCAAATGCTACATGGATGGCAAAACACATCCTTGCATGCCAGAGGTTCACTAAATACATACACAAAAAAAAATACTTCATGGAATTAAATGATGAGGACCATCATGAAAGTGCAAGTAGCTTTTTCCCTCCAGAGTTCCCATTCCAGAAACACTCTTTCTGCTGCTTCTGGATCATCACAAAATGTTTCTTCACCAGCAGCATCTTCAAGTAAGGAAGTGTTGCAAACCTCTGCCTTCCAAAAATACACAAGACATTCATTTGTAGATAACCTTAAAATCTAAATGAATTCAATTTGTAAAACGACTCCAACTGATTTATTTAATTTTTCTACAAAAATATACATTTTTCCAGAAAACAACAGGCTCATGGTTTTGAAATTTCCAGAAATGTTGCATCTCTAGTAGGGATTGACAGTGTTCAAATCTAGTTTACAGCTGAAAATGAAGAATGTTAATATAGTACTGGCTTAAAGTTCCACTTTAAATATTTATTTAAGTTATGCTACGTTAATGGGAACATGTAACAAATGTGAAGTAAGTGTTATCCCAATTTGGCTGCAAAAGTGGAAATATGCTTTAATTTACAAGATACCAATTTTCATTAAATGGTAAACAATAAACACATGGAAAATTACAGCTGGAGTACAAAGCTCAAAATATAAAATATGTATGTAACATGCACTCATGTTCCTCCACAAATAGTGTATCTACTAACATTTTTGAATACATGGCAATTAATGAAACTGTGCAGCTTCAGCAGAATACACAACAGTAGAAGATGTAAGTATACTACATATATTAGAGTTCTGCCTAAAAATACTTCACTTGGTCTGTTCAAGATGTTGCCTGCAAAAAAAAAGGTAAACAGTGTCATGTGGATCTGTAACTAGTTTTAAATACCTACATAGCCTAAAAATAATTACAATGAACCAAGGGATCAGACAGACCTATTTATGATGATTAGCATTTAAAGTATATGATGACTTGCATCTGGCTTGTTGATCCTATCTAGTTTATTGAAAGCCCCCTGGCTGGAAAAAGCAAGATATAGATATGAAAAGGGGCAAAACTGAGAGAATGACAAAGTATATACTGAAGTAAGAAAAAATGTAGCCTGTCATTAGTGTACCATTGACAATGACAATACTTTGGATGAAATATCAGATTGGAGAAAGCATAATTTTATAAATATAGCTAAAAAGTGAAACAAAATACTGTATTGTATATTTTACTATACTGAAAGATCATGAAATCATTCAGAATTCGGCCAAGAATATGGCACTACAGCAATGTTCAGTAACCCCTTAAAAATATTCAGATTTCATTTGCTGCAACTGGTTAGTGAAATAGGACCTCTGATTGGTTGATGCATTTTGTATTTTTGAATGTTCTTTGCACTGCCAAATTAAACAAAAATCTGAATTTATTGTGTGTCCATAATGTACAGCTGAAAATATAATTTTGAATGTTTTTCAGCTTTATTTTACCCCTACTAATTCACTATATGCCTAACACATTTCAATACCTAATTTTAATATACTTTTTTTAATTTACATAAAAAATTGTATACACAAATGTGTTGGTGGATTTGGATAGAAGTTTCAGTAGATCAGTGCTGGCTCATCAATATTAATGTGTAACAAATAGCCATCTGCCCTGAACCAACTCTCTCCCCATCCCCTTTTACCACGCCAGTGTACACTAAGTAGAGCTTAAGTTTTCCATAGAGCATGTTTGTAGGATTTCCAAACCACTAATGCCCTGTACACTCAATCCAACCAAATTCACATCGGAATTCCATCGGAGGAAAATAGAACATGTTCTCTATGGAATTACTCCAATGGGGCATACACACGGTCAGAATTTCTGATGGAAAAAGTCAGTCAGACTTTTTCCATCGGAAATTTTGATCATGTGTACGAGGCATAAGGCCCCTTTCACACATGCGGTCAGTTTGTTCATTTTTCATCCACCCGTTGACGGATGAAAAACAGACATTAATATATCTCTATGGAAAACAGATGAATGGATGATCATCCTTTTACGTCAATAGTAGAGAAGGGGGGAAATTGGGAATATGGGACTTTAAATGAAGCCGTAGGCCTGGTCAGGCCAAGTGCCTCCATCCCTGTCACAATGAGAAAGAACAAAGCAAAAATGCAGCAAGATAAGCGGCAGAAATGAAACGATGGGGGGGAGGTTTGGGACATTAAATAACGCTCATGGTGACAAATTTAATAAAGTGGTGGATAGTAAAACATTTATTAGTACATAGATACATGTTTAAATACATTCATTTAATATACACATAAATGCACACACAATGGTGCCTATTTCTGAAACGGTAATTCCAGGTAGTAACATATTTACAAACATTGATCACATTGTAAAATAAAGGGGTCGACTAATATTCATGATAGGGTATACATGATTAGGACATATGGTATGCACGGTCTAGGGTCTTTCTGATCCCTGTAAATTTAATAGGTAGTGGACACATAACTTGGTAAACATGTAATGGATATACACGGCATGTAGTAGTTCGATGTTCGAGTCCTTAAGCCACTCTTCATGAGCAGGTATATGAGAGATCTGCAATAGGAAAATAAAAAACTAGGTAGACTAACTTGTCTCATTTAGAGGAAAAATAAATAGAAAAAGACATCCATCCCTTAATCGGAACAGGGTCACTTACAGGTATATGTGCACCTGGGATCACAATGTTGGGGACCGTTTATGTCAGTTTACATCCGCTTCTGTCAACATCCATTTTTTTTTGAACGGATCAAAGCTGAGAAACTGATGAGCAGCTGATGAACTTACAAGCGCACTTTTTTTGAAAAAAAATCATGAGTAAAATGATACCCAACATGTCACACTTCAAAATTGCGGCCACTCGTGGAATGATGTCAAATCTTTAAAATCTCCATAGGCGATGTTTAAAACATTCTATGGTTTGCATCTTTTGAGTTACAGAGGAGGTCTAAGACTAAAATTATTGCTCTCGCTCTAACGATCGCGGTGATACCTCACTTGTGTGGTTTGAACACCGTTTTCGAATGCGGGCGCTACTCATGTATGCGTTCGCTTCTGCGTGTGAGCTCGTCGGGACAGGGCATTTAAAAAAAATGTTTTGGTTTTCTTATTTATTTTTATTTATTTTATTAATTTTTACAAAAAAAAAATGGATCACTTTTACTCCTATTACAAGGAATGTAAACATCCCTTGTAAGGCCATGTACACACTATCGAATTTGTCCGCTGAAACTGGTCCTACGGATCGTTTTCAGCAGACAAATCCGATCGTGTGTATGGGCTATCAGACCACTTCAGCCTGGTCCGATAAAAATGGTCCGTCGGACCAGTTTCATCGGACCGGTCTGATCGTGTGTACGTGGCCTAACCATGGCATTTCCGTGACTCATTTCCAGAACTTGCACACAGCCGGGATCTTAAATTTCACACATCTTCTTACATAGGTAAAATAAGCACAATGAATATTGGTTACATGCTACAAACTGCAAACCTTGCAGAAAAATATAAATAACTAAACAAATTAAGGCATAAACATATTAATTTCAGCTGAACTTTTACACCGGCACATCCTTTCATAATTTACATAATGGCCTTTTGTTTCACACTGAACAGTGAAATCCATTAAAGACGTCCAATAATAATATGAATATCAGTTATCCTTGAACTCTAACTCCATTCATGCATACACGTGAGTCCATGTGAGTCTTTGCATGTCTAATTAATCTGCATCTATGACAGTTTTAATAGTTAATTGCGCATGTAAGGAAAAATCTGCTTGTGTGGTCCTTAAGCCTTTCTACTATTTATAACTTTGTCAGAACCAGTTAGCTCTACGTGTGTTTAAAGTATATGATAAATTAATCAGCAATGTAAATATTATGCTAACTCTTCTGGGTTTCTCTACCCAGCTTTTGAAAGTAAGATTATATTTTTGTATAGAAGACTAGACTGGCACGTCTCCTAAGCCACCAGTAAATATCCCCAAGGGTCAGCTGTTTAATGGAAATGGGCAGATCACAATGAAACATTGAACGTATTTCTTTCAGTCCAGCTGTTAGGAAAATCATGTAAATGTTTTTTGGAAATGAATGTATACTAACTGCAAAAACACCCCAGGGCAATGTTATGGGTGGCAGTTTTAGGGTACAGTTTTGTGAAAAGTATCGGTTGGTGTAACCAAATCCCATGTGCAGCTGGGATTTTAGGATGGTGTCTCCAATAAAAAGAGTTAATGGTATACAGTAAGCTCTGAGAGAGAAAAACATTAGCATTCATGGGAAATGGACTTACAGGTGTAATGCTTCACTGAAAATGTGAAAGGGACCATTCAAAGGAAAAATAAATATAACTAATATCTATTATTTCAATTCAATGGGAATTCAGTTTTCATTTGTAATGACTAGAGGTTTGGAGTGCCAGTTCCTACACTCGACCCATATGCATGCAGTGAAGATGCAGTGTTTTGCACCAGAAGGGGTCAGTCATTGCTGAAAAGAGGGTAGGCTTTATGATGGTGTGACAATGGCATGTAAGTGAAGTGCACTCCTATAGCTTAACATATACCTGGTTGAACCTGCCTGTTCCTGTGTCTCCCCTTAGTGTGCTGACCACGATAATCATGGCTGCTGATCCATGATAGCATGGTCAGTTTATGTACCTCCATCATCCCGCTGCTACATAGTTACATAATTACATAGTTATATAGTAGACAAGGTTGAAAAAAGACACAAGTCTATCAAATCCAACCAATGTGTGTGATTTTATGTCATTATTACATTGTACCTGTATATCCCTGTATGTTGTGGTCATTCAGGTGCCTATCTAATAAAAAACATTTTAATTATCAATGCCCCCCGCTGAAACCGCTGCCTGTGGAAGGGAATTCCACATCCTGAGTGAGTGAGTAAGTGAGTGAGTAACTTGTATAGCGCAACAAATGCAAACTTAATCGCCTCAAGGCGCTTTCCTTACTGCTCTTACAGTAAAGAACCCTCTAGTTTAAGGTTAAACCGTTTTTCTTCTAATTTTAGTGAATGGCTGCATATCTTATTAAATTCCATGGAAAAGTTTTATCCCTATTGTGGGGTCACCAGTACGGTATTTGTACATTAAAATCATATCCCCTAGTAAGCGTCTCTTCTCCAGAGAGAGCAAGTGCCTAGAAAAAGTCTTGTAGAGTGGGAGAATTATCATTTTTTTCTCTGGAGTTAATCCCCTTTTTAATGCGTGCAAAATTCTGTATGCTTTGCTTGCAGCAGCTTGGCATTGCATGCCATTGCTAAGCCTGTCATATACCAGAACCCCCAGGTCCTTTTCCATCCTAGATTCCCCCAGAGGTTCTCCCCCCCCAGTGAGTATATTGCATTCATATTTTTGCCACCCAAATGCATTATTTTACATTTGCAAGGTGACTTCTTGCAAGGTCTCCACATCCTGCGGATACGTTATTGGCCTGCTTAGCTTAATATAGTCCGCAAATACATAAATTGAACTGTGTATCCCATACTCTAGGTCATTAATGAATAAATTAAATAGGATTGGTCCAAGGATAGAACATTGGGGGACACCACTTTCCACTACTGCCCATTCCAAGTACTCCCCATTTATCACTACCCTCTAAACTCACCCCTGTAGCCAGTTTTCAATCCATGTACTCACCCTATGATAAATGCCAACTGGCCTTACTTTGTACAGTAAACATATATAAGGAACTGTATCGAATGCTTATGCAAAATCCAGATACACCACGTCTATAGGCCTTCCTTTATCTAGATGGTAGCTCACCTCCTCATAGAAGGTTAATAGATTGGTTTAGCAAGAAAGATTCTTCATGAATCAATAGACATGTGCATTAGTTTTTGTCCAAATGCATTTTCGTCCGAATTTCAGGTTTTTTCGTTATCGTTTTAACAAACGATAACGAAAGCACAAAAAACTAAAACCTTAAAGATGCGACATAAACAAATGCTTTATTTTCATTTTCGTTGCGATCACATTTGTTTTTGCTGCAGTAGCATATACAACCAACACATTTAATTTCCCTGCCACTGCTATCTCCATTGGCTTGCTGAAGTGTCTTTCTTTACTTGTCCTCTTCTGTCTTCTTCTCCTTCCTTTGTCTCTGTTGTCTCCCCTATGTTGTAATACAGTATCTTTAATTTTCATATTTACCTCTGTTGTACTAGGCAGCACCTCTGCTTTTCTGCTTAACTCTTTTTATCTCCCTCACCTCACTGCAGTGACAAATGCTTTTCTTACTGCTCAGTTCTGTGTCTCTCTGCTCACTGCAATGGCAAAAGGCCCCACTTCCCTTTCTGATGCATTTTACTGTCTCCATCTGCTCACTCCTTTTCATCTTAATGTCTACTGTCTTCCTCACTTCTCTGCAATGTCATATATACACTTTGGGCCAGATCCACAAAGGAATTACGCCCGTGTATCTATAGATACACAGGCGTAATTCGAATTTCCCGCCGGCGTGTCATTGTTTTCTATCCAGAAAACAAGAGACGCGGGACTTACACTAAGGTACGACTTGCGTAAGTTTCTTACACCGTCGTATCTTAGATGCATATTTACGCTGGACGCTAGGGGCGTGTCCGTGTTAAATATGCTATAGTCAATGTTAAGTATGGACGTCGGGACCGCGTCGTATTGGACGCCGTTTGCGTAACTTGTTCGCGAATAGGGAATTGCATATATTATGTACACTTCGTTTTCATTGACTAGTTTCAACGTCATTTCACGCATGCGCGCTAGGTTACGTCCACGGCCGGTGCATTTATAATAAAACACGCCCCCCACTAGTTAATTTGAATTACACCCACGTACGCCGGCCCATTTACGATACGCCGCCGTAAGCTACAACGGAATTTCTTTGTGGATAAGAATACGCCGCTGTGGCTTACAGCGGCGTAGTGTAAATGGGATACGCCGCGCGGGCGTCCCATCTTTGTGGATCTGGCCCTGTATGTTGTCCTCTGTTTCATATCTCTACTTTGTGTGGTGCTAGGCAGCACCACTCAATATTCCATTTAACCTTGGTTGTCTCACTCCACTGGCTGACATGCCAGCAGAAATCCTCCTTTATCACCTGTTGTAGTCATAGCTTTCTGCAGTAACCAGCATCCACACTTACTTTAGTATCCCATGTACTGTCTCTCTCTGGCCGAGGCAGTGCTAGGCAACACCCCTCCTTTTAACCCATTTGATCTTTCTCACCTCCCTTATATAGTATAAACCCTCCCAACTATAATGATAACTGGGGTAACTAGGTCATATCATACCAAAAGTCACCAGCGCTAAACAGTAACAGTGCTAGTCCAAATGGTGGTAAAAGGGGTGGATTAAAACCATCAATCATGAGGAGATTTTCAATGAGCCAAGTGCTGCACAGTAACCATGGCAGGAACACAGGAATAAACAAAAACCTGAAATGACCAGCGCTCAATGAGCATGAAATGCAGAGAACTCTTTATTATGTTCCCATAAGTTCATCAAACAGTTATAAAAAGAGGGGGGTTTATTTTAGTTCATATACTGGATAAAGACATGAAAAAAAAAAATATATATATACAAATAAAAAAAGGACCTGATATCCACTGTAGAGTGGGGCTGAAGCCAGTCTGTTAACCATGAGCACATATGCATATAGCGTGAAAGGGGAAGAGAAGGCAGATGCCTGACTCACTGATGTTCCGACAACTCTTTGAGCGATGATCCGACAGTAGGGAAGACAAGAGCGCGGAGCGCAGGGAGGTCAGACTGGCTGATATTCCGATAGCTATATGAACGGTAATCCGAAAATGAGGGAGACACAGGAGAACTGAGTGCAGCAGGGACAACCAGATTCCACACTCCACCGGAAACAGCAGACCAGCTGCAATGCCAGTGGGAGGAAACAGGAAGAGGCAACAGCGATGGCGCAGTGACAGATGGAAAAAGGCACATCCTGGGCAGGTGGAACTTCTCTATAACACACTGTGACAAAGTTCTTGAAGGGTGAAATGCGTCGTCGGAGTCACCCAGGACATCCATTCCCCTATATCTGACCCAAGACTTGACCCCATTGACAGCGGAGTGGTATTCACTACTATTTCCAGCAAGCTCGGCCGCTTACGTAGGTCCTGCAGTGCACCTGCCAGGGACGTGACATTTTCCATCTGTCATTGCACCATCGCTGTTTAAGCTATCCCGGTCTGAGGATTTTTTCTTGTGGAGTCACCACGCTGCAGCTCTAGATTTGAAAAACCAAGTGGTTTGTTGTATGTTGGCTGAAAATGTTCTGCCATGTGTAAGCATACCAAGTTCACGGCCAACGCCCCTTCGCACGAAAATCCACAGAAAAGTCAGATGGAAGTTCGATAATGTGTACGAGTCTTTACAGTCATCAGAATCCATTAAAGAAGATTCACCATGTGGATGTCTGGATTCAAATGTAATTAGAGGATTCACAGTTACCAGGGAACTGTTTAGTGTCCAACAAATAGTTGTCTTCTCCTGGGTGGTGAAAAAATAAAGCATGCCTTCAACAGTCATACAAAACCTAGCAAGATATAACACACTGTAGATAAGACTTTGCTCCCCGAGCATTTTTTTTTTTTTTACATTTATAAAAGTTGTATTCTATTTTTGCAGGCAAAAAATCCTGGTAGATTGCAATAGCATTATTGTTTTTTTTTTTCTTTCAAAAGAAAGGTAAGTTTTAGCATAACATCCAAATAATGGGAAACAATAAGAGAATTCTCTCTTATTGTTTCCCATTATTTGGGTGTTATGCTAAAACTTACATATTACACGTGTGTCCCTCTCCCATCTTACCCCACTACGCATCCGCCCCTAAAGATTGGCTATAATGCCATGAAAGGCGTCTCAGGCTTACACAGATGCTACATGTTTCAGTTTTAGGACCTACCTTGGGTTTAATGACTCTATGGGCCAGATTCACAGACTGGTGTTAGACTGGAGTCATTTCAAATTACGCGCGTTTTTTAGCTAGTCGAAAACCTCAAACCATGAATAGACGGCTGCGGGCTTCAATTCGACTGGATTACGTGTTCGTACGCCTTCGGATCTACGCTGCAATAAAATTACGGCCACTGGGTGGACTTCCCGTCGTTTTCCGCGTCGGGGTATGCAAATGAGCTTTTGCCGGCGATCCCCGAAATTACGATCTTCAATCGCAAACTCTTACGGCACCTTTAGTCATCTTTTTTTTAAGTAACACTATACCAGCTTTTTGCTGCTCTAATATTAGACAGCCCATGTTAAGTATGGCCGTCGTTCCCGCGTCGAATTTGTACGTTTTCCGACGTCTTTTATTATTTTTTACGTAAGTCGTCCGGGAATAGGAATGTTCGTAAACGACGCTACTCAAACAACGAATGATGTAACGACGTGATTTCGCGCAATGCACGGCGGGAAATTTCTGAACGGAGCATGCGCAGTTCGATCGCCGCGGGGACGCGCTTAATTTAAATGCTTCACGCCCCCTAATCGCGTATTTCGATTAAGCGGCGAGAAATAGACTACGCTGCCGTAGCGTACGGGCAAAAATCTACCAGAATTCGGTGTAGAGCCTGGGAAAATACGGCAGCGTAGAGTATTTCGATTACGCAGTGCAATATTAAGTGTATCTGAATCTGGCCCTATATTTTTAAATAATGCAATGAACAAGTTGTTATACGATGTTTATGGTTTTTGCATCATGCTATTTATATGCACTGTCATGTATGTTTACTATTATGTATACATTCAAAATCGCATGCTCTGCTATGTGTTTTAGACAAATAAACGCATCCATACTACACTGTCTTATCTTTGAGTTTTCATGCATACCTCATTCAAAGTCCCAAACCCCTCTTTTTTTTACATATAACAGGGATGGAGATATATGTTCACATATTTCTCATTTAAAGTCCCAAAACTTCTCTTTTTTTCTCGAGGGTAGACCAAATAATGTTAACTGAAAAAATTCACCATACTGTACACTTCGATATACTATTCCAATTTACGATGCTAAATGGAATCCTTGGTTTTTGCTACGTTTAACTGAATGACCTGAGATTTTTGATTTATTTTATTTTATTTTATTTTCTTGTTTCCTCTGTTTTTCTTTTTTTTTTATCTGCTTCATTTGTTTAATGTTGCTCTTATGTTATACATGATTGTTTTCTGTCATGGTCTTCAGGCATTTGACTAACTTTGTGCATGATATTTGTTACACCTTGGTCATCTTGATGTATGTCTACTCGAATATGCACTTTTTCATTGGTTGTTTAATGTTTAATGTTTCAGATTATATTTATTGTTTTAAATTTTATCAAATGTACAGTGTAGCATAATATATTGGTGTTTTACAGGTAAAGGATCAGAACAAGGATGGTTAAAAAAAAAAAAGATATAAAGTAAATTTACAAACTTGACACTTCTTGATGTTCATATTTATATCTCTTATATTATTTTCATTTGTCCAATGACAGGTCAGTTTGACCTAAAGTCATCCTGTTTTTTTTCTCCAGTGATATCCCTCAGACATACAGGGCCAGATTCACAGAGCCATTACGCCTGTCTAACTGGTGTTAGACTGGAGTAATTTCAAATTATGCACGTTTTTTATCTAGTCGAAAACCTCAAACCATGAATAGACGGTTGCAGGCTTCAATTCGACTGGATTACGGATCTACGCTGCAATAAAATTGCGGCCACTGGGTGGACTTCCCGTCGTTTTCCGTGTCGGGGTATGCTAATGAGCTTTTGCCGGCGATCCCAGAAATTACGATCTTCAATCGCAATCTCTTACGGCACCTTTAGTCATCTTTTTTTTAAGTAACACTATACTAGCCTTTTGTCTAATATTAGACAGCCCATGTTAAGTATGGCCGTCATTCCCGCGTCGAATTTCTACGTTTTCCGACGTCTTTTATTATTTTTTACGTAAGTCGTCCGGGAATAGGAATGTTCGTAAACGACGCTATTTAAACAACGAATGACATAACGACGTGATTTCGCGCAATGCACGGCGGGAAATTTCTGAACGGAGCATGCGCAGTTCGATCGCCGCGGGGACGCGCTTAATTTAAATGCTTCACGCCCCCTAATCGCGTATTTCGATTACGCGGCGAGAAATAGACTACGCCGCCGTAGCGTACGGGCAAAAATCTACCAGAATTCGGTGTAGAGCCTGGTGAAATACGGCAGCGTAGAGTATTTCGATTACGCAGCGCAATATTAAGTGTATCTGAATCTGGCCCACAGTATTTATTTTTCATAATAAGGCATACTTTGTAACAAAGTAATTATGTGGAAAATGTGGAAAAGATGCAAATCCAACAAGAATCTGACTGCAAAATGTTGATGTTTAAATGACACCTTACAGGAACTAATAGGATTTATTGTGGTTGGCTGGATAATAAATTATATATTAGGACCAAAGAGATACAAAGTTTAATATGCTACATGCAAAGTAAAAACCGACTTCCTATGTCTGGGCCAGAATGATGACTCCTGAGCATTCATGACTAGTGTTGCTCACGAATATTCGAGTATTCGTGAATATTCGCTATATTCAAATATTTTCTAATTTATTTTTAAAACAGATCACATCCTAGTGATCTCCATCGATGTCTAAAAGCATTGCTGGTATGATTAGAGACCCTGGGCCGAGTAGCTGAGGCGATCCTTTTATGTTGCCGAATATTCGCAATGCGAATATTCGTATTACGAATATTCGCGAATACTTTCTCTGCCCTTCTGTGTTTTGTGTATAAAAAACAAAAAAACAAAAAAAAATTAGCTTTAGTTTAGTCATATAAGTTTGTGTAAGTAGAGTTAGTGTTTAGTGCATATTAGTTTAGTAATCCAGGAAATGATCTCCGTTTTCGCGTGTTGACAAGAATTTCGTAATCAATTTCGCATTCGCATTAGCGAAATTTCACATTCGCATTAGCGAAATTTCACATTCGCATTAGCGAAATTTCGCAAAAATTTTTTTTTGATAAAATATCACGAATATTCGATATTAACGAATATTTCACGAATATTCTTGTATATATTTGTGAAATGTCGCGAAATCGAATATGGCGTATTCCGCTCAACACTGTTCATGACCACATATACCTTCAGTAAATGAAGGAGAAGTTTTTATGGTATCAGATATATTTTTCAGCCTTGAGTGCATGCAATCGGCGGTTACAGGGACAAGACATGGATCTCTGTGTGTAAACACAGAGATCCATGTCCTGTCAGGGGAGAGAGGAGACTGATCTGTGTCTCTTGTACATAGGGACACAGCATCGGTCACCTCCCCCAGTCACCCCCCTCCCCCCACACAGTTAGAACACACAGGGAATACATTTAACCCCTTCCATTCCCCCTAGAGTTAACCCCTTCACTGCCAGTCACATTTATACAGTAATCGGTGCATTTTTATAGCACTGATTGCAGTATAAATGTGAATGGCGCCAAAAATGTGTCAAAAGTGTCCGATGTGTCCACCATAACGTCGCAGTCCCAATAAAAATCGCAGATTTTTACCAAAAATATGTAGAATAATACGTATCAGCCTAAACTGAGAATTTTTTTTTTTTTTTTAAAAGGGCTATTTATTATAGTAACAAGTAAAAAAAAGTAAAAAATTGTCGCTCTTTTTTGGTTTATAGCGCAAAAAATAAAAACTGCAGAGATGATCAAATACCACCAAAAGAAAGCTCTATTTGTGGGGAAAAAAGGACGCCAATTTTGTTTGGTAAACACATCGCACCGCGCAATTGTCAGTTAAAGCGACGCAGTGCCAGAAGCTGAAATTTCACCTGGTCAGGAAGGGGTATAAGTGCCCAGTAAGGAAGTGGTTAAATAATATGAAAGTGTAACACTTACAGATCTTTATTACCTCACAAAAAAGATCAGAGCACTCCCTGATAATGCCTTTATTTCCGGAAGGATGGATCCATCTTTTTTCAATCATTATTCAGGGCCAACATCCTGGACTGAGATTCTGGCTCACAACTAACCCAATTCTTTAAATCCCAATTGAACCTTCCTTAGAAATTTGATAGTTAAGCTCAGTGGGATAAAAAATACTTATTGAACAAATCAAACTTTTCTTCAACAATCTCCAACAATTGTTTAAAAGTCAGTAGCTGGGCAGTTACCTGCACATGGGACTGCGTCAGAAGAGCGACTTCCTGGACACCGCACGACATGCCCCCTACCATTTGAACTATTGAATTTGTAATGGCTCAGTTAGGTTTTAAACCTAGGTGCCTGCATAGTTCTTGGCTGCATTCACCAATGTCTGACACAGGTCAGTCTGATTACAGGGTAACTGAGGAATTGCTTCCTTCTGTCTGCAGCAGATTGTTAATGTCGGCTCAGCCTAGGCAAATTTTAAAGTAATGTGGGGTAAACACTATAGGCCAGATTCAGATACATCAGCGCATCTTTATGCATGCGTAGCGTATATATTTTGTCCGCTATGCCGGCGTAGCGTGAAGACGCCAGATGATATTCAGAAAGCCAATGCGCCCAACGATGCGGCAGTGTAACGTAAAATCTTCGGCGTAAGCCGTCGTAATTCAAAGTAGGAAGGAAGTGGGCGTGATCCATGTTAATGATGCGTGACCCCATGCAAATGAAGGGCCGAACGAATGGCACATGCGCCGTGATGTGGACGTCAGTTCTACACCCTTCTGCGCATTCGCACACCTCCGCACGTCGTAACCCCTAAGATACGCCGGTCCAGTGTATAAAAGCGCCCGTCGAACGGAAATTGCCTCCATCTTTTTTGAGCCATGCCTGCAAAGGAGAGGAGAAAGAGGAATTTCAGCCCTGAAGAGAGGGCAATTATTATTGAGGGCATCTCACAATATGGTGCATGCCTCCATGGGGCACAGAGTGGGCAGACGAGCAAGCAGAGGAAGGAGGAGATTCTGCAGCAAATCACTGCACAGGTCAATTCATTATCACATGAGGTCCAGACCCAAAGGACATCGCAAGAAAATAAATGACCTGCGTCGCCTGGTCAAGGAAACGCTGGCCAACATGAGTAGGCACGCCAGGGGCACAGGAGGTGGACCAGCCCCCAAGATCACCCTCACTCCTGAAGAGCAGGTCGTTGACCAGTCCCTGGAGAGGGAGCAGGTGGAGGGAGTTTCAGGCTATGAATCCTTGGATCCGGCCTTGAGGACAGGTAAGTGTGTTTTATCTCCTATCCGGGGTGTAGCATGTTGGGGGGGGTAGCATGTGACAAGTGTGTGGGTCCACCAACATGTGAATGTTTTGTGTCATCCACAGATGCCCAGGAGGGAGCTGTCCCCTCGTCGGCTGATGGCCAATCCATGACCTCTAGGGAGGACTCTGCCCACACCTCTCCTTTGGAGGAAGTGGAGGAGGAGCACTTTGCTCTTGAGGAAGGGGTCTACTTTCTGGAGGAGATCCATATGCCAGGACCCTCACAAACAACCTCCCCCATCAGGGATATCCCCTCATCCTCCCCCTCCATCAGGGCAAGTCCCTCAAGGGTCTCCCCATACACACAGCCTCAAGCCTCTCCTGCCCCAAGGAAGGCTACTAGGAAGACCAGGGGTGATCCAGCTGCCTTGGAGAAGAATTTAGCGAGGGACCAGGCCCGGCAGTCCCACCATCTGGGCTCTATAGCGACTGACATGCGCCATATGGCAGAGAGCCTGGCCTCCTCGGCCCAGACCCAGGCTGCCTGCACACTGGCAGTCCAGCAGGCCCTGACCCAGCAGGGTGCTCAGAGTACTAACCCCCCCCACCCGAGGCTCCTCCCAGGCAACTGAGGCCCAGGAGCCTTGGCACCAGGCGCAGCCCAAGACAGGGCAAATAAGTGTCATTTTGTTAAATTTATTATGCTCAATGTTTGAGCTTGTTTATTTATTTTGTATGCTCAAGGTATGAGCTTGTTTATTTATTTTTGTATGCTCAAGGTATAAGCTTGTTTATTTATTTTTGTATTCTCATTTTTTTTGGATTTTTGATAAATATTATGCACTTGGTGAGGACTGCAGCCTACAGTGTGAATGGCGTGTGAATGGTGTGTGAATGTGGGGGGGTGGCACTCCTGCCAGTAAGGAGTGTCACCCTCGGTTGTTGGGGATAAGTTCTCCCCACGACCGTATGAATGACGTATGAATGACGTATGAATGGACAGCGACATCATTGGAGCCTTGACGTGGTGTTGCTGCTCCCTAGTCCTGCATGTTGGACTTGGGCTAATCCAATGTGATGTGGATGTGGTGTGTGTGATCTAGGGACCACAGTGGTGTGCATGCGTGCATTGTCTGTGTGCCATGATGAATGTGTGTGGTTAACGATCAAAGATTCGTATCACGAGGACCCTCCTGACTGCTCTTCCTTCAGCAGATGAGATCGCCTCTGGCAGGGGGGGCAATGTGGTTGGGCGGTCAGGTCATTACATAGGTCAATCTGCAGGCCCTTTCTCATGGCAAAGTTGTGCAGAATGCAACATGCACCAATGATCTGACACACAAGGTTTGGGGAATACAACAGGGCCCCCCCAGACTTATCCAGGCATCGGAAACGGGACTTCAGGATGCCAAATGTTTGCTCCACCACTGCACAGGTTTTGATGTGTGCTTCATTGTATCTTCTCTCTCCTCTGGTGTCGGGATCCCGGAATGGAGTCATGAGATGGGGTCCAAGTGCATATGCCGAGTCACCTGGAAGGGAAAAGACAGGAGGATGTTAGCCATGCATGTGCCCCTCGTGAGGTCTGCATCATGGGGTCGGACAGTCATGCCTGACTCCCATGTCACTCACCAATCAACAAGCTGTCCCTGTACACGTTCTGTTCAAATTGTGCTGGGATGGTGCAGTGACGGTATATGTAGCTATCATGGCAGGACCCGGGGTGTTTGGCACAGACGTGCCATATGAGGCATTGGGCATCGGCTTTCACCTGTACGTTGATGGAATGCCAATGCTTACGATTGCGGTATAGGTGCTCAGTGGCACAGGGGGGCTGTAGTGCCACATGTGTGCAATCAATGGCCCCGATGGTGCGTGGGAATTCTGCAATCCTGTAGAAATCCAGCATTGCCTTCTGACGCAGATGCTCAGTGGTGGGTCTGATGATGTGGTGGGACATGCATCTGAGGATTGCGGGGATAACCTGGTGCACACATCTGCTCATGGTGGATTGTGACAGCCCAGCTACAACTCCACTTGTACGCTGAAAAGATCCACTGGCAAGGAAATGCAGTGTTTTTTTTTTTTTTTTAAAGGTGTTTATTTAGATTTTGTGTTTTTGTTAACAAACCAAAAAGAAAAAAACACAAGTAATCACACATCAGCACAATAAGCTGTTGCAAAAACAGGTAGTTATCAAACTCTAGACAGATACACATCCTCTATCTACACATATGAAAGAGAACCCCAAGTCCATTCAAACAACCAGGCAAGGAAATGCAGTGTTGCCAGTACCTTGACCAGTGGCTGCACTGCTTGTACGCGGTGTGTCTGGCTGGTGATGTCATCCTGCAGGGCTGTGGTAATTTCTAGGATGGCATCAGGGCTGAATCTGAAGATGTGATACACCTCCGAATCACCCATGCCAAAGAGGCTAATTATCAGGGAAGCAAGTACTCACCAAGGCCGAGATGCTGAGGACGGCTCACCTTTACGACCAAGCGCGCCTGCCCCCTGGAGTTTGAGACAGGAGGCAGAGGCACAAGAAGTTATCGGTACCAGCGGAGTGGTAAGTGGGATACTGATGTTGGAGAGTAGTAGCGGAGATGGGGTGCAGTTGCAGGATGGCCACCAAGGTAGATGTGAGTGAAGCAGCTTCCGGTACACCGGGGTACAGGTTAAAGTCCAGGTTCAGGATATAGGCAGAGACAAGTCCAGGGGTACAAGCCAAGTTTCAAGGTCAGGAGACGGGAGCAGATCCAGGTCACAGTCCAAGGTCAGGGGTTAGAGAAGGCAGCAAATCCAGAGACAAAGCCAAGGTCAGGTTTCAAGGCGAGAACTGAGTCGGGAAGAAATCCGGGTCAAAGAGCAACAGGATAAGCACAAAACTTCAAGCAGAGCTGACGATAAACCAGCCCCTGTCCAGAGACAGGGGCTGGTTTAAATAGGCCTGTCATGCCTCTGATTGGTTCCGAGAGGGTGCGCGCCCGTCCGCGCGCTCGTGCACGCGCCACTGCACCACGCACGCGCGCGCCTCAGATGCACAGGCACGCGCTGTAATGCAAGTCTACCGTGCCTGCGTGCTGGATGGGAGCTGACAGCGCTGGGACCCTGACACTAATGCGCGTTCGGAAAATCCTCTCCCGTGTCCTCCTACGTGCCCGTAGACGCAGTAGTGCTATGAACACGGCTGCCCCTGGCATGTTGGCACACAGATATGTGTTGTCCTGCAAGTGTGGTTGCTAAAATCGTCCGTTACGGTGCTGCTGTACCTGCTCTCCAGCTGATCTGTGCACGTCTGCTGCAAAGTTACCCCTGCTTTATGAGGGGTAACTTTAGGCCAGACATACATCTTAAGCACACCGCGCGGAGCCAGCGCCGCACAAACGTACGTTTCTGAATCGGCGTATCTACCTCATTTGCATATTTGCATACTAATCTAGGTGTGCACGCATATGCATCACGCGTAACGATATGCCTGCAATACGCCGGCGCTGACAAGTTACGCAGGTCGGACGAAGCGAATTTTTCTGCCGTATGTGGTTTTCTGGGTACGGCGCACAGATAGAACGGTGCATCTTGACACTTACGCGGCGCATCTATAGATACGCTGGAGTAAATGCTTTCTGAATCTGGCCCTATATGTGTTTTTCTTTAACCAAGCAGGCTGAACAAAAAAAAAAAACTTGCAAATAGTAGTACTAACACAAGCAATATTAGTGCGGCGATCTCTTCAGCTAAGGTTTGCATTCTGACAGGAGTACTGCCACCCGCCAGAACACACTGAGCAGCACTCATAGCTATTGGCTGCGAGTGTTGATCAGATGATGGTTTTCCAGCATGCCAGTTCTACAGAAGCTGGTCATTGAAAGTGGGCTATGCATGAAGGTAAACACAAATTCTGGGTGCAGCAGCCCCCCCTTCCCCAATACTTACCTAAGCTACTTCTCGATCCAGCAATGTCCATAAAAACCTTGGCTCTCTGGGGACTCACACTGGCTTCTGTCAATCACAGCCAGTGAGGCAATCAGGAGATGGAGAGGGAGGGGTGGAGAAAGAACACATAGAGCCACAGCTTGGGAGCGTGCCTGCTTGGGTGCACCCGGCAGCAAGAAAGGGCAAGGAGTGCTGGCGCGGGACCCGAGATGAGGAGGATCTGGATTGCTCTGTGTAAAACCATTGTTGTTATTTAAAAAAAAAAAAACAAGACTTTAATATCTCTTAAGTTAAAATATTCCTCATGTACATGACATCGGTGTACAATTGTAGTAATTGGATTGGATGGCGACTGGACTACCCATATGGCTTTACATGTCAGAAAATAATTTACCATAAAAATTAACTAAAGCAACCAATTAGATAAGCAGAGAAACATTTTCAAAAACAGCCAGCAAATTCTGTTGTGTTTGATTTATTGCCAATAGATGTCTTTTGACCTGGATGACTGAAAACCTTAGCCTACAGACATCAAATAAGCATTTCATATAGTTTCATTCACTATGAATCACATACATAATCACATTAATTTAAACCTTCACTCTCATGTTAGGACTCCCTTTGAAATCCCTATTTTGTATGAATCCTTTCTTTTTTTTATAAATACCTTTTTAAACTTGTAGTCCCTTACTTCCAGATTGACCTAGGCTTTAATGGGCACATGCACATTGTTTGCAATTCTTACACCCCACACATGTGTGCCCAGCACTCCAGCAGGATCCTTTTGCTTATACATGGCAAAATTAGCAACAGAAGTGCTACCAATCCTTACCAACACTATGGCAATGTGTAAAATAAATGAGTCCCTTGTAGAGTGCTGATCAATATTACAAATTCACACCCACTGCTATAGTGGGGAATACATTCTTTCACAAGTTGCCATTGTCATAGCAATGCAAGGGCTGGCGGAGTTAAACGTTACAGCCACTATGTCACTATGCAAACTATTGTGCTAATGCGCATGCGCATGCGCATGCACAAGATTGGCATGACTAGATTTCACAAGATGACAGTGCGGAGGGGACAAGGGACTCTTAACTTCCACCAGAATACATGATAAAATAGTCATGCATGGAAAGACAAGTATGTAAGACAAGACAAGTGTGTATTTTACAACTGACATTTAATAACATTTATAACTGTGACTTTCTTTACTCTGGTGAAGTTCCGTTGTAATCATAAACAAGCCTTGAGCAGTGAGGAGCTTTAACTGCTTTTTAACTTACTGCTATCCTTACTGATATCATATATTAAATTGAGTGTATACATGTTCTTTCTTTCATTTATTTCCTTTGATTGGAACCAAGAAATAAAATAAATTATATATTCATTTTGCTGAAGTCATGTGACTATAAATTACTGTATATTAATGCAACCAGCAGGGGGAGCTCTTACCTCAGTTCTATGTGTTTACCTGTCTATATTCTAAGTTTCTCACCTGAGAAAGGCTGTTGAGTGCAGAGCACCATAGCGCAAATTTAATTTTGCATGTACAACTGAATGTGACAGAGAACTGACCAGTTATCCTTTTACTCTTTGCTGCCTGCACTATTTAAATGAGGGTCATAAGAAGAAAAAGTATAGGGGCCAGATTCTCAAAAGAGATCCTACGGTGTACCCCAAGATACACCGTCGTATCTCTGTTTTTTAGCCCGGGTATCTATGCGTGTGATTCCTAGAATCACTTACGCATAGATACAGCGTAGATCCGACAGGTGTAAGACACTTACACCTTTGGATCTTAGATGTAATTCTTCTCTGGCTGCTAGGTGGCGTTTACGTCGATTTCTCATTTGCTTATGCAAATGAGAAAGATACGCCAATTCCCAAACGTTTTTACGCTGTCTCGTCATCGTTTACGTCATTTCCGTAAGTGTAAACCTACCCCTGCTATATGAGGGGTAAGTTTCCGAAGGTCCGTCGTATGCCATGTTAAGTATGGCTTCGGGACAGCGTCGTCTTTTTCCGTCGTTTACGTCGTTTTACTAAGTCGTTCGCGAATAGGGCTTTACGTCAATGACGCTCACGTCGGCTTCATTGACGTTTTCCGTCGTGAGCTGGAGCATGCGCACTGGGCTATTTGTACAGCCGGTGCATGCGCAGTTTGATCGGCGCGGGGCACGCTTAATTTAAATACAAGCAGCCCCCTTTGAATTACGCGGCCTTACGCCGGGCCATTTACACTACGCCGCCGCAAATTATGGAGCAAGTGCTTGAAGAATACAGCACTTGCTCCAGAAATTTGCGGCGGTGTAGTGTAAATGGCATACGCTACGCCGCCGCGCATTCTACGTGAATCTGGCCCTAGGGCTTTACGTGCCCATTTTAACAGCTCATTAGACATACCTTGCCTTTGCTCCCTTGCAAATAACTATAATCACCTACTTCATGTATATAAACCGTAATCATATGTGTATGTTTCAAAATGCAAAATAGAGTTGTCAGCTTTTGAACATTTACATGTACAGATATGTAAGAATGTCAGTGTTATAAACTATAACTACTACATATAAATAATGTGATTACGGTATCTACTGCATATAGTAGATTGCTGATTTTGCTGAAAATGTTCAATACAGGAACCCAGGCTAATTAAAATAAAGTAATATTTATTTTTATTTTCTGTAATTGTAGAAGCAGAGTATAGTAATGTGTTAGCAACTGATTAAATGTGTAAATTAAAATTAACTGTCTATTAGATAACCGATTGTGACATATTCATTAAGACCTGAAAAGAACAAGAAAATTAGAACATTGGTGTAATGTTGGCAACATCTCAACTTTTCTGATCATGTTCTCTTGTTTTGATCAATCAATTCATTTGTAATTATACATTTCTTTGCCAATTCAAATAATTAAAAGGAAATTATCCAATATTAATATTTAACTAAAACGCTGTAATTTTATTCTACCTTGGAATCAATGTTCTCTTGCTCGTGTGAGTTGAGAGTTTTGTTTGGAATTATACAGTTTCCTCTATGGGGATGTACACTCTTCTGTAATCAATTTTCATTCATGCATCTGGGCATCAAGCTCACAGTAAATCACAGTAAAACATCCCTGACATATCACTGAAGATGGAAGCAAGTGGGCTTACATCGTTAGTAAATAAGGCCCTATAGAAATATCACAGATGATAAAATATAATCATTTTATTTGGAGGCAAAAGTTGATCTACTGCTTATGATCAAATGTCTGGATCCATACCAGATTAACAGTAACCGTGTAAATCTAATGATTAATAATGTCTAGTAAGATTTTGGAGTTTGTTGGAGATTTATTGAGTTACTGTAACAAAACTTGTTCTAATAAAACTTTCACTGCCAACACAAATACAGAACACTATAAACATGAGTTAGACCTTTTTATTTTATTAGTATTATATCTTGGCAATACAACAGACATGGAAAAGGATTAATAAGCATTCGTGCATAATGCATTTGTAGCAGTTATAGCTTACAAGGAGAAAGGACACCTGGAACAAACCATACCTAGTCAACGTGGAACATGGTCATAAGCAAGCATGGGGAAGAACATGCAGGTTACCAAAGTCCCCCCCTTAGACCACATATACCTAAAACATAAAGGAACACATTACAAGTAAAACATCCAATAGCAAGGTACGACGACTTGGAAAAACTTTCAGGAGAAGTCTGAACCCTGTCTCAACAAGTGAGAGACTTTTCTGAGATGGCATTATGCTGCAGAAATTCTGATATATGCTTCTCTCTTTATTCCTTTATCTGAACTCCAAGTTGCATATAAATAACTTGGCAGTGTAAAATGAATGAAGATCTTGCACTAAAATGCTAAATTATATTACACCCCCCACCCCCATAAACTCAAATTGCCACATGACAACTGGCGGGAAAAAGTTTGGAAAACACACCTTACAGATGGTTGCTGTACCTAGAATATCATCAACCTTCCGCTGAGATTCTAGAATTTCTGAGGGTTGCAAATCTCACAAGAAGATACACCATTACTGTCTAATGCCTCGTAGTACACACAACCAGTTTTCCCGTCGGGAAAACTGGCCGTGTGTATGCTCCATGGCAGTTTTGCCCTCAGGAAAACCGCCTGTAATCCCGGCAGGAAAAATGAGAACATGTTCTCTTTTTCCCTGCCAGGATTCCCAGCGGTATATTTCCTGGCAGTTTTCCTATGAGAAATACAGCGATGGAGCTTACGCATGGCCAGGTTTCCCAGCCAAAGCTCTCATGACAGTTTTCCTGCCAGGAAAACAGGCCGTGTGTAGGGGGAAAAGGCTGCCACGCAGGTTCTCGGCTTTCCCCTCGGGTTTCCCGGCGGGAAACACGTACGTGTGTACAAGGAATTAGAGTGTCTTCTCATGAGATTTGGAAAAGTCAATCCCACGATCTACCCAAAAGAATCATGATGTAACCCATATCTAGATGTCATAGGTGAAAGCTGCATAGACGATAAGTATATTTTCTATACATTTTTTTATTTTTATATATTTTTTTTTTTTGGCGATATATTTAGTGTAGTTTTTTTAATTCCACACTGTTCTTTGTACTTTTTTGCTTTTTTATGTCTTTAACCACTTAAGCCCCGGACCATTTGGCTGGCCAAAGACCAGGTCACTTTTTGCGATTCGGCAGAGAGTCGCTTTTTGATGTCCTTTTTTTCCCACAAATAGTGCTTTATTTTGGTGGTATTTGATCACCTCTGCGGTTTTTATTCTTTGCGCTTTAAACAAAAATAGAGCGACAATTTTGAAAAAAATTCTATATTTTTAAATTTTTGCTATAATAAATATGCCCAAAAAATATATAAAAAAACATTTTTTACCTCAGTTTAGGCTGATATTATATCTTCTACATATTTATGGTAAAAAAAATCACAATAAGCGTTTATTGATTGGTTTGCGCAAAAGTTATAGCGTCTAAAAAATAGGGGATAGTTTTATGACATTTTTTTTTAATATTGTTTTTTTTTTACTAGTAATGGCGGCGCAACCACATGGCAGCAAATTAAAGGGGACGTATCTGTCCGCCCATTTTCCCAGCTTTGCCATTCTGTGGACGTAAATGATCGTGCGGCGGTCATTAAATGGTTAATCATTACATATACTGTCACTTTTTTCACTGCCTGTTCTTTTTTCTGTAAAAGCAAATGAAAAATAAGACATTTAAAAAAAAAAAAAACAGGTCCAGGATAGTTGAAAGGTGCTTCCATAACTCTTAATAGAGAAGCCATTCAAATCCCTAATTTGACCTCATTGTGCTCATAAGTTTACATTTATGGTTTCTTGGCCATTTCTCAGAGAATATGAATGATAACACAAAAATATTTCTTTCACTCATGGTTAGTGTTTCACTGAATCCATTTATTATCAGTCAACTGTATTTATCCATTTTAAATCATAATGGTAACAGAAACTACCCAAATGACTCTGATCAAAAGTTTACATACCCTGGTGATTTTGGCCCAAAAACATGTACACAAGTTGACACAAAGGGGTTTGAATGGCTATTAAAGGTAACCATCCTCACCTGTGATCTGTTTGCTTGTAATTAGTGTGTGTTTATAAAAGGTCATTGTGTTTCTGGACTCCTGGCAGACCCTTGCATTTTTCCTCTAGTGCTGCACTGAGGTTTCTGGATTCTAAGTCATGGAAAAAGCAAAATAATTGTCAAAGGATCTGTGGGAAAAGGTAGTTGAACTGTATAAAACAGGAAAGGGATATAAAAAACATATCCAAGGAGTTGAGAATGCCAATCAGCAGTGTTCAAACTCAAATGAAGAAGTGGAAATAGAGCGACAATTTTGAAACCAAACCACGGTCAGGTAGACCAAGTAAAATGTCAGCCACGGGGGGCGTGGCCTGGACATGGATGAGTGAAGCTGCTTGCTGTTAGAGCTCCCGGCCCTAAACCCCCTTTAGCCGGCCAAACTTGACTAAAAATCGGCATGCACTCGCATAAGAAGCGTGGCACCAAACCTACCACCCGTGTAACCCGTTCTGGAGCAGCTACGGGTGATTTACACAGCTACTTCCAACCCCGCCAACAGAAATCGCCAGGGGCCCGGGCGACGGCACCGCGAGGCACACCACGTGGAGTACCGCCGGAGGACCTGGAACACAGTGCGTGGGACCTCTTACCTACGGAGCCGGTTTCACCCCTGTGCCCGCAGACTCCATCCAGACCGAAGGTCCTAGACATGGAGTCCCCGGCCTCCTCCCCTGAAGGATCCTCGATGGACCAGGATATCCGCGCCCTCCTACAAGCGCTACCCACGCGAACGGACATTGAGGCCCTCATATTGCGGCTCGAGGAGACGCACCGCCGCGATATCCAGGAGGTGAAAGCGGAGGTGAACACCCTGACGGACAGAGTCTCGACGGGCGAGACATCACTAGCAGAGCTGGAGCGACGGGTTTCGGGCCTGGAACGGGACAGGGACCAGCAGCGAGACACGGCGGTGGCCTTACAGCTACACCTGGAAGAGGTGGAAGATCGCAGCCGCCGCAACAACCTGCGGATAAGGGGAGTACCGGAATCGGTGGGAGCGGAGACGTTGGATGGCAGGTTGCAGGGCCTTTTCCGTGACGTCCTGGAGGAACCGGCGGAGGAAGTCGAGGTGGACAGGGCCCATAGAGCCCTAGGCCCCAGGGTCGCGGATCGGGACAGGCCCAGGGACATCATCTGCAGGCTGCTGAGATACACGCAGAAGGAACGAATACTTTGGATGGCGTGGGATAGAGGAGAGATGGAGGTAGACGGCTCCCAAATTAAAATCTTGCCGGACCTCTCAAGGGCAACATTGCGCCGTAGAGCGCTGCTGCGGCCTGTACTGGAGCTGGCGAAGGAACATGGCTACACGTACAGGTGGGGCTACCCACTATCTGCCACCTTCAGAAAAGATGGAAGAGCCTACACCCTGCAGACCCCGGCGGACCTGCCCGGCCTCTTTCAATTCCTGGGAACCGACCAGATACCAGTACCTGACTGGCTACAGCTGCTACCGCGCTCCGTCGGAAGATCAGGCCCATCGAACTTCAGAATGCCTGCACAGCCGCGCCAACAGAGACAGGGAAGGAGACGCCAGAGAGCTCCCTCAGGAGGGGAGTTGCGTGACTGAACTGTGAGTAGGCCGTAGGCCGCAATCCACTAACTGCTGACCGTTGCCCCCCCCCCCTCTCACCTTTGCCTCTGTGGCATCGTTGAGTGGCCCCGATGCCGCCCTGAACACCCCCTTCTTCTTAAACACACCAGGAGGTTGAACTCTCCTTATATTAGAAGGCCTCCCCCATGGTTTGCCTAACTAATGTGCTAATCCCTCCTTCCTTTCACTTCTTCCCTTCCTTCCCCGCGAGGCGTGATGCGGTGGGATCCCCTACCAACATGGGCCACAGTCTGGATCTCCAGCTCTGCATTGAATGCCGGGGGGTGGAGGGAGGGGGATGGTAACCCGTCCAAGCCATTTGTTCGGGCCCGCACCCGTCTGCAAAGGCCCAGGAACACCTCTGGACGCTCCCTACCGACCTGGAGGGACCCGGGGTGGCGTACACTGTCTTCGCAGCTGTGGGCCCTGATATACATCCAATCGATCCTGACCTGCCTGTTTGTCCCCCTGGCTCCACCAGTTGCTCGCCCGCGGTGGGATGCCCTCCCCTTGATGACCAACAGTGTCACATCACCCCCTGAGAGGGTCTTGGGATTACTGTAAATGGGATGTTCCATACGGGATAATAAGGACCTTGGACCCCCGCCGTGGGTGGAGGGAGGGGGATGGCAACCAACCCCGGTCACGGGGTGATGTATACTGTGGAAGAGTTAACCCACAGCCATATCTGGCTTAGATACTCTATGCAGGCGACTGGTTCTCCCCCGATGGATGGGCCCCCCCCCTTTGTGCCACGCCCCATGATCGGCCCCTTCCCCCGAGGCTGGACTGACCCCATGTACCGCCATCCCGGGAAACACGAAGGAGGAACCCCCCCCCCCACGAGATGTTGCCCGGTGACATTGAGATAAGCCTTACCTATTGCTCCCTCAGAGTCCCGGGATGTTACTGAGAACCTGGGAGACGGAGGGATGATGCTCTGTGCTCTTTTTGGTTTTGTTCTTGTTTTATGTATCAGAGGTTGTGACATACAGAGGAGCAGCTGGGGGACAAGCGGGGGAACTTGCTGATGGGGAGGCTGGGTGGCATGGGGTCGCTCTGCACAATATCTTAGAGGGGGTCAAAGGGTACGCTATGCAGATGTCTACTAGGTAGAGGGTGGATGGCTTACGCAGAGGAGGGGGAGGAGGGGAGGAAAGGTGAGGCAGGAGGAACACCACCTCTAGCAAAATTATGCCCAACAGTTACTCCTGTATATATACAGGGCTGATCCCTCGTCTCCCTCTGTTAATATGCACTTGCAGAAATAGCCTGTCTCTTTGCGTATTCCAGTTGTTAGGGAGACAGGGAACCTGCCTCTGCTTGGCTTACTTCCCCTATGTTTGATCATCTGTTCTCCTTCTCCTCTCTTTATTTTGTTGCCGGGAACGAGTCATGCAGACGCCTCGTTGGGCCTTAGGACTCTCTGCAGGATCTGAGCTAGAACACTCTGCAGGCCTGTATTCCCATAACTAATGTTGTGTTATTACGGTTACTTGAATGTATTATTGTATGTACCTTGTCTACCTTATGCCGCTATCGTTAAACTTAGCTGACCTCTTTTTATTATGGTTGTAGTGCCGATTTGAACCACATCAACAGCTGGGGGGAGGAGGGTCCCGGGAGCTCGCTCCATTGGTTCTGTCTACCCACCCGCCCACCTAGGTCTGCGCTCGATCCCCGGATTAAAACCGGAGAGCGCTACAGCCGCTTCGGCTAATTTAGCTATTTCTTTTTGAGCCGCACGCTCTTGTGCTGGCTTCCTAACCTAATTTCGTCCCTTCCTTCTCTCCCACTCCTTCTCCCCCCGTACGCCCTTGCTCTCTCTCCCAAGAGGCTGGTCCTCTCCCCTCATACCCGCCCCCTACGGATCCTAGAGGTCCGTCTTTTGATACATACGGGCATGGACCGCCTGACTGTTGTTTCGCTGAACGCCAAAGGGCTGAACATCCCGGAAAAAAGGAGGATGCTCTTACATGATATGCGACGTCTAGACGCCGATGTAGTCTTACTACAGGAGACACACTTTAAAGACAAAAACTTGCCTATGCTAAAAAACAGGTACTACCCTACGGTATACCATTCCAACTACACAGCTGCAAAATCTAGAGGAGTTTCCATACTGATCTCTGCTAAGGTCCCCTGGACACATGAGGAAACTAAAATAGACACGGAAGGCCGGTTCCTGTTCCTGAGGGGTCGGATAGGCCAATCTCAAATTACCTTTGCCAATCTCTATGCCCCAAACGAACATCAAGACAGCTTTCTGACCAGACAACTGGGTCAGCTGTCAAGTTTTGCAAAGGGACACCTAGTGGTGGGAGGTGACCTTAATGTCCCACTAGTTCCTTCAGAGGACACCTCGACGGGATTGTCCTCCACGTCGAGAGATTCGCGCAAACGCATTCATACGGCATTACACTCGGCTCAGTTGATTGACATCTGGCGCCTCTTACACCCTGGAGAGAAAGACTACACCTTTTACTCCAAACCCCACTCATCCTATTCAAGGATAGATTATTTCCTGATACCCCATGGGCACCTCTCGGCGGTCGTGGACGCCTCGATTGGGTCGATTACGTGGTCTGACCACGCCCCGGTCACTCTAATCTACGCACTGACGGAAACCCGATCGGATCAGAGGAAACCTTGGCGACTTAATGAGAGCCTGCTGCAGGACTCAGACACCATGACAGAAATAGTGCGAGAATTAGGCCACTATTTCGACACCAACAACACCCAGGGTAGTGACATGGGGGTGGTATGGGAGGCTCATAAGGCGGTGGTGAGAGGGATTCTCATTAAGCATGGCTCCCGCCTAAAGAAGCTGAGGACCGAGCGACTCACTACGTTACTTGCAAAGTTGCAGACATTAGAGACACAACATAAACAAACCCAGACGCTACAGATAGGCTCTGACCTGAACACCACTCGAAAACAGATCACGGACTTGCTACAATACAAAGCTAAAGCGGCAATGCAAATATGCAGACGGGCCATATACGAATCGGGTAACAAATGTGGGAAGCTGCTGGCTCAGACGATACGCGCACAGACTCTAGCTACGTACATACCACACATAATATCTTGGGAGGGACGCAAGGTATCCATCCCCCAGCAGATCTCCCAGGAATTTAAACACTTCTACGCTGCCCTATACAATCTTCCCCCCCAGTCCCCGATCCCTGACCCGAGCCACACATACCAATACCTTAATGATTCGCATATGCCGACCCTGTCGCTGGAAGCGAGAGAGCTCATGGAGGAGCCGATCACTGTATCGGAGCTCCAGGCGGCATTGAAATCCTCTAAACCTGGCAAAGCACCAGGCCCAGATGGCCTTACCACCACTTACTACAAGACTCTGCTCCCGTCTCTGGGGAGCCACCTAGTAGGCCTATTTAACAAACTGGGCACAGAAGGCACATTTCACGTATCCACACTACAGGCACAGATAGCAGTGATACATAAAGAGGGTAAAGACCCGGGTCAGTGCGGAAGCTATCGACCTATATCACTGCTAAACGCCGACGTCAAATTATTTACGAAAGTGATTGCCACTAGGTTTCAGAAGTATCTCCCTGGTCTCATACATCTTGACCAAGTGGGTTTTGTCCCGACCAGAGAGGCCAGGGACAATACGACGAAAGTACTCAACTTACTACATGTGGCTAATAAGACGAAGACCCCCTGTGTCTTTGTAGGGACGGACGCCGAGAAGGCGTTTGATCGCGTGAGCTGGCGATTTATGTTCGACACCTTGCGACATGTTGGGGTGGGACAGACAATGCTGCGCTGGATAGAAGCGGCCTACACTGGCCCGACTGCCAGGGTGCGAGCGAATAGTAACCTCTCAGACCCGTTCCCGATTACCAACGGGACACGACAGGGTTGCCCGCTGTCGCCCCTTCTATTTGCCCTGTCCCTGGAACCCTTCCTATGTCACATACGACAGAACTCTGACATAACGGGACTGACAGTCGGGACTACCCAATGTAAGGTATCGGCTTACGCCGATGACATGCTATTTTCCCTAGCTGACCCAGTCTCCTCCCTGCCAAACCTGATGCGCGAATTTGACCTATACGGCAGACTGTCCAATCTAAAAATCAACCTAACAAAATCAGAGGCGATGGGAGTGGGGATCCCTCACCGACTGCTGACCCAACTTAAACAAAGTTTCAACTTAAAATGGACCGACACAGCCCTGACATACCTGGGTACACGTATCCCACCGAGACTACCCAATGTGTTCAAACTCAACTTTCCCCCCCTACTTAAGACAGTCCAACAATTACTAAATCGCTGGACCACGGGCCTCCACTCCTGGTTCGGTAGATGCAGTATCTTGAAGATGACCATCCTACCTAAATTTATATACCTACTTCAGGCCCTACCCATACACATCCCAATGAGCTACTTTAGACAGGCGCAATCCATGCTAGGGACCTTTTTGTGGGCAGGAAAACGTCCCAGACTGCATAGGAAAGTCCTTTCCTTACCCAAGCAACATGGAGGCCTAGCCTTTCCGGACATTAAAACATACTATCAGGCTTCTCAACTGAATCGTCTGATCGACTGGTGCAGACACAGACCGACAAAACTGTGGCCACATATAGAACAAGCGCAATGCGCAGTTCTATTACCTCGAGCCCCGTGGTGCCCCGCCCTACAACAAAGGGACGTACTCCACCATCCCCTGATAGGCAACACCATCAAGGTATGTAGTAATCTGCTTAAACGGTCCTTCCTGTCTACAGACACATCACCGCTCCGCCCAATCCTAGGAAACCCCCGTTTTGAACCCGGCCTTAGAGACATTAAATTTTCCACATTACGTGAGGCGGGCTACTTTCAGGCCTCCCATTTCAGCGAGTCGGGCAGATGGAGGACGACATCTGAGCTTACAGCCCAGACTGGACCATACCAATTAGACTTTTTGAGAGCGGGTCAACTTAGCCATTTTCTTAGAACCATGACCCCCCCCCCGACCAATCATAGCCCCACGCCTCTGGAAGAGATGTGCCTGGGATCAGAAACACTGGCACACGCCCTGTCGCTCCTACACGCCCTGCTGATTGCACCCCCAGAGGGATACCAAATCCCGAGCCTAGACAAATGGGAACGAGACCTGAACCGCAGGTTCTCATCAAGTGAGAGACAACATATTCTCACATTTACACACAAGTCCTCGATCTGCGTCAGGATCCAGGAGACCAATTATAAACTCCTGACAAGGTGGTACAGGACCCCGACCCTATTGAATACACTGTTCCCGACGACGCCTGACACCTGCTGGAGATGCCAGACAGATAAGGGCACCCTGTTGCACATCTTCTGGTCATGCCCACGCATTCGACCATTCTGGGAAGAGGTAAGACGAATTATACAAAAATTTACAGACCGATTAGTCCCTGATGATCCAGCATACTTCCTACTACATGCAACGGGCACTCCCACACGCGTCTATAAAAAGTCCATTGTCCGACATCTGCTGGACGCGGCCAAGGCCTGCGTCCCGCTTTGTTGGAAGTCTCCGCACCCACCGACGGTAACCATGTGGCTACGGAAGGTCGACGAGATTAGCTACATGGAAGACCTGGTTTTGTCCAAACAGGACAGAGCAGAGCTTTACTCCCAGACCTGGCAACTGTGGATAATGTTTAAATACTCGGAGGAGGGTCAGGCACTTAGGGGAACTGATTAACCAATCTGTCAAGCCTCCCCTCCCCTCCTCCTGTGTTCTCTCCCTTGTGGAATAAAACGAATTGTATTGACGGTACCCGCCCCCTATACTACAAGACGAATTAGTCGTGGCGGTCCATGCCCGAGTACATTCCCCCCCCCCCCCTTCTCCTTCTCTATCTTCCTTCTTCTCCTCCCCCTCCCTCCCTGCTCATTGAGCAGTGGCTAGCTACATATTCTTCTTTCCCTTACCCACTTTAACTTTGAAAACGGAAAGTAAGGGAGGCTAGGCCCGCGGGCCCAAGAAACCTCGGCGAGGGTCAAGACGTTTATGCAGGGGATAGACCCGGGGTTGGTGCGTGGTGGGGACGGGGGCATGGTATAGACGAGGGCATACCCTTCGGCGTCTGTGCCCTCGCCTCCGACTGCGGACTGCCCACACTGTGTTGCTTCATGGCTGCGGCAGCCAACTGAATGCAAATACCCCGATATGTATTTAATTTGGATGACTACGCCTATTATATTGTACCTGTTGTATTGTTATTGATGCGGTCCATGTGGACTGGCCTTCTGTTTTGAATAAATAAACAATTTAAAAAAAAAAAAAAATGTCAGCCACACCTGCCAGAATTTTTTTTTGGGATGCAAAGAAAAACCCACAAATAACTTTAGCTAAAATACAGGACTCTTTTAAAACATGTGGTGTGGCTGTTTCAAGATGCACAATAAGGAGGCCCTTGAAGAAAGATGGGCTGCATGTTCGAATCGCCAGAAGAAAGTCATTATCACGCAAATGGCACAAAGTATCCTGCGTACAATATGCCAAACAGCACAGAGACAAGCCTCAAGCCATCTGGCACAAAGTCATTTGGATTGATGAGACCAAAATTTTGCTTTTTGGCCACAACCATAAATGGTTCATTCTGAGAGTCAACAAGGCCTAAGATGAAAGGTACACAATTCCTACTGTGAAACAGGGAGGTGGATCGTTGATGTTTTGGAGATGTGTGAGCTACAAAGGCACAGTAAATTTGGTCAAAATTTATGACAAGATGAATGCAGTATGTTATCAAAAAATACTGGAGGAACATTTGCATCAGCCATGACTGCACATGGGACCTACTTGAAAATTCCAACATGACAATGATCCAAAGCACAAGGCCAAGTCAACCTGTCATTGGCTACAGCAGAATAAAGCGAAGGTATTGAGTGGCCATCTCAGTCTCCTGACCTCAATATTATCGAGCCACTCTGGGGAGATCTCAAACGTGCATATCATACAATACAGCCCAAGAATTTACAGGAACTGGAGGCTTTTTGTCATTGATGTCAAAGAGGGCAATACACGGAATTAAGAACTGGGAAAGGTAGGGGTTTAGGGTGGGGAGAATCACTAAGTGGAGATGGACTTAGGGTTAAAGTTCATAGGTCAAAGGTCAGTTAGGGTTAGGGTTCGGCTTATGGTTCGGGTTAGGTGTTATGCCGCGTACACACGGTCGTTTTTTGCGATGAAAAAAAACGACGTTTTCTGTGAAGTAAAAAACGACGTTTTTGAAACGTCACTTTCAAAGACGATGTTGCATACACACCATCGTTTTTTTCACAAAAAACGAGGTTACGTTCACCACACTTTTCCATTGAAGCTCGCTTTATAACTAGCTTCTGGGCATGCGCGGGTTGAAAAACGTCGTTTTAAACAACGTTTTTGCTACACACGGTGACTTTTTGTGAAACAAAAAACGACGTTTTGAAAAACGACACAAAAAATTCAAGCATGTTGGAATTTTTTTGGGTCGTTTTTTTTAAGACAAAAAACGACGTTTTGCCCACACACGATCAATTTAAATGACGTTTTAAAAAACGACGTTTCTTTTCATCGCAAAAAACGACCGTGTGTACGCGGCATTAGGGTTAGGGTTAGGGTTTGCCATTGAAGAATATGGCTAGGACTCAGGAATTAGAATAGGGACCTCCCCCAAAGTCAAAAGTCAGAGGAAGGGTTCCCAGAGGTCAAAGGTCACAGGGCGTGGCTGACCCACCCCCACCAAAGTGTACCACCTACCCCAACTAAGTTGGGGAATGAACAAGTCGGGGAAAGCATCTGTAAACTTTTGATTAGGGTCATTTGTCTAGTTTCTGTTGTCATTATGATTTAAAAAGAGTAAACATAGTTTATTGATAATAAATGGCTTCAGCCAAACAATAACCATAAGTGAAAGAAGATTGTTGTGTTATCATTCATATTCTCTGAAAAATGGCCAAGAAATCATAAATGTAAACTTAAGAGCACAACTGTAGTTACCTCGAAAACTCCTAATTTCTAATGAAGTTTTTAAGAAAAGAAAACTCTCTCAATTTCACTCATCCATATTTGTCAATAAAACATGGGTCTCGTGCTATTAAGCTGCTTAAACATCATAAATCCTAAACCCTTAAATGACTACATTGATTGGCATTGTGTTATATAAGACCTAGAAAATGACCCACAACAGTATATACAAAGAAAAGTATGGGTGGGGGTGGAGGAAAGTAATTGTACACAGATATCAGACAATAATGATTGAAAATACAGTTCCCTGTGCATGTATGTGTTTCTTGGGTGATCACATCCATGGTCTCTCTCACATTTTTAAGTCAACAAAAATATTTTCTGTTCAATTCCTAACACGCTTTATATAGTGTATTGGATTAATAAAGGGTGAAATGCAATCTTTGCTGTATTTTTTAGTATATTTATTTCTAAGAAAATATGATGAGTTTGTGGAAATTCCTGAAGTTTGCAGTTGAAAAAAAAACGTCTCGGCACTGTGCTGCCATTAAAGTCTATGGAACTTGGATAGTCAGTGAAGCATAGTGACTGTGGGTGAAGCATTGCAGCATTTGGAAACCATGACTATTAAGCTAATAGCAGTTAACCTTATTTAATAAATTAAGTACCTTTAGTGTTATGTTTTCCTCACTTGGCACAATTTTTGTAGCACCACATAGCTGTGGATGGCGTGGATTTAGCATGAGAATCAAGACAGCGACAGGTCATTATGAATTTACGGTTCACTTGGCAGACTTTTCTAATCCTAATAAAATATTTGCACCTAATAACACTAATAGGATGCTGGTAGCATTTTTCCAATAATTAAACAGGGAATATATGGCTTTGCATCAGTATCAACTCATCATAGTCATGTAAAGTTGATCTTTCTGCTCTAGATGAATGCCTCTTACTTCTGCCTGAACTATGTTTCTCTTTTCAGCATGACTTTTCTAGGTCATAAAATGTGAATAATTGCAATATTTCAAACTTTATGGGTTCCAAAGGTGGCTAAGTGGTGGCTAATAGAACAGAAAACAAGTACTTTATTTGTGTACAGGGCCACTCCAAGATGTTCTATGCAAAAGTACTTTTAAGGCCCCATTACAAACAATGCCATCCCCCACAAGAGACGATAAGTTGCTGCTGGAAGAGGCCCAGGTACCTCAACCGTTTAGGAGTGCTTTTCCTAAGACATTTTTACAAACTGCTTTCAGAATGCTCATAAACTGTACAGGTTTAAAACGGAAAAAGTTAATTTGCAGAGTACAAAACCCTATAGGGTCCAATCACCAAAAAGCATTACTGATCTGACTGCTACAATGTGCATATCATTATTGCTCTTTGCAGTGTCTTATTCAGAGAGTCTGTAAGGCCGCGTACACACGACCAGTTTCCTCAACAGAATCCATCAAGAAACTTGGTGGGAGAGCTTTTTTGGCGAGGAAAATGGTGGTGTGTATGCTTTTCATCGAGTAAACTGTCAAGGAACTCGACAAGGAAAAAAGAGAGCAAGTTCTCTTTTTCCTCGACGGGAGTCGTCGCGTTCCTCGTCGTCTGGTTTTCCAACAAGAAACACATTGGTGTGTATGCTTAGAAACCCGTGCACCTTCGGTAAAAGTAGAGTTTGTAATGGAGATAGCACATTTGTCACGCTGTAACAGACTGAAAAGTGCAAATGTCTCTTACCAAACTTTTACCGAACACGCAGTAACATGAGATTAGCAAAAGCAGCCCCGAGAGTTGTGCTAGTGGAATCGAACTTCCCCTGCCGTTGTATGTGTTGAAGTCACAGCATTTGAGAACGAGGAGATTTGGTCTTGACTGTGTGTATGCAAAGACAGCTTGTCAAGTTTCTCGACAAGCCTAACAAGGAACTCGTAGAGGAAAATGATGTGTCTTTTCCGACGAGTTCCTCGGTCATGTGTACGAGGCCTCAGGGGTAATTTTTCACATATTAGAAGTGTACTAATACTTTTACTATACTACAAAGTGTTGTTTTTTTGTTTGTATTTTGTATACTGTATATTTTGTGATGGAAAGCAGCAAACAAGCATGTCAGGTGCAACTAAGTGGACTAAGATATCATAAATCAGGGGTACTCAACCTTTTGAAGAGTGAGGGCCACATAAGCGACTTGGTAACCGGTTGCGGGCCACAATGAGCAGAGCGGGTGGATGGCAGCCCACTATACTGTATAGAACCCACTCTACTGTTTTTGTTTTTTTGCGGATCGAAATGAAGTTAAGCATTTGTAAATGGACACAAGTCCATTTACATCTGCCACTCCTTAAAGGTGAATGGAGGGTCAGATTGGGTTGGACTGACTGTGTAAAAGCGGCTTACATCTGCTTTCACACCAATGTTCTGCCGTTTACCCGCACCACAAGTGCAAGCACAGTTCCCCTGCGGTTTTCCTGCAGGTTAGCTGCACTTTGGTATATTATACTATTATATCCCATAGGTGTGGTGCACTTTCAGAAAGCTCACCAAACTCACAGGTAATAGAAGTCTATGGCTCAGTGCAGGTAACTCGCAGCTGCATTGCTCTGCACCTGCAGATCAGTTTAAAAGCAGCCCAGTAACCACTGTAGAACAGATATGCCCGAACGCTTTTACGCCGCCCCGTCGTAGTTTATGTCATTTTTTGTACGCGTAAGGTTACCCCTGCTAATATGTGGAGTAACCTTACGAAGTGCCGTCGGATGCCGTCGGACGCCGTCGGATGCCATGTTAAGTATGGCCTCGGGACTGCGTCGTGTTGTGCGTCGTTTACGTCGTTTGCGTATGTCGATTCTCAATGGGGCTGGCGTACGCTACGATTACGTCTTTTACATTGAGAAAATGTGACATCCTTTGGAGCATGCGCACTGGGATTTCGTCACGGCCAGCGCATGCGCAGTTCAATCGGCACAGGGGCGCGCTTAATTTAAATACAAGCCGCCCCCTTCGATTTACGCGGGGATACGCCAGGCCATTTACGCTACGCTGCCGCAAAATACGGAGCAAGTGCTTTGGGAATAAAGCACTTGCTCTAGTACGATGCGGCGGCATAGTGTAAATGGCTAACGCTACGCCGCCGGAATTATATGAGAATCTGGCCCCTTGTTTGTGCACTGGTGCGCAGTCATTTTGGGACGGGAAGAGGCCATTCCCAAACTGTTCCCACAAATTTGGGAGCATGAAATTGTCCAAAATGTCTTGGTACGCTGATCCCTTGATATTTCCCTTCACTGGAACTAAGGGGCCAATTCCAACATCTGAAAAGCAACCCCACACCATAATCCCCCTCCACCAAATGATTTGGACCAGTTCAAAAAGCAAGGTCCATAAAGACGTGGATGAGTGAGTTTGGGGTGGAAGAACTTGCCTGGCCTGCACAAAGTCCTGACCTCAACCCGATAGAACCCCTTTGGGATGAATTAGAGCAGAGACTGCAAGCTAGGCCTTGTCCATATCAGTGCCTGACCTCACAATTGCGCTTCTGGAAGATTGATCAAACATTCCCATCGACACACTCCTAAACCTTGTGGACAGCCTTCACAGAAGAGTGGAAGCTGTTATAGCTGCAAAGGGTGGACCAACTCACTATTGAACCTTACAGACTAAGACTGGGATGCAATTAAAGTTCATGTGCGTGAAAAGGCAGGCATGTCAATATTTTAGGTAATACAGTGTATCTAACTAGGTCACTGTTAAATACAGTGCTGTCACTGAACTAGCACCTGGGTGTTGGCTGATAGTTCTTCTATCCTGAGTACAATACATATATTTGAGGGATGGTTATATATAGGTTGTAAACAGTAAGTGGCTATTCACTTGTACTTTGCAAGCAGGAAGCCTCATTTAATCTCATGTAAACATGACAAATAATATCTTTATCCATTTTTAGTTGGGTGCTAATTTGGCACCTGAAGACATTTTAGTTAGATGAACGTGTATGTTGTTATGAAGATGCTACATGCCTAACTGTGAAGTGAATGTTCTACATCTCTTGGCTGTCTAAGAATTAAGAAGGAAATGCATTTAATATGTACGTTGAATGAAATCCAAGGCTTCTAATTTAGACTACTTAGCTAAGAAGCAACACTACTTTTCAAATCAAACAAGCTATTCATACTGTACATAATTGAATAACCTATCCCAAAACTACAGCCCTTGAGAGCTTAACATGATCTCATGCTGTTTGTCCCAGCAGTTAGAGGATCAGTTTACATTAAAAATACAAATAACATTAGCCAACATCAACAGGGAGAATCCAATTTAATTTAACATAAAACAATATTCACTCACATAGATTTAAAGGCTCGATCTAGTACATAACTATTTGTATGCTGTTCTCGGTTCACATGTAATATTTGCAAATGTGCTTTGAAGTATGCAATTACCAGCAGTCAAAATAAGTGAACAATGAGTGGATGATGATAGTGGGGCTATTGAGTGAAGTGTCATATTGGTTTTCCAGCAAAGTAAAAAGTGCAGAGTTAATGTAAAGGGTCACTGAGGCCGCGTACACACGATCAAACTTATCCGATGAAAACGGTCCGACGGACCATTTTCATCGGATATGTCTGCTGGGCTGTTTTGGTCTGATGGTTGTACACACCATCAAACCAAAATCCCTGCGGACAGACAGTGCAGTGACGTGGCGGTGACGTTGACGCTGCCTCGTCACCATTCGGCGCATGCGGGGGATTTCTGTCCGCTGGTTAGGCGTACTAACCAGCGGACATGTCCGATGGACTGCTTTGCAGGCAGAGAAATGGTCAGAAATCAAGGAAAGGATGGTCCAGGCAACAGGCATAAATATAATCAATAAACAGGCCTGGGTTAGTACAGGAGACAATCAGGGACACCAATTGGGACTGACTCACTATTAGTGTCTCTTCACACATGAGGTTGGGGGTGTTAAAACCTCATGGTTGAGTGGCAGTTTTACCAGCCCTCATCCTCTACCCCCATTAGCTGCAGAGGGAGTGGCTGAGGGTGTACACATGCTACAGCTATGATGCTTTGCTACTACGCAGACTTACTCCATTTATCCCAAAAAGAAAACATAGCAGTCGTGGTGGGAACAATTATCAGCTCCAGACTTGACTATGCAAATGCCCTCTATCCTGGACTCCCAAAGTACCAAATCACTTATCTGCAAGTCATTCAGAATACGGCTGCACGACTTGTGACTGGGAAAAAAACCATGGGAATCAATCTCACCCTCGCTGAGATCCCTGCATTGGTTGCCAGTAAAAGACAGAATCACTTTCAAGGCACTCTGTCTAAAGCATAAGTGTGTTCAAGAAAATGCCCCGAAATATCTATGCGAAAAACGTAAAGCTCACAACTCACAATCCCAATCGCGCTCTGCGATCCACCAACCATAATCTACTCCAGATACCCAAAGCCAGATTTAAGTCCAAAGGAGAACCAAGATTTGCGGTCCAAGGACCCAGAATATGGAACACTCTACCAACCAACATCCGGTTGGAGGTAAAGCACCTGGCATTCAGGAGAGAGATCAAGACCCATCTCTTCTGAGGGCCTAGGGAATAAATACTAAGAGCCCAGAGGCGATTCAGTTCGCATGTGCTGCGCTATATAAGTGTCAAGGGACCAGCTCCATCCAGCCCCAGCTCCGGGACGGGTCAGCTCGGGTGCGCTCGCCTGGGCTGCGCGCGCGCATGCGCGGCATTGCGGCGCGCCGTGTGCGCGGGCACGCGCGCGTGGCGGCGCGCGGGAGCGCGCGCGTGACGGCGCGCGGGAGTGCACGATCTCGTTCCGCCCCTGGCCAATCAGAAGCCTGAGCGGCTTATTTAAATCAGCTTCCCACAGTCCTCTGGTTGCTGGTTTGTAAACAGCGTTTGAGTACCTGACTTGTTACCTGTTATCGGATTCTTCACCTGCTTGACCTTTGGCTTTCGTTCCCGGACCTCTGCTTTCTCCAATCCCTTGACCTTGGCTTGAACCTGGACTCCCGGCTTTCTCCTGCCCTTTTGTACCCTGGCTTGAACACTGGACTGTCTGCTTCTTTAAAAACCCCTGACCACGGCTTGTCTCATAGACTTTTCTCCTGTCTCGTCCCTGTCTACCGGAATCTCGCTTCAGTCTTCCCGTCTGCCGCAGCTCCGAACCATCCCGGTGGATCTTCCGCCTGTCCCTGCTTGACCTGCGGATCTGCATCTTCCCACTGGTACCAGTGCCTCCCGGTGCGTCCTTCCCCCTGTCCCAATCCCAGGGGGAGGATCGCGCCAGGTCGCAAAGGTGAGCCGCCCTCAGCATCTCGGCCTTGGTAAGTGTTCCCGTGATAATAAGTTTCTCACTCACAGCTGTGGCAGGAATTATACTCCCTGTGCACCCACTGATATTGACCTATTCAAGTGAATGGGGTTTCTTGGGTGGAGTACAAGGGGTTGAAGTAGATAGTGAAGAGGCAAGCTCTCCTCACTGCCTGTCAAATACTCTCTGAAGAGCAATCTGAACAACGCACTATGACTGGTGCGTTGGTGATCAGGGACACTGTAGCTGGTATGGCGGTGATTAGGGACAATATGACTGGTGCAGTGGTGATCATGGACACTGTAAGTGGTGTGACAGTGATTAGGGACAATATGACTGGTGCGACAGTGATTAGGGACACCTAGTAGTGACTAGTGTTGCTCACGAATATTCGCATTGCGAATATTCGCTACGAATATTGCATATTCGAGTATTCGCGAATATCTCGAATATCGCGGCGAATATTTGCTATTTCGAATATTCGTATTTTTCAAATTTCGCAATAAATTTCGCAATGAATTTCGCAATGAATTTCGCAAAAAAATTCGCAATCAATTTCGCATTCGCGAAACTTCGCATTCGCGAATTTCGCTTTTTTTTTTTTTTATAAAATATACCGAATATTCGTAAATATCGAATATTCGTGATATTTTATATAAAAAAAAAAAAAAAAAAATATCACGAATATTCGATATTAACGAAATATCGCGAAATCGAATATGGCGTATTCCGCTCATCACTAGTAGTGACATGTTGTAATAAAATAATGTTTTCAAATTTTTACTTATTTTACTATTTCTTGTTACATATTGTCACCAGAGCAGTGCAGTGTCACCAAAGTGACACATTACATTACAATTATTTGGAGAGATTTCCTTGCCACCCATAGGAGGCATAACAGAAAATATCTAAACCATGTGTCCCTCTTAGGATCTGTAGAACAGAAGAAAATGGCAACTTGACCACAATGTTTCTGCTAGAAAATTTTGATTTACTTTTAGATTCTAATGCCGCATACACACGATCGGATTTGGACCTTGGATGGTTTTTCCGACAGAATTCCACTCAAGCTTGGCTTGCATAAACACGGTTACACAAAAGTTCTCTGAACTTTCGACCTACAAGAACACGGTGACATACAACACTACGATGAGCCGAGAAAATTAAGTTCAATGCTTCCGAGCATGTGTCAAATTGTTTCTGAGCATGCGTTGGAATTTTGCGCGTCGGAATTGCTACAGATGATTGGATTTTTCGTCTGAAAATTTGAGAACCAGCTGTCAATCTTTTGTTGGTGTAAATTCCGACAGCAAAAGTCCGGTGGAGCATACACAAGGTCTGAATTTCTGTTAAAAAAACTCACATCAGACTTTTGCTGTCGGAATTTCCGATCGTGTGTACGGGGCATAACATTTTCACAGCAATTTTAGTAAAGGAAAATCCACTGTCAGTCTTAAAAAAATATCAGCAGATGACATAGCATTATGAAGATTTAGTATTCAAATATTTTAGTTGACCAGGCCTACAAGTTTAAAATAATTTCACAAAATGTATATAAATGAGGAAAAATAATATTAATGTTACCATATTCATTTTAAACACTAATAACTAAAGAGAAAACGGAAAAATATGTTTATACACTTTCTTTAGATTAACATTTTGGATACATTTTTGCTGACATCAAGGAAACACGTATTTGTTGCAGCCAGCCAAGGTAAAATTCATGATTAGCCTTCTTTTATAACCCCTAAGCAACATGGATTATAATCAAGCCATTCTTTGAGCTTTGGGTTTAGCAGACTGCAGAAGGCATGTTTACCTGTTTCCTTTGGGATTAGTTCAACTTCTGGTAGACGATGCTTTCCTGTGTACAGTAACCTATTTTCTTACACAGAGCAGATTACAATTTTAAGGTACTTTGGAGCATAAATGAACCATGCAATTAACTGAAATGTTGCTTTCTGTGCTACAGTCAACAGTATATTTTTTTAGACCTGGAGAAGAAATGTACCCTTGTAAATAAAAATAAGTTAGAGAGATACACATTAGATATACCATTACACACCGTGATGCAAGTAGACTTGTTTTCTTATGGGTATTGTGCCAACCAGTACTTTACTAAGTTTATACAATGTACGGTGCCAGAAACAATAGTACAAAGCAAATTCACTAACATACTAACTTAAGCGCATTCATTAATTCACCTTGTGATAGTATTCTCATTAAAATGCCCAGTTACCAAATACATCTATCACATGTGAAATTCAAATTCAGGTACTAAAATACTTGATTTCCCATGAATTAGTATTTAATCTACTATTAATACTGCTAATCTACTACTATTATCTACATTCCGCATTAAACACATTAAATTCCCCTTAATTATTGCCAGAAACTAGTAATTTAAGGAGCAATAACCTGTGCAATATTCATACAGTTCCTTGCTTGAATTTAGTAAACTGCGTTCACTTTTTAGGTACTTGTTCATCAAAAGCTTATCAGAGAAATGGAGAAAAAGAGCAGAGAAGAGAAGAGCAACCAAACTGATAAGAGGCATGGAAGAGCTTGTGACGGATGCCAGTACTTAGGCTTGGTAGATCTGCCGTTATTGCTGCCTTGCTTTAGAGACTAGTGATGAGCCGAATACGCCATATTCGATTTCGCGATATTTCGCGAATATTTCGAAGAATATTCGCGAATATTCGTTAATATCAAATATTCGTGATATTTTATAAAAAAAAAATGCGAAATTTCGCTAATGCCAAATTTCGCTATTTTTTTTTTTTATAAAATATCACAAATATTTTTTTTTTTAAATATCACGAATATCACGAACAAAAAAAAAAATTGCGAAATTTCTCTAATGCGAAATTTCGCTAGTGCGAATGCGAAATTGATTGCGAAAAAAATACGAATATTCGAAATAGCGAATATTCGCCGCAATATTCGAGTTATTCGCGAATACTCGAATATGCAATATTCGTAGCGAATATTCGCAATGCGAATATTCGTGAGCAACACTATTAGAGACCCTGTAACCCAGTGATTTTATGCTCTCAGCTCACCCAGTCACTAGCCGTAACTCGCTGTAGGGTGTAAGAAACATAATCTTTTATTGAAGAACAGACACAAGTATATATATCCCTGGGGACCATCCCCCCTTCCTTGTTTACATAGAGACACAGGGTGGGGTAAACTTTACATCCAATAACATGAGGCACAGATACATTCAAACATTTCACCAAATCTTATAAACAAAAACTGGTCACACACCCAACTTTGTCAGTGGGAAGGACACTTAAAGAAACTTTTCCGTTTCTTACTCTACCTCTAATCTTCATGCTTGGAACATGCATAATGCAAACAGTAAAGAGAGTGGTGTGACGTAATTGACCAGCTTTAATCCCATAGTCCCAGCTGGAAGAAGTGTAGCTGCCCGGTACCTTAGGAACATTGTACAGCGGTCACACTTATATCTGAACAACAAAATGCTGTATGGCCAGTCACAGCAATGTTATGTCCAATGTCAGTGTTCTAAACATAGACAACCTTGCTGCTGCAGGGGGCCTGAAATACCAATGGAGATAATGGAGTTGGGACAGATACTAAATGAAACTGGTACTGTCACAATATTGTTGATAAATATTACTGTACCAAGTGACGGCGCCTCTCCAACTTTCAACACAAACTACACATATAAGACCCAGGATAACAGGGGGTAACACAAAATTCTGAGTCTGGTGTGGCTGCACTGTTAGGCCTCGTACACACGATCAGTCCATCGGATGAGAACGGTCCGAAGGTTAACCGATGAAGCTGAGTGATGGTCTGATGTGCCTACACACCATTGGTTAAAAAAACGATCGTGTTAGAACGCGGTGACGTAAAACACAACGACATGCTGAAAAAAATGAAGTTCAATGCTTCCAAGCATGCGTCGACTTTTTAACCGATGGTCGTGCCAATAACAATCGGTTTTGACCTATCGTTAGGCGTCCATCGGTTAAATTTTAAAGCAGGTTGGCTTTTTTTAAATATTTATGTTAAATAACCTATGGGCCCTATACACAATCGGTTTTGACCGTTGAAAACGGTCCATCAGACCGTTGTCCTCTGGTTAACCTATCCTGTGTACGCGGCCTAAATCTGGTTAGGGTAGGGCAGGGCAGACCAGACTCGGTCACCCTGTGCACCTAATATACACAGGGTAGCTTACACATAAGAGGTAATGTAGGACTAAATATGATTGCCATGTATAAATACCTACAGTAGGTGGTCCACATAGTCCAAGTTTCATCATACATTATTTGGTTTCTTTTTGCCTTTCTCTGTGGGCAGAGGATTGTATATAAATACAGAGGTTTTTTTCTATTTTTCTATTGGTTGAACTAGATGGGTTATTTCGACCTGACTTTCTATGTAACTTTATAACTGAATGTGGTATATGTATTGATCTATTGATAATGTGCTTTACCAATTTCAAGGCAAAAAGCAGGCAAAACAAATGAAAATCAGCAACAACTGTGGAAAGCAATTGAAATACAGTAAAACCTTGGATTGCGTTCAGTAAAACTTTGAATTTGTTCAAGAAATATGCTTATAATCCAAAGCACTTGTATATCAAAGAAAATGTCCCTATAAGAAATAATGGAAACTCAAATGATTTGTTCCACAACCATGTATTCATAGGTCCTTCAGTTTACAATCCATATAAAAGGATTATAGCAATGTAATAAGTTGTGTAACCATAACATGTCCATCCACAAATGGCAGCCTCCACAAGGGGATTAGAAGCAAAATCCAGTAGGAGCTACAGAGTATAAAAGAGAAGAGAGGAGCCTCTAAGTGTAGCAATATGTTGGTAAATGTTGTAACTTCATTAAGTGTAACCATTTTGCTACACTTAGAGGCGCCTCTCTGCTCTTTTATACTCAGTTGTGAGATGACACTACTTGTATATTAAGACATCGCTTGTATATCAAGTCTAAATCTCTTTAATAATTTAGCTTGTCTTGCAAAAGCTCTCAAACCAAGTTACTCTCAAACCAAGGTTTTACTGTATATGTTAATCCAAACAATTAACTATATGTTCCTGCTTGGTCTGGTAAATGTGCCACTAATAAATGCGTGTTTTCTCTCTTTGTAAACCACCAGTGATTGGGGCTTTTCTTCTTCAACACATTGGTCACGAATGCCAGGACTCTTTTCTCCTGACTGTTGCTGGCTCTCTCGCTGATGTCACAGCATTGTTTTCTCCCAGTGACATCAGGAGCATTTTTCACTTCCACTGATGTCGGGGGAAGTTTCCCCTCCTACTGGCACAAGAGCATTTTTGTCTTCAACTAATGACAGAGCAGTTTTCGCAGCTAATGAAGCCAGGGCATTTCCCAATGACACCAGGGCAGGTCCTTACTGCCGAAAAAATACAGGCAGATATTTATCCATCATGCCATACCATCAGAGAGGAGTGTAATTGGCCCCAAATTCATTCTGCAGTGGGACAACAACCCCAAATATACAGCCAATGTCATTAGGAACTATCTTTAGTGTAAAGAAGAACAAGGAGTCCTGGAAGTTATGGTTTGACCCTCACAGAGCCCTGATCTCAACATCATTGAGTCTGTCTGCAATTAAATGAAGAGACAAAAGAATATTAGGCAGCCTGTATTCACAGAAGATCTCCAAGATGTTTTTGAACATCCTGCTAAGTTCTTTCAAAAACTGTGTACCCAGAAGAATTGATTTTGTTTTGAAGGCAAAGGGTGGTCACACCAAATATTTATTTGATTTGAATTTCTCTTCTATTCATTTACTTTCCATGTTGTTAATTGATAAAAAAAAAAAATAACTATTAACACTTCAATTTCTGAAAGCAATCCAAATTTACAGCATTTTTTTACACCCGTTTAAACGTTTACACAGTACTGTCTATTAATTTATTATATTCTTTATTATTAATCAATTCAGCTTAAGTCTGTGTGGCTGAAAACAAATTATCTCTATAGCCCTGATAAACCATACATCCCGTGTATAGTACATTAAAAAATGGGCCCATAGTGAATAAACAATAATGATTTTTCCCTATTTTAGGTCTTTTAGGTCACTTTAGAAAAAAAACGGCTTTTATGGACAACACAAGACTTTCAGAGACATTCAGAAGCAGTGATCCATGAGGTTATTTTGGCTGTTTGTGTCCATCTTCTGTCCACCTAGACATGATACAATATGTACCCTGCCACCCTTATTCTCAGTTTGCTCCACATGGAATGTTGCTGGGATGGTGACCATGATAAATGGGCCCATGTGTGTAATCACAACAAGTAAAGGCTTATAAGCAGAGGCCATTTATTCCCTGAATGTATAACTGCACTGACACAAAAATAAAGCCAGGATATATGTGTTTATATAATAACTCATTATTTCTCCTTTCTGCAGCTTTGTTATTTTTGTTAATTGCTCTGGGTTACTTGTCATCAATTAATTTTCCACAGTATACAAAATTACAAAAACCATTAAATAAATGTTTCAAAAATGGATCTTCTTCTGCTAATTGCAATGACATAAATTCGATGTAAAGCTTAAAGGGGTTGTAAAGGCGTAATTTTTTTTTATCTTAATGCATTCTATGCAATAAGATACAAAGCCTTCTGTGTGCAGCAGCCCCCGTAATACTTACCTAAGGTTCCTCTCTTTCCAGTGATGTCCATGAATGTCTCTGCCATCCGAGATTCTCCTTCCTTATCAGGGAAGAAAGGGGATGAGGCTGGGTCGGGTCTCTGTGTCTGAATGGACACATGAACAGGGCAGACTCCACTGCACAGGGCAGGTAAGTTTAATATGACTCTGTCACTTTAATAAAAAAAATGGAAAAATAAAAGGTGCCTGCAAAAGAAGCTAGTAAATGCTTACCTCTGAACATTTTCATCATCAAGCACTATAACCAGAATCCTCAGCAATAGATACTTCCAGTTGCGCTGATTGTCCAAGCCACTTTGCCCTGAATGAGTCCCCCCCCCCCCCTGACACCTTAGCATCACTATTGTGTTGTGTAGTATTGTAGGGTTGAAAAATTGATCCACAGCTGGTCAGTGGGGGATGCAAGCATACAACATTTATGTTTCATAAAATGTTGAATCCTGAAGGTCCTGCCAGAGCATTCAGTGTTTGAAGACAGCATACTTTGACCCACTTCCCATTAGGGAGGATGTGTTAAAATGCTAACTGTTAAACAACTCCTTTACCATTTTTTTTTTTTTTTACAGTCAGTAGGGGGCAGGGTAAAGAATAAGTCCAACCAAAACCTTTTTTTTAAGTGTTGAATAGAGCAGGAAAATATTAGAACACCTGTTGGCTATTTACTGCTATCCAAGCTCAGTTAGAAAAATCTCCCCTACCTTATTGTCTCAGTAACAGTTTCACCAGACAGGAAGTTAGAGAAAATCTGAAACCTGCACACAAACAGCAACACAAAGCTGGCTGAAATCTTGCCTTTCCCTACCCTACTGAAAAAAAGCCTTTCTTTCTTTTTTCACTCTGTCCCTGTTACAGATTTTGCCTCACTTGACTGAGTAACCATTGTCAACAGGACATTAAGTGGGGGAAAATCTAACACTGACTTAAATAGTATTGAAACCTAACAGGGACAGTAATGATTGCATAGTTCCCCTATCTGTGTTGGATATAAGCAAATTTCAAACATTGAAAAAGCACATATAAATAAAAGTTTGGGTTAAGATTTAGGTTCTGTTTAACTGTAGTAACAAGCCAGAGGTTAGGGACATAGGCACTTAAAGATGCATTTATTTTAACTAAATTGAAAACCCTGCTGTACGTCTGTGGTGGATGGTGCCAGCAACCTTGGCAAGAAAGCACCTGAATAGAAAATTAGTACATGTTATGACACTGGTGAAGTTAACATGTTCAGGAGTCAATTTGGTAAAGGTTTTTTTTTTTTGGACCAAAGAGCAGTCCATATGTGATTAGTCTTAGACCATTCTTTCAAGCAGTTCACATTTGTATATGAAAAATATAAGAAAAGTGTCACATTCTTGGTGTTCTGAGTAAAGAATAAAGGCACAGCCTTCTGAGAAATATAAAAAATGTAATTGCTCTCCTTAAATTTTAAAAAAATAGCTAAAATTGACCAGAACAGCACTGACCTTTAGGCCGCGTACACACGATCGGTCAAAACTGATGAAAACGGACTGAAGATCCGTTTCATCAGTCCAAACCGATCGTCAAAAAAAAGAGAACTTGCTTTAAAATTTAACCGATGGACGCCTAACCGATAGGTCAAAACCGATTGTTAGTACGCACGACCATCGGTTAAAAATCCACGTATGCTCAAAATCACGTCGACGCATGCTTGGAAGCATTAAACTTCATTTTTTTCAGCACATCGTTGTGTTTTACGTCACCGCGTTCTGACACGATCGTTTTTTTTAACTGATTGTGTGTAGGCACATCAGCCCATCAGTCAGCTTCATCGGTTCGGACCGTTCTCATCGGATGGACTGATCGTGTGTACGCGGCCTTAGAATCTTGTAGAGATGAATTTTCTTTTTGGAAATAATTACATAATTGGGTATGCATCCCTGTGTGCACTTTCTGCTAGATAAAGTGAGTTTACCATGTGTAGCAGACGACCTGTTTGTTATACTTTCTTTTATTTTGCATTACATTTTTTATTGTTTTTCAAATATAAAGTTGTACAAAACATGCACAGTAGGGCAATGGAAAAAAAAACAAAGACAAACAAAAGTAGAACATTGGGTCAGACAGTGCACAGTGCATATGCTCAAGAGTACATATATTAGTAACGGTATCAAAATGAATGATTAGTGTGTTCTAAGCCAAGCATTCCATAAGTTCCACTGGCAATAAAAAGTCGATAGAGTACCTTTCCTAGCTGAAAGGTGTTTCTATGGGTAATGGGTTTTGATCATTTCAAGAGCTTCTAAATGTTTGGGTGCTAAATTTGTTCTCCAATATCTTGTTATAAGAAGTTGAGCTGCCAATAAAATGTGTATCACTATATTACGACATTGCATGAGAAATAACTCAATACCCAAATTCAAAATAGCTATGCCTGGGGTTGGGATCATGAGGATTCCAGTAATGTCAGATATGATTTTATATTTTTTATCCTAGAAGCTTGTGAGATGTTTGCAAGACTGAAGAATATGCAATAGATGGCATACAGAACCACATCTTCTCCAGAAAATTAAAATAGTCTATATGGTGTGAGATACCATCTTAACCACTTAACGCCCGCCGCACGACTATGTACGTCCACAGAATGGCACGTACAGGCAGATGGGCGTACATGTACGTCCCTGCCTTCTAGCGGGTCAGGGGTCCAATCGAGACCCCCTCCACTGCATGCGGCGGGCGGCTTACCTGCAGGAGCGATCCGTCCTGAGGGGGCGGCTGTTCGTTTCTGTCCGCCCCCTCGTGATCGCTCCCAGCCAATCTCGCGAGCCTCCACCGTGTCACTTCCTCTGCCTGTGTAATGTGAACACTGGCAGAGGAAGTGATGCAGTTCTCCTCTCGGCGGTATTTTTAATCCACTGAGAGGAGAGAACACTCACAGTAAGTCGCACCTAACACTATACTGACACCAGTACACATAGGCACATTTAACCCCTTGCGATCACCCCCCCACCCCCTGTCACACTGTCACTAATAGCAGTGATCATATATTTACTGATCACTGCATTTAGTGTCAGTGTGACAGTTACTGTGACAGGCAGTTAGTGTTAGGTCCAGGTTAGCCCCGTACCCCCCCTAATAAAGTTTTAACCCCTTGATCACCACCCTAGTTAACCCTTTCACCCCCTATTACCAGCGTCACTAAGCGATCATTTTTCTGATCGCTGTATTAGTGTCGCTGTTGCCGCTAGGTAGCTAATTTTTTTTTATTGCAATTTTTTTTTACTAAAGACATGTGCCTGAATAAATTTTGGCCCAAATGTTTGACTAAAATTTAGTTTATTTGATTTTTCTTATAACAAAAAGTAAAAAATATTGATTTTTTTCAAAAATGTCGCTCTATTTTTGTTTATAGCGCAAAAAATAAAAATCGCAGAGGCAATCAAATACCATTAAAAAAAACTCTATTTGTGGGAAGAAAAGGACGCAAATTTTGTTTGGGAGCCATGTCGCACGACCGCAAAATTGTCTGTTAAAGCGACTCAGTGCCGAACTGTAAAAACCCCTCTGGGCATTTAGCAGCATATTGGCATAAGTGGTTAAGGCAATTTTCTGGATTAGTTAACACAGCCAGAAGCTTTACATACTCCTATAAATGATTGTTTCCACTGCATATGAGTACAGGATAAACCTAATTCAGTTTCCCACTTAAGATAGGGTGTTGTTAAAGTAGCTTGTAAAGATAGTAATTCCCTTGGGTAAAGGTGTAGGTGTGGTGTAGTATTTTCATCCCTTATCATGAATGTGTATAGTATTGATGTTGTTAGAGTTAGTGGAATGGGAGAGTTTGAGGTATTGAACTGGTCAGTAAGAGGGAGCTGAAATTTGTTTCCAGAGTAGAGGTTGGACAGATCAGTGATGCCTTTGCAGTGCCAGTTAGATATAGATATATGAGGAGTTTCAAAGGTTGCAACATGAATTGGGATGGGGACTTTGTTGGTAGAGTTTTGTGTGATGGAATAGAAGGCTCTTTAAGCCAGTAAAGACGCTTGCATTATATAGGATAGATGTTATGTGCCTTGGTTTGAACCTGAGTTCTTCCAGCTCCGAGCTGTGGTCATGTTTGCTCTGCCACTGGGGAATCAGATTTTCTGCAGCTTATACTCTGCTTAATACAACTGCTCCTGGGACTCTCAAGATCCACCTGCCTTCCAGCCTTCCACAAATAAACCAGCTTAAATTGCAGGACTGCATGTATACTAGGCTGTTTGTTGGTTCTGTTATCCAGGGTGTGTTATACTGCTGAGTTACTGAACTTCTGGACTTTGACCTCTGTCTATTTCCTGGATTACACCCTTTGCCTGGCAATTCTACATTACACTGCAAATCTGTGTATGACCCTGCCTGCCTCTGAGCACGCTTTTGGATTCCTAGTTTTTATCTTGCTATCAAGATTTGATGCTGACCCAGCCTGCCTGATTAACGCCTCAACCTCCAGCCAAAGCTCCACTCTGGACTAAACCTTTTACAGGTACCTTACAATAGAGTTATTGTAAAGCAAAAGGTTTCTATATATCAGCAAACAAGAGTGTCTGTAGAGTTTTAATGGAACTTAAAGCTAATTCAATGCCACTCCACAGGACCTCAGAGGTAGGGGTAAACCAGTATTTTAACTGATCTAGAAGTGTGGCTAAATAGTAGTCCTAAAGATCTACCAATCCCATACCTCCAGCAGTTTTGTTTAGTAAGTTGGGCACGAGCGCTACAAGGTTTTCCTTGTTTCCAAACCCCCACGCAGGAGACAGACGGGAAGGTGACCTTACTTTAGCAGATGATAAGAATCATTAAGGACGAGGTTTAGGGCTGCTGCTCCTCGCTCCAGCCAAGGGAAGAGCCTGTGGCTTCTCTCCCTGGCTAAACAGGAAGTGGGTCCTGAGACCCGATTGGCCAGGAGTCCTAAGACTTCCTGGCCAATCGGGTCTCAGGACCCGCTTCCTGATTGGCTATGAGGAGAATCAGGAACACAATAGCGAATATTAATTTGCTTGGATTAGGGGGTGGAGCCCCTGCACCCTGCATTACGGGCTGCCACTGCCTGTATGCATATGTATAGCTTCTGCCAAAGGTTAAAAATAGATGGGGAGAAAGGACATCTCTGGCGTGTACTGTTTGTAATATGGGAGGAGAAGGATAACATATTAAAAGAGTAGACTTGAGCAGATGGAGAAGAGTGTGAGAATGTCTGTGAGTATGGGGCCAGAAAAATTTCTGGAACAGTTGGGTCATATATCTAAAATGGAGTCTATTGAATGCCTTCTCTGCATCCAAGGAGAAGAGCAGAGAAGGCACGTTCTGGAATGCTGCATAGTGAAGTATGTTGTTAATCCTATTTGTGGTATCAGAGGCTTGCCTGCCTGAGGTGAATCCCAAATCATCCAATTTACCTAGCGTGGACTAAATAGAGAGAAGTCTTTGTGCAATGATTTTACCAAATAGTTTGATATCAGTGTTTAGCAATGATATATGTTGGAATTTTGGAAAGTAGGCTATTTCCCTGTTTTTGGTATAGCAACATAGAAACATTGAAAAGTAATGACAGAAAAAGACAGAGTAGTCCATTGAGATCTGTCCTTTTCTTTTTTTGTTGTTAACTTCTTTTGTAGTATAGATCTATGTTTGTCCCACGCATGTTTGAAGCCATTTACTGTTGACTGTCCCGCTACCTCCGCTGGAAGTTTATCCTGAGCATCAACTACCCTTTCAGTAAAATAATACTTTCTAAAATGTAGAACATTGAACATTTGAAAGTTCCAGTTTTGGGTCCTGCCCCTGTGTTCTGGATATTGGTTTCATTTTGAAAAAAACTGCCCTACTGAACCTCCCCCTTAATGTATTTAAGGGTTTCCATCATGACATTAGAAATAATTTAAACTTACTGTATCCAGCTACTGCTCTTTAAAACTGTGCACTTCTGTACTGCTGCACTTGGAAAGAGCAAAGTCTTCTTAAATACAACACTAATTAGGTACCAATTTTGACAACAGCTCACCTCTCTTACATATACTAATTGATAACACCCAGTGCTCAGCACCTCAGCAGCACAATAACAATTACTCCAGTAATTAATAACAATCTAGACTTTCAGCAGGGGAAAGAAGCAGGTGACATTGCTGCAGATAAAACAGAAGTAAAAGTAGGACAAAGAATGTCAATAGTTTATAATATTTATTGGATAGTCCATAAGGACCAGGTGATTTGCCACTTGGTTGCATTCAAAGAATCTAATTGAGTTGACAAGAGAGACTAAAAAGGTAGTTATACCCTCGTTTGTGGGCTGGGTAGTGCTAGGATCATCTTTTATAGGGAACAATAGCAATCAGCAAAGGAATCAACTATATCCCTTGGGTTGAAAATGTTGTGTCTATCCTTTGGATGCAATAGGTACCGTATTTATCGGCGTATAACACGCACAGGCATATAACACGCACCCTAACTTTAAGGGGGAAGTTTCAGGAAAATCTAAGTCTATGAGCTAGGAATCTGCCAGCCTTATTGCATGTAAAGTAATGTGCTAGCTTCAGTTATCTAAAAGGTTTTCATATTGTTCATTTAGTATACGACTTAAACACTTGTCGACCGGCCACAGCAATTATACTGCAGCAGAGAGGCACGTGCAGGTGAAATCATGTACATGTACGTCATTGTGACTGCTGCGGTTTAGCATTGTGAATCTCAGTGCTTGGGGCCCGGTGATCATGTGATCGCTATGTCATCAAAGCTTTTATGAATTAATTCATCTGTGTTTCCTATACTGTGATTGGCTTGCAGCTATCACATGGTACCTGGGCTAATCACAGCACTCTGTACCATGTAAATAACTGCAGACAATCACAGATCACTAGTAATCACAGCTGTCATAAACGCAAACCTATTCATGGCAGTTGAAAACGTTCCTGTTATAATGATGTTTATTGTAACAGAAAACAAAGTATAAAAAAAAAAAAAAAACTCTGATAACCCCCTCTATGGTAACACTAAACTATTCTGATGAATGTATGTAAAAAAATGTAAACAATGAAAAGAAAATTAAAAAAATTGAATTAAAAAATATTTCTTTATTTTAAAATACTGTCACCAGTCAGTGTCCTTGATCACCACAATGTCAGTCATATGATGATGCTGTACTGCACTGTGACAGTATGTAAAAAAAAACTTTTTTTAAATTTCTTCATTTTCATAAAAATTGTGACAAAAAAAATTACAACTTAAAAAAACTTGCCATGCCTCTTACTAAATGCCTTAAATGGTCTAATTTACAAAAAGGGATTATTTGGTGGCAATTTGTACTGCCCTCGCATTTTAGGGCCTTTCAAATATATATACCATAGTTTGTAGACATTGTAACGTTTTTTTTTTACCAAAGAATACATTTTGGGGATATTAAGAAATTCGATTTTACTGGATATGTTTTATAACAGAAAGTAGAAAATATAGTTTTTTTTACCAAAATTTTAAGTATTTTTTCATTTAAATTAGGAAAAACATAAAAACCCCAGTGGTGATTGAATACCACCAAAAGAAAGCTCTATATGTGTAAAAATGATAAAATTGTCATTTGTGTACTTCTTGCATGACCACGGGGCCAATGGCTGCACTGCTATCAATCTATCCAATGAAGAGCCGATAAGCCATGGAGAGCGACGCGGGATCATGCCCAAGTAAATAAAATGGAGGCTGGGGGCCAGACACTGCAAGGTGTTTTTTCACCTTAATGCATAGGATGCATTAAGGTGAAAAAACATGAAGGTTTACAACCCCTTTAAGTTGTTAACTAATTACAGAGTTTAGAGAGCGTAAAAAGATAGACTTAAAATGGGGTTTGCTTTGTTTTTGGGCTTCCAATTTACGGTTTTTGGCAAAAAGGTGGTCTATTTTGACAGAGTGAGTAATAATGCTAAAGTCTTCATTCAGATGTTTAGTCAAAAAAGGAACATGCTGTGGAGATTGTATAATTTGCGAATTGACACGCCAGATATATGTAGGACCATAAATGTTTTCTTCCACTGGAAACTGGGGTGTGGTTGGACCACAAGATTTAATAGATGGTGAAAGAAAATATTTATTTGTACTAAAAATAAATCAACCAATATCGTGTCAATCCTAAAGTAAAAATTATGTCTCAAAGAGTGGAATGTGCAATCGTGTTCATTTGCATGCTGACTCCTCCAGACCTTAAAAATATCTTCTGCATGGAGTAAAGATTGTAAGGTTGGTAGTGGACACTTCAGAAAATATGTGGAGTTCAGGAGATGCTCCGTTGTGAGATTAAGACCCCTTTCACATTGGGGGCAGTACGGATGTTAGCGGTAAAGCGCTGCTAGTTATAGAAGTGTTTTACCGCTGTTATAGTAGTGCTTTGGCAGGGATGGTGGAGAGCTGTGTATACACCGATTCCGCACCTCCCCAAAGATGCTGCTTGCAGGACTTTTTTTCCTGTCCTGCAAGTGCACCGCCTCAGTGTGAAAGCACTGAGAGGCAGTTTACAGGTGCTTTACAGGTGCTATTTTTATTGTGAAAGGGGTCTAAAGTCTCGTTATCTATTTATCTCTAAAGATAACGAGTAAGCCATTCTTGATGTTAGATATTTTGTGAAACATTTTTTACAAGCTGATGGAAGTTGGGTGCATATAGGTTTACCAAAGTATACAGTTTGTTATTAAATTCAGGGATTAAGTATCTGCCCTGGATTCATGAAGCATGAAGGTAACAGAATTTTTAATCTCTATAAGAAGTCCTTTTCTGTTTTTTAGGAGCTGACACCTTTGCAGAATGTTCCTGTGTAGACATGTAGGTGTTACAGACATTTGGAAATGTGTTTCCTGAACACATAAAATCTTGCAGGCTAATTTCAGGGCTTTTTTCCATACTATAGATCTTTTGGCAGGGTGATTAAGGCCATGTACATTGATTGAAACTAGTTAAAACAGTTCTTTAGGATGACTTGAGAATGCTGAAAATTTACGTAGACCAACCCTAGTGGGCCAGAAAGCACAGCAAGCAAAGGAAAGCGTTGGCATGAGCATAAGAAGTCCTTATTCAGGGAGCACAAATGCACTGTGTTGGTTGAACCTTGGATAAACAAAAGTATATAAACAGAAATAAAACAGAAACAAGAAACCAAAAATAATAGATCAATACAAAAGGCAGATCCTATCAGGAATCTGAACACAGGTATACTGCACATTCGTATACTGCTCTCGACCCACTGGGGGAAAGAAATGTGGCAGCTTTTTCGGCTGGAAGAGTCTCTTTCTTTTTGCAGGTCATCTCCTAAGGAGGCAGAGGAGATGGCAAATACTGAAAATATGCACCTATATTTGTGAGGATTCCCAACATTGGAGATGAGGTTCTTTGCCAGAGGGGACCATCCACATGTTGAGGGCATGTGGCCTGGTTTGGTTTGGGAAGGGGGGGTTATGCATGCTCACATGCTCACACCCCCTCTTCCATTCATTTCCTGTCCAGCCAGGATGCATGCTTACATTAGGAGTCTGGTATGAATTTTTATGGGGAACATCACACTTTCCTTATTTTTGTACTTTTTGCATAAGTACCCCCTAAAATCCAGGGTCTGGTATGCATTTGGGGGGGGGGGGGTGGAGGTTCTATGCAGTTTTTCTTATTTATTTATTTCATTTTTGCTCTAGAATATACTACTGTAAAAGTGACATTTACAAAGAAAAAAACAAATGAAAAATTAAAAAAGCACCAAAAAGACTCTCCAAATATCCTCAAAATACATAGTAGACTCTCATGCCACGTACACACGATAATTTTTCGGATTGTAAAAAACAATGTTTTTCAGGCTCTAGAAAAAACAACGTTTTTCATAACCTGATCATTAAAATGGCCTTGCCTACACATGATTGTGAAAAAAATGCTCTAGCAAAGCGTGGTGACGTACAACAACACGTACAACGGCACTAGGGGAAGTTCCATTCAGGTGATGCCACCGTTTGGGCTTCTTTAGCTGATTTCATGTTAGTAAAAGATTTTTCTGTCTGTTACAAAGTGATGAATGTGATTACTCCATTACGAATGGTAGTTTTACCAGAACGAGCGCTCCCATCTCATAACTTGCTTCTGAGTATGCGCAGATTTTTTATGTCGTTTACAACCCGAAGAACGACAATGTTAAAAATTTATTAAAAAAATAGAGCATGTACGTTTCTTTTTTTTGTCCATTTTTCAGAACCCGAAAAATGCTCTGAAGCCTACACACGATCCTTTTAATGACATAAAAAAACATAATTTTTTACAACCCGAAAAATGATCGTGTGTACGTGGCATTAGGGGTTTCTTTTTTTTATTGTACATTGTTCTGCTATTTGACTGTATTTTCACTGCATAGATAAAGAATTGGAAAAAAAGAAGCCAGCAGAGAAAAGTAATTTATCAGCAATTTAAAACATTAAATGTGATTTTTTGCATTGGTCCACCAGGGCACTGCCCACCCTAATGCTATTTGTTTGACAACCCCTTGCCCATTAGCCCATAAAATGGTAATTTTTAATTGGACAGATTCAGGTTTCCTTGATTTTAATGAGGGTTTGGATTTGACATCAGAACTTCTTTGACGTTCACTGAACTCTGCTTGAACCAAACCCAGGGCAGTTCAGCTCATCCCTATGCTGAATACATTAGGTTATTTAGCACTTTAAAGCTCAATACATACATACTAGTACTTAATGAAGCATTTCCTTAAAGTTGGATTTAATCGAACAGTACCCCTGGTCACAAATACTGCAGCCCTTACTGCTCAAGTCAGTGGGGTTGATTTAGCAAAGGCAAATAATCTGTTCACTTTGCAAGGGAAGTTGCAGAACCTCACCTCATTCTCTTCATTCATTAAGCTTTGATTTAAATTCCCTTGCAAAGTGCAACTTCACTTGCAAAGTCAGCTGCCTATATTCCTTTACTAAATCAACCTCAATGGCAATAGGCACAGCATAGGTGCTGGTTTGCATGTACATTTAGCTCTAAGGCCCCATACACACGAGCAGACAGATTTGTTTAAATCGGTCGGGCCGACCGATTTGAACAAATCTGTCTGCTGGGGACATATTGGTTTGATCGTGCGCACGAGGAAGTAAAACACTTCCGCGCATGCGTCGAAACCATTCGGCGCGTGTGCGAGAAGACATGTCTGCTGGTTAGCGTACTAACCAGCAGACATGTCGGGCGGACGGGTTCCCAGGCGACAGATTGGTAAGCATGCTTTCCAATCTGTCGGGTGGCCAAATCCGTTGGCTCGCCCGTACACACGATCGAATCTGTCTGCTGAAACGGTCTAGCAGACCATTTCCAGCAGACAGATTTGATCGTGTGTACGAGGCCTAAGTGTTTTTAACTTTATTCTCATGGAAGGGGTGAGCCATGACAGTGGCTGCCTGATCTTTAGTTTAGATCTCTAGCTGCTAGCAAGGCATTTAGTGAGTTCCATTCATTCATGAATTAACTAATGCATGATAAGGAATCACAATGCAATACAAAGAAGTGAAAAGTTCATATTGAATGAAGAGGATGGCCAATTGTGATGAAAAGCTATGAATTGACTTCTTCTCCCTTTTGTGAAGGAAATGTACTCACTTTTCGGAAAGCTACAATAAAGGAAGGGGGAGGGAATGCTCATAACACTCTGCTGGATTGGTCAGCTAGTCAGCAAACAGCCTGTTTCTTAATAAAAGCAATAACAAATAATAATGTCTTCCATGTTACTACTAAAAAGATGACAATAACTATAACCACAGAAAATGTCACATTGGAATCAAATATATATTCATAAAGCTTTTAAACTTACTAGAAATTTGATTGGAAATCCCAGGCCAGTGTAAATGTGTCCTATAATTGAATCAATGACCAAAAAGTCAATTGCATGAAAGAAAGCGTAAACTATTTTAATTGGTTTAATAGCCATATCCTTACTTAGAACCTCTTCCTGCGCCATTATAAGTAAACCCTGGATGGATTACTTTATTAGACAATCCAGTGTTGTTATTTACTTTAGTGTCCCTGTCAGAATAATAGGGATAAGTATAGGAGAACTATTAATATTTTAATTTTGGCAAATGGAACAAACATGCTTTTTTTTCAAAATACTGTTTAAAATAAAGCACCAAAACACAATTATGATAATTAAATGTAGTCACTTCCTCACAAACCCAGATGTGTATTCTGTAAGGATTATCATTGTTGCCTTGATAAAGGGTCTTCTTAGGGTCCCTGAAAGATCACACTTTTCCTATTCTGTGATTAAAATTAAGATTTTTGCCCAGAATGGAACAATTATTGTATCCTGGTGACACAACAAGAAAATTTATATGAAGTGCACTTATTGGATTGACAAGTGAAGAGAGGTGATTGAACTTCAAAAAGTGAAAGATCCAAAATGCATTATTGTAGATTTATAAAAGCCAAGTGCATTGACAAGCACAGATCAACAAGTAAGGAATAATATTAATGTGTTTCATGCAGGAACGATTAAGCGCAAACGGGACTGGCACCATATGCAGTGGAAACAGTTTGTACAGTCTTTATGGAGCCGTAAAACGCTCACCTGGAGCAGTGTGTATTTGTATATAGTATACAATGGAGTCTCTCCGAGGTTTGTCAAGGTCAGTCGAGGTGTCTTTGAGCCTTTCCGGTCGTTTCTGAGGCTCTCTGGCGCCCCCTCTGGCCGCATGCAGTATTGCATGCCATTGAAGTTAATGCATAACAAATTATTTTCCTTTCAATTGGCTTCAATGGGGAAACTTGTTTTGATATGCGAGGACTTTGGATTACAAGCAAAAAATGAAAAACAATAGCTATGGAGAGGTATTGATGGTCGGACTATCGAGGCCAAGGAAGTAGCTATTGTTTTTAATTTTTTGATTCCATATACGGATGTGGCCCATGTGAGTGCAATCCCTTTGTTTTTTCTTATCCCTTTCACTTCCCTTATCCACCCCTCCCCTTCCCTCACCACTCTCTTTTTTACATTAACATTTGGATTACAAGCATTCTCCTGGAACGGCTTATGCTCCTAATCTGAGGTTCCACTGTATAGATATAAATATAAATATATATATATATATAGATAGATAAAAGTACCTTAACATTTTAAAAGCAGCAGTATGGTGGCCGTATTGTGACTATACCACTGCTTTATAAAAGAGTTCAGCACATGTATGAAGAATATCAATGTGTTTTAAAAACTCCCATTGTGCTATGCTGGCTTCTGGAGTCCAAAGCCACAATAAAACTGAATGTGTTAGGCAGAAAGAACTCCCTGAATTACTGCAGGCTCAATACAGTGGTCTGCATTTTACAAATGGGCTGGAAAATGCAGGCCTTGTCATTGAGGAATAATGCAAAATATAACTGAGAGTTAATTGCAATGTCCTCTCTTCATTATAAATTAGCCCCTATGTTGCAGTCTTCGCTCAATTGCACTATGATCACTAATACAATGTCCTATCTATGACCCATACATTTATTAAAGACAAAACCCAGAAGGTGAATGTGAAAGGTAGCCTCACCTATGCCCTTATGCCCTGCACACATAATCGGAATTTACGATGGGATAAAATCCGATGGAATTTTCCATCGGAATTCCATTCAAGCTGTCTTGCATACACACTGTCAGACCAAATTCCGACCGTCCAAAGTGCGGTGACGTAAAACACTACGATGAGCCCAGAAAAATTAAGTTCAATGCTTCCGAGCTTGCTTCGACTTGATTCTGAACATATGTGTTTTTTTTCTCTGTCGGAGTTCCACACAGATGATCGGAATTTCCAATGGGATTGTTTTCCTTTGTAAAAAATAAAACATGTTCTATATCTAAACTCCGACGGAAAACAGTCAGATGGGGCCCACACGCGGTCGGAATATCCGATGAAAAGATTCCGTCTGACATTTGTCATCGGAAATTCCGATCGTGTGTACAAGGCATTACACATGACAGAGTTTAATGTGAACAGGGTTAGCATCTGGAGAAGCAAGGAAGTAATGCGCAGAAAACTAGGGATTCATGTTGTAGAGAAAACTAGGGAAAATGAGAGCCACTAGTCAGAGGGGTTGATTTACTAAAGGCAACTAGGTTAATCACTTTTGCAAGGGCAGTTGCACTTTGCAATTACATTTTCTGAACAGATTACTGAATGAGGTGAAGATTTGCTTACTTTCACTATCCAATCATGTGGGGGAAAAAAATTCAGTGCAAGTGATTAGGTTAATTATGTAACAAAGGGAAGCTTTGCTGCTTTCACTCAAAACACACACATTTGACATAGGGCTTTAAACTAGGTGCATCACCCATAATTGTAGATATAACAGACATAATAAAGTTTATTGATGAATACTATAGGGATGGAGGTGCACCACAGGGGGCACCAGACCACACATTTTGTGTTACTGCATTCACTGAGCTCTGGGGTAAATTCCCTTGAAAATCACAACTGAACAGCTTATTTCCCTTTAGTAAATCAATTCCAAGAATGTACAGGTCTGCCTTCAGTCTAACAAGCGTCAGCCTGTTGACCATCTGATTGGAGGCTAGTTGAGATGTGATATGATATATACGCTGAGTGTATTGAGGTGCATAGTGGGGTCTCAATCTACTGGGATGAATGATAATGCATCCTTGCTGTACAGTACATTACATACCCCACGCTACTTAACTATGAAGGGTTATTTTAAGTTCAATACTCCTTGATGCTAATCATGACAATATTGTCATATTATTGGCAGACTTTTTTTGTACCAATTCCAAGTTCTACCCTATTAAGGCAATATACATACGTTTGCTAGTAACATCAAAATCACTACAATTGCAGCTACAAAACCATATAAGGCAATAAAAAAAAAAAAAGTATGAAGTTATTTTAAAATACTGAAAATGAAACCATTTGGTACATGCCAAGTATGTATATATATTTTTACTCAAATTCTGAGCTGACCTCACAATCTATATAATATATCACACAAGTCCACACTTAACAAGTACATTCACATCCACTTGACTGTAAACATGTTTAACTAACCATCCAGACAACACTTGAAGATCATAAGGGTCATTGCTATGCGTTTATTACACATAATTATAACCATCAATTATCTGCTTGGTTCCAGTAGCTTAAGTTTACACCTTAGACTATATTGAAAAATGTGTAGTGACATGCTAATACAAATGTATCCTTTCCTGCCAGAAACCATTTGCCAGTTCTCTTAAACTTGCTACATCGTCCTCTACAATGCAAGAGCAATTGTAGTAGCACAGACTTTTCCAGAGTCCACCTTTCAGCTGTTCTTCATAAACCGGAAGAAATCTGTATTGACACAACAGGCTAAACAGTTTGGCATTTTCAAATCAAAGATGACAAGCCTAAACCGGATGCCAAAAGCATGTTTCATTTTGAATAGAAACCGTTGTGAAAGATCACTAGACCATCAATTTTTAATGTTGCATAGTGTAAAGGAAAGGAAAGTTCATCTCACGTCCACTTCCTACTAAATAGGTCAGCTTATAGGAAAAGCAATTATTGTTATCGCTTTAGGTGAAATGTAGGTATTCGTACTACGTGAAAAAGCCACTGAGAACCCACATACTTTATTTACTTATTAAATGGTATTTTCTCAGAGAGCCTGTCCAGACATAATTATGATATTTTTTTATAAGTAATCATCTAAAGGAAATTATTATTTCTATTATTATTATTGGAGACCTTTATGTCTCTGGTGTAATAATTCATAGGCAGAGCATAACCAAATAAATAGCCACCATGAAATATAAACACTGTTAGAATAACCACATGTTTAAAATACCAACAGAGAGTTAATTGTATTTTATAACCACTTTAAATAACATATTCTATAAAAAAAATAGTAGGCAATTTGAGGAAATTTTAGTTAGGAATAATCCCAGGTACATACAATGATTTAATGCAGTGATAATATGTAGCATGCAACATAATTTTCACAAATTTGACAATGATGAAGAGAAATATCATTGGCGCTATGGTCTACTAAACATTGCAAATCAACTTTGCTCTTTACAATGCCTTTCTTAACCACTTAAAGACCAGAAGATTTTCTCCCTTAACCACTTAAGCCCCGGACCAAAATGCAGCTAAAGGACCAGGTCACCTTTTTGCAAACTGGCACTGCGTTGCTTTACCTGACAATTGCACGGTCGTGCGATGTGGCTCCCAAACAATATTGGCGTCCTTTTTTCCCCACAAATAGAGCTTTCTTTTGGTGGTATTTTATCACCTCTGCGGTTTTTATTTTTTGCACTATAAACAAAAATAGAGCGTACATTTTGAAAAAAAATGCAATGTTTTTTACTGTTTGCTATAATAATATCCCCCAAAAATATCTAAAAAAAAAATAGTTTTCCTCAGTTTAGGCCGATACGTATTATTCTACCTATTTTTGTTAAAAAAATCGCAATAAGGGTTTATCGGTTGGTTTGCGCAAAATATATAGCGTTTACAAAATAGGGGATAGTTTTATTGCATTTTTATTTTTATTTTTTTTACTACTAATGGCGGCAATCAGCAATTTTTACCGTGACTGCGACATTATGGCGGACACTTCGGACAATTTTGACACATTTTTAGGACAATTGTAATTTTCACAGCAAAAAATGCATTCAAAATCCGTGGAAATGACAGTTGCAGTTTGGGAGTTAACCACAAGGGGACGCTGTAGGGGTTATGTGTTCCGTGTGTGTGTTTACAACTGTAGGGGGTGTGGCTGTAGGTGTGACGTCATTGATCGCGTCATCCATTTTATTGATGCTGCTGCCACAGTAAAGCACGGGGAACCGTGTTTACACACAGCTCTCCCTGTTCTTCGGCTCCGGGGACCGATTGCCACACTCCCATGACGCTGGCAGGGAAGGGGCTAACACTAGTAGTGATCAAAGGGTTAAATGTGTTCCCTGGGATGTGTTTTTAACTGGGGGGGACTGACTGGAAGTACAGAGAGATCACTGTTCCTAATTATTAGGAACAGATGATCACTCTGTACTTCCTGGTCAGAACAGGGATCTGTTTGTTTACATTGACAGATCACTGTTATGGCTCTCTGTGGAGCGATCACGGTTGGCCCGCGGACATCACATCCGCCAACCACATGCATCAGCTCCCCGGCTGTGCAGCACGCATACACATGTACCTGCTATAGCTGTATAGCTGTATAGCTGTAAAATGGACCAACGTACAGCAATTCGCGGGAACGAACCGACCTGCCACAGTATAATGATGGTGGACAGCAAGCGGTTAAAATGCATGTGCTTGTAGCTAGTTTACTATTTTAAAAATTTTTTTTTTAATTTGCATTGTTTACTCTCATTTATGCAATACCTTTACAATTACAATATAGTAGGTGTAAACCTTAACTGGATGACATTCAGTTCTATAAAGCAAAATTGGAGAGTGCAAAAATATGATGCAGCTCTGCATAGAAGCCAACCGGCTTCCAGGTTTTATTGTCAAAGCTTAATTGAAAAAGACAATTGTCAAGACATATTTTCACCATTTTCTTTTTCCTGTCCTTATTGCATCTTTGTTCTCCTTGTCTTTTGCAGCTCTTTTTGGTCTACATGCATGCACTAACCTGAATGTTAGGCCTCGTGCACACGACCGAGAAACTCGTCGGGCGAAACACATTGTTTTCCTCGTCGAGTTCCTTGTTAGGCTTGTCGAGGAACTTGACAAGTTTGCTTTGCGTACACACGTTAAAGACCAAATCTCCTTGTTCTCAAACTCGGTGACTTCACCACATACAACGGCAGCTGCTTTTGCTAATCTCATGTTACTGCGTGTTAGGTAAAAGTTTGGTAAGAGACATTTGCACTTTTCAGTCTGTTACAGCGTGACAAATGTGCTATTTGTGCCATTACAAACACTACTTTTACCGAAGGTGCGCAGGTTTCTAAGCATACACACGCTCGAGTTTCTCGTCAAAAAGCAGCCTGACGAGGAACATGACGAGCCAATTTGGACTCCCGTCGAGGAAAAAGAGAACTTGCTCTCTTTTTTGCTCGTCGAGTTCCTCGACAGTTTCCTCGATGAAAAGCATACACACGACCGGTTTCCTCGGCAAAAAAGCTCTCCCACCAAGTTTCTTGATGGATTCTGCCGAGGAAACCGGTTGTGTGTACGAGGCCTTACATGCATTTCTCAAGGTTGATTAAGTTATAGTGACAACAGTGGACTATGCCTACATAACATTTGTTGAAATGGCCACTTGTAGTCTCCATAAAAAGCCTATGGGACAGGGAGCGTAATTAGAAGACAGCAATATCACCCGAACAAGGACCTTTTTAGTAAGGCTTCTAGGTATTATTTTAATGAAAGTTAAATATTTAAACTATTAAACAATTTTGAAATTGTATCAACATGTTAAAGCAAATATTACATTTTAGTGACTGAGCTTACATATACTTTAGAAATATTATGGAGGTGAATACATCACAGTCCTAAATATTGTTAGACTTTTAAAATGCAGGATGTGGGTGAGTTGCTAAAGTGAAGCAAGTACACACTGCTGTAAATAGCAGTAAGCACATAGCTAAATATAAGTTTATTACAATTCAATATAATGGTAAGATTCACCTTTATGAAGGTTACTGGTAATATTCCACAATAACTCTCTACATACAGCATATGATCACTGGTAATTCTGAACTAAAAAGCATTTTCATGTGAGCATGAAAAATAATGAGCCAGAATAGGGTTTGTAAATGTCTCCTGGAGAACAGGAGAGCTAAAATGCAGCAAAGAATGGAAAAATGGTGAAAAGTACTTTTAACTTTGAGATGGACATTTAGATTTTAACATTAACCTCTTAGTGAAATTTGTACACCCAACAGTTAACAGAATAATTCTGTTGCATATTTCATCTGTCAGGATATTCACATTCATTTGTGGACAGTTATTACAGGAAAGTGTTACATCTGAAAATCGATGGAATTATTGTTGTCCCACATCTCATCTCCTGGGATATTCACTCTCCTTTCTGGACACTTTTTTTTACACACAAATATGACCTTCAATATCATGGGATCATACAGCTGTACCTTGAATAATGTAGTGTACCTCTTCCAATGCAAAAGGTGTAGCAAAGGATCTTATGTTGGAGAAACAGGACAGAAGTTGCAAGCAAGCAGGGCTGGTGTTGGAAATCATAGGGCCCTGTACAGCCTACCTGGCAGGCCCCTCCCCCGAATATATCAAGACCATATTTTCACAAAAAATACACTAAAATCATTATTAGTGGACACAAACATAATGGAGAACCTGTATGAATTAGCCTTGTTTTAATTGTCATCACAGTGACAGGGGGCACATTAGGGGGGGCAGAAGCAGGCAGAAAAGGGAGGGGGATTGGTGTCAGGCAAGCGATTACAGGACAGATGCCCCGTGTCTGTGTCTTTCCCTGCAGCAGCTAAAAATCATCAGGATTGGGAGAAACTAGCTTCCAGCTGCTGCAGAGAGCCACACAGGGCATCCTTCTGGAATTGCCCCTCTGCCCCAACCGCACTGATTCCCCCTGCTGTTCTGGGCCCCTCTGTGTGCCCGGGCCCCCTACAGAAGAACTGGTGGTCCCCCCTATCAGCGGCCCTGCAAGCGAGTATTCATTTTCACAGACATACCATCAAGGAACATAAAGAAGACAGTTTATGCTCACCTGTGGGGCATAATTTCTCACAACTGGACCACACTATAGAAGACCTCAATGTTTTAGTTCTTAAAGGGAATTTTAGAACTATCCAGGAAAGGCAAACATTTTAACTAAGAATGATACTTCTTTTTGACATGAAAAATACAACCTAATTTTAGATATTGGTTTTCTTACCCATTATACTACAATTTAATGACCCCCCTCTGTGACTGTCACCCCCCGCCCCCCAGTCATAAGCTCTCTCTCTGTCATATATATATATATATATATATATATATATATATAATGCCATATGCATTGATATACATTGATTTATATGTGTTTGTTTTTTTCTTTCCCTCAGAGATTGTGTTTTTTGTTTTGTTTTTTGTTTTTACATTTTAACATTCTGCTAAAACTTTTGGGAATCAGTACTGCTTGGACCTTGAACAAGGGGACATACCCCGGAAGCTTGTCCTGAAAAATTGTATGTTAGTGCAAATAAAAAAAAGTATCACAGACAGTACTCAATTTTCTCTAGATCTCTGTGAAATGCTTTGAACAAGTGACTCTGCCCCATTGTGTGATGTAGCTGACAGTTTATTGTGATGTAGTTGACTGAATATTTTTAAGGACCTATTTTTGGGAACTTGGAAATATGTAAATATTGTTAAATAGTGAGCAATACTGGACACTTATGCTATTGGGCATGTACTGTATGGGTGCCCAATATATATTTATATGTGCTTTTTCAATGTTTGAAATTTGCTTATATCCAACTTTTACATTTTATTAATAAAATACTATTTTAAAATTGTACATGCTATTTTGTATAAACTCATTGCAACACAAAGGTCACCTTGATTTTTTTTTTTTTTATTGTTTGCATTTAGTACTTAATTTAGCAAAGTACTGTTAAGACCTTTTTCTCAGCCCTGTATTTTTAAGAACTCAGTAGAGTAGAAGAGGGGGCTAATCTTGCACCTCTTTCCCAACACTCCTGGAGGTGGTGATAGAGAGTGAAAGGACGCAGAGAGGCTTGCTAGTTCCCCTATCTGTGTTGCTGCCAGATGGGACGAGCAGAGACAGAGGATCACGGAGCAGGAACCAAGTGAAGGAACAACAAAGTACCAAAGCAGGTGACAGGAACAATGCTAATACAAGGCCAAGCAGTGGTGTCCCATATTAGGAGACAGGTAGATTTGGGGCACAAAGTTATGTTAGAAAGCTGAGTTAAGAAGAATAGTAACATGTCAGAAAGTGAGAATAAAGTCCAGGAAGGAAGCCAAAATCATTAACAGCTAGGATAACAAAGTACAAGGCAAAAAGCAGTAAACAGAGTCCAGAAGGCAAGCCGAGCTCATGACAAAACTAAGCAAAAGTCCAGGAGCAGGTCAGTTGGCAAACCTGGTCATAAATTAAAAGGGAGTATAAGCAGGTCACGGTTGCAGGTAAACTAGACACAAGCTGAAAACTATTCAGAAATGTATTTTGGCAGTGCTATAATTTATACTGTATAGGTGCTGGATGCAAATACATGCATGAATGCATGTCCAGTAGTTACCCTATACAGGGCCATGGGCAGAAACATATACACATACACCTGCACTGGTTTCCATAAATTGGAGTCCTTATTTACATGTATACTTATAACAGTCTTTCATTCATAACATGCCATGATTCATAAGTACCAGCAAGTTTGGAAACCAAAATATAGGATAATTATTGATTTTTTTCTGCTACATAGTTGCATTTAAAACTGAAGATTCCACACCAAAATTCTTACTGGATATTGCAGTGGAAAAATGGAGTCTATACACTAAAGGGCTCCAAGATGCCTAAAGTCTAAATTAAAAGAAATAAGCATCCCAGGCACTTTATACTGTTTGTCAGTATTCTAACCTACAGGGATTATTTTAGGTATATTAAGTGATAGATTATTTTCTTATGAGTCTCTTAGCTAGAGATCACATTTGCTGACAGGTTTCTCATTCTGCTTAAGTAATTATGTCTAGACAGAAATCAGCTGGTAGAAAAATAATTAATGTTGCATAATGCTTCGAACCCAGGATCTCGAATACAGAAGTTATATGTTCAGGGTCAGATGTGCAGATTAATCGTTAAACATAAATGCTCATGTTGCATAATATAAACAAATGAAGCAAATCTATTCTTTTAATCCTGTCAGGAGAAACAATCAGTAAATTATTAATTTCATGGTGAAGACAAATAAAAAACAGACATGTGGTTATATCAGAACACTGTGAAACATAACAAAGATCGGTATGAATAAAACACATATACAAACGTTACATTTACAATGTTGCATCATTAGAGCTCCTGAATTTAATTTAAGAATTTGTCATTAAGTAGCAAAAATAGTTTTTGCTTCAAGCCCAAATGCCTGGGGACAACCAAAAACATGGTCAAGACCACAGGGAGCTTAAAGTGAACTTTGCACTAGAATATAGTGCCCCTTTTAACCCTTTCAATTTTGTGCCATTTTTTTAATTGTGTTTTCCTTCATTGTTTGTACACATTTTAAAGTGCACATATTATACCTAAAGATTCGTTTAAACCTTCAGAATGATACTGTATATTTCTTGTCTTACCTGATAACAGATATTTTATTTTCTTAAAAGAGAGACCCAGAAGAATAAAGGCAGTTTTCATATTTTTTTCAACCAATATTTGCAGTAAATAATACTAAACATTTAATTGACATGCACACAAGCATAAAATATAAAAAAAGAGGCTGTGTTGAACACATTCTTAATACATGTCAAGCTATAACATTTTTGGTACCTAAAATCATCCATAGGTGATGCTTAAAGCTTTACAGGTCATTAATTTAGGGTAAACCTTGAATAAAGACAATATAATAATTGCTCTTGAGTCCTGCATGTATGTTGATAATGAACATGTGTAACGTAATGGTTAGTTTCATATGTGGGTGCACCCGATGTGCGTGTATACATTTGTATGTGCATATGTGTGGGGGTGGGCGTCTTTTAACAACAAGAAGTCAATTTACAGGTCAGTGCTAACACCAACATATGCCTTGCATAAAATGTAATTAAAAAATGTATATATATATATATTTTTCATTTTGTCCATAGATGTGCTTTAAAGGATGGGTCCTGGATGGCAGGTATATTTCCCCGAGGTAATCTAAAGACAATATTATGCAAGACTAATATATGAAACTATAAACTATAAAAAAATATAATTATGATTATTATGATAATATAATTATGATCTTCTGGTTAAACTCACCAGAAGACTGAAAATCAGAGCCTTAAGTAGGCAAATTCATCAGCCACTTTTTCACAGACCATCACCAGCAGGCGGGGACAGCAGGCACAGGAGCTCCACACAAGGTCATAAAAACAAGGAACAGCAATATAGTGTAGTCCTGTTTATTAATCCAAAGTAGCCCATACACTGGAAGCCCCCTTAAATCTATCTACGTACATAAAATCACAATAAAATGAGCATAAATGTGACCCCAGAGGGCTCTATCACCAGATCCAGCCATCCATAGAGAGCAGGGGAATCCTTGCAGACACCATAGCAGCTTCCTAGTTTGGAGAGTGGAGTGGGTGAAGTGCACACGTCACTTCCGGGTTAGCGGGGATGTCGTGGGTCACGCTCTCAAGAGCACACAAGCATAAAATATAAAAAAATATATAAAAAAAGAGCTCTTTGTCACGGACCTTAGAATTAGGTGCCTACCCTAGTAATCGAGATTGTGTCTATGCTGCATTTTAAAAAGGTGATGCCAGTTATGGGATGCTGCCTCTTGTAGACAGGCTGACAGGCTGACCCCCAACACCTTCAATGCAATGCTGGCAGAACTCATAAATCTATTTCCCAAAGACAACTTCTGGATATGACGATAAGCATGTGCCCTGAACATCTTTAGTCGACCATGGTGAGGCCTCTTCTGAGTGGAACCTGTCCTTTTAAACCACTGTATGGTCTTGGCCACCTTGCTGCAGCTCAGTTTCATGGTCTTGGCAATCTTCTTATAGCCTAGACCAGCTTTATATAGAGCAACAATTATTTTTTTTCAGATCGCCAGAGTTCTTTGCCATGAGGTGCCATATTAAACTTCCAGTGACCAGTATGAGAGAGTGAAAAATGATAACACCAAATTTAACACACATGCTCCCCATTCACACCTGACACCTGAGTAACACTAATGAGTCACATGACACCGGGGAGGGAAAATTTGCATTGAAGCAAAGTGTAATTTCTTCAGTGTTGTTACATGAAAATATATAATAAAATATTTATAAAAATGTGAGGGGTGTATTCATTTTTGTAAGATACTGTATCTTTCGATTGGTCACTGCTTCAGACAGAGTGAGTTTGATGTCTGAATAGATAGATTGTAGCTCTGATATCTTGGGCATCTGTGGATGAGGCTAAGAACAGAGTCAGAGTCTAGGTGGGCTTTACTCTTTACTGCTGTTTCCTGTCATAGCCGGATAGGTAGACGGCCGCTGAGAGGATTCTTCAGCCATGTCAGGTTGCTGGATCCTAAATATCTCAGGCCGCGTACACACGTACGAGAACCTCGATGGGCGGAACAAATCGTTCCGCCCATCGAGGTTCTCGCCCGGCCGTCAGATTCGGCGACCAGCCCGTCGGGAAAGGCAACGAGCCATTAATCCCAACGGGCCGTCGAGAAAATAGAGAACCTGCTCTCTATTTTCTCTCGACGGCTTTCCCGACGGGATGCTCGCCGAAACCGTACACACGGCCGAGGTTCTCGCCAGAATGAGGATCCCAGCGAGCTTCTCGCTGGTTTCTGCTGAGAATCTCTGCCGTGTGTACGCCGCCTCAGACAGATTTTAACCCAATTGTCAATGAGGGGTGTTTTTAGAGTAAATCAGTCTCCCAATTTTGCACATTGTTGTGCTGTAGGCAGCTCAGCTCTGGGAAAGAATGTCTCCTGGATGGCCATGGAGCTCTTGAACTAAGTATCCACCATCTACGCTTGTTAACCTCCACCCCTCAGTTTAGGAATTTGCTGTTGCATTTTCAAGATAGGAATTGAAGGAAAATCTCACAAACCACAATATATAACCTGAATATGTTTTAATTATTCCCCACGCTATCCAAAACAAAAAAAAAATATTTAATACCCTTGAACATCCTTCCAAATATCCTTATTTTGAAAACTGTACAATATTTTACTTTAAACAGATTTATAATCTTATATCCCCTGGTTCCATTAGTGTCAGTCTCCTCCTAAGTATGAAAATATTATATTTTCTTATATCCTAAATGTGCTCTGTTTATTGAAACCCGTGTTGTGTAGTGCTATATTTATGTTCCACTTTTATTTTGCCGATGTTATAGGGATAAAACATATTTAATCATAAATGATGTATGAGTGTTATTCAGCCCTTTTCAGTGGTTGGCCATATCAATGATTTACAGAGTAAAAGGGGCCCAGGAGAAACACTACATTTCACAACATGCAGGAGTGCTGACCAACTATGCCATGTAATACATCTTTTTTCTGCACTGTAGACTTAATTTTTATGAGCTTTTTAAGCTAATATTTATGGATAACCAGCAGCCAAAATGCTAACAATATTTCTAGTCCAATTTAATGAGCATGCCATAATTATATATATAGTGCTATGCAGACTTCCAAGATAACATTGAGAATAATAGACTTAGTTACACTGCACAGCAACAAAGTGTACCTGGAAATTATTTACATTTTGGCAGCTAGGCCACCGGAGGGAGTGAGCTATCTACTTTTTTTTTCTCCCCCGTTTGAAGAGATGAAAGATAAAAGTGTTAAGGCAGCCAAAATGAACAATGGAATAAGAAAAGAGTTCTGCATTTAGCATTCCGTTCCCTTTTGCTCACAGCTTTTGAACCAGTGCTAGATGTATCCCTAGGGGACCTTAAAGGGGGTAGACTCACCCTGTAACATTATTTCAGAATACAGGGGTACCTTCACAAGCATGTGATGTTGCAATGAGACACACATAAATTCAATAAAGTAGTTACAACACTTTTATGGAAGAATGGTCCCTTTAAAATGGCATGCACCTAAATCAGAAAAGTATTGTGACAGTTCGGTAGACGATCCAATGCATTTGCAAAGTCCTTTTTCAGTTTTTTTAAGAATCTGTTGCTATGATGTCACCGATTCAAAAAGGAAACACTGTTAGTTTGCCAATAAGCAACTGGTGGTAAATAAGAGCAACACTGAGATGGCATACAGAGAAACACCAGAGCTTAGAGTGGGGCATATTGTGCTGGGAAGCTGTCATGAATGTGAAAGCATCCTGTACAGGGCTTGTGGTTGATAAGATGCCAGTTACTAGCAACCAATGACTTATCCCCAGTCCCACTCAGCTGCCAGTTGGGAGGTTCCCCAGCCCCAGCCATTGCTGAATGTAAACAAAGGGTCTAGGGATAATTGCTGATGTCATTACCCATATATGGCAATGACTATATTTCATTAATGACAGGAATATTTTTGCTGGAAGCTGAATGTGGCCAGGCATGTGTCATTGGCTGCTATAATGCTGTTGGCTGCACAGCCAATGTTGTCCTAACAACCAATAATGCTGTGCTCCTGGGGCTGAATATGCACTGAGAACACTAGTGTTCCCAATATAGATACTACAACCTCAGTGGTGTCATCTCACCAAACCTCTGATAAACGAATGCATCTATTTCTGACAGGCATGTGAATCTTACATAGGCACCAACAATTGTCACAACAGAATTCTTTTGAATTACTCAGACTATATAGTTGAAAAACATCACTATTGAATTCATGTAATGTGAAAAAAAGCATCTAAATCTAAAGCCAAAACTTTTTTATTTTTTTAAATATTACATTACAAAAAAAAAAAAAAAAGAAAAAAACTCCTGTTTTTTTCGCTGGGTTTCATAAGCTTTAAAAAATACACATTTTGGGTGGGTGTATATTTTTTATTTTTTTTAACCAGATGTGCACATTTCTGTAGGTTCTGACTATAGGCATTTCTCCTGAGTATGGTATAGATTGGGATATCTCTGACTTAAGAAATTAAGAATGTATAACTACTTTAGATCTCAAAATGTATAACAGCAAAGGTGCCAAAGAATGACCATAGGTGCCAGTCAGATTCTCTCTTTCGTTGTGTGTGTGCTATGGAAGAAACTGTGTTATTGCTATTAAAAGCAAGTTATTTTTTAAGACACTTTATTATATTATATTATATTATATTATTTATTTATATATATTATAATACAGGGCTCAAAAGTTGAAGTCACGAACCACTAGCCAGGCTTTGAAAGTTTCTCGCCACCAGTTGCCCCACCCAACCCCTCCCCTGCCCCGCCCCTAAATCCGTCCCTAAACACACCCTCATAAATTATCTCATGAAATTACATTGTTATATGTTTTATGCAGAATGAAGTTACAAAAATAAATATTAACAACAATATTAACATACAGCATATCAGTAACCATCAGTGCAGCCTCACATTAGCCATTAAATGCAGCTTTACAGTTCCCATGAATGCAGCTTTACAGTTCCCATGAATGAAGCCACACTGTGCCCATCAAATGGAGTCACTGTGCCCATCAATGCTGCCCAACTGTGCCCATAAACGTAGCCACACTGTGCCCACAGTGCCCACAAATGATGCCCACTGTGCCCACAAATGCTGCCCACTGTGCCCATAAATGCTGCTCACTGTGCCTATAAATGCTGCCCACTGTGCCCACAAATGCTGCCCACTGTGCCTATAAATGTAGGCATGCTGTGCCCATAAACGTAGCCACACTGCGCCCATAAATACTGCTTACTGTGCCCATAAATACTGCTCACTGTGCCCATAAATACTGCTCACTGTGCCCATAAACACTGTGCCCATAAATACTGCTCACTGTGCCCATCAATGGAGATGCAGGTTAAGCCAAGTCCAGGTGACAAAACACATCAGAGACACATTGGTATGCACATGGACCAGGCAACTAATATATAAAAAGCAAAGTGAAGCACTAACCATGGTGTGTGTCATGGAGCCAGGTCTGTGTTCGGCGGCACTGTAGTAAGGTCCCGCCCCCCTAGACTGGCTTGTGCGATAGACTGAACACTGATTTAATCAACTATTACAAGAGCTGGTCTAGGGGGGGCAGGACCTTACTACAGCGCCGCTGAACACAGACCCGGCTCTGTAATACAGCCTGCATCTCCGTGACACACGGAGAAGGAGAGAGGGAGGGGAGTGATGTAGTGTCTGCTCAAAGTGGCCCCAATTCAGTTCGTCCTGACGCTCTGTGTCCTCCTCCTGTCAGAAGCAGTGCAGGCTTCTGTACCGGACATCAGAGCGGCGGTGGCGGGGGGGGGGGGCGTTACTTATCAGGAACACCGGCTCTGTAACACAGCCTGCATCTGCCTGACACATGGAGGAGGAGAGAGAGGGGAGTGCTGAATAGGGTTGCCACCCGCCGCTGAAGCCTCCTCTCAAAGTGGCCCCAGTTCAGTCTGTCCTGCCGCTCTGTGTCCTACAGCTGAAGCAGTGCAGGCTTCTGTACCAGACATCAGAGGGGGGGGGGGCGCCATCGATCAGGGAATCCCCCTCAGGCCGCTCTGATGTCCTGTAAAAAAAAAAGAAAAAAAAAAGCCTGCACTGCTTCTGCGAGAAGCGATCAGCCAGGAAGCTGTCAGACTGGTCCAACCCTGCTCCTCACTCCTCAACAATTTTTGAGGGCTGTTATAATATCTAAGATTACTTTTACTTTTACTTTTATCAGTCCATTCCTACACATATATTATAATAATAATAGCAATAATATTAATAATTATTTGCTGCCTATACAAAATTATAAGAATATGAGTGATTATAGAAACCTTTCTATTACCATATAAAAAATAAAGCTGTACTTGATGTCTTTTTTTTCCAGGTCACAGTAATATAATAAATGCATTTTTATTTAAAACATCAAAAGTTTCCTATATGCATTGGTTCTTTTATCCAGGTGTGTTACACCCTTACTGCCTGCTGTGAAACCCATCATATAACACTTTCTAAATGAGTCATTTAATATGACAATTACTATCTTCCAGATGTATTATATTTGGGAATGGCACATGGCCTTCATTCTGTTGGACTAACCAGTAATATAGGAACCTGATATCACGGTAGAGGGGCAATAAAGAAGCTAACTGTGGGCAACAAATACAAACCATCAGTGAAAAACTAAGCTAGTCATGGAAATGTTGCATCTACATAAATCCATGTCAGTTAATGCATTTAATGCTCCTTTAAAATGTTCTTCTAGGAAGGATAGCAGTTTTGTCACATAATTGTATGATGTGCAGCCTCCCACTCATGCACTATTGGAGGTGGGTTTAGGGTGGTGCTGTAATCATGTATCCCAGGAGTTTACATTTTTCAGGTTTATAGGCAAAGTCATCCAAAAAATAAGGATAGCAGCATCCACACTGATTTAGCTAGTACAGCAAGCATGTGTACTGCTGAATTCCTGGATAAAAATTTGAGCTAATAAGGTGGTGTTCCTAAAATCAGTTTAAATGCAAAATATATGTGTATATTTAGAGTATACATTTACCAAGGACCTGTGATGCACCACAGTTGTATTTCTACTGAAGTGTTATCAGTGCTTCCTAAAAATGTTTTATAAGATAGATAGATAGGTAAATAGAGTAGATAATGAGTGTGTGTGTGTGTGTCTGTATATATAATCACTCTGTGTAGTATATTACAAAGCCTTTTCATCACAGTAGGCTAAAAAATATTATGAACATAGACCATCAAGAATAATCTATTCAATATTTAAGTGCCACCTGTATAGATCTTATAGAATAAGTATAGACAGAAATAATGACTCTTCAAGTCTAGCAGCCTTATGAATAGGATGTGATTTAATATGGAATAGATTTACTATGTAAAGTATAAAACTGTAAGGCTGTACTATTTTATATAAATTGTCTGATAATTTATGTTAGACTTATATTTATATAACTATCCACCCATTGGCATCCATCCTACGAACATACTGTTTTGGAAATTATGTATAGAAACCATAAAACATATTTTTCCAGAGTACAGAATAAAAAAATAACCACAAGGAAATTGCCATTCAAATCTAAAATAAAAGAATAATAAGAATTAATTGGAATGATCATGAAGTCATGAAGGAATGTGTAAAAGTAAAACTAATCTACCAGTTCATTAATAGAAGGATAACATTTTTTTTTTTTTTTTTTTTTCAAGATAGAAATAGAGGGACCTGTAGGTTTGAATAATATGTGTGTGGTGCTTTTTAAAGCATGTATAATTTTCAATGGGCAAATGAAAAAAAAAGTATTCATTATTATAAACCGTGTCGTTCTATGGCTGGCAGCAGAATTAATTTCATGCAACAGGTTTGCTTGATTCTTCTTTATTTTGTAAGTTTTCACTGGTGTAAAGTTCAACTCTTTCCTCACCATATAATTTCCTGTGTGATGTTAACTTTCCCCAATATAACACTGCAGCTTTCCTCTTTCCTCTATAGTTTGTATGCTCCACACAGAAAACTTTACAGTGCATTTAAAAAGTATTCATACCCCTTGAAGTTTTCCACATTTTGTCATGTTACAACCAAAAACGTAAATGTATTTTATTGGGATTTTGTATGATAGACCAACACAAAGTGGCACATAATTGTGTAGTAGAAGGAAAATAATAAATGGTTTTCAAAATGTTTTACAAATAAATAACTTATAAGTGTGGCATGCATTTGTATTCAGCCCGCCTGAGTCTATATTATTATTATTATTATAATACACAATTTATATAGCGCCAACAGTTTATGTTGCGCTTTTTAAATGTAGAGGGGACGCAGCACAATTACAGTACAATTCAAGACAGAAGGGACATGATGGCCTTGTTCATAGAGCTTACATTCCAAAGGGAGGGCATGGTGGTACAAAAGGTAATAGATACAGGGAATGATTTAATGGGGGTGGCTTGGGGACAGTTGCTGGTTGGGTGTGGAATAGGCTTCACTTAATAAGTGAGTCTTAAAAGCCTCTGGAACTCCCTGCCCTGGTATGTCCGATCAGCCCCTAATCTGTCCACCTTTAGGAGATCACTTAAAACTCACTTATTATTGGACATACCAGGTCAGGGAGTTCCAGAGGGTGGCATAGGCTCTGGAGAAGTCCTGAAGGCAAGCATGGGAGAAGGTAACAAGGGAGCTAGAGAGCAGGAGGTCCTGGGAGGATCGGAGGGAACGATTTGGGCGATATCTGCAGATGAGGTTGGCAATGTAGATGGGGGCGATATTGTGGATGCTGTGGTTAGCATTTTGAATTTTATACAGTGGGGTAGGGGAAGCCAGTGAAGGGATTGTCAGAGAAGAGCAGCAATTTACAGATCGGTTAGTGAGGTGTATTAGTTTAGCAGTAGCATTCATAATAGACTGAAGGGGGATAGCCTGCGTAAGGGACATTAGGGAGAGAGTTTCAGTTGTCAAGGCGGAAAATAATCAAGGTGTGAATACGTTGCTTTGTGGTGTCATTAGTCAGAAAGGGTCGAATTCTGGAGATGTTGCGATTGTTAGGGCGGCAGGATTACTATACTTTACTATACTATGGCATAGTATATATACAGTATATAGTATACTATATTACTATATTGGATTACTATTACAATACTTTGTAGATCCACGTTTTGCTGCAATTACAGCTGCAAGTCTTTTTGGGGATGTTTCTATCAGCTTTTCACATCTACAGAGTCACATTGTTGCCCATTTTTCTTTGCAAAATAGCTCAAGCTCTGTCAGATTGGATGTAGAGAGTCTGTTTAGCATTGTTGTTCTGCTGCAAGATGAACCTCCACCCCAGTCTCAAGTCTCTTGCAGACTCTAAGGCCGCGTACACACGACCAAATAAATCTGTTCAAATCGTTCTGACAGACCGATTTGATCAGATTTGTCTGCTGGGCTGTTTTGGTTTGATCGCTGTACACACGATCAAACCAAAATCCCCGCCGGCAGACAGCGCGGTGACGTGGCAATGACGTTGACGCCGCCACGTCACCGCACCAGGAAGTAAAACACTTCCGCGCATGCGTCGAATCCATTCGACGCATGTGCGGGCAGATATGTCTGCTGGTTAGCGTACTAACCAGCAGACATGTCGGACGGACGCATTCCCAGCAGACAGATTTTAAAGCATGCTTTAAAATCTGTCTGCTGGAAAAATCTGTCTGTCCGCCCGTACACACGATCGAATCTGTCTGCTGAAACGGTCTGTCAGACCGTTTCCAGCAGATAGATTTGATCGTGTGTACGCAGCCTGACAGGTTTTCTTCTAAGATTGCCCTGTATTTAACTCCATCCATTTTCCCATCAACTCTGACCAGCTTCCCTGTCTCTGCTGAAGACAAGCATCCCCACAACATGACGCTGCCACCACCATGTTTCATGGTGGGGATGGTGTGTTCAGGGTCATGTGCAGTGTTAGTTTTCCGCCAACTAATGCTGTGGATCTCTGCAGCTCCTCCAAAATTACCATGGGCCTATTGGCTACTTCTCTGATTAATGTTCTCCTTGCCCAGCCTGTCAGTTTAAGTGGATGGCCATGTCTTGGTAGGTTTTCAGTTGTCCCATACTCTTTCCATTTTCGGATGATAAATTGAACAGTGCTCCATGAGATGTTCAAAGTTTTGGATTTATTTTATAACCTAACCCTGCTTTAAACTTCTCTGCAACTTTATCCCTTGTGTGTTCCTTGGCCTTAATGATACTGCTTGCTCCCTAAGGTTCTCTAACAAACCTTTGAGGGCTTCCACAGAACAGCTGTATTTATACTGAGGCCCTGTACACACGAGCAAATATATCTGTTCAAATCAAAATCCCCGCTGGCAGACAGCGCGCTGACATGGGGGTGACATGGCGGTGACGTTGACGCCGCCAAGTCACCGCACCAGGAAGTAAATTACTTCCGCGCATGCGTCGAATCCATTCGACGCATGTGCGAGCAGATATGTCTGCTGGTTAGCGTACTAACCAGCAGACATATCTGTCCGATGGGTTTCCAGCAGACAGATTTAAAAGCATGCTTTTAAATCTGTTGGCTGGCCAAATCTGTCTGTTTGCCCGTACACACGATCGAATCTGTCTGCTGAAACGGTCTGGCAGACCGTTCCCAGCAGACAGATTTGATCGTGTGTATGCGGCCTAAGCTTAAATTACACACAGATAGACTCTATTTATTATCTAGGTGACTTCTGAAGGCAATTGGTTCTACTTGATTTTAGTTAGGGGTATCAGAGTAAAGGGGGCTGAATATAAATGCACACAACACTTTTCAGATATTTATTAGTAATACATTTTAAAAAACATTTATCATTTTTTTTTCCCACTTCACAAATATGTGCCACTTTGTGTTGGTCTATCACATAAAAAAAAATGCATTTATGTTTTTGGTTGTAACATGTCAACATGTGAAAAATGTCAAGGGGTATGAATACTTTTTCCAGGCACTGTCAAACCTGTAGTTCTGCCCCTTCTGCAGCTTTATGAAGTCCTACAGTGAGTCAATGGCCCGACTGTGAGTCCTGTAGTCTGTAGTCCTACAGGTGGTGTTGTCATAATGGCTGCAGCCCCATGAGTAAGTATCTGTCCACATGCTCACAGCGGCCTTGCTTTCATTGACCCCCCCCCCATCCTGTACTACTATAAAAGTGTCATAGTAACAACAGTGTTGCGATGATGGTAGCAGTGTTAAAAATTTATGTCAAATTTATGTCAAGTTTTGGAGGAGGGATGAAAACTCCTGTTGGGTTTGGACTGCTATTCGGGGAGATTTCCTCTCACTTTCTGTACTGTTGACAATGGTTTAACCAGACAGAAAGAAATGAAAAACCCGAAACAAAGACACAAACAAGAACTTTACTAAACAAAAGCATTTTGAAATATGTCTGTCTTGTTATTGGAGAATTACCACCACTTCATGTCTGGTAAAACATTGTCAGAAAGATAAGGACAAAGAGAACAATGAAATGTTGTGACCTTTCCACACTCCTTTCAAATCTACTTGCTTCCCAATTAATTTCTAAGTTTTTTTTTACCTTAAAATATGCTACAAAACATTTTTTTTCTTTTTAAATGCCAGTTTAAATAATAGAACGTATTAAATGAGAAGCACGCATTAATATTCTTTTTCAATGTTACATTTTTATTATTATTTGCGTACCAAAAAAAAAGGGAACAGAGAGAAAACAACAATGTACATCTCATAAGCATACGCAACCAAAATGTATAGTGCAAATAAGGAAGCCCCCTGTTTCCATTAATTTTAACTCTTTACTCCCTCACCCTTACCCGCCCTTCTAAACCCTCCCCTTCCCACCCGCCCACCCGGCCCCACACCACTAACCTGTGATTTAATCTAGTCCATTCTCTTCATTGCGTTTTTCCTGATAATTATACAACCAGACAATAAAATCAACGTATAGAAATATAGGACTAAATGCCCGCAACTTTATATAGTACATCCTGTTTCATATAGCCAGGGCTTCCACATCCTCACAAACTTCTTGTCGTTGCCCTGTCTGATGAGTGTCGCTCTTTTGCTCCAGATCATTGAATTTATAGCTTCAACCCAGGATTTTACAATAGGTGGTGTCTGTGCCTGCCACCTCTGTGCGATAACATTTTTTTTTGCATGTAAGAGGCATCTCAATACTGCTTCAGAGGAGCCCGTTGGCACTCTACCCTCCTCAATACTACCCAATAGGCATGCAGTTTCTAAATTAGTTTTAAAAGTTCTATTTATTTTATCTACCACTTCATCCCAATATATAAATAACTTTGGGCATTTCCATAGCATATGCATGAAGTCGCCTGATGCTCTACACCTTAGGCACTCATCATTTGGTATCCGCCCTAGTTTAAACATCCTCTTTGGGGTATAATAGACTGTGCAAAAAGAACAGATGGGCTACTCTCTGAGACCAGGAGATTGAAACCAGTACTCCCCGCCTCAGAATCGCATTCCACTGCTCTAAAGTCATTTGACCTACATCTCTCTCCCATCCTATCCTACTCTTAATAGGGCCTGATCTGCGTATTGTTTAAACTCCTATTGTAGAGTATAGTTCAGAGATCAGGCCTTTGGTGGTATTTAGAGAGATTATTTTAAGTAGGGTGGGAGTCTGGGTCCATACAATTGCTTTTGACCCAAACTGGGCTTGGATGGCATGCCAAATCTGGAGATATTTATAGAATGAGTTATTAGCTATTCTAAACTCCTGAAAAAGATTTCATATGTTCACCATCATATAGTTGAATTGACCGATTAATACCCTGTCTCTTCCATTCTTTAGGTCTCTCAATTTCTTTTAATTCCCCTAGATTTTTTTTGAACCAGAGCGGGGTAAGCGCCGTTACTCCCCTATATCCCAATAGTACATTTGTCACCTGCCACACTTTGCAAATATGTTTTATAGTCGGGCTTCTTTGAATAAATGAATCTGCCTCAAGTGCTTCCACCAGTATCCTATGCGGTGCCCCTGTTAACTTTAAACTGCTAGAATTCCCTCTTCCCTTTACTCCGCAATACCCAAGGTGTTGTAGCTGCGATGCTAGAAAGTATGTTTTTGGCTGTGGGACTGCCATGCCCCCCTCTTTGAATGGCAGCTGCATAGTCTGGAGACAAATCCTAGCTTGTTCTTTTCTTCCAAATTAACTCTCTAAAGAGGGATTCTATCCTTTTAAACCATTTTTGGTCTATCCAATTTGGCAAATTATGGAGAATATAAAGTATCTGGGGCAGCCTTATCATCTTTATTAAGTTGCATTGCCCTTCTATAATGTCTACTCCAGACATCTATTTTCTGTTCCCATTTAATCAATAGAGGAATTAAATTGTTCTTAACAAAATGCATTAATATCCTTAATGCCACTTTTTTCAGCACAGCTGTTCATGAATATACACCCAGAGGAGTTGTTATTCTTCCCACTAATTATTCATTGCACATACATAATGCCACATTTGGATGTTGCTGTAATCCAATTAATTGATAAATGGTGGTAGAATATGTGAGTAGGGATGAACAACTGTAAATGTCTTCATGGCCAGTATGAAAAACATTGATTTTTCAAAATATTGATTAGCAGAGATGTTTTTAGTATTGCTCCTGAAACACTTTTCAAAACAATTCAGATAACACTGTGTGAACATTTTTGTCCTAAGAGTTAGAAGTGTATCTGTAGGGTGCATGTGCGGGGCTCTCTTATGACTGCTTTCTGAATGAGCTACGTATTACTCTGGAACAAATAAGACTTTATATTCTGCAGGATGTTATCAACTCTTCTGGCCACCAAACAAAAAATGTATAGCTCAAGGAGACTGAGTATGGGGCCCTTCAAGTGCTTGCAAATTGGGAATATCCAGCACCAAAAACATATACTGTAAGGGGCCTTAACCCACACACCGGCCAAGATGGCATCTGCGGCCTCTTCGATCAATATCCATGGACTATCTTTGGAGCATTACTCTGAAGAATCTTTGAATGCCATAATTATCTGCTCACTTCTACAAATGCATGGTGAGGAACCCACACATGATCTCCTGAGACAATTCAATAGCATGTTTTAGAGGACACTGGACAAAATTTCCCAAAAAATAACTCAACAACTCATGCAGGAGTTCAGGGATATCAGGGAATGAACACTGGCACTGGAAATTCACTGCAATAATATTACCACAGTTCTTGGCAGGCATGTCAAGGACAATTTCCAAGATCTACCACTACCTTGAGGACCCTGAGAACTGTAAAATAAATTGTGGAAGATGTCCTCAATAGAGACCTCCTAGAATCAATTGAAGATTTGCACTAATCTGTGATTCGTGAATCAGCGTATCTTACTAATTTGCATATTTAACATGGGTACCACGAATGCATCAAGCGCAACTATGCGCCCACGATACGCAGGCGTAGGCAAGTTAAGTCGGGTGGCTAAAGCCAAATTTTTCGACGTATCTAGCTTGGGGAATCGGCGCAGAGATACGACGGCGCACATTTGTATTTATGATGGCGTATCTCTAGATACGTCGGCATAAGTCTTACGTGAATCCGGGCCATTAGAATTGACCGCCGCCACCAAGAGAGGAGGCGAGAAAAAACTACGTCTGTGGCGAACTATATACCTCCCTTGCTACATGACCATTTCACCGCCAGTGCCAGTTCAGTGGAAGAACCTATGCAGGTAGGCTCCACCCGGTTATCTGCCCAGGAACACACACGCCTGTGTAACACGGGACTCTGCTTATATTGTGGCCTCAGGGGTCATATGCTCCGTTCGTGCCCTACACGTTCGGGAAACTCCAGGATCTAGGTGATTATGGGGAGGTCACTTTAGGTCTGCTTTCATCTCCCCAGGGGGACAATCGTATGCTTTTACCCGCTGTTATTCACTTTGGGACAGGGACTCATGAACTGCTGGCCTTGGTAGAATTTGGAGCTGCTAAGAACTTTATTGATAAGACTCTGATTACCTCTTTGTCCCTGGAAACTCATGTGCTAGATTGCCCAGTCTGCCTGATTTCTGTGGATAATCGGCCTCTCACACAAAATCTAGTGCTTTAGTCCACCAACCCCTTTCAGTTACTAATTGGGGCCTTGCACTGGGAGAAGATTTCATGTCTTGTCATTGACTCTTCATCCACTCCTTTGATCCTAGGCCTTCCTTGGCTTCAGAAGCACAATCCCGTAATTGACTGGCAAACAGGAAATATTCTGTCTTGGTCCAATCAGTGCAAAAAGGATTGCATCCAGCACCCTGTTCGACTTGCTACCTGTCAAGTGGGAATGGAACAGATTCCGCTTTGTTATAAGGACTTTCAGGATGTGTTTTCTAATGCCTTGTCATGTCTTTCAGGTCTCAGGAATGCACCAGCTGTCTTTCAAAACTTTATGAATGACATTTTCCGTGACCTGTTAGATCGCTTCATGCTTGTATACTTAGATGATATTTTGATATACTCTCCCAATCTTGAAACACATCAGAGGCTTGTCCGCTCAGTATTGGCCCGATAAAAGTCTTATTCCCTTTTTGTTAAGCCCGAAAAAAAATTATTTCATGTCAAACAAGTACCTTTCCTGGGCTACCTAATCTCTGACACAGGCCTAACAATGGATCCAGCTAAGATTCAAGACATTTTATACTGGGCATCACCTTCAGACCTGAAAGCATTTCAGCGCTTCCCGGGCTTTGCAAATTTCTATCGGAACTTTGCTATCATTGCACATCCCAACACTTCTCTCGCCAGGAAGTCTTAGACTAAGTTTAAATGGTCTACTGAAGCCCAAGCGGCCTTTACTCAGTTGAAGAAAGCCTATACCTCTGCACCAATTCTACGCCATCCTGTTCCTGAGCTGCCTTTTATTGTGGAGGTAGATGCATCTGAAGTAGGGGTGGGGGCGCTTCTGTCACAAAAAGATCCTGTAAATTCTGCTATCCACCCCTGTGCCTTCCTGTCCCATAAATATTCCCCAGCAGAGCGCAATTATGATATAGGCAACAGAGAACTGTTAGCCATAAAGCTAGCTTTGGAGGAATGGAGACATTGGCTGGAGGGAGATCGCTATCCATTCATAGTTCTGACTGACCACAAAAACCTTGAATACATCCGTTCTGCTAAAAGACTGAACTCACGTCAAGCCAGGTGGTCATTGTTCTTCTCCAGATTTGACTTTACAAATTCTTATTTACCAGGGCCAAAAAACATTAAGGCTGACGCCTTGTCTCGCAGATTTTTATCAGAGTCTCCACCTCCGCTTCTTCCACAACCCATTATCTCTGAGGATAGGATTTTGGCTTTCACCCAGACTGACATCTCTGAGGCCTTGTTACCTGCACAGGCTGAAGCCCCTTCCTCCACTCCCTCTGGTATGCTTTTTGTGCCCCTGCTCTTCGTTTGCAGGTATTGCAGCAGGTACATGCATCAAAACCTGCAGCGCATCTAGGGTGTAGACAAACTTATGAGATTATCTCTTTCAACCACTGGTGACCATCAATTAGTCTTTGTCCAGGCTTGTGAAGTTTGTGCCAGAAGCAAGGGCAGTACCTCTAAGCTGCCCGGTATTCTACATCCTATACCAATACCTACCTGTCCATGGACCCATTTCTCTATGGACTCTATCACTGACTTGCCTCCGTCCCAGGGATGCTCCACTATCTGGGTGGTGGTAGACAGGTTCAGTAAGATGTCCCACTTTGTTCCACTTTCTAAACTGCCATCTGCTAAAGAACTGGCATCTTTATTCATTAAACATGTTTTCAGGCTCCATGGGGCACCAATTAACATTGTCTCAGACTGTTGCTCTCAGTTTATCGCCCAGTTTTGGAAGGCCCTTTGCTCTCAGCTGGGGATTAAGTTATCGTATTCTTCGGCATATCATCTTGAGACAAATGGCCAAACAGAAAGGACTAATCAGACTCTAGAGAAGATGGTACGTTGTCTGATGGCCAATAATGAGGTGGAGTGGGTCAACATCCTTCCATGGGCAGAGTTTGCCTTTAATAATTGTGCCAGCTCATCTACAGGGACCTCTCCTTTCTTCTGTGTTTACGGGTTGCATCCTTGTGTGTGCTCCTTTGATCTTCCACCCTCTGATGTTCCAGATGCCAACACCGTGATTGAAAATGTCTCCAAAATCTGGTCTGATGTTAATCGTGCTATTTCTCGCTCTGTGCAGGCTTTTAAGAAAACGACTGACAAGAGGCGCTCAAAGGCTCCAGGATATAAAGTTGGTGACAAAGTGTGGCTATCATCTAGGAATCTGTCCCTGCATGTTCCATCCAAAAAACTTGGCCCAAAATTCATCGGGCCCTATGAAATTTCGGAGATTGTTAATCCTGTGTCCTATAGATTAAAACTTCCCCCGTCCATGCGCATTCCAAACGTCTTTCATGTTTCATTGTTGGAAACCTGTTCATTCCAGCCTCCAAGTAAATTAACCAGAACCTGTGGATGTGTTGGATAGTCAGGAATATGAAGTGGCATTTATTCTTGATTCCAGATGAGTACGCAATTCCTTACAATATCTCGTTCATTGGAAAGGTTTCGGCCCAGAGGATCGATACTGGGTTCCAGCTTGTGATCTTCATGCTGACCGCCTTAAGAAGAAGTTCCATCTTCAATATCCAAGTAAGCCTGGGGGTGCAGGAGCAACCCCTCGCAAAATGGGGGGTACTGTCAGTACTAGGATTCATTTAGGACCCAGCACAACTCACCTGACACAGCCTTTGCCTGGGAAACAACAGTGATTGGCCAGCTCAACTTTACATCACCTGTATCATCATGCAATCAGTGCTTGTGATAGAGTTACCTTTGTTTGCCACTGTGTGAATCAGCCTGACATTCTGCTCTGTGTATTTCGTGTATGACCCAGCTCGTTTGATCCTGTTTGTTCGCTTCCCATTCGGTACCGTTTGAACTCTGATCTACCCGTGTATGACCCAGCTTGCCTAGACTACGCTTTGCCTGATTCTCCTGTAGTGCATCCAATTGCAGCGGTGAACTACAAACACCAGAAAACATCCATCTGCAGCGGTGAACTACAAACACCAGCAAACATCCATCTGCAGCAGTGAACTATAAACACCAGAAAACATCCATCTGCAGTGGTGAACTACAAGTCCCAGCTAACCTGCTCATCTCAGACCTGCTCATGGTACGTGCTCTTGTTCTTGAAGTGTTTACATAGTTAGCACACCTGAACTGTTATCTGCTCCTAGCCTGACATTATCACGAGCCATACATAAAAGGGAAACCCCTCATGGATCCTGAGCAGGCTCAGTTGTTTGCACAGGAACTTTGCCGTTTATCCCATCAAGTTCAGGAAATGGCCACAGAGCTCACCAATTTGCAATCTCCTACTACAACGGTTACAAAAACTTTATCTGAACCAAAAATTCCTTTGCCTAACCGGTTTTCTGGTGACCATAAAGGGTTTTGCAACTTTAAAAACAGCTGCAAATTATATTTCAAGTAAAGGCCATCCTCGTCTGGCTCTGAAACTCAGAGAGTTCAAATCATTATCTCTCTGCTACAGGTTGACCCCCAGGCTTGGGCCTTTAACCTTGAACCAAACCACCCAGCCCTGCTAACAGTAGATGCCTTCTTTGAAGCCCTCAGTTTGCTGTATGATAATCCAGATCGTGCTGCTACTGCATAATCAACCCTGCGTAACTTAAAGCAAGGAACTACCGCAGCTTAAATGTATTGCTCAGAGTTTCGCAAGTGGGCCCGGAATCTGGCTGGAATGATGCAGCTCTCCACAGCCAGTTTAGAATAGGTCTTTCAGATGCAATAAAGGATGCTCTGGTCAACTTCTCCTACCCAGCCTCACTGTATTTCGTGTATGACCCGGCTCGTTTGACCCTGTTTGTTCGCTTCTGATTCGGTACCGTTTGAACTCTGATCTACCTGTGTATGACCCAGCTTGCCTAGACTACGCTTTGCCTGATTCTCCTGTAGTACATCCATCTGCAGCGGTGAACTACAAACACCAGCAAACATCCATCTGCAGTGGTGAACTACAAACACCAGCAAACATTCATCTGCAGCGATGAACTAAAAACACTAGCAAACATCCATCTGCAGCAGTGAACTACAAGTCCCAGCTGACCTGCTCATGGTATGTGCTCTTGTTTTTGAACTGTTTACATAGTTAGCACACCTGAACTGTTAGCCTGACAGATCAGGGAGCGATCCAGTCAACAATATACTGTAGATTAGAAACAGAGCAGCATAGGTGCAAGGATTAGCAACAAAGTAATACGTAACAAGAGGCCCATTCACCCTGTGATTGCTCTATTTGTGTTGAAGTGCAGAGAGAGTGGCCATGGACGCCACCAGAGGTCATCCTTCTTGGTGGGTCGATTACCTGGCTATGTGGCTTATGGATCCCTGAGATCTTTCTGTAATCCTCTCTGGCCATGCTGACATCTACCTCTCTGCACAGTGGGCTGCATACAGTTTTTTCGGTGTAAGTGATCCTATGTTTTGTAAATAAATTTGCTAATCCCTGCACCCTTGCATTTTGCCCTGTCTTGCAATGGGACTGTGCTGGAATATCCACCCAACACAGTTCCACTGCACTTGGTGTGAACATACCCTCAATTGTATACTGTATGTAACTGACCAAAAGGGAGTTATAAGGCTAATGCCCTGTACACACGATTTGAATTTCCGATGGGATAAAATCCGATGGAATTTTCCATCGGAATTCAGTTCAAGCTGTCTTGCATACATACTGTCAGACCAAATTCCGACCGTCCAAAACGCGGTGACGTACAACACTACGACGAGACGAGAAAATTGAAGTTCTATGCTTCCGAGCATGTGTCGACTTGATTCTGAGCATGCACAGTTTTTTTTCCGTCGGTGGTCCACACAGACGATTGGAATTTCCGATAGGATTCTTTTTTATCGTAAAAAAAGGAAGTGACTTTTTTCATCGGAAATTCCAATTGTGTGTACAAGGCATTAGTGTTTACATACATTTTTCTTTTTACAGATATAACATAAACTAGATCCTAGAGATTGACAGCTTACACTACATTAAACTAACTTGAGTTTGCATTCTTTATATTGTTTTGACACAAAAAAGCGATATTCATACAGTTGGTTTTTAGTATATTACTTCCATAGTATCCTATACAATATTTAACCACTTTAGACCTGGATCAAAATGCTGCTAAAGGACCTTGCCCCTTTTTGCGATTCTGCACTGCATCGCTTTAACTGACAATTGCGCGGTCGTGCAACGTTGCTCCCAAACAAAATTGGTGTCCTTTTTTACCCATAAATAGAGCTTTCTTTTGGTGGTATTTGATCACCTCTGCAGTTTTTATTTTTTGCGCTATAAACAAAAATAGAGCGACAATTTTGAAAAAAATGCAATATTTTTTACTTTTTGCTATTATAAATATCCCCCAAAAATATATAAAAAAAAAATTTCCTCAGTTTAGGCCGATACGTATTTTTCTACCTATTTTTGGTAAAAAAAATTGCAATAAGTGTTTATCGGTTGGTTTGAGCAAAACGTATAGCGTTAACAAAATAGGGGATAGTTTTATTGCATTTTTATTAATTCTTTTTTTTAATACTAATAATGGCGGCGATCAGCGATTTTTTTCATGACTGCGACATTATGGCAGACACTTCGGACAATTTTGACACATTTTTGGGACAATTGTCATTTTCACAGCAAAAAATGCATTTAAATTGCATTGTTTATTTTGAAAATGACATTTTCAGTTTGGGAGTTAACCACAAGGGGCGCTGTAGGAGTAATGTGTTCCCTAATGTGTGTTTACAACTGTAGGGGGTGTGGCTGTAGGTGTGATGTCATCGATTGTGATTCCCTGTATAAGGGATCACGCGATCGATGACGCCGCCACAGTGAAGGACGGGGAAACCGTGTTTACAGACGGCTTTCCCCATTCTTCAGCTCCGGGGACCGATCGCCACACTCCAGTGATGATCGGGTCCCAGAGTCCCACGCGCCTGTGACCCACGGCTGGGTACTAGTACAGGCCGTACCTGTACATATATGTGCCCAGCCGTGCCATTCTGCCGACGTATATGTGCAGGAGGCGGTCCTTAAGTGGTTAATAAAGCAAGTAGCAAAGTGCAGTAACACATAATAATCAATCAGCAATCGTTTTCCAATGTTTTGATTGCACTAAACTAATAAAAGGCAAAAGCTTTTAATTACTGCCATCATTCTCTATATTATAGAAATATATACCTGTATTCCATCTAACATCTACCGATTTCCAAAGATGCCTAATAAATCTTTGTTACACTTCCACCAACTGATTAGTAAAAGCAGGAAAGTTATTAACAGATTTCCATATATAGATCACAATAAATGACAAAAAAAGTGAAAGAAATGCATGCTAATGCATTCCAGCTCAATTAGCTCTTTATCTGCAGCTTTGTAATTGGGACCTATTGAATTTGTGACATCATCCTTCTTTCTTTGCCGACAGAGCTTTTTCTCAGGATCAAAGAGCCAACCATTAAATAGACTCAATGAGCAGACATTTTCAATGGCCAACCTCAAGTGCTTTATTTTGTGCCTTTTTTTCCCCTGGTATGTATTTAAAATAATAGCCATAGAAAATTTTATAGAGAAAATTCCTAAATCAAGTACATTTTATGATGATGAGGGGGAGGATGTTCCTTTTCATTTTCCAACAGCTGAAAAACAGAATCACAAATGTAGAGCATGGCAACTAAGTTGATTATGACATTAAAGTGACTCTGTCAATAAAAGTAAAGTAATGAAATGTGAAACCCCATAAAGAAAAAAATTAATGCTCGCTTCTCCTACTGCCTGCACCACCAGTCACTGCTCTATTTATGAGAAAAGGTCCAGTGAAAAATCTTAGGGAACTGACACTTGCAGGAGTGTTGATCTGGTTACTTCGCTAACTGCTTTGGTTCCTCGGGCCAACTCTTATGTCACTATTGTGTCCTGCGTTGATGTAAATGTTGCACTATCCTGGCAAATGGCTGTCCTACTCCTGCACAGCCAGGCAATATGCATCCTCTGCTTACATCCAGATACAAGAAGTCAGTCCCTTGGCTTTGTTTTTGTTTTATTAGGGGTAACAACTTGGATGGGTGAAGGGATTCATGAGATGCCCAACTTGAATCAAGAACAATAACAGGGGACAACTTTTTTCCTCTGTACAAAAGATCCTGCACTGCTTTCCTTCCTGTACAGTATATACACACAGTGGATTTAGTAGCAAAGGTCCATTACAGACTTGGAGCTCTCAGCCCCTCTTAGAAATAGCACAAAAACTTGAGACAAACAGCATGCATACGTTTATCTTCTCCTTATGTAAATCTCACAGCTACACTGCTTGCAGGCATTACCAGCCCTCCTGGCTGATTTGAAGATCTCATAGGGCAAGGTAAAAATAGGGTTAAAGCAGAGTTCCACCCTTAAAACCACTTTCTTTCATCCCATCCAGCTTTTTTCGGAGGGCATGACACGGCTATATACGGCGCCTGCGCAGTCAGCTTCTGGGTCTGTGCGTAGGGGCCGAGAAGAGCCAAACGCTAGTCGGCTGTTTCCGGAAGGCGTGACGCCTTATAGCGGCGACATACACCGCGATGCGCCCAAAATTAAATGATCTATTATAAAGTAAGTACATGGATTAAAAAAAAAAAAAACAGCATATTGGCGCTGGCGCCAGTATGCTGGATGGGATGAAAGAAAGTGGTTTTAAGGGTGGAACTCCGCTTTAAGCACAACACTGTCCTTTCAGAAAGCTTACTACATGTGGCAGTCTCCCCCCCTATGAATGTCTCTGCATGTGCTGTTTTACTCACACTGTCCTCCTTGCTCCCATTGCTTTTCAGGCAAGATTCCATGTCAAACAGCTCTGCTGAATAAATCCCCTTGAGCCAGACTGAAAGCCCAGCCTAGGAGAACAGTCCTAGGCCACCGACAGTCTCCTCAGCACTCCATCTTCCAGCCGACTCCTCTACTGGCATGACTCATTTATATGTAAGGGCTGGCTCAGCCATCCTGCCCAGCCCACTGCATGGGGATTGACCAAGTTCTCCTAAGTATGCAGATCAACCCTCTTGGCTTCCACCCACTAACTTTGAGAAGTTTCTCCAAATTTTCAGAATCAGGGGGAGGCACCAGAGGCCTGCCTGTATGAGTCATCCAGCCTGAACTGCTATAAAACCTTACCCAGATTTCAGACTCACATTTACCATGAGCCTAATACATTGGCCTGTACAACAATAGCACACGAGAGGGTGCTACATAAGGATTGTGGTCAAAATTCTATTAATTTCTATGAATTTCTATTCTGCAATAGAGAAAATTGAGTACTGTCCGTTTTTTATTTGCACTAACATACAATTTTTCAGGACAAGCTTTTGGGGTGTTACCTCTTCTTCAAGGTCCAAGGGGCATTCTGCAATGCAACAATAGGCGGCCTCTCTGCAGACATGAATGGGCTTTCTCCACACACATGCAGAAACTTCATGAGCAGCTGAGATAGTTTCCAAAGGTAGCTGGCTGTTTTCAGATGCCACACAGCATGGATCTGCCATTATCATAATAAGGGGAGCATAAAGCTGGCCATGCACTGTTCAAAATTCACATGATTCTTGCTGAATCTGCCAAAATTCCAGCTGTGGGTCACCTTGTCGACACCACTTGGTTCAACCTTTGTAGAAAGAGCCAGGTGGAAAATTGTCAACTGAACAGAGAGTGCATCCAATTAGATTCAGGTATTTAGCAGCCAGGGTTCCTGCCAGATGCTGAATAGAATAGCCCACAGAAGAGTTTCCTTCATCCATGCAAAAAATAAAAATCTATTAGATTTCTTTCATTCATACCTTGAGCTGAAGGAGAGCAATCTTTGCATTGTATTTTCTAGCTTAAAATCTGCTCAGTTATTTAAAGGATTATTGCATGAAAGTACAGTTATCCTTTAAATAAAAGATGTGTGCATGCAGCCCCCGAGAGGTGCCTGCATTAAAATTCCTTTACTGGATTACCGATTACAAAGGTTTGCTTTAATAAAGAAGAAGATGCATGTTAGATATTTTACATTATATTGTGACCTTCAGTAATGCTATAAAAATAATGTATTACAGTCTTGACCTGCTTTACACAGTGTTCTGTGATTTATGAAGCTATTTTATAATTATATTGTGAGTTTTTGTTGGTTTTAATCTTTCAGCTAATAACAAAATTACACACACACATTTGTGATTCTTGTTAATAAGCAGATGATATTTTTCCATGCTATGTTATTTCAATGAAATTAATATAGTACTATTGTTTTTGGTATTTTTAATATTTTAGGTTATGGGAGAGTTCAGTTTAATTGACATCCTGTTAGGTTTAGTTAATTATAATAATTCTATAACCCTTCTGCACCTTATCACCATTTCTGGAATTGCATTTTATGACATTAATAGTCTGTGAGGCCATCAATGTTTGTGGTTTTTATGCTCATAATTATTATAGAAAGGTGGCGCCTTGTGACAAAAACCAAACATAACCTTTCCCAGCACAAATGAGGCTTCTTGTGAAAATCAGTTATTTGTGTCACATAACAATAACCGTATTGAAGTTATACACTGCTCAAAAAAATGAAAGGAACACTTTTGAATCAGAACTCCTGGCATATTGATCTGGTCAGTTAAGTAGCAGAGGGGGAGGGGTGTATACAGAGGGGGTTGTTAATCAGTTTCAGCTGCTTTGCTGTTAATTGAAATTAACAACAGGTGCACTAGATGGGCAACAGTGAGACGACCTCCAAAACAGGAATGTTTTTTCAGGTGGAGGTGTCTGACATTTTTTTCCCTACTTATCTTTTCTGACTGTTTTTCACTAGATTTGCATCTGGCTAAGGTCCGTGTCACTACTGGTAGCACAAGGCGATACTTGGACCCTATAAAGGTTGGACAGGAAGTCCAACTCCTCCAGGATTTAACATCAATATGTATCATTGCTAGAAGGTTTGCCGTGTCTCCCAGCACAGTCTCAAGAGCATGGAGGAGATTTCAGGAGACATGCAGTTACTCTAGGAGAGCTGGAGAGAGTCGTAGAAGGTCCTTAACCCAACAGCAGGACTGGTATCTGCTCCTTTGTGCAAGGAGGAACAGGATGAGCACAGCCAGAGCCCTACAAAATGACCTCCAACAATCAGAAACAGACTTCGTGGGGGTGGCCTGAGGGCCTGACGACTTCTAGTGTGCTCTGTGCTCACTGCCGGACACTGTGGAGCTTGATTGACATTTTCCATTGAACACCCGAATTGGTAGGTCCGCCACTAGTGCCCCATGCTTTTCAAAGATGAGAGCAGGTTTACCCTGAGCATATCTGACAGACATGAAAGGGTCTGGAGAAGCCGCGGAGAACTTTATGCTGCCTGTAACATCATTCAGCATACCAGTTTGGTGGTGGGTCAGTGATGATCTGGGGAGGCATATCCATGGAGGGACACATAGACCTCTATAGGCTACACAATGGCACTCTGACTGCCATTCGGTATCAGGATCTAATACTTGGACCCATTGTCAGACCCTACACTGGTGCAATAGATCCTGGGTTTCTCCTGGTGCACGAGAATGCCCGGCCTCATGTGGCGAGAGCAAGCAGCCAGTTCCTGGAGGATGAAGAAATTGATACCATTAAATGGCCTCCACGCTCACCTGACCTAAATACAAAAGAACACCTCTGGGACATTATGTTTCGGTCAATCCGATGCCGCCAGGTTGCACCTCAGTCTGTTCAGGAGCTCAGTGATGCTCTGGTCCAGATCTGGAAGGAAATACCCCAAGACTCCATCTGTTATCTCATTAGGAGCATGCCCTGATGTTGATAAAGGTGCTTCTTTTAATATTTTCTATCAAGATGTGCATATTCTTCAAATGGCTAACTCAAAATGGTGTATTTTTTGTTTAATTGTGCGATTACATGGCTTAGGCAGTATTTTATAATAGTTTGGGATAAACAATGTTTTAATAAGACTTCAGTAGCTGTGGTGGTAACTGTTTAACGTGGTGGTTACACCAAAGTCACGCATCTGTACTCTGTGGTGACAAATAGATGCCAAAAGCATGCAAGATCTTTTCACACAAACAGATGATATGTTAGCTTGATCATCTAGACTGCAACATATAAGCTCCAGTATTATGGTGATATCAGCATGTCGCATAGGTTGGCTGTATGAATATGGCAACATAAGGTTCACATGACAAAGCGTTAACACCAGTCTAAGGCTTTGCATTTTCATTCATGTGACTGTATTTTTTTATTTCATTTATTGAAAATAGGGACACTCATCCTGGTGTGTTCACTTGGTGTGCTTCTTCTCTCTCTCTCTCCATAATTTTGAAGCCCTGTGTGCATACCTTCCTATACGTTGCACTTATGTATGCAGGTTGTTATTGATGTGTGTCTGGGCATCCAGGTTAAAAAATGCTTCCTTAAAGCGGATTTCCAGCCTGTAGCCAATTCGTTCTTCAGCTGTGGGTGCAGGCACCAGCATCTTCACTAAGGGAAATAGTAAGTGAAGCCTTGTGTAGCTCCCAGAAGGCAGCTGGGGGAAGGAGGAGGGGCCATAAATGTTGTACATCACAGCGATTGTTGTGTGACCATCTTATCTGGAAGTGGGAGTGGGTACGTGGTTTTGACAGGTATCTGCTCCCCCCCAAAAAGTGCAAAATGTGAGAATGAAGAGGTGGAAGGTGCGAACAAGCGGAACTTCCCTTTTGGGTGAAACTGCGCTTTATTGTATGGTACTGTGTGTTCTTACTTGTTGAATGCTCCTGCAAATAGATCAATCTGAGAGGCACATTTTTAACTCATTTACCTGGATTTGTAATCTGCTATTCTGCTATTCAATATAGAAGAAAAAAACTGAATGCTTAGTTGATTTTGTTACTTTATACTCTTTACCTGCTGGCTTCAAGTAAAAAACATTGAACAGATATTGAACCTTTATAAACATGTATTAATAAATAAAAATACAAATAAATAGAAAATTCATATTCATTATATTAATATCTATTATGATAATACTGACTTAAATATATCTCAATCTAACAATTACTTTTTGTTTTCTTCTTTTTGGTCTATGTACCTGTACATATTCTTGTGTGGCACAGGTACATACATAATATATTTGTCCTGTGGACCAGTGCTGCTGGCTGATGAACTTGTACATGGAGATCTTGATAAACAATTAATCCAATCTGAGTTTAGGACAAGCTGTAGTCCACCAAATACTGTATCTAATTTTTGGATATGGACATAATGATTAGAGAGGGTGGTATGGTATCGACACCCATTCATAAAAAAAAAAACAACAGCTGGTAAACCCATATTAAATACCAGGAAACTCAACACTATCAAGGTATGTTAGTTATCTTTATTGAAAAATACTAATAACTTTCTAGTGATGACCCCATACAAAAATATATAATGAATTTGCAGGTGCTATTCTTTAGATGCTCAATGTAAATATGAAATAAACTTGTTATAGGTCACAACAAATGCACTTTTATGGTTGACCTTTGTAGACACACGGGGATCTGTAGATACAACTATTGTAACTAAGGGTCAGTGATGAGACCAACATTTTCTTACCTAATGGTGTAACTCTTAAACCAAAACATGATGTATCTCCTAACACCACTGGCATTGTATATTTTATGCTATGCCAATGTGGAGTTTTGTTTTTTCTTCGGAGAGAAAGCCATTAGTGAACATTAGTGCCATTAGGGGCCTCAGGCGTAATGTTGACACCTCATGTAATCACCTTTGTTGCCTTTGATTATATACATAGAACTTTGATGGTTCTGCTTTTAAATGAGAGACACTTTGAATGCATGTACTACATGCTACTCAAACATCTGGCCTTAACAGACTTGTATGGTGGTATATAAAGAAGATAAATCTAAAAAGGCTGTAACTATTGCATTACAGAGGATATATTTGTGCTTCATGTAGATAATTGTACAATGCATTTTATGTGGTTTTATGTGGGTACATCACACATTTTGGTCTAAAAACTAATCTCATCATCTATTGTATTATCGTAATGTACTTTCAGAATCAATAAGGTATAATCTTTAGCAAAAAACAAAAAAGTTCAGTTTTGTGTTTGTTTCCTGGTGATATTGCCTCCCCTTGTCAGTTTTGATTGTGCTGTGTACCTGGACTAGTGACCGACCTGACAGGGTTAGATTGTCCAATAGCAGACCCAAGACAGGTATCTGAGAATGGGTGAACTCTGTATGCGTTGACACTGCCCCTCTCCTCTTTCCACAGAATAACAGCCCCTGTGACATTTCCTATTTGGAGGAGCAATGTGTATGCATTGGGTCCATTGTAACACCACAATGACATCTCAATGTGCTTCAACTATGGAATGGTGAGGTCTGGTGTTTGGGGATATAAAGGGGAGGCAGGGCAATCCCCTGTTTCTATATTGGGAATAATTGCCATACCTTATAGAGGGGAAACTGCTGCAGGGAAAAAATGTTAATAGGAGACTGACAAGTTACTATTTAGACTGAATTACTCTTTGGATTGTTTTACTGCAACAATATTGCTTCTTTTTAAGTCTCTGCTGACTGTTATTCGGCAAGAGCAGTTTTCCATTCGGTTAGTTGTTTTGTCTTATGCCGCGTACACATGATAGGTTCGTCTGATGAAAACAGTCTGATGGACCGTTTTCATCAGACGAACCGATCGTGTGTGGGCCCCATCGTTTTTTTATCCAGCAGTGAAAAAACTAGGAACTTGTTTTAAAATGATCTGATGGTTAAAAAAAACGATAGAAAAAAATGATCGTCTGTAGGCACGTCCATCGTTTAAAATTCCAAGCATGCTCAGAATCAAGTCGACGCATGCTTGGAAGCATTGAACTTAATTTTTCTCAGCACGTCGTCGTGTTTTACGTCACTGCGTTCTGACACAATCGTTTTTTTAACTGATGGTGTGTAGGCAAGACTGATAAAAGTCAGCTTCATCGGATATCTGATGAAAAAATCCATCAGACCGTTTTCATCGGATGAACCGATCGTGTGTACAGGGCATACGAGTTTGTGGATGGTCTTGCCTTCCATTTGCTTCTAAGAAACACCCAACTGAGATTACAGTGTTTACATACTTGGTTCACCCAGTAAATTTGGAAAAATGGATTACAGATATTGTTTTATTTTGAAATGTATATATTTATATTTACCAGCAGAATTTTAAGGTAATATCAATGATGATTGGACTTTAGTCTTATTATATTTTAATCTTCTTGTAGCATTTCATAAATGGGTTATATATCTCAGGGAAAAGTATGCCCAGTTGAATCTACCAGCTTCTCTCGAGCCCTGCTTTAATAAAGGGTATTACATGGTAATTATACTTTTTTTTTTTAAGTCTGATGAGATACTGTTATTTTTTATTACTGTATTTCATGGGATCATGGATCAACCCTGATTGATCTGTCTCTTTCTATAGAAAATTAAAAGAACTCATTTAATCCAATTTTAAAGTCTTGTTTAAATAATATATGCTTGTAGTTCCTTTTAATGTCCTATTTGCATTAGCATATGTTGTTTAGCAGGAACACTCCTAACTTTAATATTTATAGATCAACAATAATTGTGCTGTCTTGTTATCATTAGGTAGTGTAACTTTTGGATTATTCACAAAAATAATACTATAATCTTCTATCTTTCTTCGCAAGTCACGGCACCATGAGCTGTGGACCTTAGTCCCGCATTGTCCTGAAATAACTAACCCCTTGGCAGGAATAATTTGATTTGTAATATGTTTTTTTTTTGTACTTTAAGTATATAGCTGTAAGACGATAAGCAAGTGTGTTTACAATCAACTCTCACTATTTATAACATATGCGCAATGTAATAGTAATCAGTAAATATGATTTATAATTACATTTATTTCATTATACAAATAAACACACTAATGTCGCGTACACATGATTGGAAATTCCGACAACAAACGTCCGATGTGAGATTTTGGTCGGAAATTCTGACCGTCTGTACTCTGTCGGAATTTCCGCCAACAAAAGATTGAGAGCATGTTCTCTATGTTTCCGTTGGAAAAAGTTCCCATCGGAAAATCAGCTTGTCTGTATGCAATTCTGACGTGCAAAAAAACACGCATGCCTAGAATCAAGCAGAAGAGCCGAACTGCCCATTGAACTTCATTGATCTCAGCTCATCGTAAGTCTTGTACGTCACCGCATTCTTGACGTTTGGAATTTCCGACAAGATTTGTGTGGCGGTGTGTATGCAACACAAGTTTTGAGCCAACATTCCGTCAGAAAAAATTCATGGTTTTCTTGTCGAAATTTCCGATCGTGTGTATGCAGCATTACAGTATACAAATGGAAGCTGACGTGTGGGTTACAACATTTAACCATTGTATTAAAAGCATTTACAAAAACATATTATATATAATATTCAAAATTTGCAAAGCTTTCAACACAACCTTCAGGGCTAAAAATAACTGGAATGTAGAAAGTAAAGGTAAAAGAAAGTCATGCTGAACTGAACTGAATACTCACTGCTGATGTGCAAATTGGCAAGATTAGCCAAACTGTGCCTAATCTCAAAGTGGAAAACCTAAATGCAATACCTTAAGATTAGAGTATTTAATATACCATATACCTGAGAGGAAATAATATAACTACCCAACGAAGATCAATGGCTGCATGCATGTGTGTTTGTGCACAAATGTTCATTTAGCACACATATCCAAGAACCTCCTATAAACTTTTGATGAATTGGTACAATACACCTCTCAAACTAATATATAAATGGTTTCCAATGGAATCAGATTTATGCTGGAGATGCAATGGGGCAAAAGGTATCACGCAACATATATGGTGGGAATGCAACCTGATAAGATCATTCTGGCAAAAGGTTTGGGACATTATCAAACACATTACAGACACCTCAATTCCATTAATGGCAGCTTGCTGCCTATTACATATATTGCCCTAATGAAGATACAAGTCATCTTTAACTAGATTTTTACTTACAGCTGCGAAAGCCTTAATTCACAGATATTGAAAAACCACAAAAACTCCCACAATTAAAGAGTGGCTCCTTAACCACTTGCTTACTGGGCACATATACCCCCTTCCTGACCAGGTGAAATTTCAGCTTCCGGCACTGCGTCGCTTTAACTGACAATTGCGCAGTCGTGCGACGTGGCTCCCAAATAAAATTGACGTTCTTTTTTCCCCACAAGTAGAGCTTTCTTTTGGTGGTATTTGATCACCTCTGCGGTTTTTATTTTTTGCACTATAAACAAAAAAGTGCGACAATATTGAAAAAAAAATACAATATTTTTTACTTGTTGCTATAATAAATAGCCCAATTTAAAAAAAAAAAATGTTTTTTTTCTCAGTCTAGGCCGATACGTATTCTTCTACATATTTTTGGTAAAAAAAAAAATAGCAATAAGCGACTGGTTTGCGCAAAAGTTATAGCGCCTACAAAATAGTACTACTAGTACTTAATAGTAATGGCGGCAATCTGCGATTTTTATTAGGACTACGACATTATGGCGGACACATCGGACACATTTTTGGCGCCATTCACATTTATACTGCGATCAGTGCTATAAATATGCACTAATTACTGTATAAATGTGACTAGCATTGAAGGGGTTAACACTAGGGGGTGAGGGAGGGGTTAAATATGTTCCCTGTATAGTCTCTATGTAAAACGGCAATGAGAGATGATCTCAAATGTTTACATTTGAGATCATCTCTCATTGGTCACACAGATTGCGCTGTAAATAGCCGCTGTGATTGGCTATTTACCACGATCTGTGATTGGTTGTGTCCAAGGGACACGGCCAGCACAGAAGTTGCCCGTTGTGCGCTCGGGAGCGCTCGCGGGGAACGAGGAAAGGGACGGACGTCAAAAGACGGCGTCCCAGAGATTCAGAGCCACCCTGCGGCCGTACATAGCCGTACGGCCGTCAGGAAGTGGTTAATGTGCACGGTATGTATGGCATGGAGGAAGCTAGGGCCATAGCCCATGAAACTACAGAGAAATGTAACCAACTGTGGAGAGTGTGGGTCATATGCAAATACTCTGAAGAATATAAATCTCTGGTGGATGGATAAGAAGCAGACGGATGGATTGCTTGAATCTTTTTTCTTTCTTTCTTTTTTTCCTCTCCCCTCATATACACTATTTCTTCATATATTTACCATAACCTTGTCAGGTTACATAAAATAAAATCTTTACTATAATAATAGCAGTTTTCAAGTTCTGAAACATTTTTCTTGGAATGAAAACCTATTAGTATTGGTCTCTGGTCATGTAACCATGGAATCCTGCTAGGTTATTGACTCTCGTTATAATAACTTTGAAACAAAGAAATGCACCTAAATATACAGATCTAAGCTATTTTGCATCTCTGTGAATTCCTATTTCTATTGTTATGTCATATACAAAAGAGAGTGTTTGTATAATTGTGATACTTAATTTTACTTTAAAAAAATGTTATTGTCAAAAAAAAAAAATATTAATATAACTATCAATATCAGAAAGTTGCTAAAGAGCGCAAAAATAAATAAATAAAAAAAACATGGAAATCTAATTTATAGCTCATTGGGATTTATCTTTAAAGGCAGGTCAAACATTACACTAACTTGTACTCAAGACCTGTCAGAATTCTGTCTTTACAACGGGCCATGAGCTCTTTTATATTTTTTTAACAGTTTATAGCACTGGCCCATTTCACACAAAAAAAAAACAAGGCAGAACTAGACACAGCCAAACAGGTGCCTGCTAAAATCCTATCTGAATTTAGAAATGTATTATGGAACTATGAAAAATAACGTAGCAGCTAGTAAGGCCGCGTACACACGATCGAATTTATCTGCTGAAACTGGTCCGACGGACCGCTTCAGCAGACAAATTCGATCGTGTGTACGGGCGAGCAGACAGGTTTTTTCAGCAGACAAATTTTAAAGTATGCTTTAAAATCTGTCTGCTGGTAACCCGTCCGTCCAACATGTCTGCTGGTTAGTACACTAACCAGCGGACATATCTGTCCGCACATGCGTCGAATGGATTCGACGCATGCGTGGAAGTATTTTACTTCCTGGTTCGGTTACTTCCTGGTTCGGTGTTTGCTGTCTGCCGGTGGGGATTTTGGTTTGATCGTGTGTACACGATCAAACTAATATATCCCAGCTGACAAATCTGATCAAAACGGTCAGTCAGACCGATTTAATCGGATTTATTTAGTGGTGTGTACGCGGCCTTAGAGTTGCTCATATAATTAGCTCCTTTCTTCAAAAACTTGTTGATGGAGAAAGACCTATCAAACATAAAGACGTTTACTTCTGTTATTTATACATCTCCAACTATCCTCACAAATGTAAGTAAACTTTTGGTGAAGTTGAGCTGAGCAAAAAGGTACAAACTTTTAATTATTTCTTTAACCACTTCAGCCCCAGAAAAATTGGCTGCTCAATGACCAGGCCATTTTTTGCGATATGGCACTGCATCACTTTAACCCAAACAAAAGTGACGTTCTTTTTTCCCACAAATAGAGCTTTCTTTTGGTGGTATTTGATCACCTCTGCTGTTTTCTATTTTTTTTTTGCGCTATTAACAAAGAAAGAGCGACAATTTTGAAGAAAACACAATATTTTGTTCTTGTTGCTGTAGTAAATAGCCCCAACTTTTCCCTCAGTTTAGGCCGATATGTATTCTTCTATATATTTTTGCTAAAAAAAATAGCAAAAAACGTATATTGATTGGTTTGCGCAAAAGTTATATGTCTACAAAACAGGGGATAGATTTATGGCAATTATTATTATTATTTTTACTAGTAATGGTGGTGATCTGTGATTTTTATTGGGACTGCGACATTATGGAGGACACATTGGGCACTTTTGACACATTTTTGGGACCATTGGAATTTATACAGTGGTTAGTACTATAAAAATGCACCAATTACTGTGTAAATGTCACTGGCAGGGAAGGGGTTAACACAAGGGGGCGATCAAGGGGTTAACTGTGTTGCCTAATGTTTGTTCTAAATGTGGGGGGGGTGGGACTTACTATAGGAGATGACAGATTGTTGTTCCCAGCTTGTAGGAACTCACAATCTGCATCTCCTCTCAGAACAGAACAGGGATGTGTATGTTTACACACACACGTCCCTTTTCTGCCTCTTGTGCCTGTGATTGCTTGTGGCTGGCAGCCATCGCGACCGACGGTCACATGCATCGGCACCCCTGCCGTGCAGTGGACACCTGCTTAAAGGGTCCGACGTACAGCTACACCGGTTCGTGGGAACGAACAGACCTGCCTCAGAATAATGACGCCAGCTGGTCGACAAGCGGTTAAAGTGGAACTAAACCCTTCAATCCTTTGCAGCCATTGAAGGTGTCATTTAAGCCTATGATCAGCAGTTGCCATGGTGCTGCACATAACAGTGGGTATGAGCCGAGTATTGACATTTGTTTGATAGCACAAGCAACTGCGACAGTTATCATTCACAACATGCCTTGAATGCAACAACTGGTAACTGATGGGTCTCATTACTCAGTGGTGACTTTTTTTAGGCTTAATTTCAAAAGCATAAATAAGGAAATAGAACTATCTAGCTTTTCCATGGAGAAGAGACATTCAAACACTAGTAATAGCCTAAGTGGTAGAAAGTGAGGAGACGAGGGTAGAGAATGTTGGCTTAGTCATATAAAAGCTATGATCATGATCTAAAAGAGTCAGTTGAAATGTAAACTAATAGTAGTAGAATGCTAATTAGTGTTGAGCAGACACCTGGATGTTCGGGTTTGGCGGGTTCGGCCGAACTTCGGAAAAAAGTCCGGGTTCGGGACCCGAACTTGACCCGAACCCAAACCCCATTGAAGTCAATGGGGACCCACATTTTTGACTACTAAAATGTCTCTAAAAAACTAAGGGAAAGGGCTAGAGGGCTGCATATGGCAGCACAATGTTGGTAAAAGCATGGCAAGTACTTTGAAATCAAATGTGGATAGGGAAATAATTTAAAATAACATTAAAAAAAATCTTGACCTGGGAGGACGAGGTCCATATGGAGTAGGAGGTTGAGGGTTAGGGTTAGGGGTTATGGTTAGGGGGTTAGGGCTAGGGTTGGCTAGAGGGCTGCAAATGGCAGTAAAATGACGGTAAGAGCATGGCAAGTACTCTGAAAATAAATGTGGATCGGGAAATAACTTAAAATAATATACAAAATAAAAATAACTTAAAAAAAATCTTGCCATATATGGCTGTTTTTTTAATACAACAATAGAACAACACTAGCTAAGGTGTTTATCTTACACTTACAGAGATGCAGGAAACGCACCAAAAAAAAAAATGATTTGCTCAAAATAATTGTTTTTTTGACTAGCACAATAGAAAACAGTATGTAAAGTGTGTATCTCACACGTACAGATATGCAGGCAAGACTGCAAACACGGGAGGAAAAACTGTAAAAGATATTTTTTTGCCCCAAATGGGTGTTTTTTTAATACAACAATAGAACAATACTAGCTAAGGTGTTTATCTTACACCTACAGATATGGAGGAAACACTGGAGAAAACACTGCAATTTTTATTTTTTTCCCCCTAAATGGTTGTTTTTTGAATAGCACAATAGAAGAAAAGTATATAAATGGTGTATCTCACAGTAACATATGCAGTGCTGCTGCAATAGGCAGAATATGTCACATATGCAATGCTGCTGCAATAGGCACAGTATGTCACATATGCAATGCTGCTGCAATAGGCAGAGTATGTCACATATGCAATGCTGCTGCAATAGGCAGAGTATGTCACATATGCAATGCTGCTGCAATAGGCAGAGAATGTCACATATGCAATGCAGCTGCAATTAGGTTTGTGAAGTAGGACAGACTCCTATCTAATTCTCTCCCTATAAGAACATCAGGAACCTTTCCCTACAGTACCTAATGCTATGTAGATCACTGAGTATTGTAATTCAATTTCTGAAGCAGCACAATCCTATCTAAATCAGTCCCTGAGATCAGCAGCAGCCTTTCCCTACCCTAGCTAAATCAGACTGACGAGCTATGCTGTTTGCCTCTAGCTTAAATTGAAACTGGGTCACATGCTGGGTCACATTCTGCACTGCTCAATCACAGCCATGCCATTAGTAGGCATGGCTGTGATGGCTTCTTAGTCACAGTAGTAAAACAAACAGCGTTTGGCTGCCGTGCAGCGCACCGTTACATAGCCAAACTCCGAACCCGAACCCAAACTTTCAGCAAATTAACGAATTAGTTCGCTCAACCCTAATGCTAATATTGACCTTAAAGGAGGTTTTAATCCATAGAAAAAATGGTCCAGGAATACAAAGCCTCTTCTATCTCTACTCAGAGTTTGCCTCTTTTGGTTGTAAAGCAATTCACTAAACATACAAGACTTGAACATTTGTGTCCATGTATCTATTGTTTTTGTGTCTACTTACTGGCCTGAAACAATCAGATAGCAAGCATTCTCAGAAGGAAAAAAACAGCTTTGCGAAGTCCATATACTTCGTATGGAATATTCCTTACTAAGACATGTGACATTGCCTACACAGAAAGAAGCGACCCTTGTCATCTCAGGATAAACATAGAAGTACATGACAATATTTCTCTCATAGACGATGTACTTAGAAGAAAATCTTAACCAAAGTGCTGAAAAAATACTAGTACATCAAGTGTAATCAAAGGACATTTTTCATTTAACTATGATCTGACATCCAAAAAAGTGGACACAAATAGCTGTTTAACGTGTTCAACGTGCAGTCTGTTAATTGGATTGTGGATTTCAGTGAAGAAAGCATTGACTCCATGGCCTTGGCACCTGGCTGATTGCAGGAAATTGAAGAGGATACAAGCTGGTCTGTGAGTGCTGAAAAAGGGTTGGGTTCATCTAACAGTATGATTTGCATTTATTGCAGAAAGAGAATAGCTAGTATGCACATTAGCAGCTGTTTTATCCTAAATAGCATAACAATCTGTAAGACTTAAGCCACCCTTTCATTGCTAACAACATTCCCCATGCAGGATCTGAATAAGCAGTTTCCTTTTTCATAATAAGAGCAGTGTTTTTGCTAGTTTAGACATACACCAGTATGGAATGCTGAGGAAAAGGAGCAGCTAGGTATTTGTTATTTCTTTTAAGGGTACAACAAGTACACAAGCAGATTTTTACTTTATACTCCTTATTTCAAGTGGCCAAACAAGATTTACTTCACATATCAAACGGGACAGATAGTGATTCTCGGCTATGTTAATGTTAATATGCAAAGATGAAAATTAGGGCAGTTTATGACTGCAGCTGTTTCTGGCTAGGGGTCATTATCTGTCACTCTGAAATACAGAGTGCAGATCAAAGGCCTAATGGAAATGACCAAATTGTTCAACCATTCAGTGTATAGGGAATATAACCTGGAGTTCAGTCTATTCATTCTCCATGATTATGAAGGCACAGATCAAGGAAAAATGGGACTCTGAGTTATATTTACTCTTACTGTTGGATTTTTGTCATTTGTTGCAAGACTTTGTTCTGTGTTGGAAGTCAATAAAGTGCATCTCTCTGGAAAAATTGGGTTGCTGCGGAAATTACTCAGATCATTAGACATGTGCACACTTAAATATTTTGTTTCGGAATTTCGTTTTCGTCTGAAAAATAAATATATTTAGTTACTCCCGAAATTTGTTTTTGTTTATTTAAATTTTCGTTAAAAAAAATGCATTCATCCGAAAATCCAAATTAATTAAGGTCAAATCTGTCAATTGAAGGCTTATGGTGTCTGTCAGATGTTCTAAGAAGATTTGACGAAGCAGCTAAACTGTACGATGCTGCAATTGTACATTTCCAGTCGAATGTTCTGCCTACAAGCTATAGTTGAATTCTAATGTTGTAGGACAAATAATTATTATATTTATTAATTATTATTACTATTCAACCAACATTAGAATTCTTCTATAGCCTATGGGCAGAGCATTTCACCAAAAAATGTCCGCTTGCTGCGATTGTATGTTTTTTTTTTAAAAACACCTATTTTAAAGTTTTCATAGAAATATACAAAACAAAAGGCGGACAGGCAGCCAAGATACATAATAGCAAGAAACAGCAATATTAAAGAAACAGTAAATGGTAGGACCAATAGAAGTCCAACCAGAAAACGAAGAAACCCCCCATACATCCAATAACACCCAAACACACCAGCCAAACGCAAACAAAAACACACACACACACGACCACACATACAGCGACAGCGACCAATTAGCAGTAACATACCAGAGACACCAGAAAAATGCTCATACAGTGCATTAGGATCCGTCTTATCTCAGCAGTTACAAATTAGTTAGTGGTCTGGGAGGAGAGAACCTCCCCCCAGAAGTCCTTAGAAACCTCCAGCCACGGCCGCCACACTTTATAAAACTTCTCGGGGCAAGCCCTACTGATATACACCAATTTAAATTTAGGAAGAAGACCATGAACAATATTAAGAAAGACATTTATTGAGAGGGGACCCACATCCTTCCAGCGAAGCAGTATAGTTTTCCTTGCAAAATACATAATAAAGTCCTGGGGTAGGTTCGATGAATGTGATCATTTAGCACCCCCAAAAGTCCCACTTCCGGAGTCTGAGGTACCTGCAAATGAAGCTTGTCAGTAAAAAAACTAAAAATATCCTTCCAGAATGTGAAGAGCCCCGGGCATGTCCAAAACATATGAAACCAGTCCGCAGCCACCATCCCACACCTACAGCAGGCAATGTCCTGTCCCAGACCCATCCCAACCAATCTAGCAGGAGTATAGTGAAGATGATGTATAAATTTAAATTGCACTAAAACATCAGCAGTACTAATGATATCCTGAAAGCGCAGCTCCGTGGTTTCCTCCCAATCCTCCTCAGAAAGCTCAGGCATGAACAACAGCCATTTGGCGTGAGAGTTCTGAAATGGATCGGGCCCCGCCCCTTGGAGGCGGCCATAGAAGGTCGTTACCAATTTGGTATCGTCGGCAAAGGACAGTAAACCTTCAATGGAAGTCTCCGAGACCTCAATAGTTATGGACCCAAACTGGGACCGAAGGGCGTGTCTCAGTAACAGGTATTTGAAGAAAAATGTATTATCACGCCCAAACTTCAATCTAAGCATCTCAAATGGTAGTAATGTATTCTCCACCACGATTTGAGAGAGGTGCGTTATGCCACATCGGGTCCACCACATCGAGTCCGGGTGACCATAGAGGTCCAGATGTAGCATGCGCCAGCAGCCTCCCACTCTCCTCCCAGGCCAGAAAACAGACCTCTACTGGAGAGAACCTGGAGCACCCAGACCCCTTAAACCTGTGCAGTTCATCCCTCAAGGAAGCAGGGGGGTCAAATAGAGATAGTAGGAGAGCAGTGGCAGGACTCGGGGGGTCAGAGTGCAACCACTCATGGACATAGGTGAGCTGGGAGGCTAAAAAATAGTACCGTAGGTTCGGGTAGGCCAGACCGCCCACAGCTTTGGCCGCTTGCAGGGAAGATCTATTGATACGAGGGTAGCAACCATTCCAGATGAAACCAAAAAGGGGCGAATTCAATTTCGCAAAAAAAATGTTGGTAAGGAAGATCGGGGGAAGCACGAAAACAGTAAAGAAATTTGGGTAAAAAAATCATTTTAAAAATATTAATACGTCCAAGAAGATTAAGGGGCAACGACGCCCAGGTACGAATTTTTTTTCCACCATTTGTTGAAATATAGGGGTAATATTAAACTCTTCATACCTGGAGAGATCAACATGTACCTGAATGCCCAGATATTTAAAGGACTGGGATAAGTGAATGCCCGACCCCTGCAGATAATCAAAAGGGACCGGAGGGCCAATCGCAAGGGCTTGAGATTTCTCCCAGCCCACCTGGAGCCCAGAGACTGCACCAAACTCCTCGACCACCTGCATGAGAGCACGAAAGTAGGATTCCCTCCCATCAAGATAAAGTAGGGCATCGTCGGCATAGAGAAAAATTCTCTCCTCTATCAGGCCAGACCTGATGCCCCCAATCTCGGACGCCTGCCGCACCGCCAAAGCCAAGGGCTTAATGGCAAGTGCGAACAGGAGTGGAGAGAGAGGGCACCCCTGCCCGGTGCCCCGCCCAAGGGGAAACGGATGGGAGATATCCCTGTTCGTGCGGACCCTAGCTCTCGGAGCTGCGTATAACAACTGGGCCCATTTAATAAAACCTTGGCCTATCCCCATACGAGCCATAGTTTCCCAGAGGAAAGGCCAGCTAACAGTATCAAAAGCTTTCATTATGTCCAAAGAGAGGACCAAACCACTACATTTAATGCGTGCTGCTCTGTGGATATGTAAAAAAAGTCTACGTATATTACCATATGTACTCTTGCCAGGCATGAAACCCGATGGACAGAACAACCGTTTGAAGCCTGAGGGCAAGTATTTTTGCTAGAATTTTGGAATCATTGTTCAGAAGCGATATAGGTCGGTACAACCCACACAGCATCCTATCCTTACCAGGTTTAGGCAGGACCACGAAAAGGGCCTCATTCATAGAGTCCGGTAGCTTCCCCATTGCAAGGGAATCCTGATAAACCTTGAGCAGTTTAGGGGCTAATTCCTCTATATGTGTCCTATACCACTCCGAGGGGAGGCCATCCATGCCCGGAGTCTTATTCGGGGGCAGGAGGCGAATGGCCTCAACTACCTCCTTCAGGGTAATAGGCCTATCCAGCACAGATCTTTGAGATTCAGTCAGGCAAGGGAAGCTAAGATTTTCAAAAAAAACAGAAATTCAGATTCCACCGGGACCACCCCACCCCCATAAAGGTTACCATAGAAATCCGCAAAGACCTGATTAATGGTTAAGGCGTCCGTAGTGGAAGACCCATCAGGGAGTCGGATTGCGGCTATCAAAGAGTCCTGAAACTCTGTGTGAGCAAGGTAAGCCAGAAGCCTACCATTCTTCCCCCCATGTTCGAGTATGCGAGCCGATAGGTATAGTTGTTGTTTCCTAGTGAGATCTAACATATGAAGCTGCAGCGCCCGATGGCCATCCGTCAGCATACCTCAAAAGCCCTCTGGAGGGCATCCCCAGCCTCTCGTTTAGTACGTCTGTAGCTATGAATACGGGAGATATAGGATCCTCTAATAAATGTCTTGAAGGCGTCCCATACAGATCCAACGGCAGCGGAGCCCCCGTTCAGAGACCAGTAAACTGCCGTGTCAGTCGGGATTGCTTCAGAGATCTCTGGCGTAGAAATCCAGAGAGGACTGAGATGCCAGGACCGGAACGACGGTCTATGGCCCAACTTCAAATCAACCTGCAACATAGAATGGTCTGATTCAGTTGGGGAGACATACACCATGGATTGTACACAGGGAAAGAAATTCTCCGTGGCCAGGGCATAGTCAAGTCTGGAAAGCACTGCATAGGACCTAGACTGGCAGGAGTACACTCTATCAGTGGGATGTCTCCAGCGCCACAAATCCACATAACCATACGTAGAACACCACACACGAAATAGCTTAGACTCAGATTGCATAGTTTTCAATCTATCTAAATCAGGTTGCAGAACAGAATTTAAGTCCCCAAGAATAAGCATAGGAGCAGTAGGCAAGGTAGCAAAATGAACACTGAGTTGAGTAAAAACTGCGACGGGGGGGGGGGGGGAAGATACACTGTGGTCAGGATAAGAGGAGTCCCGTGAATAGTGGCATGGAGAATTACATACTGTCCTTTGGGATCAAGAAAACCCCTGTGGATCAAAATAGCAACCCCCCGGGAGTAATTGGAATACGTGGATTGATAATGACTGGCCACCCAATGTTTCTTGAGGGCCAACACCTTGGACCCCATGAGATGAGTTTCCTGGAGGCTTAGGATATGGGGCTTGACATGCCTCAGGGCCTCAAATACGGATGCCCTCTTAAACTTGGAGTTCAGCCCACAGACATTCCAAGAGCAAATTGTTACCCCAGCCATGGGAGCAGTAAAGGCACATGGTCAAGAGAGGAGGAAATAGGGAGGGGGAACCCAGGAGGAACCCCACCCCCAGTCACGGCAACAGGAATAACCAACGGCCACAGCGCTGCACACACAGTCCACCATCCACACTCCAGACATACCAACAAACACACAACTACATACAACAGTACATTCAGAGCCAAAAGGCTAATAACACCCCTGCCCAGCTCCAAAAAGGTGGAGAGGGCCTATACCCAAAACTTGTACCACACATCGGGCGTATGGCCTGCGTCAGTAGGCAAAAAGAGAAAAAAAACAAGGGCACAACCCAATAACAGGGAAAAAGTACAAAAAAAAAAGTTAACCACTTAAGACCCGGACCAAAATGTAGGTAAAGGACCTTGCCCTTTTTTGCGATTCGGCACTGCGCCATTTTAAGTGACAATTGCGCGGTCGTGCGACGTGGCTCCCAAACTGTAGGGGGTAGGCGCTGTAGGGGATGTGTGACCTAATGTGTGTGTTTACAACTGAAGGGGAGTGTGGCTGTAGGTGTGACATCATCGATCGCGTCCCCCTATTACAGGGATGACGCGATCGATGCTACGGCCACAGAGAAGCACGGGGAAGCCGTGTGTACACACGGCTCTCCCCGTTCTTCCGCTCCAGGGACGGATCGCCGCACTCCAGCGGCGATCGGGTCCGCGAATCCCGCGGTCCCGGTCCTGAAGCTTCGCCCTGTGACCCACGGCTGGGTACTAAAATCAACGTATTTATACGTTGATGTGCCCAGCCGTGCCATTCTGCCGATCTAAATGTGCAGTAGGCGGTCCTTAAGTGGTTAAGTCAACGTTCAGCAATAATGTTCCATAGTAGCAGAAAAAAAAAAAAGAAAAAAGAAAAACTTTTCCCCTTGAATCTGGAAAGGAAGAACCACTCCAGAGCAGCTAGACCCCAGTCAGAGACTGAGGGAAAGAGACTCTCCCCATGAGAATAAAGTGCGCTCATCCGCCGACATTAGACAAAAAATAAATAAAAAAATGGGAATAACACAACGGAGCAGGCGGAATAAGGCAGGGACAGCAGATCCAGAGACGATACCTCCAAACTGCACCGACAGGCATCACACAGAAGACTTAGGAGGACGAGGCAGCGACTCCCACCAGGACATGGCATTTTGCGGGGACTGGAAGAAGTGGACCCTCCCCTGGTAGTCTACTCGGAGGTTCGCGGGAAATAGCATGGAGTAACAGACATCTTGTTCCCGGAGCTTCTGTTTAATACGCTGGTAGCCAGCCCTGCGATTACGAACCGATACTGAGTAGTCAGGGAAGAGGGACATCGTAGCGTTGTTAATTCGCAGACTGCCCTTCCTCCTGGCAGCCCCCAAGATGGAGTCACGATCCCTATAGTTCAAGAGCCGTATTACCATGGTGCGAGGGGGGGTGCCCCTCAGGCAAGGGACGCCCTGGGACTCGGTGTGCCCTCTCAATAACAAAACAGGCGGAGAGCTGGTCCCGACTGAATTCTTGTTCCAGCCAGCTTTCCAAAAAGGCGACAGGATAATTGCCCTCCACCCTCTCAGGCAGCCTGACCAGGTGCAGGTTGTTCCTGCGTAAGCGGTTTTCGAGGTCATCGACCTTGTCCTCTAATGTGGTAATCTTCCCCCCATAGGAGCTAAGTTTAGGCAGGATAGGGGTAACTGTGTCCTCCAAGTCACTAACACGCTGTTCCGCCTCAGTAACCTGGCCACGCAGCTTGTGCATGTCTTGCCGCATAATGTTAAGGTCCAGCTTCAGACCATCCACCTTCCCCACAAGGTCAACATGATATTCCTTGATCGTGGCCAGGACCTCCGCCAGAGTGGGTTCCTTAGCGACCGTCGCGATCGTCGGATCGGAGGCTGCCTGAACGAGGTCATTCTCGGGATCCTGGTGCTCCGGGGAGGGCAGCGAGGACCCGGTCTGGCTGTCCCCGAAGAGATCCGGAGTGGAGGAAGGGGAGACATTCGGCTGGCGAACGGCGCCGTGGTGGCCATCTTGGCAGGAGCGCATGGCAATGCTCATGTTCGGCGGCGGCTGTTTCTTCACCCACCGCTTTCCCATCCACCAGAATGCTGTCCAGGAGTGCAGGAGACTCTCCCCGAGGTAAGAGGATTAAAATGAGGTGATTGTCAGCGCTGGATCAGCAGGATAGAGCAGGATTTGCTGGGGAGAGAGACGGAGCTGCTCAGGAACACGTCTGTTCACATCCCGTGCTTGGCCACGCCCCCCGCGATCGTATGTTTTTACCTACTTCGTAGAATCTTCATGTTTCTCTATGTCAAATCTTTTCTCTCTATGTTGAATCTTTTCTCTCTATGTTGAATCTTTTCTCTCTATGTCGACTCTTCTTCATGTCTCTATAATGTCAAATTTTTTCTCTCAATGTCAAATCTTTTCTCTTTATGTAGAATAATATTGGACTAATAGAGTTAAGTTTAGGAGACATTCGACCGCAACGAAAACGAAAATAAAGCATTTGTTTATGTCGGATCTTTCGGTTTTCGTTTGTTAAAACTAGGGTTGTCCCGATACCACTTTTTTAGGACCGAGTACAAGTACCGATACTTTTTTTCAAGTACTCGCCGATATCGAATACCGATACTTTTTTTAAATGTGTCCCCAAATGCAGCCATGTCCCCCACAAATGCAGCCATGTCTCCCACATATGCAGCCATGTCCCCCAAGCCATGCAGCCATCCCCCCAGCCATCCCACATATGCAGCCATGTCCCTCCAGCCATGTCCCCCACATATGCAGCCATTTCCCCCCAGCCATGTCCCCCACATATGCAGCAGCCATGTCCCCCACATATGCAGCCATTTCCCCCCAGCCATGTCCCCCACATATGCAGCCATGTCCCTCCAGCCATGTCCCCCACATATGCAGCCATGTCCCTCCAGCCATGTCCCCCACATATGCAGCCATGTCCCTCCAGCCATGTCTCCCACAAATGCAGCCATGTTCCTCCAGCCATGTCCCCCACATATGCAGCCATTTCCCCCGCAGCCATGTCCCTCCAGCCTTGTTCCTCCAGCCATGTCCCTGCAGCCATGTCCCTCCAGCCATGTCCCCCATACCTAGCCGCTAAAAGCCCTTGCCGCTGCACGGGAACATCACAGCTTTCATTTGAATAGCTGTTTTCCCCGTGCGTAAAAACACTCCCCCTTGCTCGGGATTGGACAGATCACGATCACCCATCCAATCCCGAGCAAGGGGGAGTGTCTATACGCAGCAGGAACACTACAGCTATTCAAATGAAAGCTGTGATGTTCCCGCACGCTGTTTAACCCATGCAGCGGCGGCTTTCGGTGCGGCGGTGGCTTTCATTGCGGCGGGGGGGGACAAGTATTCTATTCAGGTATCGGGGGTATTTGCGGGAGTACAAGTACTCCCGCTAATACTCGGTATCGGTCCCGATACCGATACTGGTATCGGATCGGGATAACCCAGTTAAAATGATAACGAAAATACCTGAAATTTGGACGAAAATGCATTTGGACGAAAACAAATGCACATGTCTACACATCATCATTATAATAACTACTAATTATGTACCCACTATACAATATCACTACAAGTAGTACTCCCACTACCTGTTAGCAATGCTGCTGAACACCATAGTACTTAGACTACTCCTTGTACCGCCAATATCTTCCAGATATAATTTTCCTTCTCTGTGCATGCAGTCACCACATAAAATGATTTAACTATTCTCAGTCCTTCCAAGTGCCTCTTCTCCTCTCTGTGCACATTGCTGCTGTCAACAGATTACTTATTGAATTCAATAGCACTTGGATTATTTCTAGAGCTGCAAAGTACTTTTAGAAACCCCCTCCCTTCCCAATTTGTGTTCTGCTGCTGTCACCAAGGGACCCACTGAGTTTGCCTGTAGCAAGAGGAACAGGTTAACAGAGGAACTTTAACATACTGGACCTTGATGGAGCTGCAAAAACAAGCTGCTGATGAGCAGAAAAGGACAAAAAACTCCAAGTTTACTGGCTGGCCTTATGCTAAACATGCAAATAAAGCAAGTACTTTAAACAGTCACCATGTAGTGTATTTATATAAAAAAAATTGCATTAATCAAATTGCAAGTACATTTATTATGTGCAAATCGTGCAAAATAAAAATGTTCTCAGGCTCATGTTGTTTGAAGTTCAAATGTTATTCACAAAAAAAACAGTGTGAATAGGGGAAATGCCGCATTATGGCCACTAGATGATTCTGAGGAACATGTTTATTTCCTATAATACTCAGAGCCATCTAGTGGTCATAAAGAAATATGTATCCCAATTACATTTTATTATTTCAATGAATATCATTCAATTTGTAGAGAATATAACCTACATTTGATTTTATCACATTTGCACTGAACAAACTTACGTGCAATTTCAATGGATGGACAGCTAAGCAATTATTTTATAAATGCACCCTCTAGTGTTTAGATAAAAAGAATGAAACAAATTTCCCTAAACTGTCCATTTTATATTTAAATTTAGAAAGAGCACCAAAACACAATGTGAAGCTCAGAAGCTGCTGACTTTATTGGCATGTAACAGAGCATGAAGTACGACACTGATTGCCTTCTTAGTGGTTTTTAAGTTGAATATCGGAAACGCCGATGTTTGGAATGTCATGTCTCAGAAAGAACATTGGCAGTGTCAGATCTTACCACCAATCTAAAATATTTGTTAGAAGAGCAGTTTTAATGGAACAACCATTGCGTATATTTATATAACGTGTATTATTTTCCTACACTGAGTGCAAATCTCTAAGCACATATTAATGATTCTAATGTATTTTCTTAACTGTTGTGTGAAGCAATTTTGTGTTTTTGATGATGATGTACTGCTGCTTCATTTCATCTCAAGCACTTGGCTGGGGAATGGTTGTGTTATGTGAGTCAAATAGTAATGCTTTGGGTAAGGGAGGGAAGCCAACTTCCTTAGTTACCATCAAAAGGTTCCACAAGTAAAGAAAATAATTCAAAGCACTGCCCAGTCTAAAGTATTCAGCGCAATTATCATGCTGTTTCTATAAATTCTTTATAAAATGGAACTTTATTCAGAGGAGAGAAACAATATTATCTTTATGGCAGAGCAAGTGAAGTAACAAACAAGAAATTCTGCCTTAAATAAAGTGTTTTAATATAGCACTATACATACTGTCATGATTTTGGCTGGATTTGACCTGTGCATTTTCTTTACCCTGTGCTGTTCCATCATTCAATATCTTCCTCTGGCGTTTGTCTAGTTTTACCTTTTACCTTGCGCTGTGAAAAAAAATTGTTAGCCATGGGAACATGTGTTCCTTTGAATGCCCAATAATGCACAATTTGAAAAAAAATAAAAATAATTGTCTCTATACATCATTGGATGATCGATGTTAATAATGTACAAAATGTACTCCTATGTTTCTGCATATAAGTATTCTACCTAAAGCTGGCCATAAGCTAGTATATTTTCAAATGAACATTCATACAAAAATACTCATATGTACATTAAATTAGATGAAAAAAGTTGTTCTACAGTACTTCTAAAAATGTTTGCTTTTAACATTCGATTTAAAAGTGAACCCTGAAGACCAGTTTCATCGGACCAAATTGATCGTGTTTACGGCCCATCGGACCGTTGTCCATCGGACCAAAGTTTTAAAACTTGCTTTAAAATCTGTTCGATGGACACCTGTCCGTTGGACCAAAACGATGGTTAGTACACAAAAGCATCGGACCAGAAAACACGCGCATGCTCAGAATCAAGTCGACGCATGCTTGGAAGCATTGAACTTTGTTTTTTCAGCACGTCGTTGTCTTCTACGCCACTGCATTCTGGCCCGATGGGATTTTGGACTGATGGTGTGTACACACATCAGACCATCAGACCACTTCAGCGGTGGTCCGATGAAAACGGTCCATCGGACCAGTTTAATCGGTTTGGTCTGATCGTGTGTACGTGGCCTAAGAAATTCCTTTGCTCAAAGAATTTTTTTTTATCCTGGTCCCTTCGAATTTTCTTATTATTGAGGTCCAAAACAAATGTCGATTTGAGCCCACTAATGATTAGAAAGCCAAACAAATATACTTAAGAGGAAAACATTTTCAAGCACAATTCTATTAATTTATAGCTGATTAGTCATAACTTTATGACCACCGACAGGTTGTCATGAATCTGCAGTAATGTTCAAGCATGTCTGCTTAACTCTGTGTTCAGCTTAACCGCTTGCCTACCAGCCGCCATCATTATACCATGGCAGGTCAGCACGTTCCTCGTGAGCCGTCTTAGCTGAACTTCGGCCCTTTAAGCAGGGATACCAGTCGCGCGCGTGCCTGCTGCACTGCAGGGGAACCAATTGCGCGTGGCCGGCAGTCGCGATGACCACCAGTCACGCACGATTGCGGGCTCGAGAGCCAGAACAGGGACGTGTGTGTGTAAACACACAAATGGCTGTTCTGAGAGGAGAGACAGATCGTGTGTTCCTGCTAGCTAGGAACAACGATCTATCATCTCCTCTAATCACACCCATCTGCCTACAGTTAGAACACACACGAGGAAACACAGTCAATCCCTTGATCGCCTCTTAGTGTTAACCCCCTCCCTGCCAGTTAACATTTACACAGTAATCGGTGCATTTTTATAGCACTGCTCGCTGTAAAAATGTCAGTGGTCCCAAAAATGTGTCAAAAGTGTTTGATTTGTCCGTCATGTCGCAGATCACCGCCATTACCAGTAAAAAAATAATAATAGTAAAAATGCCATAAAATCTCCATAAATCTTTCCCATAGTTTGTAGATGCTATAACTGTGGCAAACCTAGCCACTTCTGGAGCACCGGACATTACAGGTCAAAAGGTTGTCTGTATTATAGGCTATGTATTCTGCTGGGTCTTATGTGGGCATAGTAATTGGTATTCTGGCAGCCGTAAGCCACTAGCATTCAAGTACTTCGTTTTATGTTGCCCAATCGGTGTTCGGCAGTTTTAAACCGAACTCCCACAACACATAACCCGACTTTTCCCTTGTGCAGCAATGCCTGATGGGAGAATTATCCAAAATGTTAAGTTCCCCATCTGGTCCTCCCTGTATTACCCCTGTTAAATCTATTTGGCTGTTTGGAAACCCCTTGCATGGGGAATTCTATAAATATGGAAGCCTGTGAATAAAAAGTCAGTTGACTCTCAGAGCTGTGTTTCGTCCGGTTACTGGGGGGGATTTGGGACATTGCCTTACTTGTCAACGCTGACTGTGGATTTACCCTGGTTACCAGCGGAGATCGTGGAGTTTAATATTGTACTCCGCTACAATTGGTGGCAGCGGTGGGATACAACCTTACAGCCGATAAGCGCAATTCGTGCAATGTGAACTACCGATGTAAATGAAGACGGATTATTCTAGACTAAAGCGGCAGACATTAAAGGAACTGCTAGAAGCCAGGGGTAAGGTAGCCAGCAACAAATCCAAAGCTGTACTAACTGCCAAACTGATGGAGAGAGACAGAGCCCGCCGTGCTACACCACCAGCAGCCATGGAAGAAACCCTCTACCAGAGAGAAATGAGGACCAGGCTGGAATTGTTGCCACAGCCCATATCAGATGCCATGCTGCACATGGTAATGGCAAATGTGCAGGAGTACGTAATGGCACACAGTCCGCAGTATACACAGTCTCGAGCAGAATCCACTACTGGGTCACTCTACAACCAGGTAAAACCCAAAATTCCCTATCATGCCTTTAAAATGTTTTGCGAGGAGAAGGATGAGATTGATGGGTATTTACAGGATTTTGAGAGACTGTGTGATTTACATGACTTGGAACGGACAGTATGCGTCCCATTGCTAGCAGGCAAGCTGGCAGGTCAGGCAGCAGAAGCATATCGCGCTGTACCCAGTGAGGACAGCAAGGATTATGATAAAGTGAAGCGAGCAATATTAAAGAGATACGCCATTACTCCAGAGGCATACCGGCGCAAGTTTAGAAACCTGCGCAAACCAGAGAAGGATTCACATGCTGAATGGGCACACAAGCTGGACCAAGCTTCCCAAGGGTGGATACAAGCCAGCCAAGCCACTACTATGGAGGAATTGCGACAGTTAATGCTGTTGGAGCAATTCAATGGTTTGTCCCCAGAGGCACAAGAATTGGTGCCTAACCGAAGCGGCTCGATTAGCGGATCAGCATTTTGATGCGAGAAGACATCATGGGCCCCTAACCAAGAGCTATCCTCGACCCGCGGGACCACCCAATACTCTACCACCCCCCGCTCTCACAGCCTCCCCTTTTCGTCAATCCCAAGGGACTTTACCACCACCCTCCAGATATAACGGACGTGCCAACATCCAATGCCACACCTGCAAAAAGTGGGGACATATGGCACGTGAGTGCACCCAAAACCGGGGCAGACCCACCTGGAACCAAGGCCGACCGAACCCGGCACCAAGGGCTGCTGCCCATCATTTTCAACGGGAGCCGGCCACTCAAGAGATGTTGAGCATTCCAGCGGAAGAACCCTTGGGAATCTTGCATGAGGTGATGACAGTCCGAGCCACGGATAACCGGCAGCATCATCGACAGCCAGTGACCTTGGAGGGGAAAGAAGTCCAGGAGCTTCGGGATTCAGGAGCTACTTTAAACTTAATAGCACCCCATTTGGTCCCTGACTCGGCACACACTGGCGGATCCGTGGCAGTACGAGTGGCAGGGGGAGCAGTGTACTGACTACCCACTGCCAAAGTACATTTGGATTGGGGTGTGGGAGGGGGGACGGTAGAAGTGGGCCTCATGCAAAATTTACCAGCAGATGTTGTGCTGGGAAATGACTTGGGCCAGATGACCTCTGCTTTTGTACCCCAGGCCCCATACCAGGAAGCCCATCCAGTGACCACACGGCAACAGGCTCGCACTACGGTTCCACGACACACTCTGAGGCTCCGGTAAGAGACCATGACCCCCACACGACACGTATGTCCTGGGATACCCCAACTAAGTTTGAGGCAGAGGTGAGGTCAGACCCCACGCTACAGGTATACAGGGACAGGGTACACGCTGACCAGGCTGGGCTAGAGGGGGAGCGGTACACCTGGGAGAAAGGGCTACTTTACCGCATTGCTAAAAGAGGAGTGGGAGTGGGAGGGTCGGCCACAGTAATGACTAAACAGTTAGTGGTTCCCCAGAAGTATAGGCAAGAACTTATTCGGATTGCCCATGACATTCCCCTGTCTGGGCATCTGGGGATGACACGTACCCGATACAGGTTGACCCACGCTTTCTTCTGGCCAGGGATCTCCAAGGATGTGAGGCAATACTGCACCTCATGTGACATTTGCCAGCGAGTAGGCAAGCGAGGTGACCGCCACAAAGCCAAGTTATGTCCTCTTCCCATTATTGAAGAACCCTTCAGTAGGGTGGCCGTAGATATAGTGGGGGCCTTACCAAAACCCTGTCCCTCCAGGAAAAGATATATTTTAACTGTAGTGGACTATGCCACCCGGTACCCCGAGGCTATAGCCCTCACCAACATTCATGCCGAAACTGTGGCAGAGGCCTTAATGAAAATATTTTCCAGGGTGGGGTTTCCCCAAGAAATCATATCCGATAGAGTCACCCAGTTCACCGCCGAGGTAACCCAACAACTATGGAAGATATGTGGCATTAAGCCAATAGTAAATTTGGCGTACCACCCCCAGTCCAATGGTCTATGCGAAAGGTTTAATGGTACGCTAAAGCAGATGCTCCGTACATTTGGAGAGGCTCATAAAGACTGGAAGCGCTTTCTACCCCATCTGCTCTTCGCTTATAGAGAGGTACCCCAAGAGTCAACAGGGTTTTCCCCTTTTGAATTACTGTTTGGGAGAAGGGTGCGAGGGCCACTAGACCTAATAAGAGAGCATTGGGAGGGGGAGAGTAGCCCAGACAGAACCCCTATTGTATCCTACGTACTGGAGTTCAGGGACCGTCTGGAGGCGCTAACCCAGGCTGTGCGCACCAACCTCCGGGCGGCCCAACAACGTCAGCGCCGCTGGTACGATAGGGGAGCCAGAGACCGCAGCTTTTAGGTGGGAGAAAAGGTTTTGATTTTAAAACCGGTCCGCACAGACAAGCTGCAGGCCATCTGGCAAGGCCCATACCAGGTGGTGGAACAGAGATGTGACACTACCTATGTGATTGGCCCCTGCTCAGGGGTAGGGGAGAGACGCATGCTCCATGTGAATATGCTCAAACCATACCATGAGAGGATAGAGGATGAAAACCCAAGTGCTAGCGTTTCTAGGTACCGCGGGGTACTATAGAAAATTCTTACCCAATTATAGTGCCCTGGCCAAACCCTTAACTGACTTGACACGCAAGAACCTGCCCCGACAGGTTGTCTGGGCCCCAGAGTGTGATCAGGCATTCCAACAACTGAAGACTGCTCTAACTAATGCCCCTGTATTTGCTGCTCCTGATCCAACTAAAAGATTTCTTGTCCACATGGACGCTTCAATGTTTTGATTGGGAGCCGATGGCGGAGAACACCCCATAGCTTACCTGAGCCGAAAGTTATTGCCACGAGAAGTAAGCTACGCCGCCATTGAGAAGGAATGCCTGGCCGTGGTGTGGGCCCTCAAAAAGTTGCAGCCGTATTTGTATGGACAACCTTTTTCGCTACTCACAGATCACAACCCGTTGGTGTGGCTAAACCGTGTGGCGGGAGACAATGCCCGGCTGCTGCGCTGGAGTTTGGCGCTGCAGCCGTTTGACTTTACAATCCACTACCGACCAGGGAAGCAAAACGGTAACGCCGACGGGTTATCTAGACAAACTGAACTTGAAAAGTGATCTGTGAGTACTTCCCCGGACATCCCCAATCCGATCTGTTGGGATCAGACTGTATATGCCGGCTTGGTTCTGGGGGAGCATTGTGGCAAACCTAGCCACTTCTGGAGCACCGGACGTTACATGTCAAAAGGTTGTCTGTATTATAGGCTATGTATTCTGCTGGGTCTTATGTGGGCATAGTAATTGGTATGCTGGCAGCCGTAAGCCACTAGCATTCAAGTACTTTGTTTTATGTTGCCCAATCGGTGTTCGGCAGTTTTAAACCAAACTCCCACAACACATAACCCCAGACCCCAGCTATCAACCGACTTTTCCCTCGTGCAGCAATGCCTGATGGGAGAATTATCCAAAATGTTAAGTTCCCCATCTGGTCCTCCCTGTATTACCCCTGTTAAATCTATTTGGCTGTTTGGAAACCCCTTGCATGGGGAATTCTATAAATATGGAAGCCTGTGAATAAAAAGTCAGTTGACTCTCAGAATGAATGAATGAATGAATGAATGAATGAAAACTTATATAGCGCAGCACATGCGAACTAAATCGCCTCTGGGCGCTTGTTGTTCCTGTCTCCTTTGATATCAAAAGAGATGAGTTTTGATCTTTCTCCTGAACGCTAAGTGATTCTCCTCCAACCGAAGGCTGGTTGGTAAAGCGTTCCATAGTCTGGGACCTTGGATCGCGAATCTTCTTTCTCCTTTGGACTTGTAGATGGCCTTCGGTATCTGGAGCAGGTTTTGATTGGTGGATCGCAGAACGCGATTGGGATTGTGAGCTTTTATTTTTTCACATAGATAATGGGGAGCATTCCCATGGATACATCTATACGTTAGACAGAGTGCTTTAAAAGTGATTCTGTCTTTTACTGGCAGCCAGTGAAGGGCTCTCAGTGAAGGTGAAATTGATTCCCAGGGTTTTTTCCCTGTCACAAGTCTGGCGGCCGTGTTCTGAACGACTTGCAGATGAGCGATTTGGTACTTGGGGAGTCCGATGTAAAGGGCATTTGCATAGTCCAGTCTGGAGTTAACAATTGCTCCCACCACGACCGCTACGTCTTCTTTGGGGATGAAAGGAGTAAGTCTACGTAGTAGGCGAAGCAGATGGTGAGATCCGCTGACTACTGACCCTATTTGTGCGTCCATTGTCATATAGGAGTCAAATATGACCCCTAGACTTTTGACTTTGGCGCTAGGGGAGATGATTTTGCCCAGAATGGGCGGGGGGGTCCAGGTTGTTTCAGGTTGATTCTTACGCTTGGCGTGAAACAGGAGAAGTTCTGTTTTCGCTCTGTTGAGTTTAAGATAACTCTTTGTCATCCAGTCCTCTATCAAAGAGAGGCATGTCTCTAGATTGAGGTGGTAATCCTTTTTGTTGCCAATGCGGAAATACAGTTGCGTGTCATCTGCATATGAGTGATAGAGCAGTTTTTGGCTGCTGATAATCTCAAAAAGAGGACGAAGATAGATGTTAAACAGCACCGGTGACAGCGGCGATCCTTGAGGGACTCCGCATGATACTGTGCGTTTCTCAGAAGTGAAAGGTCCTAGCTTCACTGTTTGTGATCGGTTTTCCAAAAACGAGGAGAACCAGGATAAATCGCCTTCTGCGACTCTGGCTACTTCAGCTAGCCGTGTCAATAATAATTTGTGGTCTACAGTGTCGAAAGCTGCGCTTAGGTCCAACAGAACCAGAAGACAAGATTCTCCTTCGTCTGCGGCCTCGAGAGCGTCGTCCCATATTTTGAGCAATGCTGTTTCTGTCCCGTGCCCGTGGCGGAAACCCGATTGAAATGGATCAAGAAGGTTGTGGGTATCTAGATGCTGTTGCAGCTGTTGTACCACTACTTTCTCCATTACCTTTGAGAGTACATTTAGGCCTGTTATGGGACGGCGGTGGACTGGGTCCTTGGGGTCTAGGGTGGGTTTCTTGAGGATGGGTTGGATTATGCCCTCTTTCAACTGTGAGGGCACTATGCCTTCCCTGAAAGATTGGTTAATAAGCTGTGTGATAAGAGGCGCCATGATGTTGGCGCATTCCTTCAGCAGTTTAGTGGGGATAATATCATTTGGCCATGTGCCATTTCGCAAAGTGCCGATGATATTTTTTGTGGCGTCGATGGTGATGGGCTCCAGGGTGAACTTACCTGATTGTGGTGAATTACTGTGGGTATTGTGTGAAAAATTGCGGGGGGGGGCTGAGTGGGGAATGGTTTTGCTGAATGCTTTCACAGATTCCCTCGATTTTATTAATGAAGTAATCTTGGGTATCCGAGTTGGGGGCTTCAAGACATCCTGGATTCAAGGTCTGAGTGACCATCTTGAAGAGTTCGCGGGGGCGGTTAAGGGCGCTGTTGATAGCCTTGGAAAAATAATTTTTCTTGGCTTGGAAGATTTCTTTATGGTATTTTTTTGTTATTGCCTTGTAGATGGAGAGGTTTAACTCTGAGGAGCTTCTTTTCCAGGCAACTTCTGCCCTTCTGCGCTCTTGCTTTAGTAACGCCAGTTGGATGTTGAACCAGCTGGAGTTGTTTTTCCAGATGCAAGTTTTTATGTTTCGGCGCTACTAAGTCAACTGACTGTAGTAGGGCTGTGTTTATGGCCTCCAGTGTTTCTACGGCCGTTTGATGCGGCTGAATTGTTTGTATTTTTTTCCTTAACGTGGTTTTGAAGAGATCTGAATGGAGCTTCTTCTGACATCTAGTCCAATGTGTTGTCACTGGATTTGATGCATTTGTTAAGGGGGGGATATTGGAAATAATGAATTTAATTGCATGGTGATCTGTCCATGGCAATGGTTCATTTTCCAGAATTTTTATTTCCAGATTTTGTCTGAAAATAAGATCGAGTGTGTGACCTGAAGTATGTGTGGGCCCACATACTAGTTGTTGTAGCCCTAATCCTTCCAGATGGTCAATACTGGCGTCGGCAACAGGGTCTTGTGAGGAGTTGGCCCAGAGGTTTAAGTCCCCGAGCAGCAAAAGTTGTTTGCTGTTGAGGGTATAAGTGGAGATAAACTCCGTCAATGATGGTAGCAGCTGCGATTTTGGGCCAGGTGGTCTGTAGCAGAGTAGGATCCGGACGATCTCCTGGGAGTTTACTTGCAGTTACAGAGTGAGGGTTTCTATGAATGGAAGAGGGTTTTGAAGTACTGGTTTAGTGATCGCAAGGTGAGTCTTAAGGATCACCGCCAGTCCTCCTCCTCTTTGCCCTATTCTGTTTTCCGTTATAATATGGTAGTGTTCTGGCACCAATTCTCCTAGAATGGTGTTACAGTCGGCTGTAAGCCAGCTCTCTGTAATAAAGAGGCAATCTAAATCGTATTGTAGGATGAAATCATGGATTTCTAGTCTGTTTTACTGCCGATCTTGTGTTGATCAAAGCACATGATATGTGCTTATGCTGGGGTAAATGTCTGCAATTTTTGATAGTCGATCGTCGATCGCTTCTCAATAGTCGCTCAATTCTTAGGACTTTTTTGGTGCTGGCTGGCAATATTGTGACAAATCGCCTCAGATCCCAAATGGTTTCCGCAGAATATTGCAGATTAGCCATGGTCGCCAAACACCAGGGGGGTGGGAGGGGGGGGTATTCAAGGATTCGTTGAATCCTCTCTCTGTCTTGGTCCAGAGGAAGGCAAAAAAAACCCTGGCAGTGCTAGGCCAATATGCTGCGGCAGGGCAAAAAATTCCTTCCTGACCCCTTGAGAGGCGATCGGACGAACCCTGGATCAAGTACTGATAGTATTGGGAAGGGGGAGAGTGGGGCTGGGTGCAGCAAGATCCAGGATGGGGGCTGTGATCCTGAGTGGATCGGTGCTGCTGGGGAAGACTGGGATGATGGTCGGGGAAAGCCACTGCTTTTCTGGGGTAGGAGGGGGCTTGCTGGGCAGTTTAGGCTTTTTTATGGTGATTGCAGGGGGTGTGGAGCGGCGCACCGCTAGGCCGCGGGTGAAGCCGCGGCCTTTCCTAGTTCGCGGCTGCCGCGAATGTGATCAGGCCGGCGCGGTTGTGCGAAAAAAACACCCAGAAGCGGCGGAAATTAAGGAGAGAGGTTGTGGAGGGATGCCTTGGGTAGTGATGGCGGTGTAAGGGTACAGGAGAGGGGGAACGGAGCGCAAGGGCCGCAGCCGCAGCTTGTCCTGAAAAGGACGGCCGCCCAATGGTGTTCAAGGGGTGGAAGAAATGCCCTGTGCCAGGGGCTTACCTTAAGGCTCCGGTGATTCCTGGAAGGGAGAACCAGGGGATCCAGGGGCGGTGGATCATGGGTCAGAGCAAGTCTGACAGCAGAGACTGAGGCTGGGGGAGGAATGCCCTGCCTGTCTGGCTCCAGGAGCCGTACGCCCTTCTGCAAGGAGCGCACGCCGATTACTACTGGAGCTCAGTTCTAGTCCTGGGGAGGAGTCACTCTTTCAGACTCAATCCTGGAGAGCAGGAGAAGGGGAGCTGTGTTTCGTCCGGTTACTGGGGGGGATTTGGGACATTGCCTTACTTTTCAACGCTGACTGTGGATTTACCCTGGTTACCAGCGGAGATCGTGGAGTTTAATATTGTACTCCGCTACAATAACTTTTGCGCAAACCAATCAATATACGCTTATTGCAAAAATATGTAGAAGAATACATATCAGCCTAAACTGGGGAAATATAACGTAGGCTCCACTACTTTAGCAGTGCACTCCTTACCCCAACAGGGTGCATCTGTCACCTGGCTTCAGGAGACCTGACAGTTTGATCAGCCATGGGCCTGGCTGATCTGCCACTACCTGCAGATAATCAGGGTATAGTCCACAGACTCGAGACCCAGGAATCTCATCAGACTCAGGTGGTGTGATTCCTCCAGGATTTGGCCTTCCACTTCTAGCAGCTTCAGGCCTTCCTATTCAGAAACCTTGATCACAATTGGCATCTGTACCTATTTCAGTTGCAGTCACAGCCACACAGTCACTGCAACTGCCAGCTCTGTCCTGTTTCTCTGGGGACTCCAAGGCCTGTAGGGGGTTCCTCAGCCAGTGCACCATTCACTTTGAACTCCAGCCTTAAAACATCTCGTCTGATCGGGCAAAGGTAGCCTATATTATTTCCCTCATCTACAGTGAGGCTTTAGCCTGGGATGTCCCCCTGTGAGAGAAGAACGATCCAGTGGTTTCTAGCCTGCCTGACTTCCTAAAGCTCTTTTGGAATATCTTTAAGGAACCGGGTCAGGTTTTTTCAGCGGCAATAGATTTTTTATTACATTTCCACAGTGTACAAGTGATATACAAGCCACATCTGACAGTATTGTACATATACAAAGTGGTATAAACAGGCAAATTTACTATAATTACAATGATGCATTTGCTCGAGCTATGTAAAGAGACATCGGAATAAGACCTCCATTGTACCTCCACTGTCACCCCAAATGGGTACTCACTATGACCAGGCTCACTACAGATAGCACGCCATTGACCTTGATGAGGGTCTCTGGGGATAGGATGTATAGTAAGTTATAAGGTGCTACAGTAGCAACTCAGAAATTAACATTGAACTTTGTACTTCTCCTCTGGTGCACTCATTTCACCCATGCTGGTGGTACAGTGACCATCCTTTCATACTGTTAGTTATTGGACACCGGAAGTGACCACAGCAATATTCGGTTCTTATCGCTAGACGGTTGTACTTTCTAAAGTATGTGTCAGTAAGTTAATATACAACAGTTGTCATACATGTGAGGAGGCCTTTTTGGATAGCCTCCAAATTTCACAGTGCTTGTAAAATGTTGGGGCTCTATTTTCTTTATAGGCAAGCATTTTTTCCATGGTGTATTGTGCGTATATCCTAGATATCACTTCTTCAATTTTTGGGGATCCCTTGGAGCACCATTCTTTTGCCAGCATATTGCGCGCTGTGAATAGGATGTGTATGATTACTTTTCTTACTAGAGGGGGAAAGTTTTCAATACCAATACTAGGGAGTCTCAAAGCTGGCATTTGTGTGTTTGATACGGCAAGTGTCCTTTTACGTCTTCACCAATAATCTTCTTCTGTGGGACAGTATGCTCTTCATTTTCGTATACTAACAGCTGAGTTGAGCTGGAATAATGAGGCCTTAGTTGCAACCTTTTTACATGGTCTCCCTCTTCCTATGACCTGTTCTCCAGATATTCCAGCTTTGGCGGCAGTTCAGGAATCATTTAATTCTATTGGGGGTGAAGTTCATGATTCCCCTGGCAGCTGCTGACAAATTTAAAGCTTTTGCCGACTGTCGCAGGCGTAAACCGCTTTCTCTACAACCAGGGGGCAAAGTCTGGCTTTATACCAGGAACACAAGCCCTGGGTTCCTTCTCTGAAGTTTTTACCAATATTCATTGGCCCATACTCAAACTCCTTCCATGTTTCCAGTCCCCTCCCTACTGTGGCCCTGGTTTCTGAGGATAATCAGGAGTCAGGTGGCGTACACAAGCTTCCCGTCGGGTTGCTCGGCGAAAAGTGTACACACGACCGGTTTTCTCGGCAGAATATGTCTCCCATCGAGGATCTCGCTGGATTCTGCTGAGAAACTCGGTCGTGTGTACGCCACCTAAGAGGTTAGTCAAATTCTGGATTCCCGGCTCTGTAAAAGCATTCTTCAGTACCTCATGCATTGGAAAGGATTTGGACCTTAGGAGAGGTCTTGGATCCAGCTGAGGAGGAGGAGGCCTTCGTAAAAGGGGGGGGGGATACTGTCATGGATCTGCAGTAATGTCCATGTCTGTCTGCTTACCTCTGTGTTCAGCTTAAGAGACCGAATGCCTGTTCACCTGTCTGCTTAAGAAATCTTTCCTCAAGCATTGCTCAACCCTAGCCCCTAACTGGGAACACTATGATAACCTGTGCACTGCAAGCCAGCTTTGCTGATCAATATTGTGTTTGGCTTCCTGTATGCTTCTTGCCATGTGTTCTACGGCTAAACCCTGTTTACTGACCTTTGGCGTTTTCTTTGACTACCCCTGCCTGCTTGTTGCCCCGACCTTTTGGCTTATCTCCTGACTATACCTTGTTGTCCCGGTCTGCTGCTTCCTCTCTATCCTCCAGTAGCCTACCTAGTGGAGTCTCTGCCCCTACAGGTTATGGTGGGTGGTCATAATGTTATGGCTAATCTGTGTTACTAAAGGTAAAACTTTTATTTTATTTTAGACAGAGTAAAGGAGGATTAGAACATTTTTATTAGAGGTTTCGTCCTCTCTATTTTTCTGTTTACTGTTATTACCAAAAGTGAAAGAAATCCCTATGGGAAATCATCCGATGGGGACACTAGTTCTGGTGACTACTGGAGATTCCTCAACTTGTGGGGTTTTCTCTCACTTCCTGCTTTAGCTATGGGACAGGAAGTGATGGGAAATCTCCTCAATAGGACACAGCGGCACAAAAAAACTGACATGGGTACTATCCACAGCTCTGCTCTTATGCATAATTGTAATGACATCACTGTGCATCACTGAAATTACATCACTGCTTTATAAAGGAAAAATCTGGATTTGCAAAGACATTTGGTACAAAGTGAATTTATATCCTTTGCATCCACTGTGCAATTTAATGGGTAGCAGCTGGGGGAGAGCTGGGAAGTGTGTTTTTTTTGCCACTCTCTCCTCTTCTCCCCCACAGCTGTGATGCATAGCTGCAGCAATGGCTTTCTTTACCCCCCAACCTCCTCTGCACTCTGTCAGAGTGGACTGTGTGATCCCCAGCTCCCTCCCGATCTCCCTCCCTCCTGGAAAAAGTAGGCTAATTAGGGGAAGCTGGAGGGGAAGCTGGAGGGGGGTCATGTAGTTCTCTCAGAATCACTGCTTAGTGCAATGATGGGGCTTGAACTACAGCCCCCACCAAGCCCTTCATTAGAGAAGGGGCCACTCAGAATTTTTCCCAGGCAATTAACAGGAGGTCTCAGAGAGAGCAGTGTGGGGCGAGAGAGCACAAGGACCCGATGTAATGCCCTGTGCTTAAACCAGGGGATTAGTGTACAGTATAGTTTAAATTTATATCTTGGATATTATTGCGCTGCACTTCTTCTGGTTTACTAAATAGATACCTTACATGTCACGCTTGTGGAATGGCACCAAACTCCGGTACTTAAAAATCTCCATAGGCGACGCTTTAATGTTTTTTACAGATTACATGTTTAGAATTACAGAGGAGGTCTAGCAGTAGAATTATAGCTCTCGCTCTAACATTTGCGGCCTATGTAACCTATGTGTATCTGGCTTTGATACTAGCCAGTGCCTCACCAGCCAATGACCTCACCGCAAGTCCCTGGATCACACTGTATAGAGAATTAATTTACATCTTACCTGTACAATATAATGCACATCTTTATTATTAACCAGACTGGTGTGCATTTACTGATACTGAATTATAGTAGTGTGCAGAATATTAATCTGCGTGCTCTTAACAATATTACAGTATCTGTTTGCTTAACCTCGTGTGTCAGAGGTGCTGAGGTGGTTCTTGGAGTCAAGGCACAGAACAGAGGCCTAAATTACCAAGTGGCTTCTTTCGGGGGTTGTGCTATATATGCATTTTTTTTTAACAAAAACTATAAGGTCCTATGTCAAATTATGCCCAACAGTGGCATTAGCTATGCAGTAACATGAATGGGGGTGCACCTACTTGCGCACCAGGAATCACTGGGCTAAAAACATACATTTTATACAGCCCAATTACAATTGCAAAAATAGTGCGATATAGTATACTGTAAACGGTGGCATCACTAGGTGTCAACCGGTGCTGTAAAACATGGTGTCACCCCCCTCCACCAACTATAGTCGCCCCTCAGTACAGACCCCCCTCCCTCAGTACAGACCCCCCTCCACTAATTATAGACCCCCTCCACCAATTACAGTCCTGCCTCATTACAGAGCCCCTACACTAAGTATAGACCTCCCTCAGTATAGACCTCCCTTACACAGTATAGACCCCCCTCAGTACAGAACTCCCATCTATCCGTATAGACCCTCCCCCTCAGTATAGACATCCCCCTCCTCAGCACAGACCCCTCAAGATAAACCACCCCCTTCTCCAAAAGTACAGACCTCCCTCAGGACAAACTACCCCCCTCCTCCAATAGTAAAGAAGCCCCTCAGAGCAAATCACCCCTCTTCCAATAGTACAGACCCTCTTTTTTTTGACAGTAAAGAATTTTCTTTTTATTGAAGTATTGACAAGTGACAGGAAGCAATGACATTTAAAAAGCATAGTGTATCCATTCAATCACAGATTGCATTTACAAGTCAAGAAGGAAAATCAAGGTAGGCACGGTACAGGGAGCCCACAAAATAATAAAGAGGTGTGCATCGCCTAGATCAACAAAGCAGTAGGATCAAATAGGGGAGATCAAATCAATAGTCCATCCCAGATATCACTCCATAATCCTACGTACCCCCCCCCCTCAGAGAGGGGGGGGTCCAGTCAGGAGGAAGGCCTCCCACAAGGAGGGGGGAAAGAGCAAGGGAAGAGGGGGAAATACCCATATATAGGGGGGGCCCCACTAGAGGGATTTTTTTTATATATATATATATATATATATATATAAAGGGGGGGGGCCTAACCAGAGGCATCAACCCAGTTGGACCAGATCTTGTCGAACTTCGTTGGACAGTTCCTGCTTTCATATGTAATCTTATATAGTGGCAGAACCCTCTCAATTGCAGCCCTCCACGAGGACTTCGTGGGGAGCTCCGGACCCCTCCAACGAAGAAGGATCTCCCTCCTTGCGTAAAACAAAGCAAAAGTAATACAAAGCTTGACATATCTATCGCCCTCGATCTCGCCCAAGTAACTAAGCAAGAATATGCGAGGATCCATAGCTAGGTCTACTCCACAGAGATCAGACAGGGTGTCAGCCACCTCCCTCCAAAATGTGCGTAGTTTCGGACAGGACCATACCATGTGGAAAAATGTCCCGGTGTCGGTTAGACAGCTGGGAACAGAGCGGGCTCCTAGAGGGAAATATTCCAGCCAACCTCTGGGGGGTGTAGTATGCTCTGTGCAAGAACTTCAGTTGGATGAAACGGTCTCTGGAAGCTATCATAGAGGGGATATAGGAGGAGACACAGTCCTCCCACACCTCTTCATCAAGATCGGGGATGTCTGCATTCCACTTGCCCAAAGCCCCGACCGTGTCTACGTCATGCGCCACCGTGAGTTGGAGGTAGAGGGAGGACAAAGGGCTCCCCATCACACCCGAGATCAGGAGGCGCTCAATGGAATCGGGCTCGAGGGTCACCGGGGTCGGAAACTGTGAGGTGAGGGCATGTCTAAGCTGGCAGTATCGAAATTGGAAGGAGAGGGGAAGGCGGTAAGTAGCCCTCAGCTCCTGGAATTTCATCAACTTGCCGTTCGGCATCACATGTCGGAGAGTGAGGATACCTCTTCTCGCCCACAACGCAGGATCAGGGAGACTGTATAGGTGGGGAGGGAGAGGATTAGCCCATAAAGGAGTGTGGGGGGAGACAGACCCAGGTTTAATGTTCTTGACCCTGGAGGAGTGCCAGACCTGCAGGACAGTCCTCATGTGGCCAGTGACCGACGGATGCGCCTTGGGTCCCCTAAAGACTAGGTTGGAGAGTGCTGCGTATGAGCCCAACACCGCCGCCTTCAACACGACCGCCGGGTTTTGTTTGGGTTGAGAGAACCACCATCGCACCGTGACCAGCACCGCCGCCCAATAGTAAATCAGAACGTTTGGGAGCGCTAGTCCCCCACTCAATAACGGGAGGTAGAGGGTACGCTGCGCCACCTGGGGTGGGCGCCCAGCCCATATGAAGGTTGTAACTATACTGACAAGCTGTCGAAAAAATGACCGAGGTATAGGGACCGGGGTCTGCCTGAAAAAATACAGCAGTTTTGGTAGGTATATCATTTTGATGAGATTCCCTCGGCCGACCGGGGTGAGGGGGAGACTCCTCCACACTGTACATTTCTTGGTCAGTTGCTCCAACACTGGGAGCACGTTCCCAGTGAGGTAACTTCCCGGTTGCGAGCCCACCCAAATCCCCAGGTAGGTAAATTCCTCAACCCAGCGGAGGGGAGTAAGCGAGTCTACCCGGGGTACCGATGAATGAAGCGGGAACAGTATCGACTTGTCCCAATTAATTAGAATCCCCGAAAATTGACTGAAGTTATCAAAATGGGCGAGGGCATTTCGTAGGGAGGAGGAGGCGTCCGCCGGGTATAGTAAGGAGTCATCTGCATATAAGGACAATTTCTCCTCTAAGGGGCCCACCCGGATACCTCTAACCCCGGAGTCCCCCCGTAAGTGGGCAGCTAGGGGCTCGAGCGCCAGCGCAAACAATGCCGGGGACAATGGGCAGCCCTGTCTGGTCCCCTTCCCTAGGGAGAAGGAGTCCGACAGGGCGCAGTTGGTGCGGACGCGAGCCCTGGGATGTGCGTAGAGCATGCATATCCAGGATAGGAAACGGGGGCCAAGGCCGAAACGGGAGAGGACCGTCCAGAGGTAGCCCCACTCGACCGAGTCAAAGGCCTTCTCCGCATCGAGTGAGGCCACCACGCCCGGAGCATCCGGCCCCGCAATCGCCAGATGCGCGTGTAGCCTCGACCAGGCAAAAAGCCCGTCTGGTCCGGATGGACACAGACCCTCTTAAGGACAAACCACCCCCTCCTCCAATAGTACAGACCCCCCTCAGGATAAACCACCCCCCTTCTCCAATAAAACAGACCACCCCTCGGGACAAACCACCCCCCTCCATTAGTACAGACCCCTCCCAGGAAAAAACACCCACTCCATTAGTACAGACCCACCCTCAGGACAAATCCCCCCCTACATATAATATAGCAGTGAACAGCAGCAAAAACTAACCTGATCAGCAAGCCCCCCCTCACAACACCTCGCAGAGGGTGACAGAGGACATCCTCCCAAATCGCAAGCCGACACACCCTGCCTGTTACTGCACCAGCTAGGGTGGCTCAGGGCTCAGGTACATGGAACACCCAGGTAGCAGCTGGAGAGGAGAGGACAATGTGCAGCTGCACCACCTGGGTGTAGTTATACTGTGGCAAGTTTGGGCAGCAGCACAGGAGTTAGAGACAGAGAGGAGGAAGAGAACACATGCCAGGCATGGCTGTGGCACTGGAGGTGTGTTCCAGCTGAACAAAAAAGCTGAAAAAGAAAGCCAGGGCTTTCGTCACCTTCGGGATGGTGTCACCTCTGTAGCAGGTGGCACATGGGTGCAGGCTGCACCCCCGGGCCCCCCTAGCAACGCCACTGACTATAAATGCTAACTTGAGTGAGAAACTGCATAACCCAAGGATACAACTTGAGGTGTCAAACCGTTGGCTCATATAAGGGCATTGTCTCTATACTCTAAGGCACTGTGGATGCTAAAAGACTTAATCTAGCTCCCTGAAGCCCAACTTACCAACAGTGCTAGTCTCTGCCCATTCATGCACTATTTGTAATAAAAGTATGGAAAATATGTGCCACCACATGGCAAAAGAACAAAAACATTTTTTGTGCCAGACTTCAGTTTTAAAGTGAATGTGTGCTTTGCCCATGCAGAGCAAACCAACAGATTCATATTAATGCAGACCTTCACGGACACATATACTTACCTTCTTTTGACTCCGCCAACAATAATGAATATAGTCATATGCTCCTCCATTCCTAAAAGTGTTGGGCACTTCCTTTGGCTCCTGGGTTGTACAGGGCAGCAGGAGGGGAGTGAAGGAAATGTAAATATATGCTGCTGGAGACAGGACAAATTACAGGTTTCCTTTAAGGTGTTTTTAGTGCATGTTATGTAGATATAAGGAAATACAGTGTATTCAGTGTCTGTATTCAGACACAACTTTATTGTTACTTTATAACTTTAATGTTATTTCTTTGTAAAAAAAATACAGTCTAATAACAGACAATGGAAAGAAACACCAGGAACCCCATAAATACAATCACAAGAGGTGAATTGCTTCTGAGTGTATTCTTTTTGTTCACCCATTCCTGCCTCAACTATGAGAATATATATAAAATGTCCATTGACTGCAAGGCTTTGGAATTCATTATTCACAACTGCAACAAAAGCTACACGAATGTTCCCATCATAATGAAACCTATGAGCAATGTTCAACTAGAAAACAGACGATGTCGCTCCCTTGTTAATAAAGAAGTGGATTCAAGAGCCATAACAGTGCAAAATCATATAAAACGAACTTGTAAAATAGCAAGCAAGTCTGTTCTTTAAACCTTTCCAACCATATCTTTTCTCAAACCATTCTGCATTGGGGTTTCTGTATTTTGCCCTACTCCAATGTTTCACAGAGCCTGCTTCATTGCCTCTCTTTTTTGGTAAAACGTTCCTTTGTTTGCAGGGGATACATAACAAATGTGTTCCTTTTGATTCAGGTTTCACTATTGTTTTCTCCTAGTGAAAAGAATTTCTTTCACAGGACTGTTTTACCCCTTTTGGGTACGCAAAGTCATTTAGATCCATTTAAAGCTTGAATGACTGGTTTCGCTCATTTGAAAGCAAAACACTGACTACTAATCAAATGAGCCCTATGTGTTCTTGAATATAGTTTTTAATATATATATATATATATATATATATATATATATATATATATATATATATAGTATATATATTACCCCCTTGAACTTTTTAAAATGTTTAATTGGTATAGTAGTGGTGAAATCACATAATATTAACCACTTCAGCCCCGGAAGGATTTACCCCCTTCCTGACCAGAGCACTTTTTGTGATTCGGCACTGCGTCGGTTTAACTGACAATTGCGCGGTCGTGCGATGTGGCTCCCAAACAAAATTGGCTTCCTTTTTGTCCCACAAATAGAGCTTTCTTTTGGTGGTATTTGATCATCTCTGCGGTTTTTATTTTTTGCGCTATAAACAAAAATAGAGCGACTATTTTGAAAAAAATGCAATATTTTTGACATTTTGCTATAATAAATATCCCCAAAAAATATCTAAAAAAACATTTTTTTTCCCCAGTTTAGGCCGATACGTATTCTTCTACATATTTTTCGTAAAAAAAATCGCAATTAGCGTTTATTGATTGGTTTGCGCAAAATTTATAGCGTTTACAAAAAAAGGGGGTAGTTTTATGGCATTTTTATTAATATTTTTTTTTCACTAGTAATGGCGGCGATCAGCGTTTTTTTTTTCGGTACTGCGATATTATGGCGGACACATCGGACAATTTTGACACATTTTTGGGACCATTGGCATTTTTATAGCGATCAATGCTATAAAAATTCATTGTATTACTATAAAAATGCCATTGGCAGTGAAGGGGTTAACACTAGGGGGCAGGGAAGGGGTTAAGTATGTTCCTGGTGTGTTCTAACTGTATGGGAGGGGGTGGACTCACAAGGGGAAATCACTGATCTTCCGTTCATACATTGTATGAACGGGAGATCAGCGTTTCCCCCGCTGACAGGAACGAGAGGTTTGTGTTTACACACATACCTCCCGTTCCCCACTCTGTAACGAACGAGCGCGCGTGCACAGATAACGAAAGCACAGAAAACGAAAAACGAAAGATCCGACATAAACAAATGCTTTATTTTCGTTTTCGTTGCGGTCCAATGTGCATAACCTTAACTCTATTAGTCCAATATTATTCTACATAAAGAGAAAAGATGTGACATTATAGAGACATGAAGAAGAGTCAACATAAAGAGAAAAGGTTCGACATAGAGAGAAAAGGTTCGACATAGAGAGAAAAGGTTCGACATAGAAAGAAAAGATTTGACATAGAGAGAAAAGATTCGACGAAGTAGCTAAAAACATACGATCGCAGCAAGCGGACATGTATGGTCTGCCCATAGGCTATAGAAGAAATCTAATGTTGGTTGACTAGTGATAATAATTAATAAATATAATTATTATTAGTCATACAACATTAGAATTCTTCTATAGCTTGTAAGCGGAACATTCGACCGGAAATGTACAATTGCGGCATCGTACAGTTTCGTTGCTCCGTCCATTTTTTTTTTCCCTAAAGATTCTGTCGAATCTTCTTTTTTTTTAAAGATTCCGTTGAATCTATTTTTTTTTTTTTTTAAGATTCCGTTGAATCTTCTTAGAACATTCGACAGGCACCATGAGCCTTCAATGGCAGATTCAACCTTAATTCATTCAAATTTTCGGACAAATGCATTTTTTTAACGAAAAACTAAATAAATAAAAACAAATTTCGGGAGTAACTAAATCAATTTATTTTTCGGACGAAAACGAAATTCCAAAACAAAATATTTCAGTGTGCACACGTCTATTAGAGACTGTGGATATACAAAATGATTGGAGATCGGGGACATGCTTAAGGAAGCAAACACTTGAAGCATATCACACAAGGCTGCTAAAGATCATTTTTATTATTTATATTTTTATAAATACATATTTTTCTATATATTTTTTCTATATATTTTTTATTAGTGCTCTTACATGGCTCCCCTAAAAAATACTGATACCAAATGTTGTAAGATAAAGCAGAGGTGGGGTGCTACTACCCTATAAGATGAGGGTATTTTCAGAATGGCGTGGTGCAGAAAGGCAGTGGAACAGTTGCAATGGCACCTGTGAAAATAGGTAGTCCGCAACTCCTTGCTTGCTCTTTTAAATCTTCAAAATGTATTGGTTCTTCATAAAAGTCACAGTGTCAATGAGTTGTGGACTACCAAACGTTATATTAATTTAAAGAAATATATTTAAAAAAAAATATTAAAAATATATAGGGAATGAGCGCCATAACAAAAAGGGGACATGTTGTGATCATTTTAAATACAGATTGGCTCAATACCATTGAAAACACATTTGATTGCAAGTGTTCTAGATTCCTCTATCTATTCCAAATCCACTAAAGACAATGTGACATCTTAAACTCCAGCAGAGAGATCTGGGGTACAAGAAGGTCTTTAAGTGTCCAGCTTAGGATTTAAAGGAAATCTTGACTAAAGGAACATGCAGGCAATGAATGTTGACCTCTCCTTCAACAATACTACTTTCTAAATCCTGCCCTGATAAAATGGCTTCAATATTTTTGTGTCAATGATTTGACTTATACTGCATGCTTGCTCTGGGTCAGTGATTTAATGTACTGAGGCCAGGGGCAGCCTGGTATCTAACATTTTCAAAAGGAAGTATGCATATGTGTTCTAACAATACAGTTATATTTAAAAACCATGAGATCAATGGGATGTCACAGAAAGGTCTTACACAGTGCCCTTTTGCTCAATCCTGTATATACTCTTTTTAAGGTACCCATATCACATAACAGACAATGTATGTCTAGCAGCTGAAATCTATTCAGACCTTCTAATGTCCTAATTTTAAAGCAACATAGATTCAAAATGGTCATTATTGTCTTAATAGTAGCAGCACCAACTAAATGGAAGCTACCTGAGACCAAACATGTAGAACAGAATTGATTCACTATAAAAGAAATCAGTGCAAGTTTATTCAAGGACAAATCAGCTAAAATGTGTAAAGCCATGAGCATTAAACAGGCTTGTGCGAATCACTTAAATAACCCACAGTATATAAATTAAATGCTGATAACTTGGATAGGGTAAATGTGAGTACATTAAGTACCACGTTTCTTCCTTTCAAAGTCGAAAGTGTATACAGAATATGACTTATGCATGACAAATTAAAGCAAAAATTCAAATGTACGCTGTAAATGAAAAATCAAGGATGTATAAGTACCAGTAATAACTAGGGAATATTAAGCCATCCGCAAAACATCATTTTTATGTTCTTTTTCCAACACGTTACCAGACTGTGCAGTTCAACAGACTGCTCTGCTGTAACTATGTTAAGTAATAAACACCAAGACCATATTTTAGTGGATAATGTGTGGGTTGGCAAGCAAACTGGATTCAGGTACATTTCGTAAGCCCCAGTCCAGAGCCAGCCAGGTACTAGTTATAAAGAAGAATGGCTGAAAAGACAGAAATTCCATACAACACATATAATATATTATGACAGATGTAGGAAAGTCATAACTGACAATGGAATAATCATTTTCACTTTTCTGAACTTGTTCGGGTGAATTAAGATGGCAAAAGAATGATTTATTTGAACACTTCACTCTATTCTGTAGAGGAAATATAGCCTGCTAATGGTTTTAAAATGTTTTATGATTTTATTTTAAAGCGTACCTGTCATTTTGTAGCAGACGTCAGCTGCTGAGAAAGAGGATAGGAAAATGCAATTTTTTTCCCAATTATAGAAGTTTTTTTTTACCCTGTCAATTCACAGACAGCATATAATAACATTTGCATAAACGGAGGATACCTTTAGTGAAAACTGAATGGGAAAATGATTTGTAGGATTTAGGCTCATACCAGCATGCTTTGTTCTGCATTGATTTTTTTCTCCAGACAATACAAAATGAATACAAAAGTAATCCAGCTCAAGCAGTTTGAAGCAACTCAAGGCAAATCAAGCCAACTCAGAAGCAAACAAAATCAAATTGCATTTATCTTGCTTCTGAGCCTATAAAAATCGTACTGCTGTACATCACATTAGGACCCCCTTCACACTTGGCTGTTCCACTGTGGTGTATTAATGTGCATTATTCCACACATTCATGTTCACTGCTTTAAGAAAGTCTATTTATTTGAACAGGCTGCCATGAAACCACAGTGGACCTGAATTTGGACTGCATAATCAATGCCGATACCATGTACCACAGTGCAAGGTAGTCCATTACCATACACTGTGGTGTACTGTAAAGCAAGTTCATTGGAGGTGTACTTCATTAGTGCATTTGGGTGGCAGCATAATGCACCAGGGCACTATGGTGTTGCTGTAACGTGAGATACAGCATGCTATAGGTGTGAAGCTGGCCAAAGGGCTCATGTTTGCCTCTGCTGCTTTCTTTCACATACATGTGAATGTGAATGAAAACACATAAATCTTAAGCACCTGCATTAAATGGTAATATTTGCACATGTAAAAGGAAAAAAAATCCAACTTTACTCTTGCTTAAGCTAAATTCATAGCATTAACAAATTAAGAGGACGGAGGACAGAATAAGAAAAAAAAAAAAACGCTACACACAAACCTTGGGCATCCATATTCTACAGCTCTAGTCTCTGTCAGTCTCTGTTTGCAGTCTGGAGCCAGGTGCCTATGTTGTAGTGTGCAAGTGTATTTTGGGCTATAAAAATAAATAGGATAGCCATCTACGGGGTCTATTCTCTTATTAATTTCTTAATCTAGAGCGGTACCTGTGCACTACTGCCCAGTTCCAGAAAGGCTTAAAACAATGTTTGGTGCAGCAGAGGCCAAGCCAACAGACAACAGATCTTCACTGCATCTACAGCCTGAGTAGCAGGTATTTTTTATGTGAGGGGTGGTTGAAGACATTGCCAGATTGTATATTAAATCCACAGGCACACTTTAAAAAAACAATAGCAGGTGTCAATCCTGCCTATTTACTACTATATTACTTTATGAATTAAGCTATACATTATGCACTACAAATACATAAAACAGTTAACAAATCCCGACTAAACAAATATTGTCTAAATTGAAGAATCTTGTTTATACACAAATCTTGTTACCCTTTGTGTATTTCTTATTCAGTTGTGCACCAATTCAGTACAACACAGCTTCTACACTCTGTGGAGGAGTTTCATGTAATAGAGACCTCTCACTTCTACTGTCTCTTCTTGTGCAAGATGAATTGGTCTTGTATCATCCCCTGTAGTTTTCTGCAGGTAACTGGTAGTGGTGAACCTATTGAGTCGCTCTTATAATTCTGTTTTCTGCCCCAGCTATGAGCAGCCCAATGTCATCACTGCATTTACAAATTAATTTCTTTCTTTTGGAAAGGCGATTAGTGTACACAAACTTAATTTATATCCTGTTTGGTGAGAGAGGAATACATTTAAAGTCATTTTACCCAAAGTTCAGCTTTAAATTTGCAAGGACAAACCAAGTGTTAACTCATCCAAATTCAAGAATAGGAGAAGGTTCACTTTAGCCACAAATACTCATAGTACGAGCCAGCAACGGTGATCTTGTAAATCCTTCACTACCCCTTTATGACAATACCACACTACTGTTCAGTTTCCAAAAATAAAAAATCAGTAGTGACAGAATAGGCAGTTTTTCTTATATGGTGCTGCTCCCTTGCTGGTTAAACCAGTGAAATGTCACTCCATTTCTGCTCTATTAAAATTCTGTTATTTTGGTGCTAGCAAAAGAGCTGTGTCGATTTGATAAACTAGAGTTGTACATCAGAGATTCTGCCACTGGCAAGGAGCTACAAGCAACAGAAATGGTAACATCAACAATAAGGTCATGCAGTGTGTCCTTTTCTGGAATTGTGCTTACCTCTCAGGTGTTAAGGGTTTAAGGGCCTGATATTTGTGCTTACTGCATTTTATTAAAAAACGTATAACTTTGCCACCAATTTTGATAGACCATTTAAGAAAGATACAGAGACTTTGCCATGCCCGTGTGCCAATAGTACACGCCCCTGCCTGGCATGTTCTCCACAAAATTTTCTAAAAATATAGATTGTATATGAATAATTTTTGAATTACCATAAAATCCTTTTTTGGAGTACATTAAAGCTTCGTACACATGGGCAGAATGTCGAGAGACTCCCTATCAGCACTCTCAGCCAATGGAAGAGAGCGCTAATCGGAGTGTTCTGACGGGGGGCATCTCCCTGTCAGAACACAACAGCTCAGCAGGGAAGATCGCTGGACCAAACTTGCATGGTTAGTACTCCCGGAGCTGACAGTTTTTTTCATGCAACCCAGTTGTAGTGTGTACCTGGCTTAAGGCTGAAGAAATTCTGGTTTATGGTTATGCTGACTGAACTGTGTATAACCAGTCTAACCGCTTCCACTCCCATCATGCTCCCATTTTTGGTAAAGTAACAATATGAGCAATGACTAAGCACAGGTGTGTGAAACGCGTTTGCTGAACTCTTTGGGCTGGCTGCATGTGATGTCATGTCCTCATTTTTAATGGAATTTCACTAAAATAATTATGTTTTGCTGGAAGTACCGCCACTCTTTTCTTCATCATTTAACAGTATGAGCAGATCATAAAAACAGAGGGGAGGGACAGCTGTCTGCTTATGTACTCCATAAGGATTATAAGGTAAGTCAACATGTATGTTTTCCTAATCGTACACTAAGGGACACAACGTACAGTAATTCTGGTACATTGGGAAGTGCAACAGCAATTCAACTGAAAGATTGGCAGCACAGCAAACAAAATGTTAACAGATCCATGAATAACAAGTTAACAGGGGATTCTCAAAAGCACCTACAGGGCCACTAGAAGAACCTGATTACCAATGCCAGCATCAGATGAGACCTGAATATCCACCTGATAAAACAAACTTGTGAACAGAAGAACAGCTGGCAGCCTTGCACATCTAAGAAACAGTTGTCTGATACTGAAAAGCCCTTCAAGAAATAACTGATTTAGTGGAGTGCACTCTGACAGGGAAAGGTGGAACTAGTATTAGCCTACATTAATTAATAATGAGCTGCCAAAATATATCTGGAGATAATGGAATGAGAAGCTGGCTGTGCCTTATAGGGACCTTTAGGAATGACAACAAGAAAGTCGGACTGTCTAAAGGAAGCTGTAACTGGGAGATAGACTTGAACAGCATGGACCACATCCAGAAAGTGGAGCAAAATCTACTTTGGATGTCGAGAAGCAGGAAGGTGTAGCACAAGAACATGCAAAGTCGATGCATGTTAGGGCCAGCAACTCAGAAACTCCGTAACTCAGTGATGGCAACCTTGTAAGTGAGAACAGGTAAAGGAATATCCCTGATAGGTTCAAAGGGTGATTTCTGAAAAAAAACAAAAGAATGAGGTTGAAATCCCATGTGGAAAGATTTACGAAAACTGGTGCACACAGAATCTGATGCAGCAGCGCATTGTAAACAATCAGGGCCAGATTCTCGTAGAATCTGCGGCGGCATAGCGTAAGCCATTTACACTACACTGACGCAACTTACTGGAGCAAGTGCCGTATTCTCAAAGCACTTGCTCCGTAATTTGCGGCGGCATAGTGTAAATGGCCTGGCGTAAGGCCACGTAATTCAAAGGGGGGCGGCTTGTATTTAAATTAAGCCTGCCCCTGCGCCGATCAAACTGCGCATGCGCCGGCCATAAAAATAGCCCTGTGCGCATGCTCCAACTCACGTCGGAAAACGTCAATGAAGCCGACGTGAGCGTCATTTACGCAAATCCCTATTCGCAAACGACTTAGGAAAACGACGTAAACGACGAAAAAAGACGACGCTGTCCAGAGGCCATACTTAACATGGCATACGACGGACCTTCGTAAACTCACCCTCATATAGCAGGGGTAAGTTTCCGCTTACGTAAACGACGTAAACAAGGAGGCGCAAAAACTTTCGGGAATCGGCGTATCATGCTCATTTGCATAGTCAAATGAGAAATCGACGTAAACGCCACCTAGCGGCCCGTGTAACATTACATTTAAGATCCGACGGTGTAAGATTATTACGCCAGTCGGATCTTAGCGTAAATCCGGCGTATCATGTTTTCTAGATAGAAAACAATGATACGCCGGTGGGAAATTCGAATTACGCCGGTGTATCTGTAGATACACCGGCATAATTCTTTTGAGAATCTGGCCCTCAGTGTCTTACTGCAGCCTGTTCAATTAAGCTTTGAGGATAAAAGCTAGAAGCTGATTGGTTACTATACACAGCTGCACCAGATTCTGTGTGCACCAGTTTTCGTAAATCTCTCCCCATGTTGTCACTAGAAAAAACAAAGAGGGAGTAATGTGTGCATCCCCCTGTACAAAAGCCTCAACTAAGGAGCGAGAGATAAATGGTCTTTGAAAATTAATGAATAGAGCTTAGATTTGACTCTTGACAATATTTAAGGCCAAATGTTGATCCAATCCAGACCGCAAAAAAGACAGGAACCACCCCATGGACTTATTTGTGGGATGAAATTCCCTTACCTTGCACCATGACAAATATTCCCTCCAAGTGCAATGGTTGTCTTTATGCAAAGTTAATTTTCTTAGCTATTAAAAGTGTAGATAGCTGAGTCAGGTAGGTCTCTATCCTTCAGAACCTGGGCTTCAACAGCCAAGCTACGAGGCTTGATTCACACCTATGCATTTTTTGTATTGTTTACATTTTGCTCTACAGAACGTGTTTCATAGGAAACGATGTTAAATCAGCTGTAGTGCAAATCTGCAAAATGCAAAAAGCACAGAAAATGCATAGATCAGATTAAACTAATCCAATGGAGTTACTAAGGCATCCACTGCAAAGGCTAGAGGTTCCTATGACCTGGAGATAATCATTTTTTTGTTGAACTGGAAGCCAGGAGGTAAACATTCCAGCTACCCCTAACTACAAGAGAGAGCTTGAAACACACTGGGATGAGAAAACCATTCTTCATACCCTCCCACCAAGACTTACACGAGCCCCATCTTAATCCAGCGATCCCAACGACTTTAATTCGGTCATGCATTTTTGCAACATTTTCCTAAAAGCACACCAAAATCCTTTTCAGAAAATGTGGCATAAATGCATGACCTAATAGAAGTTAATGGGAGGGCTGCTAAAATTGCATAAAAAATGCGCTGGAACTGCGGATACAGATGCGTTGCAGGCCAAAGTATGTAAACCCGGCCTTATTCTTCCCAGATAATTTTTTTCTGAGTTCAGATGTTCCTGCTTTAAAGCAGGTTTGCCCACTTTTAGGTGTATTTACGTGTGTTTAGCAGTGTATTTATACCCCTTGACATTTTCCACATTTTGTCCTTTGTCATGTTACAACCTAAATATGTATTTTCTTGGGACTTTATGTGATAGACCAAAATAAAGTGGCACATAATCGTAAAGTGAAAGGAAAATGATAAATAGTTTTCCAAATTGTTTACAAATAAATATCTGAAAAGTGTGGTGTACATTTGTATTCAGTGCCCTTTACTCTGATACCACTAAATAAAATCTAGTAGAACCAATTGCCTTTTAATTAGTGAATAGAGCGCACCTGTGTGTAATTTAATCTCAGTATAAATACAACTGTTCTGTGAAGCCCTCAGAGGTTTGTTAGAGAACCTTAGTGAAATAACAACTTCATGAAGACCAAGGAACATACCAGACAGGTCAGGGATAAAGTTGTGGAGAAGTTTAACCACTTAAGGACCGCAGCTACGCATGTACATTTACGTCGGCAGAATGGCACCGACAGGCACATCAACGTATATATACGTTGGTGCCTTGGGGGGGATCGGGGGTGTAGTCCGATCGGACCCCCCCCCCGTACATGCGGCGGTCCGCGCGGCTGCAGGAGCGATCCGACAAAAGTGGGGGCGGCTATCCGTTTTAGAGTGCATCCGCCCCATGAATAGAAGTCCGGATCGCTCCCAGCCAATGCGCGCGCCCGCCTGACCTGTAGAATCACTTCCTGGATCCTCCTGTGATGACACTTACACAGGAAGGAGGAAGCGACGTGATCTCTCCCTGTCGGCGTTTGTTTCAAGCGCCGCTGAGGAGAGATCACTACAGAACAAGTAAGAACTCTGCACTAAGTCACTACACTACACACACACATTTTCAATCCCCCGCGATCGCCCCCCCCCCCCTCCCCCCTGTCACAGTGTCACTGAATGCAATGGTAATCATGTATGATTACTGTATTTAGTGTCAGTGTGACAGACAGTGTGACAGTCAGACAGTCAGTAGTGTCAGGGTAGCCCCCCCCACCCCCCCCAATAAAGATTTTTAACCCCCTGATCACTGCCCTAGTTAACCCTTTCACTCCCTATTGCCAGCGTCACTAAGCGAATAAACATTTTTCTGATCGCCCTGTATTAGTGTCGCTGTTCCCGCTAGGTAGCTAATTTTTTTTTAATGCGATTTTTTTTTACTAAAGACATGTGGCTAAATATAATTTTGGCCTAAATGTTTGACTAAAATTTTAGTTACTGATTGTTTTTTTATTATAACAAAAAGGTCCTACTTTTCCGGTAAAAATATTGATTTTTTTTAAAAATGTCGCTCTATTTTTGTATATAGGCAAAAAATAAAAATCGCATGAAGGCGATCAAATACCACCAAAAGAAAGCTCTATTTGTGGGAAAAAAAGGACGCGAATTTTGTTTGGAGATGCCACGTCGCACGACCCACTCGCGCAATTGTCTGTTAAAGCGACGCAGTGCCGAATCGCAAAAACCCCTTGGGTCATTTGCCAGCGTATTGGTCCGGGTCTTAAGTGGTTAAAACAGGGTTAGGTTAGAAAAAAAACAGTGTTCAATCCATCATCTGAAAATGGAAAGAGTATGGCACAACTGCAAACCTACCAAGACATGGCCATCCACCTAAACTGACAGACCGAGCAAGGAGAGCATTAATCAGAGAAGCAGCCAAGAGGCCCACAGTTACTCTGGAGGAGCTGCAGAGATCCACAGCTCAGGTTGGAGAATCTGTCCACAGGAAACATATTAGTCGTGCACTCCACAAATCTGGACTTTATGGAAGAGTGGCAAGAAGAAAGCCATTGTTGAAAAAAGCCATAATAGGTCCTGTTTGCAGTTTGGGAGAAGCCATGTGGGGGACACAGCAAACTTGTGGAAGAAGGGTCTCTGGTCAGATGAGACCAAAATTTTACTTTTGGCCTAAAAGCAAGAAGCTATGTGTGGCAGAAAATTAACACTGCACATCACCCTGAACACACCTTCCCCACCGTGAAAAAATGGTTGTGGCAGCATCGTGTTGTGGGGATGCTTTTCTTCAGCAGTGACAGGGAAGCTGGTCAGAGTTGGAGGGAAGATGGATAAAACCATATACAACAAGAACCTGTAATGCCCTGTACACGCGATCGGTTTGTCTGATGAAAACGGTCCGATGGACCGTTTTCATTGGACGAACCGATCGCGTGTGGGAACCTGTTTTAAAATTTTATGATGGTTAAAAAAACACGATCGTCTGTGGGGAAACCCATCGGTCAAAAATCCATGCATGCTCAGAATCAAGTCGACGCATGCTCGGAAGCATTGAACTTCATTTTTCTCTGCACGTCGTTGTGTTTTACGTCACCGTGTTGGACACAATCATATTTTTAACTGACGGTGTGTAGGCAAGACTGATGAAAGTCAGCTTTATCGGATATCTGATGAAAAAAATCTATCGGTCCGTTTTCATCGGATGAACCGATCGTGTGTACGTGGCATTAGAGTCTGCAAAAGACTAGACACTGGGGCGGAGGTTCAACTTTCAGCAGGACAACAACCGAAACATACAATTACAGGTACAATGGAATGGTATAGATAAACACATATTTATGTTAGAATGGCCCATTTAAAGTCCAGACCTAAAACCAACTGAGAATCTGTGCCAAGACTTGAACATTGCTGTTCATAGACGCCCTTCATCCAATCTGACAGTTTGAGCTATTTTGCAAAGAAGAATAGGCAAAAATGTCACTCTCTAGATGTGCGAAGCTGGTAAAGATATCCCCCAAAAAGACTTGCAGCTGTAATTGCAGTGAAGGACAGTTCCACAATGTACTGATTCATAGGGGCTGAATACAAATGTATGCCACTCTTTTCACATATTAATTTGTAAGAGATTTTAAAAACCATTTATCATTTGACTTTCACTTAACAATTATTTGCCACTTTGTGTTGGTCTATCACATAAAATCCCAATAAAATACATTTACGTTTTTAGCTGTAACATGACAAAATGTGGAAAATTTCAAGGGGTATGAATACTTTTTGAAGTCTCTGTATGCAAGTTTGACAGTGTCAGTGTAAATGAGGCCTAACATTTTAAAGTATGTTTAGCCATCTATATTTCTGGATAGACTTTTATTTCCGTTTCCATAAAATGATGGGGCGGTCCCTGCAAGTGTGCGGGGACCGCCCTGTCCGCCGATCTGAATTGTCCAGGTCAGTGGCAAGTATACTACAATGTATATTAAGTATGTTTAGCCACTTATTTCTGGAAGACCATTTTTAAAGACCTTACTAAAAGGGCACCATATTTATAAAATGCTAGTCAAAGACCAGAGCACTTCAAAGACCAGAGCACTTTTTGTGATTCGACACTGCGTCGCTTTAACTGACAATTGCGCGGTCGTGTGATGTGGCTCCCAAACAAAATTGGCGTCCTTTTTTTCCCACAAATAGAGCTTTCTTTTGGTGGTATTTGATCATCTCTGTGGTTTTTATTTTTTGCGCTATAAACAAAAATAGAGCGACTATTTTGAAAAAAATGCAATATTTTTTACATTTTGCTATAATAAATATCCCCAAAAAATATATATATAAAAAAAAAAATTTTTTTCCTAAGTTTAGGCCGATACGTATTCTTCTACATATTTTTTCATAAAAAAACATTGCAATTAGCATTTATTGATTGGTTTGCGCAAAATTTATAGCGTTTACAAAAAAGTGGCCGCTAAAGGGAGGACGTAGAGCTACATGCTCTCGCCCAGCAGTGCCACCGTCCCGCCGTATAATGACGGTGGGCGGTCGGCATCTGGTTAAATGCGAGAATTCCATATGTTTGATTTTTGAAAAGGGGGCTAAATGGTTCACATCCTAACATCCTGGTTTCCATGTTGTGCATTTACTTTTCTTAATTTTCACCACTTATCTCTAGTAGCTAGTTCAGGACTAGCTCTTCTACATAGAAATGTCCATGCCATACAAGTGATTCCCTCATCAGTAACAGTTTACCAGCAGCATAAATTCTGAAAGATAAATAATCAAAGATTATCGCTTTACTGGATGAAATTCTACTGAAAATTAACATTAATGGTTGTGTTGCTGGTGTGGTGTTCTCGTCAGAAGAATCACCTGTGTGACATTAACATTGATTTAATAAAAGTTATTGAGTGATAACTTAGGGCCTGTTCACACTGGTGCACCTAACCACTTAAGGACCTTGGCTTTTTTTCAGATTTGGCGTTTACAAGACTAAAACACCCTAGAGAATAAACACCCTAAAGAATAAAATGGCAGTCATTGCAATACTTTTTGTCACACCGTATTTGCGCAGCAGGTCTTACAAGCGCACTTTTTTAAATAAAAAAAAATAAGACAACAGTAAAGTTAGCCCAATTTTTTTATATATTGTTAAAGATAATGTTACGCCAAGTAAAATGATACCCAACATGTCCCGCTACAAAATTGCGCCCGGTCGTGGAATGGCGTCAAACTTTTACCCTTAAAAATCTCCATAGGCGACGTTAAAAAAAAAATTCTATAGGTTGCATATTTTGAGCTACAGAGGAGGTCTAAGGCTAGAATTATTGCTCTCGCTCTAACGATCGCGGTGATACTTCACTTGTGTGGTTTGTACACCGTTTTCATATGCTGGCCCTACTCACGTATGCGTTCGCTTCTGCGCGCGAGCTCGTCGGGACGGGGCGCTTTAAAAAAAACATTTTTTGGTTTTCTTATTTATTTTTATTTATTTTATTTATTTTTACACTGGAAAAAAAATACCGAAGTATATGTACAAGAGAGGGTCCTTAAGTGGTTAAAGGGGCTGTAAAAGGTTTAATAAAAATAAAATAAAATTAACAAACATACCATACATATCTCCAACTCTGCAGTTCGTTTTCTACAGAGTGGCCCCGATCCTCATCTTCTGGGGTCCCTATGAAACTGTCTCAGCTCCTTCCCGCAAGAGCTAACCCCCCTCTGCTGCTATCAATCATCCAATGAAGAGCTAGGGGAAAGCAACACAGATCACGCCCATTAAGATTTGGGGTTTAGGCAAGTAAAACGGGGGCTCTGGGGGGCTGGAGAGTGCAAGGTGTTTTTTTCACCTTAATGCATAGGATGCATTAAGGTAAAAACACAAAGCTTTACAACCCCTTTAAATATGTGGTATGTGTTTTAAAAAAATATATATAGTGTTTTTAACAGGTTTTTAATTTTAATTCAAATTTAATGCAACACGTGTGTTTTAGATGCTTGCTTCATGCTTTTCATCTTTGATCATCTGAGAAAATTGACACGTGATTCAAATAACACACAGGGGGGAGATTTACTCAAACTGAAGTGTTCAAAATCTGGTGCAGCTCTGCACAGAAACCAATCAGCCTCCAGGTTTTCCTGTCAAAGATTAATTGAAAAAGTTTAATGCCTCGTACACACGATCCGAATATCGTACGACAGATCGTACGACTTTTTTCGCTTAATAGTCGCAAGTAAAATTAAATAGGTTATTAAAGTCACGAAAATTCTCGTACGATAGAAAAAAATAATCAGAAGTGATGTCATGTGTTGTAATGTATTTGTATTGTATTTTCGGACGTCAGCTATACTGACTAAACGAAAATCGTACGATCTGACATCGTATGAGGAACATTTTCGTGCTTGTCTGATCGAATAATATTGGATGAACTGTCGTGATCGGCTCTCGAAAGTAGTGTACACACGATCCGAAAATTGTACGATTCTTCCTCGGACGATTGTTTTCGTCCGATATTCGGATCGTGTGTAGTGTTGCTCACGAATATTCGCATTGCGAATATTCGTAACGAATATTGCATATTCGAGTATTCGCGAATAAATCGAATATTGCGGTGAATATTTGATATTGCGAATATTCGTCTTTTTTCAAATTTATTTTTAAAACAGATCACATCCTAGTGATCTCCATCGACGTCTAAAAGCATTACTGGTGTGATTAGAGACCATGGGCCGAGTAGCTGAGGCAATCCTTTTATGTTGCCGAATATTCGCAATGCGAATATTCGTATTACGAATATTTGCGAATACTTTCTCTGCCCTTCTGTGTTTTGTGTATAAAAAAAAAAAATAGCTTTAGTTTAGTCATATAAGTTTGTGTAAGTAGAGTTAGTGTTTAGTGCATATTAGTTTAGTAATCCAGGAAATGATCTCCGTTTTCGCGCGTTGAGAATTTCGCAATCAATTTCGCATTAGCGAAATTCGCAAAATTATTTTTTTGATAAAATATCACGAATATTCGATATTAACGAATATTTCACGAATATTCTTCTATATATTCGTGAAATATCGGCGTATTCCGCTCAACACTAATCGTGTGTACGGGCCATAAGTCAGAAGTTGATTGGATAACATGCACAGCAGCACCAGATTCTGAGTACTTCAGTTTTAGTAAATCTCAGCCAAGGTGTGTTTTGGTGTGTTTTTATTGACTATAATTAAAGGTGCATTTTTCAAACAGCGCACCATAGATGCAGCAAGCAACACAAAGAAGTGAACACATAGGGCCAGATTCAGGTAGATGGGAGCATCTTTAAGCTGGAGTAAACTTCTCATTTATGTTACTCTGGCGAAATTTTAGGAGCAAGTGCTGTTATTCATGAAGCACTTGCTCCTAAAGTTGCGGCAGCGTATCGAAAATGAGCCGGCGGAATTCAAATTGGGCGGGTACGGGGCGTGTATTATTTAAACTAAGCGCGATCCCGCGACGAATGTACTGCGCATGCGTCGACTGTCAATGCATCCCAGTGCGCATGCTCACAACTTCCGTCGGCACCACTTCCTTGGAAACGACAGCGCAATGTGTTCCGTTGGACGTTTAAATGCGCCCGTAGATGCGCCATTCCGGCACTAAAGTATATCCTGTTCCCCCTCCCCGCAGTGTAGTTACTTTTGTTCTGAGATGGCTGCTCCCGTTCCCCGCAAACACAGGAGAAAGCTGAACTTTAAGCCCTGGTTCACACTGGGCTGCGGGAGTGAAATCGCGCGATTTCAGCTGAACCCGCGTGATTTCACTCCCTCTGGCAGTCCCGATTTCGGCGCGATTTAGGAGACATTTGTGCAGGGTTCTGCACAGATGTCAATGTAAATCGCGTCCTGAAATCGCAAAAAGTAGTACAGGAACTACTTTTTGAAATCGGTGCAGTGCCGCAGATGCAGCGTCGCACCGATTAGGACGGTGTCATTGCTGGCAATTGCCGCCGATTTGAGATGCGATTTCACATGTGAAATCGCATCTCAAATCGAACTAAATCGTACCCAGTGTGAACCTGGGCTAAAGGCCAGGAGCTGTCAGCCGTCATCTCGGCTATGGAGACCTATGATGTCTTCCTCCATGGCTGTAAAAGTTGACAGACAAGCAGGGACAGAGGTGTTGTCCTGCAAGTGGGGGTGCTCAGCTAGCTCTTATCGTCGGTAACGCTGCTGTAGCTGCTCTCCTGCTGACCTGTGGCCGTCTGGAGTAAAGATAAAGCAGCTATTTGTAGAAATAACTTTGCGCCGGACGGACGAGATACGCGCGGCGCATGTAGCCAGCGTATGGTGCTAATCCGTTCGCGAATCGGGAAATCTCCCTCATTTGCATATTTGCAGGGGAAATCAATAGGCGCGACTGATGCGCCAAGCGAAATTATGCGCTGACGATACTCTGGCGTCGGAAAGTTAAGCCGGTCGGGGAAAGCCCGTTTTCTGTCGCATCTAGTTTGGTGGGTACGGCGCATCTTCACAGTTACGCCGCGCATATCGAAATACTCCAGCGCAAGTCTTGCTGAATCTGGCCCATAGAATTTAAAGTGAACTATTTTACATATGCTTTTAACATACTGAAAAGGTGCCTTTTAGTGCAGCATGTTAATGTGAACAGGGCTTTAAGTGAAGAGGTCAAACTGTGTGCATATTGACTACCCAATTGTGGCAAGAAGGAATAAAAACGAATATGATTGGATGGTTAAAGTGAATACATCTTCACCATGCTGCTTAGTAAAAACATTCTAAATCTTTAGTAAAGTTCTGTATTTATCGGCATATAACATGCACAGGTGTATAACACGCACCTTCAATTTAAGAGGGAAGTTTCAGGGAAAAAACATATTTTTTTAAATAAACCACTTTGAAGCAAAATAATGGTCAGTGCCCATCAATGCAACCTGATTAGTGCCCATCTACAGCCCATTGCAGCCTGATCTGTGCCCATCTGAAGCCCCAATGCAGCCCGATCTGTGCCCATCTGCAGCCCCAATGCAGCCTGATCTGTGCCCATCTGCAGCTTCAATGCAGACTGATCTGTGCCCATCTGTAGTCTCAATGCAGCCTGATCTGTGCCTATCTGCAGCCACAATGTAGCCTAATCTGCGCCCATCTGCAGCCTGATCTGCGCCCATCTCCCATCAATGCAGCCTGATGCCCATCTGCAGCCTCACCATCTCTCATGCAGTGCAGGAAATCACAGAGCCGTCATCTCCTGTTTACAACGGCTCTCATTCGGCACTCACATACACAGTCCTGCCTCCGCCATTGGCATTGGACCAGCTCCCGTGATTGACAGAACACTGGTCCAATGCCGGTGGCGGAACCAGTGTGTGTGATGTCACAGTCGAGTGAGAGTTGAGTAAACAGGAGATGAAGGCCCGGTGAATTCCGGCAGCGCTCGTCCCTCCTTCCCCTCCGATGTACACTATCGGCATATAACACGCACTCGTGATTTCCCCCCTATTTTCGAGCGGAAAAAGTGTGTGTTATACGGCGATAAATACGGTAATTCCCTTGAGTGGATCCTTTTTTTTAGGCTTGTGTATGCATACAGTTCAACTGAAATGCGCTGTACCTTACAATCACACAACTTTAAATAAATATTTTAATTTTATTATTGACATTTACAAGAAGAAAAGGCATACTGATATGTTACAATTGTATCAAAATTTGAAAAATATGAATGTTACACAAGTAACAGATTTAACAGAAAAGCTTTTTCTTGCTTTCCCTGAAAGTAAGAAAACTATACAGTATAGGAAAAACATCAGTATCAAAAACATAGGTCAGGTAAAAGCACTTATAAAAAAAATGTTCCACAGTACAAAGTATCACAAAAGTGATGTTTTGTTTGTTTTGATTTACAAATATCTAAGTTGGGGTTTCAGGAAGATCTAAATTGTAGGGTTTTCAGAATACTGTCACAATTTTCTGTTTTGCGTTTGGAAATAAATGTCATTACAAAAATATACTTTGCCAAAGTAGTGAATGCAAATTGGAAATGCAGCTTCATATTACAAACTTAAATAAAAAACGTTTTAATGTAAAAATGATCATAAGGTGACCATCATAATGACCTTATTGTAATCCCTTTTTGTGTTATTACTTTAATGTCTATAAATTTTATTTTGTGCCATTGTGCAGTGGATATTTATAAAACAAATACAATGCCAAAGTCTACACTTTGTGGAAGTTTTTTTCTCAGAGACTTTTTCTCAAACATCGCTATTTCTGCAGAGAAATTGTTCCAAAATTAATAAACTACATCTGGCTTAAAAACATAATTGAGAAACATAACATTACAGTTACAACACTGAAAAATATCACAATGAACCAGATTAAAGAAGGATTCTACTTAACTTTGTGCATGCTGGAAATCAGGCGGTGTAGTGTTATACATGCAAGGAATTGAGTACAGAACACGACTGCTTTAAATACATATCTGTCCTTTCCAGCAGCAAACATTATTATTTTAAAGTTGTCTCCTTAAATAAAGAATGTCCACTGGCCAGTTCTTGAAATGGAGACACTTACTTGTAAACAAACATATAATGTTTGACTGTCATAAGTTTTTTGCATCTTGACAATCCATCTATTTTATGCCTACACATATTGTTCTGTTTCTCCATCTTTGGAAGCTGTCTTAGATGTGTTTGCTCTTGACTCTTCATTTGCAATTGCTGATGCTTTCTCTGGAAGTGATGCCAGATCTCTAAAAACATCTACATAATGTCCAAAACCGGGACCCCAGTTCAAGAGATTGTCCCAGTTGAAATTACCAGCTTGCTGGCTTAGCTTCATGGGCAATGTACTGTCTGCCAGTAGAGTGGCTGTTGGTGACTGGGCACCAGAAGGCCCGCCTTCAGCTCTGCGGCCTGGATATCTCCGCGGCTTTAATCTAGCACCATAATTGTCTTCATCATCTGCATCTGACTCATTGACTTGAGTCAGTTTTGGCATTCTTGATGTGTACACCATAGGTTTATCTCTGTCATATTCCATTTCCGAGCATGTAAAAGACTCATGTGAATCACTATCAGATGATGATTCTGGAGCAGGAATTCCATCTGCTGGATTCCTTACTCTTGAAAGAGGCCTCTGGCAGTCCTCTTCTGATGAAGATCTCCCATGATCTGCACTACAAATGCTTGGGTTTCTTGGTCTGGGAGTGTTAAGTCTCTCAACCTCCTCTATCGAAAGACCAACAGGTGGTCCACTCTCCATAGGAATCTGCCCTATAGGTTGCTTGAGGCGACTTCCTGGTCTAGAGCCATGTCCTGCCATGGTCTGAGGACTTTTGCTTCTTCTACCAAGACGAGTTGCATAATTAAACATACCGGGCTGGCATACATCATTATGCATTTCCAAAGATGAAAGATGGAGTTCCCGTGCAGGGCTACTTCTGTAAAATGTTGATGATTTTGAAAATGGTGCAGGACTATGACGAGATAAGGGGTTAGGTGGTGGACAGCCTGAATGGCCAAGTGTTGCTGTCCTAAGGCCCTGGCTATAGGATGGTTGATATGTTAAACTGCTTGCTCCCAAAGGCAGTGGAGATTGTCTGGCAAAACCAAGAGGACTATGCCTTTGAATTGAGAATTTAGGAGTGTGGCTCCGAAACTGCTTATAGTGCTGAATGATGTCTGCATCAGAAGGAGCGATACTGCTGGCATTGTCAATATCATAGTGCTCGATCTCTGTTTCGGGCATGGCCAAAGGAGCACTAGGTATTATTTCTGTGCTGTGTGGTATGTCTGTCTCATCATATATTAAGTACGGATTTTCTCTTTCAATGATATCTGGCTTAGGGTTTCCTTCAGGTTGCTTTCTAATAGTCATGTCATCACCATACGGGGGAATATTATCAGGATCATCAAATGCAACATTTTCACTTCCCTTTTTCTTCTTTTCTTTTGGTTTCTTCTCTTCTTTTGGCACTTTATTTTTCCTTGCTCTACACTGATTACACAGAATCAAACTAAGGACCAACAGAGCAAGAATTGTAGCACAGCTTCCAACAATTGCGGGAACAGCCCAAAGCGGTAAAGAGAGATGTTCAGTTTGTGCAATAAGAGTACAGACGTGTCCCCCATGTAATCCACTTTTGCATACGTTACCCTGAGGGCAAATAACACCAAGGCAAGCTACAACAGTTTCACAACGTCTTCCTGTGTGTGTTTCAGGACAAATGCAAGTAAAGCCTGATTGGGCGTGAGGTTCACAGCTTCCTCCATTTTGGCAAGGGCTTGAGGAGCAGTCTCCAGGTGGTACACAGGTGTATGCATGCCACTGATTAATGCACATTAAGTCCCCCCAGCATGGGTTACTGGCACAAATGTTAGGACCTCTGCATCCTAGTTTAGCATATGACTCCGATTTAGATATTTGAACCATGTCATGTTTACCACTGAACGGCAGATTTTCATGGTTATACTTCACATAAGCAATGCAGCCATCAAAACCTAAACAAAAAACATAGAAAGACAATTATTGCGACAATTATTGCTTAGATAATAACACAAATATTGCATTCCTTCTTTCTAAAACAGAATGTAAACAAATAATGGCACAAGGTAGATGGCCAAACAGTGATGTAAACAAAAGATAGCATAACAATTTATGGATGTATGGTGCAGATGTATTGGATCCAGACAACTAATAACATTGTTATTTATTTAATCAGGAATAATTTCAATGGTAAAATGGTACCAGACATTTGTAAGAGGAACTGGCTGATTTTAATTTCTCTATATCAACACTGGTAAAACTTGTGAAATATTGAATATAATTTGTTTGCGGCCTGCAAAAATGCATAGGTTACAGAGTGTTGTTAAAAGAAGAGGGGATGCTACATCGTGGTAAACATGGCCTTGTCCCAACTTTTTTGAGACCTGTCCCTGCCATCAGGAAATTACCTCATATTTTTCTTAAAATTATACATTTTCTCAGTTTATGCATTTTATATGCTTTCCATTTTCTATTGTTAATACAATTTAGGTTTATGGGATTTGTAAATCATTGAATTCTGTTTTTATGTAGATTTTACACAGCCTCCCAACTTTTTTGGAATTGGGACCAAGACCTAAATGTCACAATAAAGCACAAAAAAAAAAAAAGAGTTGTGCATTCTCCATATTAAGAATAGAACGTGACTGAAGAACAATGAGGATCTAGCTCAGACAGCATTCTCAAGAACAAAGGAGTTTGGATGAGGACTGTGGATCAACTGTTCCAAATGCAACACACAATAAATTCCCTCTTAATTTAGCAAAGAACACATATTTGGCATTAACTAAAGTAAACGAAAGTGAGATAATGTAAGACAGAGAACAGACATTTAATGATCTAGGATGTGAAGTGAAGGTGAGAAATATGGTTATATACTTAAGATGATGGATCAAAAGTCTGTACTCAAGGACATTAAAACACGGATGGAGAAGACTTCACTTCAGAATGTCATAGCAATTCACAATTCCAACTACTTATACCAGCATACGATTTGTGGCTTTGACCTCAGAATAGTGAGACAGGGAAGAAATAAAGTTTCGGTCATGTGTTTCTATACTTAAAATAATGATAATGCCAGGTGAGAGTGACTTTAAAGATTTGTGCACTGCATAAAGAGTATAGGGCTAAGGTGGCTTGTATTACAAGAAAAACATCTTCAAATAACCAGTATGTAGCAAGCATTAATATTACAGCAGATGGTATGTAGACCATGCCGTCAACGTTTGCTAACGGGAATTGTGTTTTAAGCTACCAACGCACCTTACATTTTGTCAGTTGTGACAATCTAGTTGCAAAGAAAATTATCTCTATATGGTATGACCATCTTAAACTTGGTTTAAACCTGGCTTACACCTAAAAGAATGTTCCAAAATAACTAATCCTATGGCATGCAAACACACTCACACATTGCTTGTTGCATTGCTTGTGTGGTACAAAATGCAACTGGTCATGTCTTTTATTTATAGGCAGTACATCCTGAAAACATGGAACCATGAACATTAGGGAAAATCAAGGAAAACAAACAAAATTGGTTGGCTTGGCTGTGCGTGATTATTTGTATGTGCTGAAAAACTGAACCGTATCTTTTTTAGTGCAGCAGAAGGAGCCAGTACGCATATGCGTGGGACAGAGCATGAGATGTAGTTAAATATTAAATAAGCCTAATTTTTGATGTAAAATAAATCACACACCTAGCAGATAGGCCACATTTTACCACCACAGTCCCTAAGAGATACAGGTCTACAGTAGTGGACAAGCCAATAAGATTGATTTATTAAAGATGTAGATCAAGATCACTTTGCAAAGTGAATGTTCACATATTTTAGTGAATGAATAAAAATGTACCTGACAGAAACACTATCATGTGCATGAAAAAAAAGACACGATTTCTGCTTGCACATTATAGGATAATTAAAATCAACACAACTTCACCTTTTTTCACTAAGATAACTAAAAAATTATCTTTGCAAAAGTGAAAACTCGTTTTGCAAAGAGAAAATGGGGTGAATGTGCACTAATTTCAATCATCCAATCATGTACAAGCAAAAAAAAAAAATAATGTTTCTTTATTTTTCTTTGGACACGACTGGGGATTTGTTGCATAGAGAATTTTCACTTTGCATCACCCATTTACTAAGCTAAACTACATTTGTGTGTTCTAGGGGTGCAACGGAGCGTCACCGATCCGTGATCCGAACGGGTCACCCCGTTCGCATCGGCACACCCCACAATCCGCGGAGCGCTCCGGAGCCTCGGCCTAGGAAAGTCCCCGGCTTCAGCCTAGCTCTGGAGCGGCGGCCATCTTGGTACACCCGGTGGGCCCTCCTCTCTGTTCACACCCACAGAGGAGGAGGAGCCCATGCTCGAGGAAAAGACACGCCTCTGTGAGGATCTGAGGTCTCCACTATGGTGGGGTTACTGTCTGAGGTCTGCACTATGGTGAGGTTACTGTCTGAGGTCTGCACTATGGTGGGGTTACTGTCTGAGGTCTGCACTATGGTGGGGGTTACTGTCGGAGGTCTGCACTATGGTGGGGGTTACTGTCGGAGGTCTGCATTATGGTGGGGTTACTGTCTGAGGTCTGCACTATGGTGGGGGTTACTGTCTGAGGTCTGCACTATGGTAGGGGTTACTGTCTGAGGTCTGCACTATGGTGGGGGTTACCGCCTGAGGTCTGCACTACTGGGGGGGTTACCGTCTGAGGTCTGCACTATTGTGGGGGTTACCATCTGAGGTCTGCACTACTGAGGGGGGTTACTGTCTGAGGTCTGCACTATTGGGGGGGTTACCGTCTGAGGTCTGCACTACTGGGGGGGGGGGTTACTGTCTGAGGTCTGCACTACTGTGGGGTGTCTGTACCATAGTGGGGTGGGGGGGTGACACCATTTTTATTATTTTTTTGCACTGAGTGACACCACTGCAGTGGGGGGGGGGGGAGATGTGGATATTACAGTGGGGGAGATTTTTTTTTTTTTTGCTGATCCGAAAAATTATCCGATCCGTGACTCCTGATCCGAGGAACGATCTGAACCATGATTTTTTTGATCCGTTGCACCCCTAGTGTGTTCTACTCCTTTAGTAAAGCAACTACAATGTGAATGCATTGTAAATGTTTAAAGTTCAGTAAATGTATAGTAGACACATTTTCCATGCATCCCAAATCCCCATACTAACCAATAAAAAGCTACAGTAAATTATGTAAATAATCTATTTGACCATAAGCACCACTTCTACGATAGCTAGATGCATCCGAATATCATTTATCACAAGGGGAAATTATTAATTTGCACTATATAAAATATTTACCGTTCTGGGTGCTTTGAGATGTCTGTCCAGGTAGTATTCCTCCTATCTGAATTGTAAGAACATTAAGCCCACCAAACTCTTGAGTTATGTGATGAATATCTCGGCTGTGTGCTTGGTCTAATGACAAACTAGTAGTGGATCCATTTTTCTCCATAAGAAGGGTATGCCAACGACCATCAGCCACATACATCTCTGGGATATTTCGCTCTACTTTGCCTGCAATACCGGCATCAGATGTGTAATGGAGTTTTCCATTTTTGACCTGCAATATAGAAGTAAAAAGTTTCAGATGAAGTAAGAAATTAGTCAATACAAAAATAGGGGAGTTACCATGACTGATTTGTGAATAGGGTTTTCTCTGGAAATGTAACAACAAGAAAGCAAAAGCAGCTCCTGTATTGCTACCTGGATTTTTTTTTTTTAAATTAGACCCCTCAGTGTCTTTTTCATATATCTTATGCTGGATTGGTTACGGTGTCCCTGACTTTTGGCAAATATGCCTGGCACTGTAGTTTATATTTAAAAAGTATATTTTATTATATTTACATAAGTTTGTTAATCATAATAAGTTCAAATTAGGAATGGATAAATAGGGCAATTAGAATTGGCACAACATATGCTCAAACCTCCAATAAAATCCCACATTTTGGAAAAAAAAAAACTTTCATACCGAACCACAAAACCCCCTTTCAGCCATAAGATAAATACATATTCAACACTGTGATATAAAAGTGTGACTAAAGAGCTGTAGCCACTTATGAGTCCAAATACCTATTTCTATACATTTTATATTCATCTTATATAACTGAAATGACTTTTAATTGGTCTAACTGTGTTTCCACCAGGTTTGGATCACAGCACATTCTATAGGAGAAAGAAACCCAGGTTAAGTTGATAATTTTCTGCTTCACCTAATAAAAATATAATCTGTTAAACCAACTGAAGTTAAAAGACGGCAAACACTTAAGACGTTTTCCATCTTACTAAGGTGAAGGATATTCCGTAAAAGTTAAACAAAGATAGCCCATTTAAGAAAAATCACCAAGAATGCAATCTTTGGTAAGGAATAATTTCACCCATTTAGAGAGTTGTTATAGCTGCAAAAAATGGTGATTCCAAAGATGAGTGGAAAAGCGATGTATTTTAGATTTGTATACTTTAAACCTTTAAAGATATTGGGTACAAGTTATCTCTACCAATGTATCTTTCCTTCAAAGTAATATATGCTACTTCAAAGGACTTGCCATGTCATGTTCTCCTTATTAGTCTGAAAGCATCATTTAATGTAGTCTAGGTCTGATTTATAAACTTCCACCTCACTGTTAAAATTACATACATTTCTGTCACAAATTTTAGATTTCAGGAAGAGAACAGAAGTGGAATACACTCTGTAATATTAATTTACTTAATTAGGCAGTCTGTAACACAACAAATGTTCATTGTCTTTTGAAGGTTGAAATCTGATTGGTTTCTGTGGGGAAATATTGACAAAACTGATGAAAGCCTGGTACAGGAAACATTTTCTCTTTACAAGGGGATAAAAAGACCAAAGAGTATACAAAAGTGTGGTGATACCATATGGATCACTGGTGGGCACTTGACAATTACAAAAACTGAATCACTATTGACAGTTGCCTTCCCGAATCAGATCAAATTCTGGAGGATTTTTCCCTATATTCCTGGACTGGTAACACTGAACTCAGGAAAACACTGGAGGCCCATGATGTGTCAATGGTCCACGATGGGTATCAGCTCGAGTATACGTACATGCAAGTTTTACCACTTGCAAAAGATTAATAATGTTAATAATAATACAAATCTCAGTGAACAATTTTACTGTGTACTAAAATTCCATTCTCCTAAATGAAGAATATTATACAATTATAATTCATTACCACTGTGGGAATGTTGTTAATAGGGGTAAACATCTGTCCTTGGTCCAACATACGACAACTACACTGCAATATTATCACTAATATCTGACACATCTACACTAGTATAATATAAAAAAATATATATATATAAAACTATAATGGAGTATTTAGATTTTCAAAGTAGATCGTAATAAAAAATTGATCTTACTTTCTAAAAAAGTACACGTTAATTCTTTACCTGCAGTTATAATCTACGTAGACATCCAGGGGACACAAAATGAGTATGCAAGAGGAAAAAAGATAAGTGTGGATGATTTTTTTTTATTCAGTACCGCATTTACAATGGTCAGCTACGTTGATCATTCAAGCATGATTTGAGTATATATATATATATATATATATATATATATATATATATACACAGAATATGTACTATATATTTATGACCTTAGGAAGCTTATTGCCAGCTTCACTACCGTGCTCATTTCAAGTGATGACAGGCTTGACTGAGCCACAGCCAGAGAATAAACTTATCAGGTTCTTTATAGGAGAGTGTAATTTATGCAGTGTTGTGCTTTTTATTATGAGTCAGGGACATTTTCTGGCTTAAAAATACATTCTGGGGTCTGTAACTAGCATGCTATCTTTAAACAAATAAAAAAAAAAAGATAATTAATTTCCAAATTAGATATGGTGTGCCCTTCACAATTCATGGATGATCATAGCAGGAATGCTCTTCACAGTTTTAGTTGTCAGAGCTGATTAATGCTAGTACACAGCAATTGTTCAAACAGGCAAAAAAAGAAGACAACACCGAAAAGGGAAACCATCCCTCAAAACCATGTACTCAAACCATGACCTTAAATAACTTGCATAACAAAAAAAAACAATGAATAAATGGGGTTTTCTAGAGCAAACTAGACTTGAAACAGACCTCCAGCCAAACATTTTTTCTTAAAATCGAATGTGTATTTTTTTTACTGTAACGGTACTATACAGAATCCAAGGTATTCTGTAAATGGATAAGAGGAGTGGGGGCAGATAAACAATGGTGGGGCTTTTTTTGTTTGAGAGCCACAGCTTTCAAAGTTGCCCCTCCTGAAGTATATTATTATTATTGTTATTATACAGCATTTATATAGTGCCAACTATTGCGTCAAGTATAGTAAAAGCTATGCTTTCTGCCATAAAGTAAATTGTGAATAGTAAAGAAAGGGCAGCAATCCTAAAAGTGGCAGAACCCTCATGCAAGTAAACTTTTTTTTACACAGTACTGTAGATTTTAAGAAAATAATGTTTGCTTGATTTTATATTTTACAGCTGTTATCGTTAATTGTGTTTTTCTTCAGACACTTGCTTGGACAAAGCCATATTTATAGTGCAGTTGTGTTTTCTGAGGTTTACTGAAATGGCTAATAATGAAAATAACTGGTTTGGATCCATGTCAGAGGATGAAGAATATAAAGGAAGTGAGAAGTTTTTGTGATTTATAGTGGACTGCCACAGAAAGAGTGGTCTTTCATGAACATGTCACTTTTACTGTGTGGAAATTACTTCTACTATGAAAATTACACAATGTTATATATTGGGCTGATCTAGCAGGTAGAGAAGATGTGCATATAAGTTAAAAAGATGGACAAGATGGGAGAAACTGCAGAAGTCCACAAGCTGTCAGTAATATACAGTACAGTGGAACCTCGGATTACGAGCATAATTCCTTCCATGAGAATGCTCGTAATCCAAAGTACTTGCATATCAAAGCGAGTTTCCCCAGTGAAGTCAATGGAAACTAAAATAATTTGTTCCACATTGACTTCAATGGCATGCAATACCGCATGCAGCCAGAGGTGGGGGGGGGGCGCCGGAAAGCCTTGGAAACGGCCAGAAAGGCCCGAGGACACCTCGGCAAACCTTGGAAAGACTCCGTTCCCGAGGTTTTGCCGAGGTCAGCCAAGCTGTCCTCGGGCCTTTCCGCGCATTTCCGAATGGCACCGAACGGCTGCGATCTGCGCCCCCCCCCCCCACCTCAGGCCAAACATGGTACTGCACACCGCTTTAGCCTGAATCCTGCTCGTTTAGCGAGATAACACTCGCAAACCAAGTTAGGATTTTTAAAATACAGTGCTCGTGTTGCGAAATGCTCGTTAACCTCATTACTCGCAATCCGAGGTTCCACTGTATAATCGTGTACATGCTATGTAGTATGAAATAGATGCCACATATCTTCTGCTCAGATATTGAAAAAGCTATAACCTTCTTTCTCAAAGTCAATGAAAGCACATGGCCACCATCAATGTAAACTTAATGAAGTTGATTAGGATTAACACTGCCCTTCACTGAAAAACAAAATAATAATGCAGTAGAAATCACCCACTATGGCATGTAAGTATATTGTGGAGCCTCCTACTGACATCATCGCATTCCAGAAGTTGATGTTTTATGCTAGCTTGGTGACAATTTTTACATGCACATTGTTTTTAATTACATGTAAATGTATTTGTTTATCTTAATTAATATTTTAGAGGTTTTCTCACACTATGGAAAGGCATCTTTTTGTTTGCTTTGCATGAGTACATTGTTGGAAGTCCGGACATTGCTGTTTGCTTAACGGCTATAGAAGATGTATGGAAGGTACCATTGATGTATATGGAAAACGACTGAATTGCTGTATGATCTCTCATATAAAGAGGGTCTTAGAGAGTCGTGTGAAGGCTTTCGTTGGAGACATCACTGACACAATCATGTTTCAAGAGGGGAAAATGTATCTGCTCTGCACTTCTGATGGGACTATTCTTTGGACACTATTCATATTTTTTGTAACTTTTCAATTCTCTATTTGGTTTGTAACCTAAGGTTCATATATTGGGACTGGATTTAAAAAAAATATATATATATATATATATATATATATATATATATATATATATATATATATATATATATATATATATATATATATATATATATATATATATATATACATATATATTATGCATGTATTGAAATTTGTGGTTATTTATTAAGTGCAACCCATTACTATGTCAGCATGCAATAAGTGCCTTGTTTCCTGGAAGTCAGACAATGACTGGTTTCATCTGCATTCGTGTAAATATTACAGTTAGTGTATGTTTTTTTTAATCTCAACAATGCAAGCAATGCATATGTATAGGCAAAGTATGCATTTAAAATATTTACCTTTACAGCTGTGTAATTGCTGATTTCATGAATTTGGAGTAAAAGGCCATTTTCACTTCTTGTCCGGAATTTTATCTCTAAGTGATTGGCAAATGTTGAATCTGTGTCCACACTACGATGCTGTAAAAGATATTCACGTTTCTTGTTCTGGCTGATGGCATATTCCAAGTAACCCCTGCCTTCAAGAGATAAGGCAGTGTCTGCAGTCATATCTACAAAGACAGCAAAACAGAAGAACAAATTACATACTCCTAAATTATGAAACACTAAACAAAACAGAACAATTCTATAGCACAAGGGTAGACAGTAAAATGAATACAGTGTATGTACATATTGTATAACAAGAAATAGGCATGGGCAGAGAGAAAAATCTGTTTTCTTTAGCCTGTTCCTAAAATCTTTATTCATACTCAATCTCATATATTGCATAATCACTTATGCTTAATAGGAATTTGTACTTAAAGGGGTGTTCCAGCCAAAATTGTGTTTATTAAAAGTCAGCAGCTACAAAAAGTGTAGCTGCTGGCTTTTAATAAACACTCACTTACCTGCTCCTGCGTTCCAGCGATGCGCCGACCGGGGCTCCGCTACTCTCCCCCCCTCCCCAGCCGTAGTCTCCATCTCGACTGTGAGCACACAGCCGTGACAGCCTTCGTCTTCACGGCCGGGCACCCACTGCGCATGCGCGAGCCGCACTGCGCATGCGCGCGCGGCGTGGCTCGCCGCTGATTGGAGAGGCGATCGCATGGGACCTGTCAGTATCCCATGTGATCGCCTACAGGGAGGGGCTGGTATAGGCGATTAAGGCTTAATCGCCTAACCAGCCCCTCGGCGGAAGCAGGAAGTGGGACAGGAAGTCCCACTCCTACTGAAGCCCCCACTCCCCCCCAAAAAAAATTACATGCCAAATGTGGCATGTATGGGGGTGAGGAGTGGAACAAGAGGAAGTTCCAAATTTGGGTGGAACTCCTCTTTAAAGCAGAACTTCAGTAAATGATAACAAACATGAGCAGTCTATTAAAATGTAAAATAACAAAAAACTGCTGCAATACCTTCACCTTTAATCCAAGTATTTGCCCTGCAATATTTTTTTTTCTTCCTGGATGCCCTAAGTTGTATGGCTAGCATAATTAAACTCACTTTCTCTTAAGTCAAAGTCAGTGTCACCCTGGACCTGACCCAGTCTCTAACTGGACAGCAAAAGAGAGTCACGACAGTGATATGCTCACCTCCTTAACACTCTGCTCTCTCATCTTACAACCAAGCTTCTTGTTGGCAAATATACTGTTTATACTGTTTCTTCCTCTAACAGTCCAGATCAGTGGCTAGTGGATGCAAAAGGCTGATACCAGGTCAGATTCAGTTACTTACACTGCTTGCATTTAAAAGAAACTACATTTAATGATGTACTAATGACTTCTAAGCCACACTAATTTGCCTGGAGTTTAGCTTTAAGACCTGGAGCAATTGCCTTACTCACTTTAATCTTGAACTGGCACAGCACCGTGCCATGTGTTTTCTACAAAAATATATGAAAAAAAGCTCTGGTTGGTAACAAGAAGCCCTACTTCTCAAGCGTGTTCACCCTATGAATGCATCAAGTTGTGAGGAGACATCCCGCTGGTCTCCTGGACAGTAGGACTTCCCCACTCCACAGAATGCTGGACAGAGCAAATCAGACCCTGTCCCACTATGCCCAAAACTAAAAAAAAAAAAAAAAAAACATTTGGTCGAAACATCACTGCAGGCAGCACTTTTAAGTGACTTTTATTAAGATACAATTTCTACCTAAAATACACATACGTGTAATTGAATTCTGACCCTGGTTGTGTTTTATGCCAAAATAGAAGAGCACAAAAGATAGAGATCTACAAGTTTTCTTGTTAAATGTTTCCCAAAGTCACATCTTTTAATAAGCCTGAAAGTCTTGTGTAAATGCTAGTACCAGATCTGAATAAGGAACAGAAACACCTGTACTATGCATGATAACACCTAACCAAGAACCGCATAAAACCAGCACATAAAATGCATGACTATATATTGTGGGGCCCTCGGCCTATTTTTCCAGTGAAGTAAGGTTATTATAAAGCAATGTAAAACTTAACATACACTTTTCACAGTACTTTCCAGTAAAGCCATCTTTACAGTTACACTGTTGCCAGAACCAATTATCGACACAGGTTCCTCCATTTTGGCAAGAGCTCGAAGTACAGGCTCCTTCTAATCTTGGACACCTAGACATACAAAGGGACAGAAGAAAAGAAGCTTTAGATATTGAGCACTCTGCATCAAGGTGACAGATTTGCCATGTGCTTTCCAAATATACCATATGATTTTTAAATTGCCAGAAAGGTGACAATGATGTAAAGATGATATTTCCATGTGGAACTTTTTTTGCATGTTGTAATTTTAAATATAGACTTGTTTCTTGTAATCAGTATACAAGAAAATATCTAATCTTTATTTGTCTGGAATTTCAGAGTATGCAATTTCCGTGTGCTTTTTGCATAAGTCTTAGTTAATGTTATTACTATTTTTATTATATTAATATTATTTTTTTAATTTGAATACTAAAATATTTTTGTATTTATTGTGTTGTACACTTTTGTTTCTATCAGCAATCCAAAAACACTAGGCTAATGTTTCTCAGTTTTCTTGAGTAGCTTAAATAGTTTAAGTTTCAAGAATATTAATTTATGAGGACACGTGAAAGGACTTGTGACCCTGTTAATTCACCTGCACATAATTAGGGAAATATGAAAGCATGGCTTGTGGGAAAAACTAGTGACCCTATAAATTCACCTGTACGTGACTCAGGAAATCTTGCATGACCTGCTGAGAAGCAGGGAAGTCCCATTGAAAGAAACAAAAGCCAACTAATTAGTGATAAAACAGCTAGCTTCAGCATTATACTGCAGGACATATAACAAGTGCAAGACTCATGTGCATGTATAGCAGTAAGCTATGGTGTTCATACCCTAGGTATAAGACCTTTACAATTTTCTAGGTAATATTTAAGGCCTCTGAATACAATAAATATCTCAATAAGTCCCTGTAGCAGCTGGAAACAAATATGCCCCCCAGACAAGACCATATATAAAGTAAACCAAGTTCATAAGCATTGGGAATATATTAAGGACTCTTTATTTAACTTACTTACTTTATTTATGACCTTTTACGATTTTAAACATAAATAGTGGTGTATTGCAGTTCTAGATGCACAGTTGGCCAAGGGGCAGAAAGGAATGATTTGTGAGTGTACTGTGCATAAGAAATAAGTGAACTATATTATAGTATTAGATTCAGATAAAATACACAAAGCCTGAAATTATAACCATTGGAATTAATACCAAATGTTACTATTTACTCTGTCAGAGCTTAAAAAAATAATATTTAACAAACACTGCATACAAATTAACTATAACAATATAAAGTGTACACAGATCAGCCATAACATTATGACCACCCAGTTAACATTAAATAGGTCCAGACTTTTGTAGACATAACAACCCTGACCCTTCGGGATATGGAGTCCACTAGACCTTTGAAGGTATGCTGTGGTATCTGGCACCAAGCCGTCAATAGCAGATCCTTTAAGCCTCTGCCAGCTTGCCTTCATCTCATAGTACATTCTGGTGCCATCTCTTCACAAGATAATAACACAAACGTACCCGGTCATCTACATTATGTAGAAGAAAACGTGATTCATAAGACCAGGCCACCTTCCATTGCTCTGTGCTCCATTCTGATGTTCAAGTGCCCATTGTACTGTAGGTGTTTTTGACTGTGGACATTGGTTAGCATGGGCACCTTAACTGGTCTGAAGCTGAGCAGCACAATACACAACAAACATCAATGCACTGTGTATTCTGACACCTTTCTATTGGAACCAGCATTACGTTTGAACTACAGTGGCTCTTCCAGTGGATTGGGCTATATGGGTTAGCATTCTATCTCCACCTGCATCAATAAGTCTTGGCCACCCAAGACCCTATCACAAGTTTGCCAGTTTTTCTGACCACTGCAGACTATAAACATCCCACAAGAGCTGTGGTTTTGCAGTTGCACTGACCCAATGGTCTAGCCATCACAGTTTGACCTTTTTCAAAGTCACTCAAATCCTTATGCTTACCCATTTTTTCTCCTTTTAACACATCAACTTCAGGGACAGCATGTTCACTTGCTGAATAATATATACCACCCACTTTCTGGTGCCATTGTTACAAGATAATCAATTTTTTTTCACAGATAGCTCTCAAGGGTCATAATGTTATGGTTTATCAGTGTATGTATTTCTCTAACCTCCACTGTTTTTGCTCAATCAGTTTTCAATCAAAAACGATTAATTTAAATCATTTACATATATATTATATATACCATGAAACAGCTGTTTGTTAATACTAAACAACTGACTTTTTGCATGTGATTGAAAATTGGACATTTTGAGTGGCCATGTATTGCGGAGGAAAGGAAACCAAATTATGTCTGTGTGAGAAGACTTGCTCTAGACTACTGTAGTTCAAGCCACTGTAGTTCAAACATTAACTTAAAATAATCCAAACACAGCTAAAATGCTTATGCTTTGTGGGTACCAGGGGTACCCAGGGGTAGATAGAACTGTGTTTGGGAACAGAATCTGTGCAGAGATAGGCAATTATTGTCTGTTGTCTGTGTCGCCCACACAGCTTTATTCAAGGAATCTAAGTTCACTGGTAACCAGAGATAGACCAAAACTTCTATATACTGTAGTAAGTATTAAAACAACATTTGGATTAGGTAAGATTGAGAAAGTTGGGAGGACACAAATTTTCACTTCTGATTTAGGTCAGATTTAGGAATAACAAATCAGTATGGTAAATTTGGCTCAAGCTTCAGTCTTATACTGTATTGATTGAACTTTACTTCCTACAAATGTTAATGCATAGATTTTATACTTTAGATTTTATCCAACATCTGTATTAAACATTAATGGAAATAGTATAGTAGTGTTTGATCAATTTAACTGTATTCTGTTGTCTTGGATAAAAAAAAAAAGATTTAAAGTAAGACTTCAAAGAAGTTAAATGGTGTCATTATGTTATCATATTGCTTGACATACCGATCTAGAATTCCTTGTGCTGACAAAGCTTGGCTGGGTTCTAGAGGACGCCCATTCACTGCAAATTCCATTATACAACCTACAAAGTCATGGCTTTGTACTTGTCCTTTCCTTTGTAGTATTGGTTCCAGGGATCTGATACCTCCTACTGTTATTCTGTTTGGCTGAACATCCAGAGTCCTGTTCCAAGAAATAAGAATCATTGCAAAGCGAATTAATTTTTTTTAGCAATGATGATCATAGCATAAATCACCTTTGCTTTTTTTGTCTAGACTTAACAAAAGATATGCATACTTATACCACATGCTTTGATACTATTCACAAATAGATAATAACTGTTTTAATGTTAGGCTTTTAGGCTACAGTGGCTTTTAAGAAGAACTCTAATCTGGCCACAAAACAACCCTTTCTTTAAAAGCAAGAAAATAGGTGCTTTGGTGTTATATTCTGCAATTTAAGCAGGTTACATTTAACAACAATATCCAAGTTTTAAAATATAATAAAGTTCCTCTTTAAGATATTTTGAAGTGAAGGCAGACAAGAAAAACATCAGATGTGGCAAGAACATACCAAAATGTATAATAAAGAAGTAGGAAAGTCTCTACACCAGAAATTACAATGAGCACTGATATTTGATCAGAAACACAGCCTTGATCCAAAGTCAACAGAAATAAGCAAATAGATAAGTACTTAAAGGGGAGTTCCACCCACAATTTCAATTTTTAAATATAAATACCCCTGTAATACACAAGCTTAATTTATTCTAGTAAAGTTAGTCTGTAAACTAAGGTCCGTTTTGTTAGGTTGTTACAGCAACCAGACTTCCTGGATTTCAGCTTTGCATATCTCGCACATGCTCAGTGCTGCACAAGCAATGTAATAGGTTTCAGTCAGATTTGCAAAGACTACTGGGAAACATGATGCCTATCCCAGAAACTAGGGTTGTCCCGATACCGATACTAGTATCGGTATCGGGTCCGATACCTAGTATTTGCGGGAGTACTTGTACTCCCGCAAATACCCCCGATGCCTAATCCGGATACTTTTATTTATTTTTTCCGGAGTGGGGGCGGAGAGAGAGCAGAGAGCGGGCGGAGAGCGGGCGGGAACCGATCGCAAGGGAAGACTGAGGGGGCAGCGAGGAAGGCGGAGTGGAGGCGGAGAGGAAGTCGGAGAGGAAGCGAAGAAGAAAGCGGAGAGCAGAGCAGTCCCCAGGTATGTATAAAATCACACTGGATCATTGGAGAGCTGCTGCTGACGCTGCCGCCGTCTAGCTGTTCGGCGCTTAAGCCAGGGAACATAACAGCTTTCATTTGAATAGCTGCTGTTCCCTGCCGCGCGTCGTCATGGCCCCTCCCCCTTGTCGGGCACTTTTCCCAGGATTGGACAGGTGATCTGTCTATCAAAGTGCCCGGACAAGGGGGAGGGGCCATGACGACGCGCGGCAGGGAACAGCAGCTATTCAAATGAAAGCTGTTATGTTCTGCTGAGCGCCGATCAACTAGACGGCGGGGGAGACATAACTGCATATGAGGGGGAGACATGGCTTCATATGGGGGAGACATGACTGCATATGAGGGGGAGACATGGCTTCATATGAGGGGGAGACATGGCTTCATATGAGGGGGAGACATGACTGCATATGAGGGGGGAGTTATGGCTGCATTTGGGGGGAGACATGGCTGCATATGGGGGGGAATCATGACTGCATATAAGGGGGAGACATGGCTTCATATGGGGGGGAGACATGACTGCATATGAGGGGGGAGTTATGGCTGCATTTGGGGGGGAGACATGGCTGCATATGGGGGGGACACAAGGCTACATTTGGGGCGCATGGCTGCATTTAAAAAAAAGTATCGGTATTCGGAATCGGCGAGTACATAAAAAAAAGTATCGGTACTTGTACTCGGTCCTAAAAAAGAGGCATCGGGACAACCCTACCAGAAACCCTTGCAAATAGCCATGTGACTTAATAGCCTAGGCTAATAAGGAGGAGGAAGTAATGAAGGACTACAAAACAAGCAACAAAAGAAATAAAAAGTGTCCATTCTGAACACTATGAGATTAGGGCATGCAGCACAGACAAACATAAAAAAATGGGTGGAACTCCACTTTAATGGTAACAGTTTGTCCCATTAGGGACATTTTCCCTTATTGCCTGCCCTGTAGACACAACAGGAAGTGAGAGGAAATCTGTCCAAACTTGGGGAAAATTCCCTTTCAACCAACTCGTCCCTGCAACTCGTTCTGGTGTTAGCTCAAAATGTTTAACTTTTCGGCACTTGTGGCTCAAGACAAACCACTGTTTTTACACAGAGAGTGAGGGTTCTTCTCTACAACATGCTGGCAAGGGGCAAACCTTTTTACCTGGATGTGGCGGTATTCTAATAAAAATAAATTGTACTGGTTGAAATGCTTTTTGTTTTGATACACCTAGAATAATCTAGTTGATTTAAAATGTAGATTCAATTGGGTCTAAAGCTAACAAACACTGGAACACAAAGGTCTTTTTGCAATCAATAGGTTTGACTTCGTAAAGGCAAATAGATTGTGTACTTTGCAAGTGCTGTTGCACTCTGCAAGGGCGTTTGCTCCAGAGCCTAATAAATGATATAAAGCTTTACTTTGCAAAGAACTAACAATCACATGCAGAGGATACAACAAATAGCATTTTGCTTGCACATAATTGAATGGTGGAAGTCAGAAGAGATTTCCCTCATTTACTAATCTCTACAGAAAATTCCCTTTCAGAAAGCAAAATTGTACAGTCTATTTGCCTTTAGTGAATCAACCCCAATGAGATTCATAACTTCACTGTGACTGGTTGCTGTAGGCAGTGCTTAGTGTAAACTCAAGTGCCAAAACCAGAATTGTTGGATTTCTATAAGTGATTTTTTGTTGTTGTTGCTCTTGTAATATATGTTAAGAAATGATAAACTACGTATATTTAATCCAAGTAAAAATATTAATAAAAATATTAATTATTAAACTATTAAAAAATTAATAGTTTAGTCAAAGTAGCAAAGTTATCAGTTATCCCTGTGACCAACAGGCCCCCATATGTACTTCCAATATCCTTTACTCAAGTTTTTATAAGGTAGACCCACAGCATCAGAATGATAGATATATGTTATATTCTATACAACATACACTTAACCTCCCTGGCGGTATTCCCGAGTCTGACTCGGAGTTAAATTTCCATGCTGCGATTGGTAACCCCGAGTCTCGCCGGGCTCGCCTCGCTGAGTGCACAGACAGGGTTTACTTACCTTGTTCCTGGATCCAGCGATGCCAACACGCTGTGTGAGCGAGCGGGTGCTCGCTCGATTCCCACAGAGTCCCCGTGTGCCTTCGATCTCTGTTCCCTGCGACGTTACGTCGCATGGGGGCGGAGAAACGGCGCCATATTCAAAAATGTAAACAAACACATTACATACAGTACAATGTAATCTTATAGATTACAGTACTGTATGTAAAAAATACACACCCCCCCTGCCCCTAGTGGTCTGCCCAGTGCCCTACATGTCCTTTTATATAATAAAAAGTGTTCTTTCTCCCTGCAAACTGTAGATTGTCCATAGCAACCTAAAGTGTCCCTTAATGTCAAAAATGGTTTTAGATCAGCTAAAAAACAGCGATAATAAACTATAATCACTTGCAGAATTTAGCGATAGCGATTTGTGGAGAAATTCGTCATAAAAAAAAAAAATTACAGCGACAATTCTGCAACTGAGCAGATTTCAGTGTTTTTGATTTCATTACATTATTGAATAATTTTTACTATAATTATATTATTATTTGTTATAATTATTTATTATATTATAATTTATAAAAAAAATATTTTTTAAATGTCATGCCTATTAGACTTTTGTTTGGTCAGATTTAAGTAAGTTATTCCTAAGAATAACAAGCCTACAGTATAAAACGCCAAATTTCCTTGCAAATAATGGTACCGCTTTCAGCACCTAAAATCTGAAAGAATCATACCGCCAGGGAGGTTAAAAAATCAATATTTACCTTTTGAAGAAATGGAACCAAAATATTGAATAATTATCTGCTAAACCTTCCCAAAAAAGCCTCTAAAGATTTTCCTCATCAAACGATAAAAACATAAAAGTTTAGTGAGCTTACACTAAAATATGTTTAGGCACAACAGTACATAGACTTAGAAATAAATCTTATTGAAAGTATCTGTTGGGTGTCCATGGGGCTAATGTCTGGAATTCCGCTGTAAAAAATCATCTACTGCAAAAATAGGAATGCTATATGTATGTTGTTCTAAAATAAATGAATAAGATAGTAAAATATTTAATGGAGTACAATCAGGTAGGACGTTTGCATTTCTTGAAAAAATATTGTTATTAAAAGTAACTGTGTCTGCAGGGAATGTCTTGTGAAATTTAAAAGAATTTTCATTGGAAAAAAGCGACAGTAGGTGGATGACGTTTTCACTTATTAACAGTTTTACAGAGGGATCAAGTTTGTAAGACGTGGTGAAAAAACTATACAACAGCATCAACAGAAACAGAAAAATCCCCCTCTGGTTTAATAATCAAATGTGTTTTTCTAAGTTAAAACAAATTGCACTATCCCATCTGGCAGTGTTGTAAAGGTTTAGAAATTTACCAGTCACTGGAAACAGCCGTGGTACTGACGGTACAAAATCCTGGTTCCCGGTCCTCGGAGCAAGTGTCAACTGTCAGTGACGCTGCCTGCAATAAAGTTTCATATTCAAGATGAAATGGATACACCAAAAGCCCAGCCTTGTTGTAAAATATTATACAGCAGTATTAAGTTATTTAAATCAATATATGTAAAATAATTTCCTTTCAAGCTATATGAGTAAAAGTAAAATGTTTAGCAATATGGAAAAAAAAGGGTCAGTTTTCTAAAGTAACATTTTTTGGAACTGTTGGAATTAATGTTTCAACTCTATGGCTGTCAAGGGAGCAAAAACACAATATGGTAGTATCAACAGTCATATGCAGGTGGAAGGGGTTTGGAAAAATGATAGTATACTCTACAACTTAGCACAGCTGTTGGCTTACAAAGGCTATTACAACAGTCAATGGAAAGACATAACCAATGTACACAGAGGGGAGAAAGATTAGCACCAAACCTGCAAACACTTTAAAGACCCAATCTGAGTTATTAAAATGTCAGAACTAACCCTTTAACCTCATGGGTGGAGGACGCCCATATTAGCAGCCTTGGTTTAAAACATCTTCACATTAATACATTATACAGATATTTAACTATATTGATTGGTGCATACCTGCCACAGGCTGTAACATAACAGTAACACTATAAGATTTTATATGTCATAGTAAACAGTCTTGCAGGAAAGCATCTTTTACTACTATTGTTCATCCTTTTTAATGAATAACCCAAAGAAATACATGTTTATAGTTTACCGCTTGCTGACCAGTCACCATCATTATACTGTGGCAGGTCGGCTCGTTCTCAAGAATCGCCATAGCTGTACGTCGGCTACTATAACAACTTTAGCAGTCGCGTGCACCCGCTGCACATCGGGGACCCCGATGCGTGCGACCGGCGGACGCAATGTCTGCCGGTCACCCGCGATCGCTCCTCAGAGAGCCAGAACGGGGATCTGTCAATGTAAACAAACAGATCACGGTCTGTCAAGGGGAGTACAGATTGATCATCTGTTTAGGAACAGCGATCTCTCTGTACTCCTAGTGAAGTCCACTCCCCCCAGAGTAAGAAACATCTCCCTGGGGAACACTTAATCCCCTCACCCCTTGATCGCCCCTGGTGTTAACCCCTTCCTTGCCAGTGCCATGTATACAGTAATCATTGCATTTTTATAGCTGTATAAATGTCACTGGTCCCAAAAACGTGTCAAAAACATCCTTAAATAACATTTTTATTGCAATCAGCCTACGTTTTACTTGGTATCAACCTCTTGCAGTCCCTCTACAGTAGAGCTCAGACTGGGAAAAGAAGAAGCATCACAAGGAACCAATCAGTTGTGCTACAGTGCAAGGAACATGCTGATAAGAGAGAGCTAGTGACAGAGAGCCAAGCTCATCAGTGTGTTGCTCCTCTTTTTACTATTTACAGGGTGGGGAGGAGACTGGTAAGGCCTCGTACACATGATCAGAATTTCCGTTGGAAAAAGTCCGACTGACTTTTTCCATCGGAAATTCCGACCGTGTGTATGCCACATCAGAGAAATTCCATCTGAAATTCCGATGAATTGCATTGGAGATTACATAGAGAACATGTTCTCTTTTTCCTCCAATGGAATTCCGTCGGAATTCCGATGCGAATTTGGTCGGACAAAGGTCCGATCGTGTGTACAGGGCATAAGAGTTACTAAACTTCAACAGAGAAAAATCAAGTATTCTACCTGGTGCTGTGCATAGCTATTTAAAATTCAGAAATATAAATCTTTTAGGCAGGTAAAACAGCTCTCCTAATTAATTTTTTCATTTTTTATTTTATTTTTTTTACTATTTTTCAATTTACATGATGTGCAGTGTATGCATGTATTAATAATTTACATTAACAACTGGTTTATGGCACAGTCGCTTGTAACAATAAGCTATGGTTTATTTTTACTTTATTTATTTTTTGCAAAATATATTGATATGCAATACATTTGTCACAATCTCCAGCTTAAAAATAGATTAGAGTATAATATTCCAAGTTCAATTCTTTCACCTAAGGACACAATGAAAAAATCAATAATAACGAGATGAAAGCCAACTCTTGAGTAGAGAACAATAAAACATTCGGTGGACACGGTTTAAAAAGCTGCTACAAAAATATCAACCTCTTTTGTTATTTAAAAATATTATTTTCAAATTGTATTTAATTCTATCATTTGGCTCTGAAGTAAATAAGCTGTGATGATACGTTTATACACATAACATAAAAATGACACAGATAATATTTTTTGAAAGCGATCGTGACATTTTTTTAATATGTGCTGTGTTGTTACATTTCCCTGTTCACATTCTGTCTATCCTTGTCTAATCTGCAATATTTCATCAATGACAACTTAATGCTTTTACCAGGTTTCCACAAACTCCCATTGCACCTTAGGAAATGACAGGTTTGAAATCCTGTGGGTTGAGGACAGACTTATACTAAAAAAATTGTACATGTGGAAATCATGTTACATTCAACAAAATTGCATGTGGCAGAAAAAAAACTGAAATGTAGTCATTTTGAAAAAAAATATATGAATAAACATAATAATAATATAAATAATTGCATTTACATTCAGGCTGACAAATATTTTGGTGTGGAAAATGTACGGTGTTAGCCAAAGGGTGAGCTGGAAGAAAACCAGTCATACCTCTTCAAGTGACATTTTTTTTCTAAAAGGCTGCACACAATTTTGAATATTTTGTTTCATATATGCAGCTGCAGAGTACATACACTCATGTCACAGCATTTGTTGTAGGAATCATTGAGTTATCACTTGGCTAATAATAGCATACATTATTTTATTTTTTAAATGTAAACACTTTTAAAAAGCCCAGGTTCACACTGGGCTGCGGGAGTGAAGCCGTGCGAGTTCAGCTGAACTTGCACAATTTCAGTCCCGCTGGGAGTCCTGATTTCGGCCACGATTTTAGAGACATCTGTGCAGGTTTCTGCATAGATGTCAATGTAAATTGCGGGTGGAAATTGCAAAAAGTAGTACAGAAACTACTTTTTGAAATCGTTGCAGCGCCACAGATGCGGTGTCACACTGATTAGGACAGTGACATTGCCGTCAATTTGCTGCAAATACTGCCGTTTTGACATGTGATTTGACATGCCAAATCGCATGTCAAAATGCACCAGTGTGAACCAGGGCTAATGTATGTTTCCACATTAACATTCAGCACAAGCTGCCCAGCAAAGGTAACAGTGACAACTTTGGCAAACTATTATACTAGCCGGATGCTTACAACAGTCCTTTTTATTGCCATGGTTGATATTGTCTTAAAGCGTAAATTAAGTAATATTAAAGTCTCTTTTAAATACTCCACTTCTCGGGTCCCTAACTGACGCCCCGGGCCCCTCCCTCCTGCTAAGTGCCCCCCACAGCAAGCAGCTTGCTATGGGGGCACCTGAGCCAAGCCGCTGCTCTGTGTCCATTCAGACATGGAGCCACGGCTAGGCCCCACGCCTCTCTCGCCTCATTGGCTCACTGACTTTGATTGAAAGCAGTGGCATCCAACGGCGCCTGCTGCTGTTCTCAGCCAATGAGAAGGGAGAGTCCCAGACAGCAGTAATAGGGGGCTGAAGGGGGCTGCTGCACACAGAAGGTTTTTTATATCTTAAAGGAGAAGTAAAACCAAACTCATTTGGCTGTACTTCTCCTTTGGATCACAGGAGTGCAGCTCAAGTGTACTTCTGTGACACCATTCAGTCCATGGCTCGGGAAACATCACAATCATATGGTTGGGATCCACCCACATGCCTGGACCGCCACCCAGTCTCCGCCTCTCAGTAAAGCACTGATATCCTGATCTGGCCACTTCCTTCCCCTCCGCTGCCCAGGGCTCCAGTAAGCGTGGGGGGGGGGGGGGGGCAGTCACCAGCTCTCTGCTCAGGGAGCTCTGAGTACAAAACGATTGACGGTGTTTAATCATTCAGTTCTCAGTCTTAGCACCGACGGGGGACAGTTGCAGCATTGGACCGATGCTGATTCCACCTAGGTAGTTATGATACCCCCCATACTTCTCTTTTAATGCATAGATTAAAAAAAAAAAAAAGACTTTAAACCTGCCTTTAAACCTCCCCAAAGCCCCAAAAAATGGGTCCCAGGAACTCTATGCCATAATGCACAAGTATGCACAGCACATTATGTTTAACTTACCTGGCAAGTGATCACTTTTAGAGCTGTGCTGTCAGCACACTAATTTGTTATGGGTCCTTACATTTCCCTCTCTTCCTTGTGGGTTTGGTCTCTTCAGCCACTTGAATGGCTAGGCCAATGCCATAGCCCACTCCCTGCTTTATCACACTAACTATACAAGTTTAATTGCCATTGCTATGCATGTTTGTTTGTGTTATTAACAACTCAAAATAACTTATCCTGCTCCTGACGAATGCAGCAATACCACATATGTGTCTGTTTTTTGTTGTTTGTACCGGTAGTACAGCCCAGAAACAATAGTGCGCAATTTGCTTCTTCTTTTTTGTCCTACCTGAAACACACTGACACTAACTACTCATTAGGGAGAGAACCCATAGGGGCTCCCAGGATGGAGAAGGACCTAGGGGTCCTAGTAGAAGACAGACTGGGAAATTGCATGCAGTGTCAACATGCTTCTACAATTGCATGCATTAGAATTTACTCCAGAGATAAAACAATCATTCTACCACTTTATAAAACTCTAGTTCAGCCAAATCTGGAGTAGTCCAGTTCTGGTCATCAGTCCTCAAAATGGATATGCTGGAGCTGGAGGACCTCAATTATGAGGAACGACTACAAGTGCTAAATTTATTCTCCCATGAGAAGAGATGACGTGCATATTAGCGAAAACAATATACAGGGATATGGGAAATTATTTTTCTACACACACACCTACACGGGTTGAACTAGACGGACTGTTGTCTTTATTCAACCTTACTAACTATGTAACTGACACTAGCTAATTAAAAAATTTAAAATCCTGCCCAGATAATACTGACCCTGACCTTGACCCCAACCTTCACCTTTGAAACTTACTTGACCCAAACACTAACCCTGCCACTGATCTAGATCAAACCTTGATCTAGTTCTTTTTTTTCTCTCTGTAAGGAGAGAGAAAGATACATTGTATCTTTCCTCTCCATTCAGAGAGACAGAGAAAACAGGGGCAGGCTTCACAGAAATGTATCACTGTGGTAGCCAATCAGAGGCTACCACAGTGATCAGGTGACCCAGGATCAGGGGTTCCGGGTCCCGATCATTAGTACAGGTCCCGGCCTCCCGGGGCTCTCAGTGAGACCCGGTCTCTCTGCTGGGAGCATGCAGTGTTGCACATTCCGTACACAATGGGAGATAGGCATATATGTGGCCCCATGGAAAAAAACAGTGTGTTATGTGGGCTTTGACACAAAGATAAGGGAAAAATTGGTTTCCAAAGTGAATATGTAATACTCATTAAATAAATCAATAACATTAAGTTTGCATCCCACAGTGAAGCTAAAATACAAAACAAATTGCTTAGATCTTGTTTATAGTTCAAATATGGTGCATATGCACATATGAAATGTTATATATTTGTCTTCCCCATTGGAGTATATGAATTTATTCTAAACCCAAAAACATAAACATTTTATATGTTGCAGATTACCAGTTATTAAATGTGGTGGCTTTGTTAGTTTTCTTTTATGGTCGTTTTCCTTTATTTGTATCTGGTGATACAACCAGTAAAATAGTCCTTATCTTAGGGTGAAGGCTCTCTTGGAGCCACCCTTGAACAGCAGTGCCACCGGTCTGTAGAGAGGGTAGTGTTAGGCCTCGTACACACGAGGGGATATGTCCGCTGAAAACAGTCCGATGGACCGTTTCAGCAGACATCTCCGCTCGTGTGTATGGGCTAGCGGACAGATTTCTCCACCCGACAGATTTCAAAGCAAGCTTTGAAATCTATCCGGTGGGAATCTGTCCGCCCGACATGTCTGCTGGTTAGTACACTTACCAGCAGACATGTCGTCCCGCACCGCCGCCGCGCCGCCGCCGAATGTATTCGGCGCATGCGCGGAAGTGTTTTACTTCCTGGTGCGGTGACGTAGCGGTGACGTGGCGGCGTCAACGTCACCGCCGCGTCACCGCGCCGTCCGGCGGCGGAGAATTTGATCCGATGGTGTGTACACGCCATCGGATCAAACTCCTGATCGGACATATCCGATGGAAATGGTCCGCGGACCGTTTTCATCGGATATGTCCGATCGTGTGTACGAGGCCTTAGATTCACAAGCAAATGCAGATGGACTAGACTAACAAATTAAGGCTTAAATCCAGCTAACACTTTTTTGGAAGTTTGTTTCTTTTTTCTTTTGGGATAAAGGTTTTATTGAAATAAATAAAAACCTGACCATTGCAAGCACCCCTATCATTGTTAAATGGTGTGTCTAAATCCATTAACTGGTAATATATGCAATATTTTACACTTTTGGGGTTTGGATATGCTTTAACTTCTAGAGGGGATTATAGTAGCTGCAATATATAAAATGTTGGGTGGTTTAGATATGCTTTAACTTCTACAGGGCATTATAGTACTAAGTTGTATGAGTGTTTTTTTTTTCACTGCCATTAGGTGGTGCTAGAAGCAGAGGATCTACAGTAAAACCATGACATGGTATGCATCATTTTAGCATTCAGTAGAGGAAATTTTCAGTTTCACCATCCACAGCACTGGGAAGCAGAGAAAAAAGCAGACTGTCTTTCACACAGTGACATGAAAATGTATGGTATAGATCAATGCAGATGGAAGTGAATACAGCATGTCTTCAGAATAACTGAAGGGTTGTGTTTTCTTAACACCATTGTATAAGGTTAAAGAAACAGATTTATCATAACCTAGTAAAGAGTGTAAGACGTGTTTAAATATTTTTGTTCGCTAGAAAGTGGTATTAATTAATCATGATGATGCACTCCAGAATTGTAATTCTTTGATAAGGCTGTTCATTGTTTCACATGCATTACATTACAAATGTAATGTAAATGTGAGAACTCAGCATTTATAAATACGTTTGCTGGGAGAATCAGTTATATCTAACAATAGTTTTTCAACTTTAAAAGTATCTTCCCTGTTATGCGGGCCTGGATGGGGTAGTCTTAAAGTGATTGTAAGCGCTTGTTTTTTTTCCCTATAAACACTACAATCATGTTATACTTACCTGTTCTGTTGCAGTTAATTTGCACAGAGCAGCCCAGAGCCTCCACTTCTCGGGTCCCTCTTCTTCACTCCTGGCCCCTCCCTCCTGTTCAGTGCCCCCACAGCAAGCAGCTTTCTATGGGGGCACCTAAGCTGAGCCACAGCACCCTGTGTCCATTCTAACACAGAGCCCCAGCCATGCCCCCCTCTCTCCAAATAGCGCCGCTGCTGTGTCTCAGCCAATTTAGGAAGGAGAATCTGGACGGCTGAGACACTCATTGACATCCCTAAAAAGAGAGGAACCTCAGGTAAGTGTTAGGGGGCAGAGGGGGGGCTTGCTGCACACAGAAGGAATTTTCTCTTAATGCATAGAATGCATTAAGTAAAAAAAAGTCTGCCTTTACAACCACTTATGCATGAGTTATTTAAACTGCATTCATTTAACCGCATGAAAATATCCAATTCATAAGAATAACATATTTAGGTAATCAAACTTCTATTTATAACAAAATCAGTTTTTTTAATCATGAACCAGTATTTTATCTTTAAGTTTAGAAAGTCATTTTTCTGCTCATATTAGTAGACAGCCCAGAGAAACTCACTCGCTCAATTATTTAGTATAAGCAGTGATATTTTAAGAAGTTATAGCCCCTGTGACGATTTTCATAAATTAAATTTTGCATATACTTTTCAGTAATGAGTTTAAATATTTGATTTGTTAAAATACTACAAGACATATCACAACATGAGATATTTGTATTGCTAATATGAGATAATATGTTTTAAGAGGTAAGCAATATTTCCTCTGACTGTCCTATGAAGCTGCATGACCCCTTACCCTCTGTCTGGACAGTGCTGATTGGCCTTGTGCTGATCACATGCACCCTCCCAAATAAAAATAAAAAACTCTCTAGCAATACACCCCAAACTGAGCATGTTCAGAGTGCCTCCAAGGCTCTGTACTATCAGCAGATGGATTTGGGACAGAAAAAGAAGAGGAGGATCAGAGAAAACAGTATCAAACAGCCTTTATTCACAATGTGGAGGATGAACCCCTTAGGTTCCACAGTGAGTATAACAAGCATGCTTTACTGCATATACACTGTGTGCACAATTATTGGGCAAGTGAATATTTTGACCAAATCCTCATTTTTATGCATATTGTCCAACTCCAAGCTGTATAAACCTGAATGCTTATTGGATTTTGGCATATCAGGTGATGTGTATTTGTGTAATGAGGGAGGGTGTGGCTTTAGTGGCAGTGTTAATTTTGACATCAAATTGTGATGTAGTTTTAGGTCACCTAGAAGGGAAAAGACAGGAGGATGTTAGTCTTTTTGTGAGGTGTGCTAAATAGTCATGCACTCCCATTTCACCAACCAGCCAGCTGTCCCCATACATGTTTTAGTCAAATTTGTCAGTCTTTGCCATGTGTTGGGCTGCTGATGTCTCCTGCAAGGTTGTGGTAATGCCAATTTAGTTTTAGTCGTATTTAAGTAATCTGAGCTGTTTTAGTTGTATTTTGCCCCTGGCATGTTGGCATACAGATTGTTGGGCAACACGTGTGACTGCTGAACTCCTCACTAACAGTGTTGCTTTATCACAATTAGACTTTTTTTCAAAATTTAGACCAGCTTTTAGGTCCTCTAACTTTAGACATAAAATAGCCTGCGCAGCAACTGCGTTTTTTTGTGAGGTATTTGACTAGCAAATCAATGGTGTGTCTAGCGCAGTTTTGCGCGAAGGGAAGCGAATGTCTATTTACGCCGGACCAAAAAACGTTTTCTGGCGTATAGAACTGCCAAACATTATATACTAATAGAAGAAAATGATCGTCTGTGGGATTTTAGCATAATCTTTAGTAGCATGTTAATTTTGACATCAAATTGGATCTTTTGACTAAAGTGCAATTTTAGTTTTAGTCACGCTAAAATGCCAATCATTTTAGTAATCTGAGCTGTTTTAGTTGTATTTTGGTAGACTAAAATCTCCAGTACATTTTAGTTGACTAAAATAAAATAGGTTTAGGTAAATTTTAATGCATTATTTCTTTAGAACTGCCAAACATTATATACTAATAGAAGAAAATGATCGTCTGTGGGGAAATCCATCGGTCAAAAATCCACGCATGCTCAGAATCAAGTCGATGCATGCTCGGAGGCATTGAACTTCATTTTTCTCAGCACGTCGTAGTGTTTTACGTCACCACGTTGGACACGATCGGATTTTTAAACAATGGTGTGTAGGCAAGACTAATGAAAGTCAGCTTCATTGGATATCTGATGAAAACATCCATTGGTTTGTTTTCATCAGATTAACCGATCGTGTGTACGTGGCATAATAGTTGCCCAATAATTGTGCACACATTGATATTCTACTAAGAAAGCCAAAACCTCACTTTTACTTTCTTAACCACTTGCTTACTGGGCACATAAACCCCCTTCGTGCCCAGGCGAAATTTCAGCATGCGGCACTGCGTCGCTTTAACTGACAATTGCGCGGTTGTGCAACGTGGCACCTAAACAAAATTGGCGTCCTTTTTTTTCCCACAAATAGAGCTTTCTTTTGGTGGTATTTGATCGCCCGTGCGGTTTTTATTTTTTGCGTTATAAACAAAAAAAGAGCGTCAATTTAAAAATATATATATATTTTTTACTTGTTGCTATAATAAATATCCCAATTTAAAAAAAAAAAAAAAAAAAATTCTCAGTTAAGGCCGATACGTAGTCACAATAAGTGACTGCTTTGCGCAAAAGTTATAGCACCTACAAAATAGGGGACAGAATTATGATTTTTTTTTAATATTTTTTTTTTACTAGTAATGGCGGCGATCTGCGATTTTTATTTTGACTGCGATATTGCGGCGGACACATCGGACACTTTTGACACATTTTTGGCACCATTCACATTTATAGAGCGACCAGTGCTATAAATATTCACTAATTACTGTATAAATGTGACTGGCATTGAAGGGGTTAACACTAGGGGAGTGAGGAAGGGGATAAATGTATTGCCTGGGTGTGTTCTAACTGTGTGGGGGGAGGGGGGTGACTGGGGGAGGTGATCGATGCTGTCTCCCTATGTATAAGAGAAACAGCATCTGTCACCTCTCCCTGACAGGACGTGGAGCTCTGTGTTAACACACAGAGCTCCACGTCCCTGCTCTGTCACCGACGATCGCGTGTACCTGACGGACATCGCGGCCGCCGGGTACACGCATCGAATCCTCGGTGATGCGTCGGGACTGTTTTTCCCCGCCGCGCGCCACCCTGTGGCGCGTGCGCGGAATTACAAGTAAATCACGTCCAAAGACGTGACCCCGGCACCTCAGGTCCGCGCTGCTGACGTATTCTGTCAATAGCGCGGACCCGTAGTGGTTAAATATTCAGGTTTGATGTTTATTAACATTTTGGATTGACTAAGAGCACTGTGCACTGTGTGCACAATTAGTCAAGTTGTATTTTGAGGATTAATTTCATTATTGAACAACTACAGTTCTCTCAGTCAATCCAAAATGTTAATAAACCTCAAACCGGAATATTGAAAAACCCTGATCTACTGGATCAGAGCCAGGAAAGAGGCTATGGGTACCATCACCTGCTATTTTATCAGATGCTGTGCCTTAGACACCTTGGAGGCACTACAAGTGACTGCTAAAACTGGAAATACATTGTCAATTGTCATTAGATTCATTATTATTGGGTAACTATGCCTGCAAGGTGGTCATGAGACCGCAACATTTTGTCAAAGATATTATTTATATTGCTTTAGAAAACTGAGCAAATGCACAACTTTAGCATTAGTAGATTATCATCACAGAAGTGTAGTGAAATTATGCAGCTACAACTAACAAGGTATACAGCAAAAGTATACAGCAAAAGTAAAGCAACACAATTTTCAACAATGCCACAGGCTCAAACTGCATGCAATATATTTGTCTACTAAATGCTGTAAAATGACAATAGAAAAAAATTCCTTACCATTCCAGCTCTGCGTGCAATGACCGTATGGAAATGTCCATCTGAAACTTTCTTCATTGTGGTTAGCTTGTATGTTCCACTGCCCAAGTTGTAGGAAAACCTCATCCTCTCTTCTACAATCTCCAAAGCAAGGAATTCAGCTGTATCTCCAGTCTGGTTATCGTAACTGTACAGTAGTAATGCATTGGGTTTGATGGTAGAAAATTTCATATAAATGTAGTTATTGTTAGGGTCCAGACTGGGAAACTCCATGTACGAAAGCTCCTCAAACCCATAACTATTTAATTCACAGTGTTTTCCAAAGACGCCTATACAGCAAAGAAGGATACAAAGAAAAGACTAATATTAAACAACATGTCCATGTTTGTAACCTACTATGGCAACTGCTATGGATGGCTATCCAATATACTTTAACAAAATATGCATCTGTAAAATATACCTGTATTATTCAGTGGACAGTATCACACAGAATATAATAATAACAACTAGAACCCAAACAAATCACTTTATGTATAACACATGTAGGTAAGGACTAATCAAAGCACTGCCCTTGGCACTAATCATATGCATACATAAAAGCCAAGTCTTGAATGAATTTGTCCATTTAGGATATCAACTTCTTTTCTTACTTCAAACAGCTAATATATTTATACACAGTGAAATACCAATACAAATTATTTTATAATTTATAAATATGCTTATATGCTGACAGAAATAAACAATTGACCACAGATTTACAAAGCCACATATGCATGTATAGTCATACAATATAAAATTAAGTAAGACCCAATAAAGTCAAAAGTTTTTTTAACGTTTCAGTTTAAGAAAAATACCAACTGGCTTCTAATGTACTCAAAGTGGAGAGTATTTGTAATACAATTAATTAAAATGTCTGAAAACCCCTATATATACCCAGTGAAGTGACTAGTCTCAGATGATAGACAGAGATGAAACAAATTCTCCTACATAAGTTGTAACTGGTTAGCTGCAGCTTCCCTTCTCTACAGCTTTCCAAAACACACCGATCAATGGCTGTTTCTCAGCTCCAAGAAGCAGAAAGCGTGGATCAGATGTCACACACTGCACATCATTGGGCAGGGAGCTGAGTGTAATCTGAGACTTGATTGGAGAGAATGGACACATCCCCCGCTGCACAATCACAGAGGGAAATATCCAAAGTCGAGGCTGTCAATCACCTTCTGTGTTCTGGAGAGGGGGCGGGCCGTATACCCAGATTCTGTGGTGTCGATGTAACATGTCGAAAGTGACTCATGCAGTTAACAGAGGAAGCTTTGAATTGAGGCAAGTACACACTATAGAAGGGTATGCCTTGATCACTTTTCACTTCAGAGGGTTACAACCAAGTTTACCAGTTAACTTTAGCCAGTTCAAATTTCTGTCTTGTTTTCTGTCTAGTAAAAAAAAGTTATTAATAAAAATGCCATAAAACTATCCCCTATTTTGTAGACGCTATAACTTTTGCGCAAACCAATCAATAAACGCTTATTGCGATTTTTTGCCAAAAATAGGTAGAAGAATTTGTATCAGCCTAAACTGAGGAAAAAAAATAGTTTTATATATTTATTTTTTGGGGATATTTATTATAGAAAAAAGAAAAAAATATAAGAAATCTCTATTCAAGGGAAAAAAAGGACGTCAATTTTGTTTGGGAGCCACGTCGCACGACCATGCAATTGTCAGTTATTGTTTTAAAGTAATCATCCGTACAATTACAGAAATATATTGATTAATAAACAAGTTAAGAGAAATAAAACCTATAACGGATTCAGAGACTGCATCATTCCAGGTAGCACATTTAACAGTATAAGACCGAAAATCTTAACATTTCCTCAGGGGAGTACCTCAATAACCTCAAGGAGGTGTAGTCATCTATCAACGCTAAAAAGATGACAATAGTTCCTTAGGATCCTAAGGTTTCGGCTCGTGAATACGCTTATAGGCTGACAGTATGACAACAACAGTCAGTCTCTGAAGAACTATAACTTGACTGTAGGTAGTAACATAAGTAGTAATTGCACTAATAAACAGTACATACAGTTTCAAGAAGAAGAAAAGGTTGAAACGAGAAAGGGAAAGAAAGGAAAGAGAAAGTATGAAAGTGGTTAGCCGGCCTCTCGTTACCCCGCAATTGTCAGTTAAAGCGATGCAGTGCCAAATCGCAAAAAGGGGCCTGGTCCTTTAGCAACAAAATGGTCCGGGCTTAAAGGGTCACTAAAGGATTTTTTTTAGCTAAATAGCTTCCTTTACCTTACTGCAGTACTGGTTTCATGTCCTTATAGTTCGTTTTTGCTTTGAAGTTGCTGTAACCCTGCTCTGTTCTCCACACTTCCTGCTTGTCTGTTTCCTTATAACCACAGTGCTGGGAGCTTTCTCACGGTGGTCTGAGCTGTCATTACTGTGTGTCTATAACTTCCCAGAACCAATAAGATTAATTTTAAAAACAAAACACTGCCCTGGATTTGTTTGTTTTTGTTCTGTGTGTCTATTTCTATTTCACAGAAACATGAAGCCAGTTCAAAAGTAAAACTAACCTGCAGGCACATTATATGATTGATTTTTATCTATTTTGAATCATTTTGAAAAGGAATCCGTTAACTTTTATGGGCCAGATTCAGGTACATGGGCGCTTCTTTACTTTGGAGTAGCGTTTCTCATTTACATTACTCCGCCGACACATGCTATTCACATAGCAGTTGCGCGTAAACTTGCGCCAGAGTAACGATAATGCGCTGGCGTAACCCGACGCAAGTGGAAGTGGGTGTGATCATATGTAAATGATGGGCGGAGCCCAGCGCAGAGGCTTACGTTCAGCGCATCATCCACGGAGCATGCACAGTAAGTGAGGCTTCACTCGGCCCCCTTGTGCGCATGCTCACAACTTCCGTCGGCACCACTTCATGGGAAACATCATCGCAATGCGTTCCATTGGGCGTTTAAATGCGCCCGTAGATGCGCCATTCCGGCACTAAAGTATATCCTGTTCCCCCTCCCCGCAGTGAATTTACTTTTGTTCTGAGATGGCTGCTCCCGTTCCCCGCAAACACACAGGAGAAAGCTGAACTCTAAAGGCCAGGAGCTGTCAGCCGTCATCTCGGCTATGGAGACCTATGATGTCTTCCTCCATGGCTGTAAAAGTTGACAGACAAGCATGGACAGAGGTGTTGTCCTGCAAGTTGGGGTGCTCAGCTAGCTCTTATCGTCGGTAACGCTGCTGTAGCTGCTCTCCTGCTGACCTGTGGCCGTCTGAAGTAAAGATAAAGCAGCTATTTGTAGAAATAACTTTGCGTCGGACGGACGAGATACGCGCGGCGCATGTAGCCGGCGTATGGTGCTAATCCGTTCGCGAATCGGGAAATCTCCCTCATTTGCATATTTGCAGGGGAAATCAATAGGCGCGACTGATGTGCCAAGCGAAATTATGCGCTGACGAGACTCTGGCGTCCGAAAGTTAAGCCGATCGGAAATGGCCCGTTTTCTGTCGCATCTAGTTTGGTGGGTACGGCCACATAGAAACGACGGCGCAACTCTACCTGAATCTGGCCCTATGTCTCTATACCCTGTAAACAGTCATTTCAGCAAAAAAAATGTTTTCCTTTAGTGACCCTTTAAAGGATCACTAAAGGATTATTTTTTTTTAGCTAAATAGCTTCCTTTACCTTACTGCAGTACTGGTTTCATGTCCTTATTGTTCATTTTTGCTTTGAAGTGGCTGTAATCCTGCTCTGATCTCCACACTTCCTGCTTGTCTGTTTCCTTATAACCACAGTACTGGGAGCTTTCTCACGGTGTTCTAAGCTGTCATTACTGTGTGTCTAAAACTTCCCAGAACCAATCAGATTAATTTTAAAAACAAAACACTGCCCTGGATTTGTTTGTTTTTGTTCTGTGTGTCTATTTCTACCTCACAGAAACATTAAGCCAGTTCAAAAGTGAAACTAACCTGCAGGCACATTATATGATTAATTTTTATCTATTTTTAATCATTTTGAAAAGGAATCAGTTAACTTTTATGTCTCTATACCCTGTAAACAGTCATTTCAGCAAAAACATTTTTTTCCTTTAGTGACCCTTTAATTGGTAAACTACAGTACTGTTATACACAGCTGGTAATGCAGAAAGTTTTCAAACGAACATACATTCACTGCTTTGTCAAAAGTTTGGAGCTGGACTATACTATTCTCTATTTTTTTTTCTTGCAATCATTTTACATTCAAGACCTAAATGTCTAATTTGTAAATTTAGCACTATGAACCATTTCTAGAACTTATTGTATTTTATTATCCTAACATTTTTATGAGGATGAGCTAAAGTGAATCAGCAAACAAAAGTTTAGAACCTAAACCCAGGTAGAGAATACAAAATACAAGAGATGGCCTTATTATGCAGGTATTTGTTAATGTTTTTGTTCCATTGCAAATGTAGCTTCATGCACTTCATTAATCACTTCATTAATCATATTCTGTCTCTCATTCCTTCTGTTTTTTAAACTTGCTTTCACATGGAAACCAATGAAGGTATTTCAGAAAGATGAAGTTGCTTCATTTTTCATGTGAACTTGCTGTGCCTGATCTCTTCTTTAGTGTGTTATCCAAAGAGACAAAACGTATGATTTAATGATATATAAAAAAATGGGGGAATTTGGCTTACCTCTTATACAGCCTCATTAAACCCTAAATCCTGTTCTTATAAATTTTTGTGAAGTGTATGAAATAATGTAGTTAAAAAGTAAGGTCATCTGGATATGTACAGTCCTGACTTATGTTTAACGGGAATGCACGTTTATTTCTTTGTAAATGTTGATGGCAACAGATAGGAGTTAAAACATAAAATGGACATTTCTGACATCATGCACTTATGTTATCACTTTTTTTTCAGTTTGGACATACGTGGTGCTAACTTGTATTGGAGCAAAATTCCATTCCTTATAAAGTTACATTGCATGGAAAATGTGAGCTTACCACTAAAAACATTAGATTTTTAAGTGTGAATGAAAAATAAACACCTCCTTTACTGGGCTGAAATCTAATTAAGCAAAGAGGGTGTTAACTGTTTTCATAGGCCTATTTTAACAAATATTTTGTATTCTGTTAAATTAGTAAATGCGTGCCTACAGACCCAAACAAAGCCTACCCAACCCTGACTTTCTGCCACTCCGCGAACTATTGGTGAGACACCCTAGTGGAGAGCATTGACACGCTACAGTCCCAGTGCCAGGCAGGCACCAGCCAGAGTAAGAGGCCATTTGGCTGTTTGTGTGCATATTTTATTCATTTAATAAACGGTATTGCACCATCATTTTTTCCATATATTTTTCTGTCCATATATGAGCGTACTTATTGCTACTGTGGTCCCAACGTGATCCAGCATGCCCCAAGTGTAACAGGCACTCATCCTGTCCTGCTCATCTGACCTACTTGTAACAAAGAGGTCTTGCTATCTGGTAAGAATCTAAGATCTCTTCAGCACTTTGGGTGGAGCACTGATTATATTGGTGAAGGATTCTCTCACACTCAAGAACCAACCTACTACAATCGTGTCACAGATCTGTTTGCAGACTTTGCATGGCCAGGATTGCACTCTATACAAAGAAGATCCCTGTATTTTTTGTTTACCAGTTGGACTAATTTATGTTTGTCAATTAATACACTAGAATTCATTTTTGTATCACTTCACCTAGGTTAATCATATATTTCATTTGTGTTTGTTGTTGTTGTAGTCACCAATATTTCACTAGCACTGTTTGAAGAGTTTTCACTGTTCATTCACGTATACCCACATCATGATATGCTAGCTAGCTATCACATATAGCCATACCAGCGCCCTCTATCGTTCTCTATTTCCAAATGCAGATATCGCCTGGACATTTAGGACAAATTGCTTATTTCCAGCTCCATAATCGATACATATGTCTACTCCATTGAATTTATTTAATCATAGGAGAGCAATACCAGCAAAAAAAAAAAAACACTTCTCATATCACGTATAGTAATATGAAGGCCACAAGGTGGCTCTGCCATCCTGGGCAGCCGTGATATTATGTCCTCAGGCCTCCCGGCCGCTAGGGGGCACGTATGCCCAGCCGGCGGGAGCGCGTCACTCGGGTGCCGATGCACATATTTGGTTCATAGTCAATTTTATTTTCAGTACTATTATTAATTCTTAATTTTGTATTTTTGCTTGACTGTTTCAGCACAGATATCAGGTCATCAGTTCTGAATTGGTAAGGATAGGTGGTTTGAGATTTACTCCATGGAGGTAAAATGTGTATCTTCCATGAGATAGCCTTGTTGAAAGTAAAAATCTGAAGTTTACCATCAGCATTCTTTGTTTTTTCCATGATATAAAAAAAAAAAACTCTCACAAACCTGGACAAGTAAAACTAAGCATACAGTGCCGTGAAAAAAGTACTCATTCCCCATGACATTTTCCACATTTTGTCAGGTTACAACCAAAAACGTAAATGTATTTTGTTGGGATTTTATGTGACAGACCAACACAGAGTGGTGAATAATTGTGAAGTGGAAGTAAAAATGATAAATGGTCTTGATTTTTTTTTACAAGTAAATATCTGAAAAGTTTGGTGTGCATTTGTATTCAGCCCCCTTTACTCTCATACCCCTAACTAAAACCTAGTGGAACAAATTTCATTCAGAAGTCACCTAATTAGTAAATAAGGTTCACCTGTGTGTAATTTAATCTGAGTATAAATACAGCTGTTCTGTGAAGCCCTCAGAGGTTTGGTAGAGTACCTTAGTGAACAAACAGCATCACGAAGACCAAGGAACACACCAGACAGGTCAGGGATAAAGTGATGAAAAAGTTTAAACTTCAAAAATAATACAAAAAATGATTGTAGGAGAGTGATCAAAAATCAAAAAATGAAAACATATATATATATATATATCAATTGTAGGAGAGTGATCAAAAAACATACACGAAAAAAAAGTCATGTTGCAAAATGAACCATATATGAATTTATATATGTGTATACAATCAGATCACGGATTCCAACAAAAGAAAAATCCTCTTTTAAACTCTTATAAACATATATCTGAATATATATATATATAAAGTATACACACAGATATATATAAGAATATCTGGAAGAACACTGGGCCAATACACCATACAACAAAAGTTGCAAGAGACAAAATACAGCAAAAAACAAACAAAAATTTAAAAACACAAAACTGAGGTATAGGAGAATATATGCAGTATAGTAAAAAAAAATGCAGCAATGGATATGCCAAATGCTATGTGGAGGCAATAAACATGCCAAGAGAATCAAGAGCAATCTAAAACCATCCAAGTATCAAAATAAATAGAGTATTGTCACAACCATATGAACTACAATAATATATAGATACCAAAAAATAGTAAAAATAATAGCATGACAGAAAACCCTAAAAAAACCTGTCCAGCAGAACGGGGAATGTCTGTGCAAAAACGATAAATGGCAAAAAAAAAATACTTGAAAATTGCTGTTCACAGACGTTTTCCATCCAATCTGACAGAGCTTCAGCTATTTTGCAAAGAAGAATGGGCAAACATTTCACTCTCTAGATGTGCAAAGCTGATATATATAGAGACATAACCAAAAAGACTTTTAGCTGTAATTGCAAAGAAAAGGTGGTTCTCAGGGGGCTGAATACAAATATATGTCACACTTTCACATATTTATTTGTAAAACATTATGAAAACCATGTATCATGTTCCTTGCACTCCACAATTATGTGCCACTTTGTGTTGGTCTATCACATAAAATCCCAATAAAAAAAAAAAAAAAAAACTTACATTTTTGGTTGTAACATGACAAAATGTGGAAAATATCAAGGGGTATGAATTCTTTTTCAAGGCATTGTACTGTATGAAAAACATACCATATATTCGAAAGCTACCCTATATCAAAGCACTATGTCAAATAATTAGTAGATCTGGAAATACAGTTAGCTGAAATTGTATGAAAATAGCCCATCACATTAAAGGACTAATGCCGCGTACACGCGATCATTTTTTGTGATGAAAAAAAACGACGTTTTCTGTGCAGTAAAAAACGACGTTTTTAAAACGTCACTTTTCAAAGACAATGTTGCATACACACCATCGTTTTTTTCACAAAAAGTGAGGTTACGTTCACCACTCTTTTCCATTGAAGCTTGCTTCATAACTAGCTTCTGGGCATGCGCGGGTTGAAAAACTTTGTTTTAAACAAAAAACGACATTTTGAAAAACGACACAAAAAATTCAAGCATGTTGGAATTTTTTTTTTGTCGTTTTTTTTAAGACAAAAAAATACGTTTTGCCCACACACGATCAATTTAAATGACGTTTTAAAAAACAAAGTTTTTTTTCATCGCAAAAAACGACCGTGTGTACGCGGCATAAGAGAAAGACTAGGCTAGTGAAGTGAATGGGGTCAAGATACTCAGGAGAAGCTGATACCATATATTATTTCAGCAGATTATATCTCTGGACAAATTGATCTTTTTCAAATGTTATTTTATTAAAAGAGGCCTTGGCTTATGCATTTTTACTTAATTATTATTGTATTTAGTTTGAATTGCCCAGGTATTTACAGGCTCACTTTAAGCTTAACTACTTCAGCCCCGGAACCATGTTGCTGGTCAATTACCGGGCCACTTTTTGCGATTCTGCACTGCGTCGCTTTAACTGACAATTGCGTGGCTCCCAAACAAAATTGGCGTCCTTTTTTTACCACAAATAGAGCTTTCTTTTGGTGGTATTTGATCACCTCTGCGGTTTTTATTTTTTTGCGCTATACACAAAAATATTGCGACAATTTTAAAAAAAAAATTAATAATATTTTTAACTTTTTGCTGTAAAAAATATCCCCCAAAAATATAAAAAATATATAGTTTTCCTCAGTTTAGGCCGATACGTATTCTCCTAAATATTTTTTTTTTAAATCGCAATAAGTGTTTATTGATTGGTTTGCGCAAAAATTATAGCGTCTACAAAATAGGGGATAGTTTTATGGCATTTTTATTAATATTTTTTTTTTTACTAGTAATGGCGCCGATCAGCGAGTTTCTCAGTACTGCAACCTTATGGCCGACACTTCAGACACATTTGACACATTTTTAGGACCACTGGCATTTTATAGCAATCAGTGCTGTAAAAATGCATTGATTACTGTAAAAATGCCACAGGCAGGGAAGGGGTTAACGGGTGATTATGTTCCCTCGGTTGTTCTATGAAGCGGGGGTGGGACTGACTGTAAATCGCTGTTCCTACATCGACAAACAGTGAGATCTGGTTCTCGCTCTGTATGAAAACGGACATGCTGTCCGAGGCAGGCACGCACCCCTTTTCATCCAATCTGCTCCGGCGGCTGGTCCGCTAGTGGTTATAGGAGACAGCGGCGCGGCTCGACAACATCCGATCCCCAGACGGATCGTTGCCCCATGGCTCAGTGAGCACATGAGGAGACAGCGACAAGCTCCCCGCTCATCTGGCTCAGCGGAGATCAACGGAGAGATTTCCCGCTGAGCTGGTGGACCTCTGCAAGCGTATCTGCGCCATGTGGAAGGGGCCTTAAGCGGTTGTAAACCCTTGCATACTGTATACCCAGTGAAGTGACTAGCTTGATGTAATACACATAAATTAAACAAATCCTTTTACATCAGTAGAAATTATAAAGCTTGTCTGAGCTGTCATAAAAAAAGGGGTGGAGAGCCGAATTTACATTTTGCAGACCTCAGTGAGGAGAGCTCTGAGAGCTGATTCGAGGGAAGGGACACAACCTCCTTTTGAGGCTTTCAATCAGCTGGAGGTCCTTCCTCTGTCACATTTTTTCTCTTGGTGTCAAGAACATTTATCAGAATTGATTCATGCTGATAGTAAAAGAATGAAGCAGCAGAAAGAAATTACACTTATGCCCTGTACACACGATCGGTTTCGTCTAATGAAAACTAACCGATTTTTTCATCAGATATCCGATGAAGCTGACTTTCATCAGTCTTGCCTACACACCATCGGTTAAAAATATGATCGTGTCCAACGCGGTGACGTAAAACACAACAACGTGCAGAGAAACATGAAGTTCAATGCTTCCGAGCATGCGTCAACTTGATTCTGAGCATGCATGGATTTTTGACCGATGGATTTCCCCACAGACAATTTTTTCTATCGGTTTTTTAACCATACGAAAAATTTAAAACAGGTTCTATTTTTTTTCACCGTTGGGGAAAAAACTAATGGGGCCCACACACGAACGTTTCGTCCGATGGAAATGGTCCATCAGTTGGTTTTCATCAGACGAACCGATCGTGTGTACAGGGCATGCCTTGTTCATATATCATGTCCGGATGTTTAAAATGACTTTAAAGTGGAGTTTCCGTCCCAAAATTTTTTTTTCATTATTGTGCTCATTAGACCTAAAAAAGGAAAATCATTTATTTATTTTTTTACTCATCTGGAAATGCCTGTTGCTATGCGGTCCCATGAAATCTGCCTTTGAAATCACCTAGGATTCTGACATCATCTCCCTCTAATGCTCCTGGGAAATATGTGTCATCATTTCCCAGGATGCAGTGCGCTGTCCAATTATCACTCCCCATCCAAGACTTCCAGGAAGTAAGTGCTTGTTGACTTCACAATGCCCACAAGCAAAATGACAACTGTGTAGACATAGTTTTATAAATATTTTTTTTTTAATAAATATGTGGAGGGGCGGCGGATTGTAAAATAGTAAGTAACCGGATTTATATTATAAAAACGCATGATGAAAGGACATACATTTAAAAAATGCTAATTGTCGTTGGAACTCCGCTTTAAGATTCCTCTTACTGGATAGAGAAAATGAAAGTCTACATTGATGGTTATCACGAATGAAGAAATAAGATATTGTAGAAAATGAGCAAATAACAAATTACACATCAATTCTGAACCACAAGGAATATCCAAGCAGCATTTTTCTCCAAGTATGATCTAAACTTCATTCTGAAGCAGTCCCCAAACATGTGTATTGGCTATAAGTCATCAGTCTGATTTATTTAAATGTGTATTCAAATTTCTCTTAGTGCAATAGCAGAGCTCTAACAATAGACATGTTGGAAGTTTTCCATTGTTGCCTATTTAACAACCAATAAGTAAATAATTACCGCAAATAATATACAATTTATTTGTTGCATTGGCTTGGAAAACTGCATAGTAAATGGCCAATATAAGGATATGTACTAAAAAAAATGTGAAATCTAAGCGTTTACAATTTAATTGTTTTTTGTACATGCAATTCAGACACAGTAGAAATGAAACATTTCCAACTATGCCGTTATTCTTACATGGACATGTCATAAACATATCTTTTGCTTTCTATATCTATATTTGGCTTCTTGTCTTAAATGATGACTTATTTAGAGCAATGTCCTTTGTTTCTCTTAGGCCTCGGTAACAATGTCAAGATAACTAATTAACTGCCCTTCCCTCCATTCTTCCAAAAAGCTCTGATGACCACGCTGATAAATAGGGTTGTATGCACACAGAAAGGCTGGAAGCACACACCAACGGTTATGAGGTAACTGCTTTATGAGAATATATATCTCTGGCTTTCAGGGGAATGGAAAGAAGTGATTTACCAGACTGTGTCTTCCAAGATGTATGAAGACATAGCTCTAATTATTTAAAGACATCTCTCTTTAACTTTCTCAGCTGTTTTCTTTCCAAAAGCCGATCCTATTGGCACTTTACAAATATTCTGGTTCCAAGTCTGTATTATTCAAAATTAAGGATGAGCTCTAGTAAAGGTGATAGAGAAACTATGTGACTTCATAGGTTTTTGTTCCTGTAAAGTGAAGTATATTTGGATGAGATTTGGAAGTGCGATGGCGAGCATTGTATTATTTTATGCCTTATATGTTTAAATCCATTTTGTGCATACCAGGTGAATTTATATACTGTAATTGAAGCCAAGTGAAGTTAACAAGACCAATTTTTGAGTTGTTTACTGAGGTCAAATATGTTTTATTGCCTAATTAGGATAAAGCTATGTGCGGTGCAAATTTTTCATTTTTTTTTAAGTGACAGAACATTTGCATCAAACACCGTATATACCCGAGTATAAGTCGAGTTTTTCAGCACATTTTTTTGTGCTGAAAATGCCCCCCATGGCTTATACTTGAGTCACATTTTTGCGCCTTATCTCCCGGACTTCGGGGACCTGGTCCTCTGGTGACCAAACTTGGCACACATGTAGTCCCACTCTTCCTCTACAAGTGTGCAAAGTTTGTTGTCCAGGGGACCTACGGCCGGGAAGCACCGATTTTTCAAATCGGGCACCCCTTCCATAGACTCCCATGTTAAATGGTAATTTCTCCGGTAAATTTGGGGACCCGGTACCAGCCGGTCGTAGGTTTCTTGGACCCGACTCTTGGCACACATGTAGCCCCATTTCTCATCTACATGTGTGCAAAGTTTGTTGTCTGGGGGATCTACGGCTGGGGAGCACCGATTTTTCATAGACTCCCATGTTAAACGTCAGTCTAGTCATGGACACAGTGAGGCATGGGCATAGTGAGGCATGGGCACAGTGAGGCATGGACACAATGTGGCACAATGAGGCATGGACACAGTGCATGGACACAGTGAGGCATGGACACAATGTGGCACAATGAGGCATGGACACAGTGCATGGACACAGTGAGGCATGGACACAATGTGGCACAATGAGGCATTGACACAGTGCATGGACACAGTGAGGCATGGGCACAGTGAGGCATGGGCACAGTGAGGCATGGGCACAGTGAGGCATGGACATAATGTGGCACAGTGAGGCATGGACACACAGAGGCATGGACACAGTGCATGGACACAGTGAGGCATGGGCACAGTGCGGCATGGACACAGTGAGGCATTGACACAGTAAGGCATGGTAACAGTGAGGCATGCACATGGACACAGTGAGGCACAGTGAGTCATGCAGATGGACACCCTAGGCTTATACTCAAGTCAATACGTTTTCCCAGATTTTTGTGGTAAAATTAGGTGCCTCAGCTTATATTGGGTTGACTTATACTCAAGTATATACGGTATGTACTTTTGGTCCCAATTTTCACATTAACGTGATTAACATGTAATAATTTGACACATTTTCAGATAATCTCACTGTAATAAAATATATATTCTTTAGGAGTCGATTATGACACAAAAAAAATGTTTCTTTTGAGTGATATGATATGCCTATAACCTATGGAATGTAGTGAACCATAAATATGTTACTGTACTAGTTTTAGGCTGGGTTCACACTTTTGTGAATTGGATGCGGGTTCCTCCGCAACCAATCCACATAGCAGGAAATTGTGACGGACTCTTTCTCTCTGCAGCGGCTCTGGTGTGAATTGCACAGGAGCCCTTTGCGTCTTTTGGTCCATTTCAGGTCCAAATTCTGGCCAAAATTTGGGCTGAAGTCGGACCTGATACGGTGGAGACGCAAAGGGTTCTATAGTGTGAACCCAGCCTTGAAGTCAGTTTTTCTAATAAACATAGTTATTTCCAGGTATCTCAAAACACTCTCAGCCTAGGGTTGAACATCAATCCCTGTGTAAGCCAATTAACCACGTTAATAAGCTATGATCAGATTATACAGGTGTCCAAAAAGGTCATCTTTTCTCAACAACAGCACATTCTACTGTATAGTTTCTCAGCAATAAACATGTCCTAATACAGATCTGTATTATACTTTAATATTTGATAAAAAAAGATCTAGTCCCATTTTGTAATGAACTTTTGCACAAGTCTGCCAGTCAGGCCATTTACACTTTTTCAAATCTATGCACTTTAATTTAGTTTAAACTGAAGTATCATGATTTAATCAAAGTAATAACTGTAAGTTTATCTACTCACCAAAAGGACAATGACAGTAATATCCATCTACTCCACTTTGGCAAGATCCGCCATTAAAACAAGGGTTGCATTCACAATAATTAATAGCAGATTCACACAGCTTACCTATAAAAAAAAAAAAAAATCATAATTGAGTTTATCACGAATATAAAAGTAGTTCAAAAGTCCTGCACATTCAGAAATGTAACATAATGCTATACAGTTACTGGTCAAGGCAAGTCTACTGAGCGAATTCATCATATGAACTATGAATATAGGACGTCACACTTCAGTAGAAGGGTTCCAGTTACTACACTGCAGCCACTTGTATTTAGTATATTGTATATATTATATACACTGATATATAGTATTTGAAAGATACACTATAGAAATAAACACCTATTGTACTGTATTATTCTATAATCTATAATTTGTACTACCTGAACTAAAAGCATCTGTGAAGCATAAAGGCATATCACTAAAGGAGTAAAGAATGTTTATTTGGGAACAATTTTATAAAGTGAATGTAACATTTACCAAACATTCACTGCAGGTACAGGTATATCTAATACTGTACTTTTAAACACATACGCCAGGTGGATTTACCTGAGGTGAATGTTTGGTGAATGTCACATTCACTTCTTTATAAGTATTGTGTTTCTCGTAAATTAGACCTACCTCAAAAATAAGCCATACTGTGATTTTTGGGGAGGGCTACAATATAAGCCCTACCCCGAAAATAAGCCCTAGTTTAAAAGTGTTTTAAAATCCTAAAATGCACTTTATTGCAGTGTCACCGTATATAGTGTAAATTGTGTATTGTATGTTGCTGTGATGTATGTGTGATTAATGCCTTCTGTTCGTTGCTCAGCCTATACCCCAATGCGCTCCTTCTCTTCTCCCAGCTGTCAGCGCCAAGTAAGCGCCAAGCAGCGCTCAGCTGATCCCCGCTGCTCTCCTCTTCTCCCCCTTCCTTTGCAATACTCAGAGCATGCCCTGGACTGCACCACAAATCTAAGGTCAGTGCGGGAAAAGAGGTTTGGTGGGTCATGGTGCTGTAACAGGGTGTTCATCACAGATAGATTGCATTGTGTAATATGGTGCATTTTGGGATTTTTTACACCCACTTCTACTAAGTTCCACTGGCCTGACAGGCAGGGAAGGAGATGGTGAGAGAAGGCAGCACATTCCAAACCCTACCCCGAAAATAAGCCCTACTGGGTCTTTTGTTGGCAAAATAAATATAAGACATGGGCTTATGTTCGGGGAAACAATGTACACCTTTAGTAAAGTGAATGTTCCCTTAGCTTAGTGAAACATGTGAAGCTGTGTTCACTTTAATGACACACCACAATATGCAAAAAAATCCTGCTTTTTAATACTATTGCACATGATTGGGTATGCAAGGTAAACATTCACTTTGCTAATTACTCTGTAAGCTAGGTTCACACCTATGCATTTTTGCAGACCGCGTATGCACATGTACAGAAGCCTGTTCAAATGAATGGGCTGCTGTGCCTGCGTTTCCGCAAAAAAGCCGCATTCACATTTTCAAAAAGGTGGCTGCAAGGAAATCATATGGTCTTTTTACGCAAGCACCATTTGCACACACACTGTGATTTTACTTGGATGGGGGTGCCATTCAGAAGAAGGTCTTCCCAAAGGGCAAATGAACAATCTGGCAGATACTCTAGCCCTTTCCTACTTTATCCAATAACAAAACTAAGTTTTGTCTGAATCTGTGCTTTAAATGTAAATGCAGTCGAGCACATCAGCAAAACAGCAATAAAGAAACAAAAATGTATATATTATGTGAAGGAACAACTTACTACCTTAAAGATATGTCCATCTTAAAACTGTCTGCTGGTTTTGGGGATAGGCCATGGCCTGAGACATAGCCAAATACTCTATGATAACAAGACTCCCTCTTTTGACCTGTAACAGCCAATCAGTTTTGTTTTTTTGTCAGTCTAATGCGATCGGATTTTCCAACAGGAAAACCGTGGATTTTTTCCCAACGGAATGTTGGCTTAAAATTGTGTTGCATACACACTGTCGCACAAATGTTGTCGGAAATTCTGACCGTCAAGAACGTGGTGATGTACAACACTACGACGAGCCCAGAAAAATTAAGTTCAATGATTCCGAGCATGTGTCAAATTGTTTCCGAGCATGTGTAGGATTTTTGTGCATCGGAATTTCCGACAGAAAATGTCAGATGGGGCCTACACATGGTCGGAATTTCCAACCAAAAGCTCACATCGAACATTTGTTGTCGGAAATTCCGACTGTGTCTACGCGGCATAAGGCACCAGAAGGAGATTTCTTTACTGGAGTTCCTGACTTCACTCTCATCACAGCACTGATTATGTTACTTAGCTTTATTACTGTGGAGATTTAATTCAGGTGGATGGAGCCAAAATATCAGGCGTCCACCTAAAACCTTTTGTATACAGTATAAGTGCACCTATAGGCTTTAGCTGCATTTTACTGGGCTATCTAATTTACAGTACATTATTTTTTATACTTAATACAAACACATGCATTTCCATCTATAAAAAAAAATATATATATATATATTAAAAAATGAACAAAAGGGAAAATAAATTTTCATTTTTTTATATTTAAACCTTCACCAAAAGAATGTGATCACTAGATTTGTTCCTGCTCAAAAAGCAACATTTTAAGTGCGGATTTCCATCCTAAGTCCAGTTTATAAGATAATGACAATTCCACATGTTGAGAAATTTGCAGGCAATCAAACTGAATCATGAAGTGGACAGGGAATGTTTGAAGGAGTATAGTTCCGATCTGTCAAATACCTTCATCCACAGAGATTTTAGCAACTAAATATGGTAAAACTTCAACAGCGAGGATTCATGTTGATTACGGAATAGTTCAGCTATACAGACTAATGCATACGCGTGCACAGATAATGAAGAGCTATATATTAATATTCATTGTACTTTCTGGTCTATATAAATACCAGGACAGTTTGACCTCTGGCTCACTCGCAGACAGCTGGGACTGTCTGACTTACTTAGTCATGATAGTTTCCAATTACATGCATTATAAACACAGACTATATAGAGTAATTGCACTATAAACAAGATGTTTAAGCTATATGCAATAGTGTAGCTACAGCCTAAGCTGCCCAGGATAGCTGAACTGCACTGCAATATAGAGAAGCTGGCTGCTAGATGAATACCTGACGTTTAAAAAGGCCATGGTCTGGTTTTAGTTTGATTTAACCTGATAGCACTTAGATTCTGCCACTGATGAGAATGCAAATCCATGTTGAGTTACACAAGCAATGGATACAAACTGTAAATGAGTGCTGGCAATGGTTACAATTTTTTTGTACCATAATGTCTGGTACTGGAAGAAAAATTGAATGTTTTGCTTAACCTGGATGTTTTCAAACAGAATGCAATACCATTTTCAAGTCCTGCACACACATTTTTCAGGGGTACTATTTATTGGATTGATTTCAAAATCTGTCCACCAGCACCAACATATACATTGATTCTGAAGCTCATTCTCCCTCTCCATAAACACAAATGTAGGCCACGCCAATTTAATCTAAAGAGGTTGAATCATACCTACACATAAAACCACTTTCTGGTGTTTATAGGCACCATAAGGCTTGCCACGCTATGTTATAACATTTCTACAAGATGCTAACTATCTGGTAGGAATCATGTGAAATCATTTATGTAGGATGAAATACTGCATCAGAAAACAGTACCTGTTAGTGGTGCAACGGATCACATTTGATTCGTGATCCAAACGGGTCACCCCCTTTGGATCGGCACACACTGTGATCCGCGGATGGCGGCGGCTCCGGAGCTAGAGCGAAGCCGCGCCTTTCCTAATGTTATGGCTGCGGCTTCGGCCTAGCTCCGGAGCCACGGCCATAACATTAGAAAAGGCCGCGGCTTCGTCCTAGCTCCGGAGCCGCGGCCATAACATTAGGAAAGGCCGAGGCTTCGGCCTAGCTCCGGATCCGTGGCCATCTTGGTACACCCGGCGGTGGCCCTCCTCTCTGTTTACACCCATAGAGGAGGAGGAGCCTGCACTCGTGGGACACACCGATGGGAGTCATACTCCTGGGGGTATCTGTCTGTACTACCAGGGGATGTGTCTTACCTGGGGGTGTATCTGTATTTACTACCTGGGGGGTGTGTCTTACCTGGGGGGGTTATTTGTCTTTACTACCCGGAGGGGTGTGTCTTACCGGGGGGTATCTGTCTTTACTACCTGGGGGGTATCTGTCTTTACTACCTGGGGGGTGTTTTACCTGGGGGGTGTCTTTACTGAGAGGGGGGTGTCTGTACTTAGAAGGGGGGTGTCTGTACTGAGAGGGGGGGTGTCTGTACTGAGAGGGGGTGTCTGTACTGAGAGGGGGGTGTCTGTACTGAGAGAGGGGTGTCTGTACTGAGAGGGGGGTGTCTGTACCGAGGGGGGTTGTCTGCACCGAGGGGGTTCTTTACTGAGGGGGGACTATAGTTGGTGGGGGGGGTGTGACACAATTTTTTTCTGCACTCTAGTGATGCCACTGCAGTGGGGGAGATGTGGATATTACAGAGGGGGGGATTTGGATAGTATAGAGGGGGGGTGTGGATATTACAGTGGGGGGGAGATGTGGATATTACAGTGGGGGAGAATTTTTTTTTTTTGCCGATCCGAAAAATGATCCGATCCATGACTCATGATCCGAGGAACGATCCGAACCATACATTTTTTGATCACCCCTAGTACCTGTCAATGCAAAGGACCCCTGGAATAATGAGATTACCTGATTTACCCTATTTTCATGCTGGATAAAGGGGAATGCCCAAAGTGTCTGAGTTTTCATTTCCAGACAGGCAGCTCCCCAGAACCTAGATTTATCTATATTCATTCAATATAGGTACTGTAGGTAGACATGGGATAGGGTTTATATACTTCTGCTGATCCTTTCATCCAGTGGGAAAGGAGTGGGAAAGCAAGATCTCTGGGGACTAAAGGGTGGAATAACTCTCCCTTCACTACTGAATTTAACTTTACATATATAATCTTTCACTTACATCAGGCATGTCCAAAGTCCAGCCCGGGGGCCAATTGCGGCCCCCGTTCCAGTTTAACGTGGCCCCTTTAGTAATTTGGATATATATTGTATTTATTGGCGCTGCCTCGGAGGGGACAGGGAGAGGGGGGAACGAGTGCTGTCAAATTACATACAGGAGAATCTCCTGTTTAGTAGGCGGCATCTGTAATAGGTAGTCCCGTCTCCTGGGCTGCCATTGGACAACTCCTCTGTCTATCGTAGGAGGTGGGACATTGTATTAAAGAGGCTACTGTGTAAACAGGAGATTCTCCTGTATGTAATCTGTTGGCTCTCGTCCCACCCCTCCCCTCCGAGACTGCAGATGGGCATCGTTCAGGCTTGATCAGGCTGCATTTATGGCAATGGCGAGGCTGCAGATGGGCACTGATTAGGCTTCATTGATGGGCAATGACTCTTATTTTGCTTCACAGTTCTTTTACATTTTTTTTTTCTGAAACTTTCCTTCTAAAGTGCATGTTATAAGCCAATAAATACGGTATATCCAAATAACACGCCAAAGCTCATCTCTTCACCAAACACAGCCACAAAGGCAAGAGAATGCTTGTTGGGCAGTGTATTAGTGCTCGGGAAACACACTTGGACCAAATTTTAATGGTTCAAAGAATGTCAGGTAAAATGGTCGGCCCTTACGCATATTCACTTCTGGCCCTCTTTGAAAAAAGTTTGGACACCACTGACTTAAATAATTCAACATTTGTATTAAACATTTAAGAAATGCAAACAATATCTTACCTGTAGAACCTGCTTTGCAGACACAGTTAAAGCCTCCTGGAAAGTTCTGGCAAATGCCACCATTTTTGCATGGACTAGAAAGGCACTCATTGATATCTCTCTCACAAGCTATTCCAGAAAAGCCATCTGGGCATATGCAGGTAAATCCTCCCACTAGGTTGTGGCAAGTCCCTCCATTATGACATGGGAGAGGCAAGCACTCATCAATGTCAGTTTCACATAGGTTCCCCTCATATCCAGGCATGCATTTGCATATGAAGGTTTGTAACGGCTCATTTGCTACTAAAATTACAGGAATACTTTCCAGGACTTGTATTGTTGGGCCCACTGCAAGTCTTCTCATGCAGCTTCCTCCATTCTGACAAGGATTATGTGTACATGAATCATGATCTACTGATTCGATCCATACTCCACTTTGTCGGAATAACACTTCTTTTATGCTTTCAAAAAAAGTACCTACTCCACTTGGGTTAACATAATGATTGTTACTTCTTTTCACAGCTGTCATGACATATGTTTTGTTATTCTTTTCAAATACTCCATAGACTTGTACTGCGGTTCCAAGCCCAGTAAGCTGAGAGCTAGCTATGCGTAAGAAGTGCAGATAATTATTAGTTAAAAAGTCTTTAACAGTTGGTATATTTATGCGGAGAAGAATACTGTTGTCAATTGTGACATTGCTAAATCCTGTAAAGAAAATGCGGACATTATTTGTGACTGCACTGTGTAAGCCATCACTGCTGTGAACTAAAAGGTCAAATGTTCCATCGGTAGATCTTGATTGTGAGTGAAGGTCACAACTGTCTGCTGGGATATTAAAGAGACTTGTAATGCCCGATGTTAGTGTACACTGAAAACTATCCAGAACATCAGGATCTTGAGGCTTGACGCTACCTAAACTGCCACCAGAAAAGAGGTTTCCATAATAATGAACAAAAATCTCAACAGTCCTTGATTCAGATGGGTTATCATTCTGGTCAATTACCTTAACATGCACAGTACCCGTGGAAGACATTTGTGGAAATCCAGAATCTCTTGTCACAACAGATAGGAAGAACTCACCGATTTGTTCCCTGTCAATCTCTCTGGTTGTAGTAAGGACTCCACCAGGGCTAAGACTGAAATAACTTGTTGCTGGGCCAGTACTCAGGAGATAATAATTAAATGGTCCTTGATTTGGAGGGAGGTCCAAGTCTGTGGATTGCAGTGTCATAACATGAGTTCCAGATCTATGGTTTTCTTTGACTTCTCCTTGAGTGTTGATTAAAGTAGGTCCATTGTCATTAATGTCTTCCAAGGATACTAATAAAGTTGCACTTCCTGTTGCAGAGGGTGTTCCCGAATCAATGGCTAGCACTGTAAGATTATATATAGGTGTGCTTTCCCGATCTAGTTCAGTAGTAACCGTAACCTGGCCAGTTTGGGGGTTGATTGAAAAGGCACCCTTTTCATTCCCAGAGCCAATAAAGTAGGAAAATCTGCTCCAGCTAGGAACTGAATCAGAGTCATAGGCACTTACAAATGTAACATGTGTTCCTGGGGGTACACCTTCACTAATTTGTACATTATACAATTTCAAGCTAAAGACAGGGGGGTCATTAGCATCAAGCACAGTGATATTCACATTGACTTCATCAATATCAGCTCCACGAATGCTGCCAATATTTTTAGCCAGGACTTTTAATGAAACCCTTTCTTCTTTCTCTCTGTCTAGAAGACCAGATACATACAACTTCCCTGTCTTCTTTTCTATCTGGAAACCTTTTTTCCTGCTACTGCCAAAGATTAAGTAATGAACTTCCCCATCAATGCCTAGATCACGGTCACTAGCAAACACTTCTCCAACTAAAGTTCCTCGAAGGGCAGCTTCGGAAATCTCAAAATAATACATTTTTGAAACAAACCGAGGTACGTATTCATTTGCACCTTCTAGTTGGACAGTCACTGTCACAAAACTGCAGCGCTCCTCATCAGGAACATTGAAAGCTTTAATGGTCAGGTGGTAACTTTGTTTTGTTTCATAATCAAGAAATCCTTGAGTGGTGATCACACCAGTATTTGGATCAATTACAAAAAGGTCACTGTCTGATGACTGAATTGAATATGCTATTACTGCATTAGGTGAAGAGTCTGCATCAGTTGCATTCAAGCGCATAACCGTAGTTCCACTAGGTGCATTTTCCGTGACACTGGGCAAGTATTCATCTGCTTGAAAAACAGGAGGATTGTCATTCACGTCTTTAACATGCACTGTTACAACACAGTAACCTGTTTTAGCGACCCATCCTCCATCAACAGCACTTATGGTTAAGTCATGTTTTTGGCACACTTCATAGTCCAGGTTTCTGGACAAAGATAATGCACCTGTGGACGTGTTTATAGCAAAGAGACCAGATTCATTTCCTGCTGTTATGTTATATGTGATCACTCCATTCATAGATGTATCCCTGTCCCTCGCTGAAACTGTTCTGATAACTGCTCCCACAGTAAAACTTTCCAGGACAGTAATGCTTATGTGGCTTTGTGAGAATTCTGGTGTATGGTAATTTTCTTCCGTCACAGTAATGTTAACTATTGCCACAGAGGAAAGTGGAGGACTGCCTTTATCTTTTGCTGTAACTTTAATCACAAAGTTTTTATTCAAGTCCATCATTAAAGAGGCCGCAACACTAATCCAGCCGGATTCTTTATGGATGTGAAACTTTCCACCAAGGTTTTCAGCTGAATATTCCACTTGAGAATTGAGTCCAAAATCTATTTCATCAATTGCTGCAACCCTTATAAGTTTTGTACCTATTTTTGCATTTTTGGCAACAGGACTGAGGTATTTACTTTGCAAAAATCTGGGAGGATTGTCATTGCTGTCAACGATGTTAATTGATATTGTTGTTTCACTCATAAGAGGAGGGCTACCTCTATCAGAAGCACTTACTATAAAACTGTGCCTGTTAATATTAATATTACCAGAGGTGTTGGGGTTCTGGTACTTTAGGTGCTGCTTATTAAAAATTTCCCCTGTAGAGGCATTAATTCGAAAAAACTCAGACTGAGATTTAATGAAATAATATACCTGACCATTGAGACCTTCATCTGGGTCAGATGCTGAAACTTGGGTGATCTTGGTTCCAGGCTCAGTAGTTTCTGGAAAATTTAGGTAATATGATGGTTTACTAAATCTCGGAGCATTGTCGTTGACATCAGTCACAAATATGGTCACATCTGTGCTTACAGTCCATCCTGAATCATGAGCAGAGACTCTAACAATATAGCGATCGTTATCTTCCCTGTTTATCGGTCTACTTACTGTAATCACACCGGTGCTAGGATTAATATAGAAAGGCAGACTCGTGTCTGCAATTGTATATCTGCTGACTGCATTTGCACCAGAGTCTTCATCTGAAGTTGTAACCTGGGTAACCACATAACCCAAAGCTGCATTCTCTGGAACAGATGCACTGAAGATCTGAGAGAATCTTGGAGCATTATCATTATCATCTAAAACATTAATGATAACTTTAACAACTGAGCTCTGTGGAGAATTCCCTTTGTCAGAGGCTCTAATAGTTAAAATATGTTGAGAAACTTTTTCACGATCCAACATCCTTGTGCTTCTAATCTCCCCACTGACTCTATTTATACTAAATAAATTATCTTTGTTCCCATCAACTATCACATATTCCACTTGGCCATTAGATCCACTGTCCTTGTCCTTTGCAGTAACTGTAAGTATTTTGCGTGGAGAAAGATTTTCCATAATTTCTGCTATAAATGGGTCCTGTTTGAATTGTGGCATGTTGTCATTGATATCTAAAACATTTACTTCTATCTTTTGGTAGGAGGAGAATGGAGGAAAACCCATGTCTCTGGCTTCAATCCACAAAATGTATTTTGAAATAGTTTCATAATCCAATGGGTTCTTAATGTAAAGCTGTCCATTTAGTTCATCAATATGGAATGTATTGCCAAAATTACCACTGGAAATATAAAAAGATAATGCTCCATCCCTTGTTGATGATCCAAAAACAGTTGTTACTAATGTTCCCACCTCTTGATTCTCAGGAAATGCAAAGATTTTTTGATCAGCTCTTATCTGTGGAAAGTCAGCTTTGTTAGCAAACCTCACGGTTACTGTGGTAGAATCTGACTTGGAATTAACTCCACCATCTTTAACTTGAACAGAAAATGTAATCTCAGAAGCCCCCTCTAGGGACTCTGCTGTTCTTATAGCACCTCTTAGTGGGTCAATGAGAAACTTGTCTGCATGTCGACCTTTCAAGGAAAAGTGAAGCTCTGAATTGGATCCAATATCTTCATCAGTAACTGTGACAGCAAACACAAATGAGTCTAAAGAGAAGAAGAAAAAAAATAAGATTATAACAAATGTAAGAGAATACATACATACAAAGGGTATCTCTAGCAAATTTTGTTTTGTAGATTTTAATAGAGTGGGGACAGGTTAAACATCCTGTTAGTTTATTTTTTGCTCTCTTTTGGGAAGATTTCTCCTCACTTCCTGTCCTAGAGACAAAATAGGAAGTGAGTCTGTACAAAGTGAGGGGAATGCCCCTATTGGACATGTGTCACAGGAACAAGTATCCCTATTAAAATACATAAAGAAACAGGGGAGTGTATACACTGAGGACACAGGAAACAAGACAGACAATGCAGGCTGCTGTTGTCAATCAACTTGGTAGGAGGAGGCAGGATCAGGGAGTGGCTTGCCACTCTAGGCTTTGGGGATATCTGTTTCTGTGTAGGCACACAGCATAGACTGTAGTTCCAGCCAGGAAAATGTATGCAAGGTTTGCATTATTGGACCCTGCGAGGGGCAGAGCCACTGTAGGACAGCAGCTAGAGAAGAGCACATTTTGACAGATAGATTGCACAGCAACCACAGGCTTGGAATGAAAAGTCATAGCAAACATGGTAAATGTTGAGGCCTGCCACATTATATGATTTATAATAACACTTCAAAGTTCCCTGAATAGTGAAAAAATACTTTACATACATCAATACATTACATATGGGTCCAAAATAATAGCATATATTTACCTGCAGCTGCTGGTGATGGAATATGGGTGACATATGGGTGATGTAGAAATCTTGGCGGGTTGTCATTTACATCAAGAATGTTCACTGTCACACTTGTTGAACTTGATAAGCTTGGTGATCCCCCATCAGTAGCCATAATGAGCAGTGTATAGTTGTCCTTTGTCTCTCTATCTAACAATGAACTACTTATTATCTGTCCAGTAGATGGGTTAATTGTAAACTGGGAGTTACCACCAACCAGGCTGTATCTAAAGAAAAAAAATTTTAAAATTACATTGTACAGAAGCTTTTGACATAATCAAACAAAATGTTGTTTTAGTCCAGCTACGATTTTATTATAGCACTTGCTACAAAGAAGAAGAAGAATCCCCGAGACAGATCATTAAATTGAGTAAATTGAGTAAATCTGGGCAAGCTCATTAAACTGTAGATATTCCAATAATGAATACTTGTCCAAGATGCAGATTTAATGTTCTATTAACGACGCTTTTGCTTCAGACAAACCACTATGATCATTTTAAATGACTTTAATATTACAACCATCACTGCTAAAGCCTAGTGCTTAATAATCTACATCCAAAATAAATAAACTCCTTAAGATAAATTAAATACTAAATATAGGTTTGTAATAAACTAGTTTATGGTCGAAAGAACTATCATTTTAATTATTTTTGTGGGAAATGAACCATTGGATGTAATACAAGACAATTAAATTACTTTGGAATCTTCAGAGAACTTAAATGACTTACTAGGAAAAGAACATACTGGTACCTACAACCAATATCACACAATGTACATTTGTGTTCTACTTAAAAGAAAACATTTTTTTTTTTCTCTCTGTACAAAGTTAATACAAAGTGGAACCCTAGGCCAAAATGTAATTCACTATTTAGCCCATTTATGTAAAGTAAAACTTCACCTAAAAAAAAAAAAACACTACCCTTCATAGCATTCTAACCTAAATTAAACTCTTCCACCCCCACTCCAGCGTTTCTTAAGGACAGGGGCAGCCTCCTCCATTTTATATACCCTCAAAACTATACTATTCTTCAGCTCTGTCACACTCCATCGTCGAGCGCTAAATAGGCATCTGAGAGAGTGGGTTGGGAGAGTGGGGTTTTAGTTCAGGGGGCTGGGGGGGGGGCAGGTTTTTTAAAGTGTTGCTTTGAGAGTTCCACTTTAAGGCTTTATACATTTGTACCTAACATAGCACACAACATACTCCTGTTAAAACACAAGACTTAATTATTACTACTAAAGGGTTGTTTTGAGTTGTCCATGCACTCAGTAGGTAGCACTTAGCTTGTCAGTGTGACTTAACATCCTCATTACTCTGTTTGATGAATATAGTAGTGGCAAACACATTAAATTATGAATTGTCACATGAAGGAGAATGGTGCTGACAAAAGGAAGTTGTTCACAGTTGAAGGATGAAAAGAATATCTTGTAACAGAATGAGACTAGAAAAAAAATATAATCACATTATTAAGCTTACCGAACAACACCATTCAAGCCAGCATCAGGATCTGAGCAATTGAGAAGTAATACATCTGTTCCAGTAGGTACATCTTCTGAGATACTTATAAAATGCTGATTTAAGGCAAATGCTGGTTTATTGTCGTTGATGTCATCTACATTTACTGTAATAGTACCAGTTCCTGTAAGAGCTGGAGACCCTATAATAAACAAAGTGTTAAAGAAAAGTCAATTTATTGTGTTGTTTGTAGGACGGTGTTAAACACGGCCCTGATAATTGTCTGCTCTGTACTAAAGCTGGCTATTGATGGATCAAAATTTGCCTTGTTCAGCAGGAACCTGATTCATTAAGAGTCATCTATGGCTGTTCCCATGTGTCAGAAGATGATTGACTTCTCATGAACAGGCTTGTAAAATGTTTGTCTGATCAATTGTCTGCTGCACTGATCAGTGTATTCTGACAGCGGAGGAGTCCTCAGAATACAATAACACAACAGAGAGGATTCCTCCATCAACCTCAATTGCATGGATGGAGAAATCCATTCAGTTTTTTTCGATCAGCCCACGGACTGTTAAAAAAAACTGACCCACGTATAACCAGCTTAAGATGAACAGATTAATGCTGGGGACCTCAAACTTTAAAAAAAAAAAGGGCCAGTACACTCTGAACCTTATGGGGGCCAAATTGTAGCCAGCAGGAGTAAACAATGCCAAAGGGTCAGTAATCACTAGGAGGAGAAATAATGCCCCATCCTTGGTGTCAGTGGGACAATCATTGCCCCCTTGTTGGTTTTAGTGGGATGACTAATACTCCATTGTTTGTGTCTGCAGAAGGAAAAGTGCTCATTGTTGGTATCAGTGAGAGCAAACATACCCCAATGTCAGTGTCTGTAGAAGGAATATTACTCCATCATTGGTGTCAGTGGAAGGAATAATGACCCATATTTGGTGTCGACAGTGTCAGTGGGAGAAGCTTTGCCCTGTTGTTGGTGTCAGTTGGAGGACTAGTGTCCCATCAATGTTGTCAGTGGGAGAAATTGAGCATTGTAGGTGCTAATGGGATTACTAGTTCCCCATCATTATTATCAGTGTAATGGGTTGTGTCCCATCTCTGGTGTTAGTGGGAAGAATAATGCTCCGTTAGTGGTGTAGGAGCCCCCATTTGTAGGTCTCAGTGGGAGAAATTGTGTGTCATCATTGGTGTAAGTAAGAGGAACACTGTCCCATTGTTGGGGTTAGTAGAAGGAATAGTGCCCCATAACTGGTATCAGTCAGAGGAAAAGTGCCCCACTGTTTGTGTCTGTAGAGGGAATAGTTCCTTAACGATGGCAATTAAGAGACATGCATGGCAATTTCCTCAGATGGGCAAAGCACTGCAAAGTTCACTTCAAATTACTTCACTTCAGTTCAAATTACAACATGGATTCAGAAACTGAAGCCAATTTCTAGTATGCATGATTGGATGTTTGTGTTCATATCACTTCACACTTTAGTAATCAGACCTCCACCTACAGATCTTCGTGTCAGGTAAAAAGAAGATACAGATATCGATTTTTTTGATTCAACCAACATTTTTAATTTATCAGTAATATGGAAAGCTGTCATGATATAAGCCACTTCCCGCTGATGTGGCAAATATATGCAACCTCTTGTGGGTAGGCTTTAATGCTGAGAGGCCGCATATATGCAGCCTTATGTAAACAGTTTCATGTGCTGAAATTGTGTGTCCTGCATGCTCCCAGCACATTCACTGGGGGAGACCAGAAAACACCCGAAGCATACTTGTGATTGGGAGCTTTCTGATCATGTGACTGCTGTGACAGCCATTTACAGCAGTCACATGACACTAATGCCCACCTCTGCCTTCCGACACTTCCGATATAGCGAATGTACACAAAATGTAGGTAAAGAAATGTATAGTTGCATTCAGGCAAGGAAATAATTAATATATGTTAATTTCATACAAATGGTAGGTCTCTAGATCAGTCCTTCTCAACCAAGGTTTACTGGATCTCTAGGGTTCTTCCTGAGGTTGATAGATTTTTCTTGAGCAATGAGCACTCTCTGTCTCTCAGATAAGTAACCACTAACACCAATGACCCTTTTAGATATCTATAAGGGGGCATTTTTCCTGATTTCCACCTAAGTAAGACGCATTTTTCCCACCGACCACTATGCTAATGTTAGTTGTAGATAGAGTAATTATTTTTCAGAGGTTCCTTTGAGACCTAAAAGTTATTTCAACAGTTCCTCCATGTTAAAAGGGTTTAGAAAGGCTTCTCTAGATAGCACATTTTGGTAGGACTCCTTTTCCTAATTTACAACTGTATATACTTGTCATTGGAAAAAAAAAATGTTGTTTAAACTATATTACCATCAAGATAAATTAGAGCGGACACTGCAAGACAGACCTTCTCGTCCACATCTGTGCCTGACCTCACAAATGCACTTCTAGAAGAATGGTCAAACATAGACATACTCCTAAACCTTTTGGACAGCCTTCCCAGAAGAGTTGAAGCTGTTATAGCTGCAAAGGGTGGGCCAAGTCAATATTGAACCCTACAGACTAAGAATGAAGTGCCATTAAAGTTCATGTGCATATAAAGGCAGCAGTCCCGACAATATAGTGTATCTTTTACTTTGCACTGACAAAAAAATATATATAATTAAAATGAAAATAATAACCAAAAAGTAACCAGATGTTTCATTGTTTTGACTGTTCTAAAAATAAACATTTAAATGTAATTATTTGTCACGAATAACCATAAATTTGTTCTACCTTATTAAATAGGCTTAGTTATATATTATTTTTTTAACAAGAGAACGGCTTAGTTATTTTTGATTGCTAGTAACTGTGTGTAAACTGAAATATACACACTTGCAGTATTTATCTAAAAGTAATCATCTGTATATTTTAATATAATTTGTTAATATAAAATTTACTTGTGAATTCAACAATTAAACTACAATACTGATATTATAAAAAAAGGTCCATTTAAAAAAATGAATTAAAAAAATTCACACCACTAATATGCTCACTTCTGAAATGTAAAACCTATTAGTGTGATTCATTTTACACTATTTTGTCATGCAGCCAACATGTGCCTTTTTGGAAATGACAAGAAGTGTTCTTGAATTTAGGAAAAAAAAGTCGCTGAGTGTTTGTGCTTTTAAAATTAAATATATACCATCCACTGGCAAAGTTGCATTTGTCAGCAGCAATAAAGTTTAAAAGGAAAAGAAAATTGAGATTGCTTCCTGATTTCAACAATTACGGCAGGATTGGAATATATACTATGCAGTAATTTTGTACGTCTGTTCCTGTTGCTAGTCATAGCTTATTTTACTATCTTTCAAAATCTCTTACTAAATGCGGTTATCACACCAACAATTTGCATTTCTATCCATTAATATTTACACGGCTCTATCTTACAGAACAGCCAGAATAATGCCACCACATCATCTGTTACAGAATGCACCCTCCAATGCCAGTTTGTTGACCTGGCCAGTAAGGAGCATCCTTATGGTCACTCCGCTTCACTCTGCTCTCAGATTGCTTCGTAGCACAGGAGAACCTCATACATCATTGGCTCCTAATACTGCCCCTCCTCTCCCCATATAAGTACAGGTGTACAAGCATGGGCAAGAGACTGACACTAAGGCTACTTTCACACAGGTGCTATAGTGCTAAAAATAGCACCTGCAATGCATCCTGAAAGACCGGCTCCATTCACTCCAGTGTGAAAGCCTGAGGCAACTAGCAGGGGTTAAAAGCACCCTGCTGGTGGCCGAAAAGCGCTGCAAAAACGAAGGTAGAGCGCCACTAAAAATAGCGGGGCTTTACCACCAACACCACAGTGAAAGTAGCCTAAGGCCTCGAACACACGATTGGTTAAACCTAAGAGAACGGTCTGATGGACTGTTTTCATCAGACTAAACTGATCGTGTGTGGGAACCATCGGTTAAAAAAAGCCAACTTGTTTTAAATTTAACTGATGGATTCCTAACCGATAGAAAAAAAAAACAATCATTAGTAGGCACCACCATCGGTTAAAAATCCAGGCATGCTCAGAATCAAGTCGACGCATGCTTGGAAGCATTGAACTTCATTTTTTCAGCACGTCGTTGTGTTTTACGTCAGCACGTTCTAACACTATCGGTTTTTTAACCGATGGTGTGTAGGCACGACTGACCATCAGTCAGCTTCATCGGTTAACCGATGGAAAAATCCATCAGACCGTTCTCATCGGTTTGACCGATCGTGTGTACAGGGCATAAGGAATATGTAGATACTTATACTAGTTACACCAACAGAGGTATATCTCACATATTTCTACTTCTGATAACTGGATTACATTAATCATCAGGGGCCAAAAACACACAAGGGGGGATTTACTAAAACCGGAAAACTCAGAATCTGGTACAGCTAGCTGTGCATAGTAGCCAATCAGCTTCTAACTTCAGTTTGTTCAATTAAGCTTTGACTATAAAACCTGGAAGCTGATTGGTTTCTATGCAGAACTGAACCAGATTTTGCATTCTACAATTTTGTAAATAACCACAACAGAGTGCTGCAGAATACATTGTAGAGTAAAACACTGCAGGTGCTATAACATAGTCTTGCACCTTTATCGAAGGCGTACGCCCTGTACACACGATCGGTTCATCCGATGAAAACGGACTGCTGGATTTCCGATGAAGCTGACTTTTACCAGTCGTGCGTACACACCATCGGTTAAAAAAACCATTGTGTCAGAACGCGGTGACGTAAAATACAACGACGCGCTGAGAAAAATGAAGTTCAATGCTTTCAATAATGCGTCGACTTGATTCTGAGCATGCATGGATTTTTAACCGATGTATGTGTTTTTTTAACTATCAGATAATTTTAAAACAAGTTCCTAGTTTTTTAACCAATGGATAAAAAAAACGATGGGGCCCACACACGATCAGTTTGTCTGATGAAAACGGGCCATCAGACTGTTTTCATCAGACAAACCCATCGTGTGTACGCGGCATAAGACTGTCTCAGTCTAAATCCATTTTAAGAAGAAAAGAAGAAGGATAACAATAAAGAGTAACCTTTCCACTTAGTCAATAACCCAGCATTTGTGTTGCTGACTTTTGTTCACCATTTTTAATGTTACTTTTCACATTTTGTTGCGCTCAGATTTAATTCAAACACACAGCAAATCTGAGCATCTGTGGAGATACAGTATTAAAGCAGCGGAATATTTTTTAGGTGAAATCACTGGACTACAGTAGAAGAGAGAGTTTGTAAATGTTTAAGCATGTCGTCTGTGTGTAATACCAATATCACATTTGCGGTGAAAGATTCTATTTTTCTTGGTCAGGCTCGTTTCCCAGAATCTAGGATTTTACTGCAATAGCAGCTACTCCTGAGGACTGGGTTTTTAATCATTTACCAGTGGACCACCAGTAAGTCTTTCCTAAGGTATCCCTTGACAATTATCTGCATGATGAGGAAGAGAGCTATTGTGTCTAAATGCACAATCTCTAATCGGTATTAATATAAAAAGCTACTTCTATACTTGTAAAAACAACTTGTGCATTACCTAGAACCAAATGTCATACAAGACATCATTAAATCAATCAAACCACCATACTGATGTAAGACTAAATATATGTGCGACAATGTGTGTACTATTTTATAACTAAAAGTTTGAACAGATATCAAATAATACATATAAAATAACATCTGTGTGAAAGATATTATTATTATAACATTACAGGCTCATGTCACAAAAACCTAAAGCAAGCAATCATTCCTTTAAAGTGTGTGTAAACCCATTTACAAAAATCTCATATGGGAGGGGTTTATCAAAATTAGAGCAGCTATGCATGACAGCCTTTAGGCTTCTATACAGTAAAACCTTGGTTTGAGAGTAACTTGGTTTGAGAGTGTTTTGCAAGACAAGCTAAATTTTTAAATACATTTTGACTTGATATACAAGCGATGTCTTCATATAAAAGTAACGTCATGTCACAATGGAGTATAAAATAGAAAAGAGGCACCTCTAAGTGTAGCAATATGGGTAAATTTAATGAAGGTACAACATTTAGCAACTCACAGGGTTGATGATTAAAAGAGGCACATCTAAGCATGCAGGCATCCGGGGTAAAGCTGTCCACACAGACAGACCTCCTCACTGCAATCGATATCATCCCTTCACGCTGCGTTCCACAAGCGTTTCAAGCCTCTTTTTTAGATCGCTCTACTGCAGGGTAGTCTTCCTGGTCACGATGGCAGACTGACAGCGGTGAGAGCCGGCGGTGCGGAGGACGATCTATGTGGACAGCTTTACCCTGAATGCCTGCATACTTAGATGTACCTCTTTAACTCATCAACCATGTGAGTTGCTAAATGCTGTACCTTCATTAAATGTTACCATATTGCCACACTTAGAGGCGCCTCTCTTTATTATCTGTAGCTCCTGCTGGATTTTGCTTCTTATCCCCTTGTGGAGGCTTTCATTTGTGGATGGACATTTTATGGTTACACATTGCTATAATCTTTTTAATTTCGGCTATAAAATAAAGGACTTATGAAGAAATGGTTGTGGAAGGAATCATCTGAGTTTCTACTATTTTTTATGGAAAAAATTGCTTTGATTTGAGAGTGCTTTGGATTACAAGCATGTTTCTGGAACAAATTATGCTTGCAATCCATGGCTTCACTGTATTTCATTTTTGAAGTTTAACTGAACAAGCTCTATTTGTGGGAAAAAGAACATACATTTTGTTTGGGTACAAGGTTGCACGACCGCACAATTGTCAGTTAAAGCGACAGAGTGCTGTATCGTATCCTTCTGGTCCTTAAGTGGCTAAACAAGACTACTAGCACTCATTGGCAGACTGAAGAGACTTTCCATGTATCTTGCATAAATCTACCAGAAGATGATGGTAGTCAAAAACTCTCCCAAACAAGCAGAGAGCAGCAGAACTGAAGAAAACGCATCCACTCTTTCGAAGACAATAGCAAAATAATGAAGGCATGCTTGTTGAGGGTGGGGTTATCCTGTACTGGCTAACAGATTTTGCTGGTGTCCATTTCTCCTGCGGGCAGCAATATAACCCTTAGAATAGAAATAGAGGCCCAGATTCACGTACATCTGCGCATTATTGGACCGACGTAGCGCACCGCCTTTACGTTAGACTTGCGCAATGTAGCCGCGTAATCACCCTATTCTCGTAGCTTTTGCGCAGGAAATTGCGCAAGCGTAACGTTTTTTCCGAGGCGTAAGGAGGAGTAATACAAATTGGGAAGGACGTGGGCGTGTTACATTGAAATGAGCCGTGACTCCATGCAAATGAAGGGCCGGCTGGCTCGCGCATGCGCGCTTGAAGGAGACCATGGTCAGCTCCGCTGTGTGCATGCTCACAACTCGGGAGCGGCGCAATCAGTGAAATTGGAAATGGACTAGGGCAACTTTGTGAACTACGCAGACAGCATAAATAGACATACACAAATGCACTTCCTTTGCAAAAGTACATCCCTTTGTATCCCTCCCTCTACAGCAAGGTGCTTTTGTTTGTTTGTGACGTGTCTTTGAGATATTTGGGGACTGTTTTGCAGAGTGATTTTTGTCTTTTATGGGTTTTCTTTGTTGTTATTTTGTTTAAATTATATTTTTGCTGGGCATTTTTTTTTTTTGCTCGTCATTTATTTATTATTTTTGGTTCTGTTTGTGTATGATTTTGGAATGTGGGGGTGATATTCCTGCGGGAAAAGGGGTGTCACCCTCATTTGTGGTGGAGAAGTGATCCCCAGGTCTGTGTGAATGGTGTATGAATGTACAGTGACATAATTGGAGCCGTGGCATGGCGTTGCAGCTCACAAGTCCTGCATGGTGGACTGGTGCCAATCCAATGTGATGAGGATGTGGTGTGTGTGTGCTAGGGACCACAGTGGTGTGCATGCATGCATTCTCATTGTGCCATGATTAATGTGTGTGTTTAACGTGCAAAGATGCATAATGTGAGCTGGCATGAGATGGGGTCATGAGATGGGGTACCAGTGCATATGCAGAGTCACCTTGAAGGGAAAAGACAGGAGGATGTTAGTCATGCATGTGCCACTTGTGAGGTGTGCATCACGGGAGGGGATAGTCATGCCTGCCACCCATGTCACTCACCAACCAGCCAGCTGTCCCCATACATGTTCTGTTCGAAATCTGTGGGGATGGGGCTCTGATTGTATATGTAGCTGTCATGGGTGTCATGGGTGGTGCCATGTGTTGGGCTGCTGATGTCCTCCTGCAAGGTTGTGGTAATTCCAGGATGGCATGAGGGGTGAATCTGAAGATGCGAGACACCTCAGAATCACTCATGCCAAAGATGTCTATGCGTGTGTGATATATCAAGTGAAGAGTGAGGGGCTTGTATCAGATAAGAATATTGTATTAGATTAGATTAAATTGTAAATTTTATATAAGCAAATAAAAAAAAAAAAAAAAACATCTCCCGTGCCCTCCTTAGTGCCATCCTCCGTGCCCTCCTCCTTCTTTGTTCATCTAAAGTCAGTAGTATAGCTATGCGCGACGATGCCCCTGGCATGTTGGCATACAGATTGTTGAGCAACACGTGTGACTGCTGAACTCCTCACTAACAGTGTTGCTTTATCTGACAAGTAGACTTTTTTTCTTTTTTTAGACCAGCTTTTATCAGCTCTAATTTTAGACAGGACATTTTGCTGTTGCACACACTGCGTCGCCTGCGCTGCCCCAACGTTGTTTTGTGGATCCCCGTAAGTCCCTCATTAGCATATTTGACTAGCAAATCAATGGTGTGTCTATCGCACTTTTGCGCGGACGGATGCGCCAGTCTAACGAAATTACGCGGGACAAAAAAAAGACGATTTTTTGCGTATCTCGTTCTGGGGATGCCGCGCAACGAAACGCACGCGCACATTTAGACTTACGCACGCGCATCTCCTGTTGCGCAGGCGTAATCGCTCTGTGAATCTGGGCCAGAGTGTTTACAAAGAAAAATATGAAGGCTGAAATGCTGGTTGCCTGACTTCTGTGCTGATCTAATGGCCTTGGGTCATTTTGGAGTTCTGACCTAGAACAACTGTGTAGATCAGTAGTGACAGGCAGGCAACTTGATTTTCTTAGAAGGTCAGCAACGACAGACTCTGTATTTATCTTGGTAACGGTTTACTCACCTGTCTTAGTGAACTGAGACTAATCTATTCTTGTGACAGTTTTAAATTAGTACTGCATTGTTTGCTTGTTGTATTTCTTTTAGTAGTACTGCGAATAATTACTACTGTTTTGTTTTTCTTGCTGATTCTGTTAGTATTTCTGTTTGCTCCGCAATAACTTGATGAGCTACTGTACCCTCATTAGGGATGAACAAAGTAATATCAGTGTTGAATTACTGATATGTGGCTGTTAGCGAAATTTCCTTTATACAGAAAATCCCAATCTTCCTCAAGGAGCTGCTTGGAAAAATATGCTCGGGGAAAAAAAAACAGGATTGGGGGGTGTAAGTTCACTTAGGGTAGGTTGGTGTTTTTTGTGTTCATGCTTATTCCATTGTTTACAAATTATTTATTGGTGTTCTGCCCCATTAGCCCCAAGCAGGGGCAATTTTTGTCACATAAACTGATTTAGAATAGTTGAAAGGAGCTTCTTTAAGCCTTGGGGGCAATTTAAGGCCACTTGCACGCTTACGCTTTCACATATCTCATTATAGTTTTTTGCTAATATGGTTGACATTTCGGAACCCCCCTGCTTATCCCTAACCCTTATATGGGTTTCTTAAAAAGGCACACTGTCTTCATTTATTCCTCTTATTTTTACGATGGGAAGAATCGGTTTTCTATGTAGAACAATGTTGGTGTTGTACACGAACATTCATTTTTTCTTCTTTATTTTGGGTTTAAATATTAACAAAGCTTTTAGCAGAAAATGCTAAATAATCCAAATTAAACTGCTAATCATCATTACATTTCAATCCATGGTTGTCCATGGGTGTGTAATAACCTAAAAAATAATCAAATGCAAAATGTGCTTATTAACTGAAAAAAGGAGATAATTATATGCTAATTGCTATCTGGTGGGAGTCTGGTGTAATTGAGGAATAACAGTTCTAAACGAGCTTTAGACAACAGTTTTGGTTAATAAGCCTAATCTATTCAGTTAGTATCACAAGTTCACTGAAGCAGTAGGCATGAGGCATGCCAAATATGTCCAGGTCTGCCTGACTTAAATTAGGTTGTTATATTGCTGTAATTTATCAGTGTGATTTTAATCTTGCACATATACTTATGGTTTTATCATCATTTCGTGGGTTTAAGGCCAGTCGAATAAAGTAATTTTGACAGTATACGCATCCGTCCTAATTGGATCTACCGAAGGAACAGCCTCTAAAACCACAAAGCATAACATTCTCATATCTCTAAAAATTTATAAAAGTACATAAATATATTTATTATTTCAAAATGGTCATTAAAATTGCTAGTGTGGGCTGACTTCACATAAGTCTTAAAAAATAGAGGACAGCACTTTAGAAATACAGTAATAATTATTAGCAATGTGTGCTAATTCAATTAAGGAAAGCATCTTCTCTGATCTTGGTCCAAACAATACAAACAGCATACATGAGCTCATTAATATTTTGATGCCGTGGGTCTCCTAATCGCTAACATGGTTGCTAATTTCCTTAATAGCATAAGCTGATCTAGACACTTTTAAGAGATGATTAGGTCGCATCAGTCTCTACCATAGCTGAGACTGATTAGAGCTCAAAACCTTTTTTTTTTTTTTTTGTGTATTTTTTACACCAGAATGTAAACCGTTTTGAAAAATGCAATATTTCTCTACTGTATATTTTGTTTATAGAAGCGGAAAAAAAAGCAACAGTGTTTCCTCAGCTTTTTTTCTTAAAGGGGTGTTCCAGCCAAAAATTGTGTTTATTAAAAGTCAGCAGCTACATAAAGTGTAGCTGCTGGCTTTTAATAAACACTCACTTACCTGCTCCTGCGTTCCAGCGACGCACCGACCGGGGCTCCGCTCCTCTCCCCCCCTCCCCAGTTTTTTTATTGCACGTGATTGGGTATTTTTTGCAAAGTGAAGCTTCATCTTATTTACTAAGCTCTGGAGCAAATGCCCTTGCACAGTACACATTCTATTTGCCCTTAGTATATCTATTGCTCTTTTGGACCATATTATTGGTGCTGCAAAATCAATAGAATATAACTTCAATTTGATCTGTTTGACTTTTATTTTAGCAAATCACAGTAATGTGTAAAAGCAGTATTAAACCACAAAACAAAACGTGATTATATTGCACCTTACCAATTTTAGATATGGTGGCTTTATTTGTTTTCCCTTTATTTTCACCTGTAGATTCTGCCAGGAAATCTGGTATTTTTCAACTTCCTTTAACAAACCAAGCTGTCCATTAACAGTGGCAGTTACAGGGTTGAGACAAACCATTTAACACTGACAGTGGTGCTTATGATGGTGTGCTTAAATTAATTTATGTAAAACCATTAAGAATTTGGTTTTTAAATTGTCAGTCAAGTCCAAATCTGCTAGTGCATCTAACACTACCCTCCTCTCAGATTGACTATGCAGCTGTCCAAAGGCATCCGAGCACTGTGCTGTTTAATCTGCTATGAGGAAACAGACACAGAACCAGACACATAGGGGTGAGAGGTGAATATAAAAGCTCTTTTCATGCAGGGAACTTTTAGCTGTAGATTTTGAGTAATCTGAAAGGGTCACTTTAACCCTCCTGGCAGTATTCCCAAATGTGGCTTGGGGTTACATTTCCGTACCATTAGCGGTAACCCTGAGCCAAACCTTTGAATTGCATTGCAGAATCCTGGTAGAACATACTTACCTTGTTACTAGGATCCTGAGGTTTCCCCCACTGTGTCCCCCGCCCGATCATCTGCCCGATGTCCTGTGTTCCGGGCTCTGCTTCCCTGCGAGCATCGCAACGCACAGGGCAGAGCCCAGCGGGAAATTAAAAAAGTACAAAAAACATAACACCTACAGTACACCGTAATCCTACAGTGCCTGCCGCCGAGAATGTGTTTTTAGCACGCCAGCATCGCGCTGAATCTCGGCGACAGGCTGCCGATATCTCGCACTCGCTGGAATAGTAAAAGCACATTCCAGCGAGTGCGTCATAGAAGCGACGGGGATCCGACGCGGATTCCCGCCAATTTTACACGTGGGCGGAGTTTGTTATGAATCCTGAAGGAGAAATCCCCGCCGGATTTTTAAAGAAAAATCCGGCATGGGTTCCCCCCTCAGGAGCATAACGGGCCCTTAGGTCTGTTATGGGTTGTAAGGAGACCCCCTACGCCGAAAAAACGGCGTGGGGGTCCCCCCACAATCCATAACAGACCCGTATCCAAAGCACGCCGGCCGGCCGGTCAGGAAGGGAGTGGGGGCGAGCGAGCGCACCCCCCCTCCTGAGCCGTACCGGGCAGCATGCCCTCAACATGGGGGGGTTAAGTGCTCTGGGGCAGGGGGCGCAATGCGGCCCCCCACCCCAGAGCACCCTGTCCCCATGTTGATGAGGACAGGGCCCCTTCCCGACAACCCTGGCCGTTGGTTGTCGGGGTATGCGGGCGGGAGGCTTATCGGAATCTGGAAGCCCCCTTTAATAAGGGGGCCCCCAGATACCGGCCCCCCACCCTAAGTGAATGAGTATGGGGTACATCGTACCCCTACCCATTCACCTGCAAATAAAAAGTGTAAACACAAATAAACCACACAGGGTATTGAAATATTTTATTAGTTGGCCGCCGGGGGGGGGGTGTGTATGATCGCTTTTATAAAAGCGCCCCCCTCCGGCGGGCTTCTGTGGGGGGTGGGTGCCGCCGTCTGGTTCTCTTCCACCACCCGGCGGGCTTCTTTCGACGTCTTCGGCGGCTGGGGGGTCTTCTCCCACTCTCCGGGGTCTTCTCCTGCTCTCCGGGGGTCTTCTCCGCTCTCCGGGGGTCTTCTCCGCTCTCCGGGGGTCTTCTTCTTCTTCAGGACTCGCCGCCACTAACTTTGTGTGTTAGCTCAATTACTAGCGGCGGCGAGTCCCCTCCTCTGTGACGTCTTCTTCTTCTTCTTCTCCAGATGTTGACGCGACGCTTCCTTCCGCTGTTATGCCGGGCGCGCGGCTCGCAGCGAGTTATATAGGCCTGTCTTGTGACGTCGCAGTCCCATCATGCTCCGGTAGGTAGCACGTGGTACCTACCGGAGCATGATGGGACTGCGACGTCACAAGACAGGCCTATATAACTCGCTGCGAGCCGCGCGCCCGGCATAACAGCGGAAGGAAGCGTCGCGTCAACATCTGGAGAAGAAGAAGAAGACGTCACAGAGGAGTGGACTCGCCGCCGCTAGTAATTGAGCTAACACACAAAGTTAGCGGCGGCGAGTCCTGAAGAAGAAGAAGACCCCCGGAGAGCGGAGAAGACCCCCGGAGAGCGGAGAAGACCCCCGGAGAGCAGGAGAAGACCACGGAGAGTGGGAGAAGACCCCCCAGCCGCCGAAGACGTCGAAAGAAGCCCGCCGGGTGGTGGGCGCTTTTATCAAAGCGCCCCCCCCGGCGGCGGAAGAGAACCAGACGGCGGCACCCACCCCCCACAGAAGCCCGCCGGAGGGGGGTGCTTTTATAAAAGCGATCATACACACCCCCCCCCGGCGGCCAACTAATAAAATATTTCAATACCCTGTGTGGTTTATTTGTGTTTACACTTTTTATTTGCAGGTGAATGGGTAGGGGTACAATGTACCCCATACTCATTCACTTAGGGTGGGGGGCCGGTATCTGGGGGCCCCCTTATTAAAGGGGGCTTCCAGATTCCGATAAGCCTCCCGCCCGCATACCCCGACAACCAACGGCCAGGGTTGTCGGGAAGGGGCCCTGTCCTCATCAACATGGGGACAGGGTGCTCTGGGGTGGGGGGCCGCAGTGCGCCCCCTGCCCCAGAGCACCTAACCCCCCATGTTGAGGGCATGCTGCCCGGTACGGCTCAGGAGGGGGGGGGGCGCTCGCTCGCCCCCACTCCCTTCCTGACCGGCCGGCTGGCGTGCTTTGGATACGGGTCTGTTATGGATTGTGGGGGGACCCCCACGCCGTTTTTTCGGCGTAAGGGGTCTCCTTACAACCCATAACAGACCTAAGGGCCCGTTATGCTCCTGAGGGGGGAACCCATGCCGGATTTTTCTTTAAAAATCCGGCAGGGATTTCTCCTTCAGGATTCATAACAAACTCTGCCCACGTGTAGAATTGGCGGGAATCCGCGTCGGATCCCCGTCGCTTCTATGACGGCTTTGTCTCCATCGCGGCAAGCCAGCTCGGCGCTGGCTCCCGCGATGGGGCTCGTAGGTGGTCAATCTCGCCGAGAAAGGGAGCGAGATTGACACAATATCCCAGTCACCTACTGTACATATTACATTACTGTATCAAATTATTTCACATCCCCTTTGTCCCTAGCGCTTTGTACAGTGCCCTGCCTGCACTTTTATATTATATATACTGTTCTTTCTGCCTGGAAACTTGAGATTGTCCATGGCAACCAAAAAGTGTCCCTTTACGTCAAAAGTGGTTTTAGACCAGCTAGAAAACAGCGATAGTAAATTAAAATCCCATGCAGAATTGGGCGATATTGAATTAATATTATTATATTATTATTGTTTATAATTATTTATAGTTATTTATTATATTATAATTTATGAATTTATGTTTCAAACTTTATCATACCCAGGATGTCTACTAGACTCTTGCTTGGACAGATTTTAAGTGAGTTATTCCTAAGAATTACAGGCGTACAAAAAAAAACGCCAAATTTCTATGCAAAACAATGTACCGCTTTGAGATTCAAAAATCGGACATAATCATACTGCCAGGGAGGCTACAGGGAATCTGGCCATGACTGAAAACACCAGTTGTTAGTGATGCAATAGCATCTGGGCAGAAGGCAAGCTATGGATGATTTTCAAATTCATCCACCAGTCCTGAGCTTTACTCAGCTCTGCTGCATATCACAGCCAGACTGGTCACCTAACTACTGCATTTAAGCAGTTCTGGTTACCTCCTTTCCCCCAGCCTGCAACTGAACTACTGAAGGTGCAAAAGGGTGATGAGCTCATCCGCCTGCTCATTCTACTCTGTCCTCATGTCAGCTTACTGCTTGTCATAGCACGTATCTGGATTGCATCTGATGCACACCAAGTAATTTCCCTCCTTCCCAGTGTACTGTACAGGACAATTACAAAGGGGGTAAAGCCAAATTCACAGCATGCAAAAATACATTTTATTATTTTCAATTAATGCATAGTTGCATTTGCAAGTAGTTGTGATATCTGCATTGGTTTCAGCTTTTTAAAGGGTATTCCCACATTGTTTTCTGACTAGTTCACCCTGCATAAAAGGCTGCACACACACTGATGTGGAATATACAGCATTCCTGCAAGAAGTTATATCAAAAAATGACTCTTTAGATATTTATATAAAACTGAAAAAGCTGATGTAGTGTTAGAAATCTGGATAGTATTTCACTGCTTTCACTAAAGCAATGAACTAAAATTGGTTCCTCCGGGAGCTGTTCTGAGGATGAGCTGTAACTTTATGTCTTACTAATAAGTGAATTATTTTCACACTTTTATCACGTGGCTTTTCCTTCCTTTGATTTGCCTGCCAGTGACTGCATTAAATGGGGCTCCCGTGAGCATAGCTAAAAGATATGAGCATGGAGTTTAGGATTTAAGCATGTCCTGCAGGAGGTAATTTGTGAACAGCTCTCTCTACTACAGTGATCTAGGCTGAGCAAAGGATTGCGCCAATGACTGAGATTCATAGCTGCTCCGGGCAACAAAATGTTTCATTAGTGTCCTTACTTCACATTCTCAATCAGTTTGTTGGTATTATCACTTTCCTGAGATCATCCTGCATCAATAAAATTATACCCAGATGTTTTGTATAACAGCATGGGAGGATACCAAATTTCATTTAAAATTGGCAAATTTGGTAGAAAAAAATATTTGATATTATACAAGTGTGTTTGTTTTACTGTGCTTTTCTTGAATGCCCCATAATTTCACCCAAAGTAGCAATGTAAACAGTCTAAAATTACATCTACAGAAAAAAAGTAAAGCCTACTTTTCCCTCAATAAATGCATATGTAATGTGATCCTTCTGACTGATGAATGCTAGGTTTACATATTATGAAAATTATATGCTACAGATTAAATGCTTCTATACATGTATTGCAGATAATGCCCCTGGTTTACTAAGTAACAGGGATAGTGGCAGCGCCAGTTTTCTTAAGGTTACTAACAGGATAAAGTAACATGTAATGGTAAGGTCAGTTATATGCCACACAAAAGGGATATACAGCACAACTAAACCTTATAAGCTAGTGCCCAGATCAACAAGTGATGATGATAATGTTTGTTATTATTATTATTATTATTATTACAGGTACTTATATAGTGCCACCATTTTACACAGCCCCTTACATATATATTATACACTCACATCAATTCCTTCCCTCAAAGAGCTTACAATACATTGATTTGGTCATATGCACATACTGTATATGTTAATCGCCTAAGCCAGTGGTCATCAACTATTCCTACAGGGCCCACTAACAGGCCAGGTTTTATGTATTACCTTGGGGAGATGCAGTCTAGAATACTGCAATCACTAGAGCAGCAAATGATATCACCTGTCATGTATTTCAGTTATCTTGCAAACCTGGCCTGTTAGTGGGCCCTGCAGGACAAGGTTGATGACCACTGACCTAAGCCATGGTTGTATATTGTGGCTGATAATGTATTGTGAATGACTGTTACTTGAAAAGAAATGGTTACAAAACATCTGAAATCCCACAGGTTAATCACCCATTGGTCCAGATGCATTTTAATAGGGAATGATAGTTAGCTTCCCTATACACTTGCCTATTATCGCCATACTAAGTTTAAGAAACCCTATGTGACAGAGAATTGGACATGTATGGGAACCATTCACGGTCATAACAGTTTCATCTGTTTTATGAAGCCTTTAATAAAAAGGGCATTTCAACCACGAGGCAAGTGAGGATCTCAAAAGAGGAAGTGTTTTCATGCATGGAACTGGCCCCCTAATAAGCTGTTCTTCAGGGAGTAGAGGAGCAAAGTACAAGTGCAAACCACCTCTTATTCTCTTACATAAATAGTGTTGGTGGATGAAATGTTCGAGGGGAGAATGGAGCCACATGATGGTGGAGCCATGTCAGGTAAGGATAACATTAAAGTGATTGTAAAGTCTTGTTTAATAAAACAAAACAACAAACATGTTATACTCACCTGCTCTGTTGCAGTAGCGTTGCACAGAGCAGCCCAGATCCTCCTCTTCTCGGGTCATTCTTTGCTGCTCCTGGCCCCTCTCTCTTGTCGAGTGCCTCCACAGCAAGCAGCTTGCTATGAGGGCACCCGATCCAAGCTACAGCTCTGTTTGTCCATTCAGACATGGAGCTGCCATTTGGCCCGCCTCTATCTCTCCTGATTGGCTAACTGACTTTGACTGACAGCTTTGGAGCCAATGGCGCTGCTGCTATGTCTCAACCAATCAGGAGGGAGAGTCTCGGATGGCCGAGGGATTCATGGACTTAGTTGGACAGGGAGGGGGCTCAGGTAAATATTAGGAAAGGGCTAATGGATTTAAGTTTTGAAATAAGTGTTTAGTTTATTTCTACTTTATTGTAGCATTATGTTTGTTAATTTGTTTGTCGTGTTTCCTTTAGTTGAATAATTGAAGATGAGAAAAACACTCGGGAGAAGATTTACTAAATCTGGAGCTCTGCGCGGTAGCCAATCAGCTTTCGGCCATGATTATAGAGAAAATCGCAAAAAGTAGTACAGGAACTACTTTTTGAAATCGGTGCAGCGCTGCAGATGCGGCATCGCACCGATTAGGACGGTGCCATTGCCGACAATTGCCGGCAAATGCCGCCGATTTAAGATGCGATTTCACATCTCAAATTGCATCTCAAATCGTACCAGTGTAAGCCAGGCCTCAAACCTGAAAAGGTGGTTGTTTTTTTATGCAGACCTGCACCAGATATTGCATGCTTCATTTTTAGTAAATCCCCCATTAGTGTAAATAGATTGGAGAAAGCTTTTGCATAAATCTCTTAAGTAGGAAGCATCGAATAACTGTAGAAACAGTACATATGACCATGTTACACAGCTTTCCAACTCTGATCTAAGGGGAGCTTACAGGATCCTTACTTATTGCATTTTCTGGAAAAAACTACACAGTATATGCTGCAAGGTTTTTCCATGGAGTGCTCAGTTGTCCCTTAAATTTTTTAGGACACTAACCACGTCCCTGAATCATAGTTCAACAACTATTTAGCTATTTATTTTTAATTTATATGGCCAGCAATGGAGTCATATAGAAATGTTTAAAACTGACACCTGATTTGCTGCTATAGGGAACAGCCCTGTTGTCTTTGCTCTACTTTTTATAAATAGATGTATTATAGGTACTCCTGTCTGTGTTCTGGCACACATTCTATAAAATAGGGTATCATTTATACTTTGGATTCAGTTGCATTTTTTTTATAGAACTCCTTTGGACTCTGTATCCAAGTTATGTATTGAAACAGTAGACCCTGACTATATGCAGGTTTCCAGATGTGCAGTTCATTAATGATGCAACCAATAAATAAATGAATGTTGATGGGTGGAATGCAAGTGATTTCCCTATAGAAAATGTTCAAAGAGTTAAAGACATTAATGAACAAAGCGGCCTTACCAGTACTATTCCTGTCACGTAGCCAGGACCTAATATTTACCTATCTCTCTGTGTCTCTGGCAGATGGAGGAAAAGAGAAGTATTTTCTCATTGGCTTACTCACAAAGCAAGGTACAGCTATACAAAACAATGATTTATACACTTGCACGCTGCAACAGTCCCATAAAAACTCTTTCACACAGGCGCCTGTTGCTTTTTTGGCAAACACGCACAGTAGAATGATAGGCTAGTATCTGCAATCTGAAGGCTGTCACGGTTTCATAACATTTCCCATAGAGATTTAAGTACAGGCCACTTGAGTGAATTTGCGCATTATAATAAAATTCCCTGGGAGAAAAATTATTACATGGATCTTGTCTACATTTTCTAGAGAGGGGATTAAATGCTACAAAGTAGAATTCAAAAGACAAAACCTAGTGTGACCAACAGTAGAACCAAAACAAAAAAATGTTAGTGCACATTAAAGTTATATGTATTAGAAAAAAGACCAACTCATATATGGCGGCATGTTGTTGCCATCATCCCGTAGTAATTGAAATAATCGAAAAAACCTCAGAGATTGGGATTTTGTGGGCAACACATACAAAAATTCAAAAAATATTTCCTTTCTGCCACAACCTACCTCCCAATCTTGGTGATGGTTTCGCATGACGGAGAGTATTGCATCGTTTATGTCTTTGTATAAACATGTAATTTTTTGATTAATTTGTTAATGTGTTTTCAATATATATATTTTTGTAATAAATTGTTCAATTTTTCTATATATTTTTTGAATTTTTGTATGTGTTGCCCACAAAATCCCAATCTCTGAGGTTTTTTCGATTATTTCAAAGTTATATGTATTTTGATAAAATTTGGGATAAATGGCCAGACAAGGTGTCGGACGGGACATATTTATTGTCTAGAACAGGAGTCTCCAAATTATGGCCCTCCAGTTGTTTAGGAACTACAATTCCCACCATGCATAGTCATGTCTTTGAATGTTAGAGTTTTACAATGCCTCATGGGATGTGTAGTCCTGCAACAGCTGGAGGGCTGTCATTTGGAGATCCCTGATCTAAAATATGGATTGTGGCAGTTGTGGGTTCCAGGGAAGGCTGGGGAGGGAAAATAGGTAAGTCCACCTTCACCACTTAAGGACCGCCTAATGCCAATATACATCGGCAGAACGGCACCCGCGACCCGGTCCGAAACTCCGTGACCATGGCCAATATAGGGAAACACGATCAATGACGTCACACGTCCAGCCCCGCTCCCCTACAGTTAGAAACACATATGAGGTCACACTTAACCACTTCAGCGCCCCCCCAGTGGTTAACTCCCAAACTGCAATTGTCATTTTCACAGTAAACAATGCATTTTTATAGCATTTTTTGCTGTGAAAATGACAATGGTCCCAAAAATGTGTCAAAATTGTTCGCCATAATGTCGCAGTCACGAAAAAAATTGCCGATCGTCGCCATTAGTAGTAAAAAAATAAATAAATAAAAATGCAATAAAACTATTCCCTATTTTGTAAACGCTATAAATTGTGTGCAAACCAATCGATAAACGCTTATTGCAATTTTTTTTTACCAAAAATAGGTAGAAGAATACGTATCGGCCTGAGGAAAAAAAAAAAACGTTTATTTTTTTTTATATTTTTGGGGGATATTTATTATAGCAAAAAGTAAAAAATATTGATTTTTTTTTAAATTGTCGCTCTATTTTTGTTTAAAGTGCAAAAAATAAAAACCGCAGAGGTGATCAAATACCACCAAAAGAAAGCTCTATTTGTGGGGAAAAAAAGGACGCCAATTTTGTTTGGGAGACACGTTGCACGACCGTGCAATTGTCAGTTAAAGCGACGCAGTCCTGAATTGCAAAAAGGGGCCTGGTCCTTTACCTGCATTTTGGTCCGGGTCTTAAGTGGTTAAGAGTCTTTACAGTCTGGCTGCCCTGGTCCACAGGTCCAACTGTCAGGATACCTGGCTCATCATAGAATGGCTGGAAGGACTCACAGGAAAGGGCTGTGGGAAAGGACTTTTTATTCTATGGAGGGTAAACATATTCACTGTTTACTGTGTGAGAATTTATAGAGGTTTCACCTACCAAACTGTGAGTTTGTTTAGGCTGAGCAAAAGCCTACGATATCTACCAATGTATTGTTGTTGATTTACTGCACTTTGCAAAGTGCAATTGCACTGTAATTGCAAGATAAGTTGCTCCAGAGCTTAGTAAATGAGGTAAAGATTCCCTTTGCAAAGAAAACCCAATCAGGTGAAAAGAAAATAAAAAAAAATTGCATTTGTGTTGCACATGATTGAATGATGGATGTCAGTAGAGCTTCTGTTCATTTACTAAGCTCAGGAGCAACTGCAGTCTATTCACCTTTAGTAAATCAAGGCCCTAGTTTCTTTGTTTTTACTGTTGAAGTAATGCTGTTTTCAGTTAATACCCTATATGAAAACACATGTGGGACCCTTTTGAGGTAATACCTCAAAAAAAGACTGTGTTGTACAGTGATTTTCTGTCACATAGCTACCACTTGAGCATTTCCAAAGACAAAATATTTGTAAAGGACAAGTTGTGTCTTAAGGTATTGACCCCACACCCCTAAGTGCAACTCACCTGGCCCAATACTTATCCCTGTCTATGTTCCAGTGAACTTCACTGTGTGGTCTTGACAAAATTTGCAGGAAAAAAATTAGCATTTTTAATTTTTCCCCACAGAAACCTGAAAAGCATTCCATCTGTGATCAGCGGTTCACGGATGCAATGTCAGGCTCCTGCAGTCACGTCGTCCAGGTTATAGCCCAAACCTCTGTATGTGTTTTCATCTACTAAGATAGAGGACATGTGAATTGACTACAAATGCACTGATCAGTGTTTTCCAAGTCTTTGAGAACTGTCTGCTGAGATGGTTACATATCGCCCAGGGACTGACCTGGATACACTGATCCAAATAGTCCAATAGTTTAATCCTAGAGTTAATCTTTAAGTGTAGAAGAGGATCTATATAACTATGGCCCTCCAGTTGTTTAGGAACTACAATTCCCATCATGCCTAGTCAAGCCTGTGAATGTCTGTGAATGTCAGAGTTTTACAATGCCTCATGGGATGTGTAGTTCCGCAACATCTAGAGGGCCGTAGTTTGAGTATCCTTGATCTATATAGTGAAGTCCATGCCCAAAAATACTTACCTGTGTGGTGCACACTGTCGGCCCCCAAACAATGCAAGTAAGTACCAACCAGATGGTGTAAACTCCCTCTCAAGGGTCAATACATGCTTTTTTTCATAACAGGGAAACATAAATATCCTCCTCTCTCCAGCCTTGGATCATCCACAGTGCTTAGGAACAGTATCCACTTGATCTACAATCTACAGAGGGAAAATAAAAAGCTCCAAATAGTTTGATACCGTAAGAAAACATTATTAAACTCAAAGCACCCAATAAAATACCAATAAGCCAGCTATAAACTTTACAGTAGACACTGCCAGGTCTTTTGCCGGCAGCATGTGATGTCAGTCCACTAGCTTATCTCAATGCGTTTCGTCCTAAGGGACATCTTCAGAAGCCCCTGAAGACATAGGCGGAGCTAGTGGACTGGCGCCACACACTGCCGGGGGGTAGAACTGGCAGTGTCTACTGTGAATTTTATAGCCAGCTTATTTTTATTTGGTACTTTCATTTTAATAAAGTTTACTACAGCATCACACTATTTGGAGCTTTTTTTTTTTCCCCGCTGTGGATTGTAAAGCATGTGGATACCATTCCTAATCACTGTGGATGATCCAAGGCTGGAGAGAGGAGGAATTTTCAGCTTGCCTGGTGTAAAAAACAAGTGTGTATTACCCTCTGAGGGGGAGGTCCTACAATCTGGTGACTGCATACCCTGGGTGTTGGGTGGCAGACAGTGTGAACTACACAGGTAAGGATTTTTATGCACAGATTTCAATGCATGGATCCCCTCCTACGTTTCAAAGTTAACTCCAAGAATTAACTATTGGAGTTTTTGGATCGCTCATGTGTTTTCTATTAGTGTGATTTACTTATATGTTTATATATGCTGCAAATATTCATTTCTGATCTTAGAGGATTTTGTATACTATTGCTTTTTTGCTGGTATTTGTGCAGAGTATAATTGTATTTTTTGTATGTTGTATGTTTTATTTTGGACTTTTAGCTTAGGAATTTTTAGCAACTAACATATATTGGGGATGGAGAGTGGATGGGTAATAGCTGGAGTTAAGCCTTAAGTATCCATGTGCATGTTCCAAAGACTGAAAGCTCAGTTCTTGAAATCAGATTTAGATGTTTATTATATTTCAATAATATCAAAGCCAACCAAAAAGAAAAAAAAAATGAAAGCCTGATATTTACAACGATTAGAAAGTTCCAAAACAAAAAAGAAAAGCAGTAATCATGAATTGATTACGTTAATACAAAACAACATTAGTAGTTCAAGCAAGAATCCTCATTTGTATGTGCTTTCAAGCGCAGCATTTATCACTTACACAAGAGGTGGATTAAGGACAGCTAGCAATAATATGCCTCGGGAGACAGACGAGGCAGATTTGTTTTACACTGCCACACACGCAAATATAAACGGAATTGTATGATACGTTATCTGGCACTGTTTGGAATTATATTTGCATATTATTTTTCATGAACTGTTCTTTTTTTCTTTTCTTTTTTAAATATTATCAGCATTCTCATTAGACACATGCAAACATCATCATCAACTGTGAGTCAACAATAAATAATCTTATAGTAGTGACATCACTTATTGGAACATGAGGAAGACTGACATACTGCGCAACATTTCAGCACTATGGATGATAATATCTGAACAGATTTGTTATTAAAAAGCAGACATATGTTCTTAATATAAGTCTTCCAGCTGAATAAAACAAAACTCCAATTTAAATGAAAACTATAACAGTGTTGGTCAATTTTATATTAATGTTTTGAAAGCTTATGAGTTTCTAAACTGATTTTGAATATATTTATTTAATTATTTGTATAAAATCTTTATTTTTTCAAATTATTATTACAGGGTGCCTCCATGATGTTTTGAAAAAATGTGCAAGGGCTTCTGATAAAAGGACAGGCCCAGATTCACATACAATTAGATTCAGAAATAAATATCAGAAATACACTACGCCGCCGTATTTTACCTGGCTCTACGTGGAATCCCGGTAGATTTTGTCCAGTAAACTACGGCGGCGTAGTGTATTTCTCCCGGCGCAAGCCATCTACGCGAGTAGGGGGCGTGAAGCATTTAAAATAGGCGCGTTCCCGCGGCGATCGAACTGCGCATGCTCCGTTCAGAAATTTCCCGCCGTGCATTGCGCGAAATCACGTCGTTACGTCATTCGTTGTTTGAGTTTACGGACATTCCTATTCCCGAACGAGTTACGTAAAAAAAAAAAATAATTCGACGCGGGAACGACGGCCATACTTAACATGGGCTACGCACCGTTAGACCAGCAAATAGCTGGTCTAACAGTACGTAGCAAAAAAATGACGTAAGCGATTGCGAAGACCACTCGTACCTTCGTGGATCGCCGTAAAAAGTCATTTGCATATCCCGACGCTGAAAACGACGCGGACTCCTCCCAGCGGCCGCAAAAATATCGCAGCGTAGATCCGAAGGCTTACGAAGACGTAAGCCTCTCAGATCGAAGCCCGAAGCCGCCGTATCATGGTTTGAGGATTCAAACTAGTGATACGGCGCGCGAAATTTGAAATTACTCCTGTCTAACACCAGTTAGACAGGCGTATTCGCTCTCTGAATCTGGGCCACAGTCTTTAATTTTTCTGACAGACTGTGTTGTTTTAATTATCTTTTTATTCATTTTTTAACAATATTTACACAATACAAATCTTACAATAAATTCAACTGCTTTTATATTCATTCTCTCATTTGACTGAACCAGGGACATATTTAAAACCTTAGGTATTACTATCCCTTCTTTTTCTCTTTTATTTTTTCCCCTGTCCAGTTATGACAGACTGTGTTGATCCACCAGTTAAGTAGTTGTTTTTTCTAAAAGCAGTGGGGATGTCATTCAGTTTTTAGCACAGTAACGTTAGGGAAGTATAGAGATGTATAGAGAAACTGAAGCCATCTTATCTATCTATCTATCTATCTATCTATCTATCTATCTATCTATCTATCTATCTATCTATTTATCTAGCATTAACAAGCTAACACAAATGGAAAGTGGTGAGACGGTAAATTTCAAAGATGCAATAACATGTTAAAAAGGTATATATGGCATAATAGATTATAAAAACTGTATCATATTGTGACGTATAAGGTTATAAAGCAATGAAAACAGGGACACACACTATGTTACCAAAAGTATTGGGTCGCCTGCCTTTACATGCACATGGACTTTAATGGCATCCCAGTCCAGTGAATGTCCATAGGGTTTAATATTGAGTTGGCCCACCCTTTGCAGCTATAACAGTTTCAACTCTTCTGGGAAGGTTGTCCACAAGGTTTAGGAGTGTGTCTGTGGGAATGTTTGACCATTCTTCCAGAAGCGCATTTGTGAGGTAAGACACTGATGTTGGACCAGAAGGCTCTGGTCCAAATCATTTGGTGGATAAGGGATTATGGTGCAGGGTTCTTTTTCAGGGGTTGGGCTTGGCCCCTTAGTTCCAGTGAAGGGAACCCTTAAAGTGAAGTTCCACCCATTTTTTTATGTTTGTCTGTGCTGCATGCCCTAATCTCATAGTGTTCAGAATGGACAATTTTTATTTATTTTGTTGCTTGTAAATACCTTTATTTTGTAGTCCTTCATTACTTCCTCCTCCTTATTAGCCTAGGCTATTAAGTTACAAGGCTATTTGCAAGGGTTTCTGGAATAGGCATCATGTTTCCCAGTAGTCCTTGCAAACCTGACTGAAACCTATTACATTGATTGTGCAGCACTGAGCATGTGCGAGATATGCAAAGCTGAAATCCAGGAAGTCATACAGTCTGGCTTCATGATGCCCACACTTTAGATGGCCACGGTCTATTTCTAGATTATAAACTATAAATGCTAAATGCTGTAACAACCTAACAAAACGGACCTTAGTTTACAGACTAAATTTACTAGAATACATTAAGCTTGTGTATTACAGGGGTATTTATATTTAAAAAGTGAAATTGTGGGTGGAACTCCCCTTTAAGGTGTCAGCATACCAAGACATTTTGGACAATTTCATGCTCCCAACAACATGCGTGTAAAGGCAGGCATCCCAATACTTTTGGTAAAATAGTGTAGTTCAGCTATGTATTCATTAAAAAATCTGTAAATTATGTAATAGAGTCTGGGCTAAAATGGCACACAAAATAGTGAATGGGAGATATTATTCTCCCAATATACATATTAGGATCCTGCCACTGATGACAATTCACCAGCAACAGGATCACTAACAGACCAGTTCATTATTTAATTAGCTGTCTATTTTATTATATGTCACCAATGGCAGAATTAATCATCTGTGCAAGATAATTTAAGAAGCTATAATTAATATCTGTTCCACAGACTAGAGGTAAAGAGCAGCAAAAAAGAATACTCAATTTAAAACACATGACCAAAATCTAATTAGCAATAAACTATTTGGGAAATCCCAACATGGTACAATATAAAACTACATGAAAAAACATACCTGAATCCACTGCTGTGATTAGTAAGATATACTGCTCTTTCACCTCCCGGTCCAGACTTTTTACTATGCTAAGCTGCCCGATTGATGACAACCTGAATGCCCGTTCTTCATTCCCAGAAGCTATTACATATGTCAATTTGCTGTTAAGGCCTTGATCATCATCTCTTGCCACAACCTAAAAAAGTAAAGATATTAAATACTTATTTCCAACGTTTATTTATATTTTGATTTTCTGTTTTTAAAGCAAGTATTTGGTTCTTAAAGTGGTTATAAACCCATTACAACAACGTTTACCTACAGGTAAGCCTATTTAAGGCTTACCTGTAGGTGCTTTAAAAGTCTCCTAAACCTCCACAATATTTACAAAAAACGCTGGCGCCGATGTCTACGGTGCATGCGCCGTAGACAACGACGCAGGCACACTTTAGCAACGGCGAGTATGTCATTCCTAATGAAGGCCGTGCTGTGACTGATGGCTCCCGCGCGAATGTGTCATTGCGGCTCAGGCCAATCACAGCGCCAGAGCCACAATAACTGGAAGTCAGTCCGGGGAGAGATGTCGGCTGCCCGATTGGTGTACGAGGACAGCTGCGGGGGCTTTGATCTGAGGTGAGAATTACATAATGAGCTAGTATGCTATGCATACTAGCTCATTATGCCTTTGTCTTGCAGGTTTTTTTTAAATATTTTTTTATAGGATTTACTTCCTCTTTAATAATATCATCACCAGTACTGATTAATATGGTATGAAAAATGTAGATATTACATTAAAACTGCAATCCCACAATTGAACATGCATTACTATATTTAAAGGAACACTAAAGGTTTGTTTTTTATTAGATCAATTGATGGCTGTAAGCTAGAGCATTTAAATATCACTTACCTCGTTTTTCCTTTTGACCTCCAAAATACAGTAATCCAGGTTTGAAAATGCCATTTCCTGTCTCTTCTCTTCTTGCTTTCCACCAGCACCTAAGCCGTTTTGCATGGTGGAAAGCAGAATGTGTTCACCCCCTCCCTATGACTACAGCCTTGCATGAAGATGCTCTCTCACAGGCATGGAGGCTAAGCCTAATGGGAACTGTAGTTCCCATTAGGCCGTGATGTAGCAAGAATGAATGCGTACCGCAAACCAGGAAGTCAGTGAGAATAACGATTCAGGAGTGACAGAGGTGAATAAAACAACTCGATTTCAACAGGTATCAAACTAGTTATAATGCAAAACATTACTTTTTACTTTATCAGCTACTGTCAGACTTTAATTTAAGAGGAAAATATTTTTGTCTTTACAGCCCCTTTAACCTGGCAAATATCACACTAAAATAGATTAATAAAATAGTTCTACTTATGTTTAGAAATAATTATGATATGAAAATCAGAAAGTCTTAAAATAAAAAAATAATGAATATTTATAAATTAATGTCCCATAGCAATGCCATAGCAGGATCCTAAGTATGTTATTTAACACTGTAGTTAAGATGCCACTTACCTGAAGAATAACTTTTGGCAAAGTCTCCAGATTTTCAGGTACATTAACTGAATAGGGTGATAATTCAAATTTAGGAACCACATCATTAACGTCAGTTAGAATAATGCTAACTGTTGCTGTGTCTGTCCGTGAATTGCTACCACGATCTGATGATTGGACAACCAAGGTGTAGGAAGACCTCTTTTCACGGTCCAAAGGTTTGGCTATTGATATTACTCCAGTAACTGAATCAATCCTAAATTCATTGTTTGGATTTCCTTCTATGATGCTGTAACGGACCATTCCATTTAATCCTTCATCTGCATCTGATGCAACTACCTGGATAAGATCTGTTCCAGTTAGGGTATTTTCACTTATTTCCACTTTAAAAATGCTTTGTGAGAAGCGAGGGTTGTTGTCATTGACATCAAGCACCATAACGGTGACATCCACAGATGAAGAAAGTGGTGGTTCCCCTTTATCAGTTGCAATGATTGTTAGGGTATAATTGGAAACATCTTCACGATCCAGCTCTCCTGTCAGATGCACCTCCCCATCAATATTGCCAATGCTAAATTTGTTACCCAGTGAACTAAGTAATGAATACTGAATATAACAGTTTGGACCACTGTCAGGATCTGTGGCTTGTGCCCGGAACACAATAGTGTCAGTAGGAGTGTTCTCTTGGATATAAGTCAATTTTGGAGAGATGAAACTTGGTGGGTTGTCATTGACATCTAATAAAATGATTGATACTTCCGCTGAACTTGTGTATCTAGATGCTGGTGGAGGTGCCATATCATGTACTTGAACCACAAGATTATAGAATGACTGGCTTTCCCTGTCTAATGACTTTTTTAGTTTTAAGGCTCCATCTTTGTTAATCTGAAATTGGCCCATACTATCTCCAGAAGATATGCTGTAGGACAATTTTGAATTCAACCCTGAAAATAAATTGAGAAATTTGATTAATAACGAAACACGATTATTGCCACCAAACTGCAATGTTACCAAGTAGTAAAAGCGTGCAAAACACACACACAGACATACATATTTTTTTTTATCTCTGGAGTAACTATACAGTTCCTGGACTGGAGTACAAATAAAACTTAGTATACCATAAAATATCTATTAAAAACCACTGGGTAACCTACTGCCTTCAAGATTATATAGGATAAACATGCTGATTCACATGCCCTTTGATCATACTATTTTTTTCAATGACTCAAGAGTTATCATGGTTTAATATAATAAATTATCTTCACTCTGGTTTAAATAATAGCATTGCATGTATACAATATTGTTTGTGAAATTGGGAACTACATTAAAAGGATTTTAATAAGTGTAGAAAAATATTTTTTTATTTTATTTATTAACATTGACATAATAAAAAATAAATATAATAAATGGCAAATGATGTTTGGCAGGTTTCTACTAAAAAGTGAGTATCCATGCTGTAGATACATATATAAGAAAAAAAAAAGATAAATATTAATTGATTTTTTTTTACAAGACAATAGTATTTGGGCCATATCTATACAAAAGTGTCTAGAGCATCTAAGGGACCATAATCCAAACCATGCTGTTATATGAACAGAAACCAATAATCTAACTCACAGGGAAAGAAAGGAGTCAGAATGCTAGACTTAGTAGCTTATGTCATGACAGGAATTGCTGAAATAATAAGATCTTTCAGAAAACTGATGATGCAGTAGACAGAAAGATTCAGTTAATAAACATAATCACTTTTGAAGTAAGTCACCAAAGGCAGGATTACTTAAAGGAGATTTACAATTTACAAAGCTAGCGGCTATGGATAGGGAATTAATTAGGTTAATTGTTCAGGAAGACTGGTTCCTTTCATATTGGTATTATATGTAATATTGTACCAACAAAGATCGACCCATTTTGCTGAACAGATATTAGGAACTGCTTAGGATAATTAAACTGCAATGTACTAATGTATGCCCATTTCAAAGTTTTCCAGCTCCAACAGTGGTCGATTGTTTTTTGGAACTACATATTGCACATAAATCCCACATATACCTATTTGTAAGCCCTAAAACGTGCACTAACATTAATAACCTCGATCAAAATAAACATAAATTAAAATGTAATATTAGTAAAACAAGCAATTTTTGAGGTTGCCATAGGGACAAACCACAAGCCAGAACAATCAGTTGTTCCAGAGATACTGGAAGCCTAAAGCATTAGCAAACCCCCAATTTTTTTTATATATTGCAGCTTTTTTATAGGTGGCTGGCTACATTCGTTTTCTTTTTTAGTTTGTTTTTTATTTTTACCTGGTGATCCAGGAACACTGTTATTTTTCAACTTTCTTTAACAGATCAAACTGTCCAGCAGAAGTGGCGGTTATATAAGACTTTTATGCCCAAAGAGTTGCTGTAACTGTTTCAAAAGTGTTAGCTGGAGTTCAGCTTTAATTTCTTAGACCCCCTTTCACACATGCCGACTGTCGGTTTTTCATCCTCCGACAGATGCAGCTCACAGCAGGGGTCTGGTGCCTCCCTGTGCTCTATTTTAGGGATGAATCATAGCCACATTTTTGCCTGAATTCGACCCTGAAATGGAGCCAAAGATGCACAGGGTTCCTCTGAAAGCCGCTCCCCAGCCGCATTGGAGATATGTGAACTGGCTCAATAGAGAACTTGTCACAATCTCCTGTCATGCAAATTGGATGCGGAGAAATCCCCATACAATTCGCATAGATATGAACCCGGCCTTAAAATCAAAACATTTACTCCATTCCATCTAAATTCTTCTGAATATAAGAAAGTTGGTCTGGATGAATATATGCTATATTATTCATGAAGAAGATAGACTCAAGTTCCAAAAATAATGACCAGGCAATATTTAATGTGGTCCTACATAATGTCTTTCAGGCATTCTACACCCTTTATCATAAGGTCAGAGAAATAACTTTTTCATTATCCACTGAACAAGAAAGCTCCTTCTAATGGATTGTCTTTCTTACCAAGTGAGAGACAGTAAATCTATGACCCCAAAATTTCATAATCCTAAACGTTTTATTGGCTGGGGTCCAGGAAGTAGGAAGTGACCAGGGGGACCAAAACATTAACTAACATGAAAGTATAAAGCCAAGCACACAACGTGCCGAATGTCGGGAGACGTCGGCTCGTTCAATAAAAAATGTCCGACTGTATGTCAGCCAATCCAACAGAAGCTGGCCATTTGAAAAACCAGCAGCCAACCAGCTCCTGATCTGCACTGGCGGCAATGTTCTGGCGGGGGGAGCACCCCCCTCTCTGAACAGCTCAGTGGGGGAAATTGCTGTACTACTGTTGGATCATTAGTACAGCGGCTCCGACTGGACAGCTGTCAGGTTTTTTTTGTGTTGAAGGAAAAATAGTGCTTACCAGGCTTAAGTGAAAGGTGGATTCAGTACCCTTTTCATATGGACAGATAAAAAATGCACAATTTTACTACAGAGAAAAACAAAGAATGACTAACTTTTTTAAAGAGAGTTTAACTTTTCATATATATATATATATATATATATATATATATATATATATATATATATATATATATATATATATATATATATATATATATATATACACTGTATATTGTATACTGTTTATATAGTATATTTTGTTCTAAGCAATCTGTTATACAGATCTCACATGTATTTTTCTTTTTTGGCAGCACAAAACATGATGAAGCGTGTGATTAGTTACTAAATTAGTAGAACTATAGAACTATAGGTAAAACCTTTTGTTTTAATTTTGAATATATTGAGGAGGGGGGGGGGTATACCCCTGTGAGGTTCATTTTTGCCCTTTTTTTTCCACTGGGAAGATTTACCTGCACTTCTTGTACCATAGCCAAAACAGGAAGTGAGAGATAATCCCTGCAAATTAGGGGAAACTTTTGGAGACCCCAGATCTCCCATTGGAGCACTTCCCCTTTATTAAGTTTTTGGGACAGACAAAAATGTGTGATTTTTCTTTAACTTTTAATGATATGCAATAAAAACTGACAAGTGTTGTAATCTATCTCCCCTCTATATAAAACTAAAAAACATGTCTCTCTGGTTATGCTTTAAAATAAGCTCACAAAGCCATTCTATAAGATGAATTGAGTTTATTAGTGCCTAATATCTGAATTACTGTCATGTGAAAAACATTATCATTTAATGAATTTCGGATTCTGCTATAGCTTGAGTAATCTTTTCATATTCAGTGTCCTCTGCTCCTTAGATTATGAGTATGGGATCAGCAGTTTAATTTTTTTAAATATATTCTTTAACAGTAGGGGCAGAATTAACTCTCATATGGAAGATAAACCCTGGAATGTAATGAAAGGAACAGCAAACTGGGAGCAGGTCTAAAAAGTATTTAGCGAGAGGCAGTGGGTTTGACTGATCATTATTTTGAGCAATAAGAGTGGGAGAGAGCATAGCCAAGAGAATTCCCACACTGCAGGAGCAGGCCTAATGCAAGAAAATGATACTATCTACTAAAGTGCTGTGAAAACATAAATTGTCAGTTATTAAAAATATATGTTTTACCAAGCGTAAAATACCAAGATACCAAGCGTGAAGGAACGACATGCACCTAAACATTGCTTTTTGTAAAAATGTGCATACCATACTAAATTGCTTGCAACAATAAACACTCAGTTGCTGTGTGGATTGAGCTGTGATATTCATGCCCATGGGCGTTTTAAAAAACGAGCTGTAAAGCTAGTACCGATGCCAGGAAAAAAGCAGCGTTAAAAACCTGTGGGCATGAGGCCTTATAAGTATGCCACAGAAGACCCTCAAGCATTACCCACTCCATAAGGTGAAACATATTCAGCTCCTGAACTGTTTTCACAAAACTTTTGAAAATATTATGTCATGTGACTTTAAAGGGGTTGTAAAGGTTCATGTTTTTTCACCTTAATGCATCCTATGCATTAAGGTGAAAAAACATTCCGCGATTGCAGGCCCCCCCCATTTACTTACCCGAGCCCTCGAAAATCCCACGTCGAGAACGTGCTTGATGTCGGCCCGGTCTTCTCGGCTCTTCATTGGATAGATTGATAGCAGCGCAGCCATTGGCTGTCAATCAACTCCAATGACGCAAGGGCTGGGGCCGAGTCCTGTGGTTGGCGGCTTATGGACGGATACAGGACTCAGGAGCGCGCCCCCAAGCTAACCCCCTTGGGAGAGTGCTTCCCAGATGGGGTTAGCTGATGCGGGGAGGAGCCGAGACAGCTGCCGAGGGACCCCAGAAGATGTGGATCAGGGCCACTCTGTGCAAAAACAAGCTGCACAGTGGAGGTAAGTATGACATGTTTGGTATTTAAAAAAAAAAAGTGAAGCTTTACAACCACGTTAAGCCCATCTCTGTGCAAAGCTTGACCAATAAAGCTATTTTAGATCCTGTGCTGTGTCGATAGCCTTGTGTTTGCCTTAAGCTGGCTTTGTTTTCCTATACAAGTTTATGGGGAAGCAAAACCTAATTGAAGTAGGACAGATGCAGGTCAGAAAGAGGTCAAATGCATTAATTAAGCCATAATGATCTCAGAAGTGTCTCAAACTGAGGCCATCAACAAAAGCCCAAATACAATTGGCACAGGCCCTAATATTCACCTAGGTATGCCATTCTTGTCCTCCACTGCTTTTGAGAGTAATGACTCAGGGCAGCACTCCGGCCGCTCTGTGTTGCCAGCTGGCTAGGGGGCAGTGTGATGGTAGATCCAGCTCACTGCATGACTTTCTTTTTTGTTTTGTACCAGCTTTATCTGAAATGTACAAAATGTACACTTCATCCACTGCAATGTTGGGCAGCGTACTGTGATGCCTTACAGTACAGCTGTGGAAGGTAGCCAATCATTTTCTAACCTCAGCTTGTTTAATCACTTAAGAACCAGAAGAATTTCTACCTTAATGACCAGGCCATTTGTTTGCGATATGGCACTGCGTCACTTTAACTGACAATTGCACGGTACCCAAACAATATTGACCTCCTTTTTTTCTTTTGGTGGTATTTGATCACCTCTGCAGTTTATTTTTGCAAAACAAGAGCGACAATTTTAAAAGAAAAACTATATTTTATACTATTTGCTTTAATAAATACCCCCAAAAAAATGTAAAAAAATAAATGTCTTCATCAGTTTAGGCTGATATATATCTTTCTACATATTTGTGATAAAAAAATCGCAATGAGGATATATTGATTGGTTTGCGCAAAAGTTATAGCTTTATCTACAAAAAAGGGAATAGATTTATGGCATATATATATATATATATATATATATATATATATATATATATAGATAGATATATTTATTTTTTACTAGTAATGGTGGCGATCAGCGATTTTTAGCAGGCAGGACTGCGAAATTGCAGTGGATATATCGAACACTTTTGACACATTTTTGGGACATTGACATTTATACAGTGATCAGTGCTATAAAAATGCGCTGATTACTGTGCAAATACCACTGGTAGGAAAGGAGTTAACACTATGGGGCTTTTTAAGGGGTTAAATGTGTTCCCGGCTAGGTGTTTCTAACTTTATGGGGATGTGACCTACTAGAGGAGGAGTCCAGATCGTTGCCCCTAGCTAGTAGGAACAGATGATCTGTCTCTCCTCTCCTGGCAGAATAGGAATGTGTGTGTTTACACACACACATCCCCGTTCTGGCTCTCATGTCCGCAATTGCACCTGGCCGGCTGACATTGCTTGCTAGAGTTGTTTAAAGGGCCGATGTACAGTTACGGCGATTCACGGGAGCGTGCCGAACCTGTCACAGTATAATGACGGCAGCTGGTCGGCCAGTAGTTAATTAAGCTTTAACAAAAAATGAACTGACAGCTGATTTCAATGCAGAGCTGCACCAGATTTTGCACTGAATCAACCTCTGTGTCTCAGTACTGTACATTTATATGGCAGGCAGAGACTTGCACATGTGTCCACAATAGTCATACAAGGGGTGTTCCATATAGCCTTGTAGCACTTCCATTTTACCATATAATGTATATTATATACAACCTAATGAAGCATACATTTCTAAAAGGTGAAAGATTTTTGTTCCACTGGCACTAAACACATATACTGTATGTACAATATAATATAAAAAGGGATACAAGTGACTTGACATATAGGCTATGCTCCTACACATTACTGTAATATTATTTGACATTACCATAATCTAGGAAAATGCTCACCATGTCATGGCAAAATTTGACTAATGGTTACTGACCATGACATTGACAGGGTATTACACAAGTAGCTTCTATAGATAAAAAGCACATTTAGGGGAAACAAAACCTGCCTGCATAGTAAATGTATAAAGAAATTGAGGATCGCCAAAGGGCACCAGCATCATATACTACAATTAAAAAGAAGAAAATGTAACGAGGTAAAATTTAAGGTGCCAATAAAAACTCACAAATAAAATGTATATTTTTTATTGTTACCAAAGTAACAATAAAAATATTTGATACGTAAAAGACAAGGGCCAATAAAATGGACCTCCCTCAGATACCTCCCACAGAGTAATAGATGCCTAAACAACATATAATTACCTAATTCACCACCAAATCGAATATAAAAGATGAGGTGTCTTTCACAACCTGCTTGCAGATGTGTACATTTTGCCAATGAATTTATGTATTGTATCCAATGAGGAGGGAGAGAGCTGGGAGAGACACTGCTCTTGTGCACATCGCTGGGTTGTGATCAGGGCTCAGGTAAGTGTAAGGGAGACTGGGGGGAATACATACTGAAGGTTTTTTTTTTTTTTGTACCCTAAAGCAGATAATGCAATAAAGTGTTACGAAAGCCAGGATCATGCATTCACTATATCTGGTCTCCCACAGTACACAGAAAATGGAAATGCAAGTGTTTTAGTAAATATAAACTGATAAATGCCTTGTTAGTAGTAGAGCAGTCTTGTAACTTCTATCAGTGTCTGGTTAAAGCTTGTAGGAGGAGTTTTCATTCTCCCATGAATGTCCTATGAGGCCACAGGACCCTTGACCCTCTGTCTGGACAGTGCTGATTGTCCCTGTGCTGATCACATGCACCCTCCCAAGAAAAAAAAAACTCTCTAGCAATAAACATCAAACTGAGCATCTGAAGCTTGTCCCCTAGCCTCTGTACTATCCGGTGATGGATTGGGGACTCTGGAAGCAGGGGAAGATCAGAGAAGACTGAATCAACAGTCTTTTTACACAATGTAGAGAATTAACCCCTTAGGTTCCACAGTGAGTATAAGAAGCATGCTTACTGCATATACACACTGATTTTGCTGTTGTGAGTTTAGTTACACTTTAATGTAGAAAAAAAAAAAAAAAAAACTCTGAACCTTTAGAACCACTTTCAATTATTGCATGACACATTTAAATCCAAGTATTTTGCAGCCTGATTAAAAAAGGCTGATTTCTGGAAGTGTTTAACGTGATCACTGATTTGTTAAGCCTTAGTACTCTAAGTTGCTGTAGGGGTTTTCTTTGAATGGATTTGAAGTAGTGTCATTGTTGTAAATATTCATGATTGGTATACGTGGAAACTTCCTGAACAGTAGACAGCTCCTTTGTGCAGATTCCTGAAAAAAATGAATCATGCTCTGCCATATATGAAAAGGGTGTAGCATTCAATGTAGAAGCACAATGTGCAGGAAGGTACTGTGATAACAATATAAACAATGTGGCTATTACTACAGAATTCAGAATTATGAAACTGCAACAAAAAAAAACATAATATCATTGTCATATTTAACAATATTTAGAATCATTAAATAGAAAACATGAATGGTGTTCGATAATTGAACAAGACATAAAAACAACTTCAGAGAATTTTGAACAGTGTGGGGTCATCCTTGCCTCACAGAAATCGATTGTTTAATTAAATTCTGTCATGTTGGAATTTTTTTTATTAAACAGCGTTTAAGTCTAGCTTCAATTTCCTGCAATAATCTTAATTAGTTTATATCTAATTAGTAGAGTGTTGTGGTATTAAACCCAAAAGCAAAAATGTATTATAAATTGCATGTTACTGATTCTTAAATGGCTGGTGGCGGCTACTAGGGATGAGCCGAATACCCCCCCCCCCCCCCCGGTTCGGTTTGCAGCGGAACATGCGAACAGGCAAAAAATTTGAGCAAACACACGAACACTATTAAAGTCTATAGGACACGAATGGGAAAAATCAAGTGCTGATTTTAAAGGCTTATATGCAAGTTAATGCCATAAAGAGTGTATGGGGGCCCGAGTCCTGCCCCAGAGGACATGTATCAATGCAAAAAAATAAGTTTTAAAAACTGTTTCTTTCAGAAGCAGTAATTTTAATAATGTTGAAAGTGAATCTATAAAAATGAAATATTTCTTTAAATATCGTGCTTGGGGGTGTCCCTAGTCTGCTTGTAAAGTAGCGCATATTTCCCATGTTCATAACAGTATCACAGTAAAATGAAATTTCTAAAGGAAAAAATGTCATTTAAAACTGCTTGCAGCTGTAATGTATTGTCAGATCCCGGCAATATAGGAAAAAAATCATTGAGAAAATAGGCACGGGTTACCCCCAGTCCATAACAGACCCTTTGGGTGTGGTACGAATATTAAGGGAAACCCCACGCAATTTTTTTTAAAAAAAATGGTGTGGGTGTCCCCCTAAAATCCATACCAGGCCCTTCAGGTCTGGTATGGATTTTAAGTGGAACCCCCAAGCAAAAATAAAAAAAAATGGTATGGGGTCCCCCCAAAATACATACCAGACCCTTATCCAGGCATGCAACCAAGCAGGCCGCAGGAAAAGGGGTGATGAGAGAGCGCCCCCTCCTGAACCATATCAGGCCACATGCCCTCAACATGGGGAGGGTGCTTTTGGGTCCCCCCAAAACACCTTGTCCCCATGTTGATGGAGACAAGGACCTCATCCCCACAACCTTTGCCTGGTGGTTGTGGGGGTCTGAGGGGGGCTTATCCGTATCTGAAGGCCCCAGATCCACCATATCCTATGTGAATGGGTATCAGGTACATTAAACCCCTACCCAATCACCAAAAACTTGTAAAAAAAAGTAAAACTGACAAGAGACAGTTTTTGACAATTCCTTTATTTAAAAAAAAAGTGTCCTGCGATGTACTGTATACCGCGCACTTTTTTCCCCTTAAAATAAGGGGGAAATCGTGGGTGCGCGATATACACCGATACCTGCTTCCTACGCTCAGTTTGAAGTGAGCCGCCGACATATATCGAGTGCAGTACACTCGGGTACATTCGGCCAGGCTCGGCTTCGCTCGTGCTCATGTATAAACGTCACAGAGCGTGAGCACAAGCGAAGCCGAGCCTAGCCGAATGTACCCGAGTGTACTGCACTCGGTATATGTCGGCGGAGGCGTTCAAACTGAGCGCGGGAAGCGGGCATTCGACTCGAGGCGTGCGCTGGAGAAGCCGGGAGGACACCACTGATGCCAAAGACGGACGCCGGACCGGACAAGGCCGCCGATGGACGCCGCCCAAGACACCAAAACTGTAAGTACTAAAAGTACTAAAATGTTTTTTTTACAGGTCCACATTAGGGGTGCGCGCTATACGCCGTAGCGCGCAATACCCTGATAAATATGGTATATCAATCTTCAATCACAGCGACAGCAGACCAGACAAGGCTGCCGATGGACGCCGCCCAAGACACCAAAACTGTAAGTACTAAAAGTACTAAAATGTTTTTTTTACAGGTCCACATTAGGGGTGCGTGCTATATGCCGGAGCGCACAATACCCTGATAAACATGGTATATCCATCTTCAATCACAGCGACAACAGACCACAGCTTTTTCGTGATGACAGCTGTTATATAGCCATGGGCTGGGCCACACAGTGACGTAACCGGATGACCCCGCCCCCTTCTGACTTCTATCTGTGTCCCCTCCAAGTAGATTCTAATTGTCCAGGTGACCGTTGTTACGGACACAAAAATGGATAGGAAATCCAAAATGTTACAGATGTCACCAAAACAAGTGGTGAGGGTACAGTATATCTTCCATTGGGGGCACCAATCTTAGCAACAGCTATCTAAGAGGAAAATTTCCCTACAAGCAGATTGTATTTGTACTGGTGATCATTCTTACCAAGTCAGAAAGTAATAGGAATTCCAAAATGTTACAGTTGTCACCAGAACAGGTGTTGAGGGTAAAATTTTCAATCGGGGCGCCAGTCTTGGTGACAGCTATCTAAGAGAGGGAACTCCCTCACTTTGTACATATTTCCTCTCACTTCGTTTTGTGTTGCAGGACATCAAGTAAAGGGAAATCCCCCAAAGGAACACAATAGAAAAAAGACTGATGGGGTTTTTAATCCTTCTCAAATTTCTCTACAATCCTACTCGATTCTTTTTTTCAACTCTCTCCAAAATTACCAAAAAAATAAAAGGTTGTGGCCTTTAAACTTGTTTGTTTACTGTTTGTGCCATTCCTTTTTACCCAGTATGTCATAGCATACTGTTAATTGGCCCTAGAAAGAAAACTCACTTATAATGCAATAAAAACTTTCAAATTCAGTCCTGATTTTCGAATCATTTTGAAAAATATCAGCAGGCAGAAAGAAATTACCAACAACAAAAGACAAGGATGGATTGTCATGTAAATTATTCACTGAATAAACATTAGCTTTTAATCCCACAAGGATATGACTCCAAGGTCCCTTCTGTTGTATCTTCACCATGATCAAAAGGCAGGCCATAAATGGTGTGAATTTATTTCCTGCAACCACAGGTTGTATTTTCTGGGTGGGGGAAGCCAATGATTATTGTGAACAGCTATAGCCACCACTAGCGATAATTTCAAGTAAAATCCAGCGGGCTGGTTGTACCGAAGTTGATCAATCATCTTGGTACATTCAGCCTGCCCATACACAGTTTGAATCTCGGCTGGTTTCTGCTGAACCGGTGGAGATTCAAATCGCAAGCCTAAAACTTGTTAGAGTATATAGTACTTAACAGAATAAAATGAAATGAAATCACCACAGGTAGAACATACCTTCATCTGCATCAGTCACATTGAATATCAAAATAGTTGATCCGTATGGCAAATTTTCCATTATAGAAGTGCTGTAGGAGCTCATACTGAAGATGGGAGGATTGTCATTGATATCCAGAATGTTGAAGTAGACTCTGACACACGAGGACTGACCTCCTCCATCTGCAGCGCACACTGTTAGTATATAATACTGCTGTATTTCATAATCTAGTGCACGTGTGACATTAAACACTCCAGTGACTGGGTTCAAGAAGAACATGCCATCTTCATCATCATCGGTAACAGTGTATGTAATCTCTCCATTAATTCCAGAGTCATCATCTGTGGCCAGGATTGCAGCTACGATGGAGCCTTTTGAATACAATTTAAAAAGCAAAAACAATAAGAATAAATAATAAATGAGTATAAGACACATTACTTATCACTTTTCCTACAGGACCCTAAAAATGACTCCACAGTATACAGGCCTATATAATGAGGAGTGTGTGTGAGGAATGTTTCCAGCAACCTTTAGGCCCCATTCACATCATTGAACATGCCCATCTTGGAACTGTGAAAAAATGCACCAAAACGAGCAATAATGCCGCGTACACATGATCGTTTTTCAGAATGAAAAAAAAAAAGTAATTTAAAACGATCATGTGTGGGCTTCACATAATTTTTCAGGGTTCTGAAAAACGACAACATTTTTTTTCGAACATGCTGCGTTTTTTCACGACGTTTTAAACTATGTCGTTTTTTCGGGTTGTAAAAAATTATCGTGTGGGGGCTAAAACGACGTAAAAAAACCCGCGCATGCTCAGAAGCAAGTTATGAGATGGGAGCACTCGTTCTGGTAAAACTACCGTTCGTAATGGAGTAAGCAAATTCATCACGCTGTAACAGACAGAAAAGCACAAATCGTCTTTTACTAACACAAAATCAGCTAAAGCAGCCCAAGGGTGGCGTCATCCGCATGGAACTTCCGCTTTATAGTGCCGTCGTACGTCACCTCACTTCGCTAGAGCATTTTTTTTAAACGACCGTGTGTGAGCAATGTCGTTTTAATGATGAAGTTGGAAAATACGTTGTTTTTTTCTACATGCTGAAAAACTACGTTTTTTTTTTTCATGCTGAAACACGATTGTGTGTACGCAGCATTACTCCCAAAGGCAACCCAAATGCAGATAGCAGTTATGCATCTTCTTGCATGACAAAATGCGCAAGGTTCACTGCCAAGAAAAGGTGCAGGAGTCACATTGGCGCATTTGTCGTATGTAGGGCACATTTGTCAAGTGTAGGGCTTTTGGTGTGATAAAAATATGTTTTCCAAAGTGTCCCTAAACTCTAACCTATCCCTAACTGTTAAACAGAACCAAAACCATAACTACGCCTCTCCCTGAACTTAAACTAAAACACCTAATCTGAATCTTAATGCTTGCTCTAATTCCTAATATAAAACCTTAGCTACTTAAATATTAAACCTTAATTTTAAACCTTAAAATTTACCTGACCCTACTACATAACATTCATCCTCAATCTATACCTAATCTTACCTTTTTTTTGACTTAAAATCTACCAAACACACACCAAGATAAAACAGACATCTCAGTACTGAAAACGAAAGATGCATTAGTCAAAAGATATGTACATTAATATTTATACATTTAATTTACCTGGCATGGTGTCTTCTGCCACATCAAATGAGTAGACTGCCCTGGTGAACTTAGGTATGTGATCATTGACATCACTTATAGTAATATTTATTCTCATATCTGAAGACTGTAGGCCATCATCTGCCCTCACCAGGAGGGAATACTTGGAACGACGCTCTCTGTCTAGGCGCCTGGTGGCAATTAGATCTCCAGACTCCGGATCAATGCGGAAACTGTCGTCAGCCCCACTGATGATAGTGTATGTTACAAGGGCATTAGCACCCTAAAAATGAATTAAATTAAAAGTAAAGAATTTTAACAATCTAGTGATACTCTATATAAAGCCATCCAAATTCATAATGTACTTTTTTCTCTAATATGCCATGTTAGATATATCATAAAAAAATGAAAAACATATTTAGATTCTTCAAGAAATAAAATATCATTGCTTTAAGAAGAATGCGATCGCGGTTTAGACTGATCTTTAACCTTTTTGTAGTAAGAACAGACAAAGGTAAGGTTCTATAGGATAGGAAGTTAAGGAAAATCTCCCTTAAGTGGCAAATAAAAATGACAGCAGTTTAAAACATCCCATGCTCCAATATTCTAAATAAAAATAACATTTGACTTTACATATTCTTTAATATGTAAGAGTGTTCTTATTCTGCTTCTTCAGCATACCTGGCAGAAATCTATGTATACAACTACAGTAATCTTACAATAGCTTTGGGTATCAAACACACACAAAATGATGATAGGAAAAGTTCTCTCTCTGGATTTAATCCACAATAGTAATAACACATGAAACATAAAGTTCATAGAACTATATGGGACTGAATACATCATAAATTCCATATGTACAGTGTAGTGTTTATTATTACATGACATAGGAGTTAGTCTTAAGATGGCCATCAACTTGGAACGTTAATTGTTAGGAAACTCTAGTGGAAATGTAATTTGTTTCAATCACTAGAAGCTTGTAATGTCCTTGGTTAATAAGATACAGTGGAATTCAAATGAACACCGAGAAAGCAGTACAGCTATCAAAAATGTTGTACAAGAAAAAAAATGCGTGTTGCCCGCAGAAACTAGGGGTGCAATGGATCACTGCCGATCCCTGATCCGAACGGGTCACCCCCTTCGGATCGGCACACTATGCGATCCGCAGATCGCCATCACGGGCATAGCATTAGGAAAGGCCGCGGCTTCAGCCTAGCTCCGGAGCCGCGGCCATCTTGGTACACCCGGCAGCGGCCCTCCTCTGTTTACACCCACAGAGGAGGAACCCGCGCTCGAGGCACACACACGCCGCTAACGGGGTCACTGTGCAAGTACTTCCGGGAGGGGGGGGGGGGGTGACTGTGCTGTACTACGGGGGGGGGGGGGTCACTGTGCTGTACTAGGGGGGGTGACTGTACTGTACTAGGGGGGGTGACTGTGCTGTACTAGGGGGGTGACTGTGCTGTACTGGGGGGGTGACTGTGCTGTACTAGGGGGGGTCACTGTGCCTGTACTACGGGGGGGTCACTGTGCCTGTACTATGGGGGGGTCACTGTGCCTGTACTATGGGGGGGTCACTGTGCCTGTACTACGGGGGGGTCACTGTCTGCCTGTACTACGGGGGAGAGAGATGTGGATATTACAGTGGGGGAGATTTTTTTTTTTGCTGATCCGAAAAATGAGCCGATCCGTGACTCCTGATCCGAGGAACGATCCGAACCGTGAGTTTTTTGATCCGTTGCACCCCTAGCAGAAACCAATTTGTTTCTTTAGTTGGACATGGACTTTAGACAATGGGAAGCCATACACTAATTGTGATTGTCTCAGGATTTCACCTGCATCGGTTTCACCTCTAGTGTTTTAGTCATATGTGCACTCATGTTCAGAGGGAAGCTGTGAGCAAACAGTCCCAACACCAGATAAAACAATTAACTAAAACTATCTTACCTAGCTCTGTACCTCAAGAACATTTGTTTTGAAACTATCATGACCAGCCCACTGACAATAGATTGTAGTCCAATGTTATCGTCTATGGGCATCTAAACTTTTCAATTGGAATCTGCTGTGGGCAACAAAGACATACATCTTTTGTTCAAATTTCATTAATAAGCTGAATTATTCGCACACCATGTCTTTCCTTATTTAAACAATTAACATGGGAATTAAATGGCTGTGAAAGGTACGTAATCTTTGTTATAATTAAAATTATGACCAGATGTTGCCTAAAACCTCACTGACATTTTTCACTCATTGTTAAAGTGTGAGTCAGCAAGGCATGTTTAACTGTTCTGTAATGTGAACTTGAAAATGATACTTACATATCCAGTAGTCACACTGTATTATATTGTTAAATTAGTGCAAACGAAAATTTGTTTGCCTGTCTGTAATCAGTGAAGGGGTAATACACTTTCAGAAACTCCTTCTCAAACATCTCTTCCAACTAACATCCAAAGCATAATGATCATATGCATGCTGCAAGCCATCTTTACCTCAACAATGTGGTTCAAAGGAGGTCTGTCTTTGGAGCTTACTCAGGAGATTTGGAACTGAAGAACTGAGAGATGCAAGATAAAGTAATTCTAAATTTATAGTATAGAGTATATTAGTGGGTAAGTTATTATGTTATGTCTAATGAAGAAGGGTTCACCTTACCTCCTAAAGTGTCCCTAGGTCCAAATAGCAAGCATCACAAGTATCTGAATGTGCAAATACTCACTTCCATTTCCAGCTAAGACTCATGAAATCTTCTTCAAAGGTTTAATAAAAACCTTTGAAGGTGTTTTAAAAATTCAAGCCAGTTTTTAGTCATTGTATCTTAAAGCTAGTTATGGCATCATATGCATTTTTCTGTGTCTTATATTATTACTTTGCCATATTAAACATCTGGAAAAGCGTGATGACTGCTGGCTATCCACTTACAGTTCCACTCCTCTGTGCATATACTATATTTATCTTCAGAGAATAATCTTCAAAAGACCAGGCCATAGTCTTCAAAACTTGGGTAACTCTATTATGCAAATGTAGACCACAGCTTTAGTGAGTAAGCTCTGGCCTGTCTCCATTTAGCCCCACAGTTTCCAACAATAGGAAGGCCAATATGAAGGTACAGGAGGAAGCGAAAGTGAATTAGATTATTGAGTTTGGAAGTTTCAGTGCTCCAGGTTGTGGTGTACCTGAGGCCACATAAGAGGGTAAAGTAAGCCCACAACATAACTTTGTACAATGCATTGCTAACATGTTGTACCGCAGAGTAAAGTAAGGCACTGAAACCAATCAGGTTTTCTCCTGCCCAAAGAAATTATTTGGTAGCTGTGGGTTTCCACCCTTTCTTCATACCTCTATCCTTTGTTAGCCTGGTTTGCAATGACTACTTAAGGCAGAGATAAGTGATTATTCAAAGAGGGACCACTGGCCACTGAGGCTTTGACATTCTCTGGATTATAAAAGAGCAGACCAAATATCTGAGCTGTTGAAAACTAAGGGATTTCAAGAAATCTGCTTCTGGGCACTGGGGATCTCTCTGGGTACAAACAAGAGGCTCTGAACCTGTGGTGTCTGTTATGCTGCGCTGCTGTTAGGTTGTAAGATACCAATTTTTTTTTACCATCTAATCCATGGTTATACCTTGCATTCACTTCAACAGTACATTAAACATCCATGGACAAAAACAGTGTATAAATTCCAGAAGCTGTATAAACTACAAAGTGGAATAATACACAAAGAAACCACCAAAGATTATAGGGGACTTGGTACATTTTCCAAATACTTTAGTTCCTTATTTCAAATATCAGACGAAAAAATACAAGTTAACATAACTTCAAAGATTTAACACTGTCTATTTTATTAAACATTCCTAGAGAATTCTGCATGTCTTTATAAACCACAATCTTTATTTTTTATTGGCTTGCAACTTTTTGGTCTAATATAATCCAGCTAGTTAGGCAAAATTAGTATTGCAATAATACATGATTTATATTGCAGGTATGAAAGATAATAAATTAAACATAGATTGAAAGACAGTCCACAAAGGTAATGAATCCTAAACATGATTTAATAATAATAAATAATTAAATATTAAATATAACGTTTTTACATCTTACCAGAAAACAAAACATTTTTAAACATAAAACCTGCAACACTACAACTGATTTTAAATAGGCTCATTTTTAGCATTGTGAAATTAACGCCCTTCGTAGGGCTGAGAAGCTCCATCTCTAGTCAACCCTAAGGAATTAATTAGCCATGACTTTTTCCTTAAATACACACCTTATTTCATAAACTATATACAGTAGGTAGTTTCCTTTCTATTGGTGAACCATGCAAAGAGTAACCATCAACATGATCAGCATTTTCTGTGCATAGACCAACCTTGATTAAGCCTTCCTCGTCACTTTTGCACAAAGTGATGATAAGGATAAAAAGTTGAAATCTGTAGAGCAAGTATGCCATCTTGTGAACAGCTAGGGATTAAGTTTTGGGGATGATATATATTTTTTATTACAAATATCAGGCACCAGCTGCAACTTTCAACCATTTTATTCCCCAACAAAGAAATGAGAGAGGTGAGTTATGTGAGCTGGGATGGTTTTAGAGAAAACTGAGTTTGTATCTATTATATAACATTTAGTTTTATTTTAAGGGTTCTAATTATCCAACTGTAGTGATCGACCTGTCAGTTAGCACAGTCACAATTCAGGTTATATATGCCTCTGCCTTGTGGCAAGACACTTGTGCTATGTTATTTACCCTGAAGATGTTTAGAAGTACTGTTTTGTTTATTAGAAACCAGTGAAACTGAAATCTTAAATTTACCAAGTGATGTATTCTCAGTAACTTAATGGAACAATACATTCTTCCTATTTAAACAATAATCCATGTTCATGTCTAAAGTGACAACTCTAGTACCAGTTACAGTACCTGCTCACTTCAGTCAGATATGAGTGCTTTGCAAAGACTTTATTTCTGGCCCTATGATACAACCCACATTGAAAAAAGCTGACAAAACAATATAAAACTGTACACTAAAACACGAATAACGATACACACGATCGTTTTTCATTTTAAAAACGTCATTTAAAATGATCGTGTGTGGACTTCACCACGTTTTTCATCTTCTGAAAAACGACCAAAAAAAAATTCGAGCATGCTTCATTTTTTAACGTCGTTTTTAAAAATGTTGTTTTTCGGGTTGTAAAAAATAATCGTTTGTGGGCTAAAACGAAGTTTTAAACCCGCGCATGCTCAGAAGCAAGTTATGAGAGGGAGCTTTAACGGAACTTCCCCTTTAGAGTGCCGTAGTACATGTTGTACGTCACCACGCTTTGCCCATAATTTTTTGAAAAACGATGGTGTGTGTCATTTTTAATGATGAAGTTGGAAAAACTTCATTTTTTTCCATGATGAAAAACTTCATTTTTTTCCATGCCGAAAAGTGATCGTGTGTACGCGGCATTAGAGAGAAAAAAAAATCCCAAAAGATAAAGAGGCAGTGTATTTGACACAAAGCTATAAAGAATGAGAATACATTCTATTGAACTTTTCCAGCATGCTGAAAGACGTCTATGACTAAGGGCTCGATATTATTTTTATTACTGGATAAAATTGTCCAAGCATCAAGCTTGGCAAGAAAATAAAATACAAATAATTAAAACATAGTTCTAACACTTAACAGTTTACAAAACACCACCTCTTATTAATAACAAAGGTAGAACGTTTTCTGAAGTTTACAGAAAGAGCTGGGGTTGCAAGTTGAGATAGTCTTGATTTAGGGACCATATTTTGCACAGATTACTTGTTAGCCAATGTGACTTCATGTGTATTTGTAACAGTATCGAACACTAGGTTTTTGAGCTAAAAAGGCTTTTAATTAGGATTATTGAGCTGGTTAACTGGTAAATGTCTCAAATAGGAAAAGGATGATCCCTAATACTACACAGCTAAGAAATTACTAAGCTCCGGGTGCAGAGTGAAATGTGTTGGGGCATGACCTGGTCAGAGTCCAGGCTGAGGTTGCCACTCTGTTCACCTCTACAGGATTTGTGTGGCATTAGGGATCACCCTTTTCCTATTTGAGCCATTGCAGGAGTCGGGGCAGGCTCCAACCCTTGCCTGTACTCTCAGCAGCAGCAGCAGCAGAGGAATCCACTTTTATACCCCTCATCTGCGGAGCCTGAGCAGCAAACAAAGCAATATGGGTCATAGCTGGTAAGTGTCCTAGGGTATTTTGGTATTGACCTCACACTGAGGTACCCTCCAGGTACATTTGCTCTCAATTTATACATCCTACTGTTAGAACTCTCATAGATGAGAGTAGGGCTGCATTTACTAACACATCTTGAAAAGAGTTTAACAACTCGCATTTGGCGCCCTATAAGTATTTATTCCAATCCAATCCAATCCAACATATACTTTATGTGCAACTGCACCCTTAACATTTTTTTAAAAGAGAAGTATGGGATTTTTTACCCCCCAATCATACTTACCTAGGTGGATGCAGCATCAGTCCAATGCTGCATCTGTCCCCCATCGGCTCTAACACTTAGAACCAAGCAATCTAACACCCCTGATTGTTCAGTTCTCACAGCTCCCTGAGCAGAGAGCTGGTGACTGTCAGCCATCACTCTTTTCTCTGTCCCCCCCTACTTTCACTGGATCGCTGGACTGTGAAGGGGGTAGGGGCGGTTGGCTCATGCTCTCAGTGGCTCGCTGAGAGGCTCAGGCATGTGAGCCGATCCCCGACCATATGGTCACACTCTTGCCAGAGCCTGGACCGGCTCTGTGATGTCAGCTAACAGCGGGCTTCAGCTCACTGTCTGCTGAAAACAGGTCACAGGAGTGCAGAACTAAATGATCGTTGGCTGTGCTTCTCCTTTAAAACAGAAGCAAATTTAGATTAAGTTGCATATGCTGACAGGTTAGGAATTTGTTTATGCTGAAAGACTATAGGATGGAGTTTGGCAGCTTTGGGTGTAGTATTTTTATAGGGAAGGTAAGCTGTGCTAATTTATTGTTGGCTAAAGTCATGCTTCCTAAAAACGTCATTAATTAAAGCACAACCCCAGCAATAAATACTTTTGATACGTTTTTATTGCCATCTTTGAGCCTGCCGAGAAGATCTAACCTCACTTCTTGTCTATGCAACAGTAGGATAAGCATTTGAAGTTGTCACTGGGACAAAAAAGACACAGACAGCAAAAACTTGACAGAGGTTCAGGCTTTTCCACACTCTGGCTAATGGTATGTTTTATGTGATGATATCCAGAGGAGATTTAGATTTAAAAAGCTGAATAGGTAATCTCGCTCAATATCAGACTACAACATATTGTATTTATAAAACCTAAAAAGTGTTCCTTTTCTAACATAAAAAAAAATGTTATCAATGTATACAAATCTAAATTTAAAATGAAGGTTCAATCTGAAATCATAGCACCTAATTTTGTTTAAATACCAGTGATATCTGGAAAGGTGGTATTGCTACAACGGAAAAGGTCTCAAATAGGGATCCACTTTTTGGTTAAAATGTACAGCAGCTTTAAAGGTGTTGTAAAAGAATTGTTTTCCCTAAATAGCTTCCTTTACCTTAGTACAGTCCTCCTTCACTTACCTCATCATTCCATTTTGCTTTTAAGTGTCCTTATTTCTTCTGAGAAATCCTCACTTCCTGTTCTTCTGTCTGTAACTACACACCGTTATGTGAGGCTTTATTCCTGGTGTGGAGAAAGCCTCTTGAGGGCGGAGGGGGCGAGCAGGAGTGTCAGGACGCCCACTAGGACACAGCTCCTTTTTCTATCTGCAAAGTAGAGAGCGTCCTGACTTGCCTGCTTTCTCATCTCTCTGATCTCATATTTAAGAGGACCTGTCATTATTTTTTCTATTACAAGGGATGTTTACAAAGCGATGTTTTAAAGCGCCCCTTCCCGACGAGCTTGCGCGCAGAAGCGAACGCATACGCGAGTACCGCCCGCATATAAAAACGGTGTTCAAACCACATAAGTGAGGTATTGCCGCGATCGTTAGAGCAAGAGCAATAATTCTAGCCCTGGACCTCCTCTGTATCTCAAAAAATGCAACCTATAGAATTTTTTAAACGTCGCCTATTGAGATTTTTAAGGGTAAAAGTTTGACGCCATGCCACGAGCGGGTGCAATTTTTAAGCATGACATGTTGGGTATCATTTTACTCGGCGTAACATTATCTTTCACAATATGTAAAAAAAATTGGCCCTAATTTATTGTTGTCTTATTTTTTAATTTAAAAAAAAAATGTAATTAAAAAAAGTGAATTTTTTCCAAAAAAAAATGTGCGCTTGTAAGACCGCTGCTCAAATACGGTGTAACAAAAAGTATTGCAATGACTGCCATTTTATTCTCTAGGGTGTTAGAAAAAAAATATATAATGTTTGGGGGTTTTAAGTAATTTTCTAGCAAAAAAAAATGTCTCGTAAACACGAAATCTGAAAAACACCCTCGGTCCATAAGTGGTTAAGGAAAAAAAAATCCTTTACAACCCCTTTAAGAAACACAAATAACATAAAAAAAAATTGGCATGATTCCTGTTTTTTTTTTATAGGAAAAAAACATAATCACTGTGTAGTACTCCAACATTTGGCGTAATGCAAAGTACAAAAAAATAAAAAAAAATAACAAACTCTGGGTAATATACAGTAGCTAAGGAATATATTATATAGCATTCATAGTGAACATTTTTACATATTGGAAACAAAGAAATTAGTAAAAAAGGATAACACACATGCATATGAGTTTACATTTCCTTTTTTGTTTACCTTCAATAAGCTGCTTCCAACATGCATCTACAGAGAGTTAAATGTAGTACTAAAATATTTATGTGATGTAAAACACAGAATCCCACACAGGAAAATTAGCATTTACTATTGCAGAATTCCTGTGCGTATCTGTAATATTGTACACATCATGTTCTTTAATATTAAACATGATGTGTAATGTCATCAAATGTGCTTGTTATTAATATTTTATTTAAGAGCAGAGTATTAGAAATGCAGCCTTTGTCCTCATTTAAAAATGACTTCTTTGTGTTGTAAATCATACCCACCGTGTACATATTTTTGGCAAACATACATCTTTCCTCGTATGCCTGAATGCTTGGCTGTCAGCTAAGCTTTCCATTTCTTTCCCCTACTTATTTCCTAGCTTGTATGGATATAAGCAGGTAATATATTGTAAATGGGGTAGTGCTTGTAGTAATGAATGATACAGCAAGGGAAAGTAAAACAAAAAAATCCAAAGGAATGGCAGATAAGTTATTATAACTGTAAAGTAGTGCTTAAAGCTTAACTCCAGGAAGATACAAAAGATACAAATTAATATAGGTAGGTATTCATTATTAAATCACTAGCAGTAGTTTGGTGGATAGAAAAAACATGCATACTCCACTCTATACTCCAGCATTGGTGTGATTCTGCAGCTGTCCCCTGCTGGCTCTAACCCCAAGAATTGAGCAATCACATGACCACTGATTGTTCAGGTCTCTATCCACTCTGCCCCTCCAGTGTTTACTGGAGTGCCAGACTGGAGAGGGGGTGGGTGCAGCTGGGGTCAACTCTAAGCCACATGCTAAGAGGCACAGTCAGCTGTCAATCAAGCAGCAGGGTGGATCCTGACAATATGGACGGGATCGTTTCAGAGTTTAGAGCAGCTCTAAGAAAGACAACTGTCAGTTATCTTGCACATCACTGGATTGAGATGGGACTCAGGTACTTAGGTAAGTATAATGGGCGGTAGGGCTACAACCGTAAGGTTTTTTACCCTGATGCCTCATACACACGACCAGTTTTCCCGTCTGGAAAACTGCCATGACAGCTTTTGGCCGGGAAAACTGTCTGTATGTATGCTCCATGGCAGTTTTCCCAACAGGAAAACCGCTGGGAATCTCAGCGGGAAAAATTGGAACATGTTTTCTTTTTTCCTGCCGTGATTTCCGGCGGTCTTTTCCATGGCAGTTTTCCTATGGAAACATTACAGTGGAGCATACACACGGCAGGGATTCCCAGGCAAAGCTCTCAAAACAGGCCTTGTGTAGGGGGGAAAAGCTGCTGAGGTTCTCGGCTTTTCCCCTCGGTTTTCCCAGCAGACTTTTTACCTCCGGGAAAACCGATCATGTGTACAGGGCATGATGCATAGAATGCATTAAAGTAAAAAAAAAACTTCTGGCTTTAAAACCACTTTAAGTTATTATTTGGTGCTCATCCAGTGAAGACTTCTTGTGTTGGAGCCACCTCTCTAGAGCTATTGAGCTTGTTTGACGTTTTCCTTCATCTGACTAAACTTGCAAGTCTAAAAGTTCTCAGCACCCCTTTTGAGTATGTTGTTCTGGTATACTGTGTGGCAGGGCTGTGTACATGTCAGGATTAGATGGACAGAAGTGCAATTACTTTGGCAGTTAAAATAGTTCCAATATATATTATTTCATCTTTATAGCCTGACGTTCAGCTTTAAACAATAACTTGGAAAGCACTACTCATTTGTAGAGTAAAAAAAACAAATTTGACTTCTGTGAAAGGGCATATACTAGGTTCTAAATATGTAAAAAAATATGTTTTGCATACCTCATCAGCATCTGTGGCTGTTAACTGCATTATTTTAAATCCATCTCCAATATTCTCTTCTATGGTGAGATCAAGTATATCTGTTGGGAATATTGGTGGGTTGTCATTTATATCCTGTAGTGTTATCTCCACCTGAAAGAAAAACAATGTCTGGTTAGTATATTATTTATGGCATATCAGACAGTCATTTAAAACAACCTAAAGGAGAACTATAACTACAATTGTCACTGCTGATTCACAAGCCTGTAGCTTGTCAATTAGTACCTGGCCACAACTCGTCCTGCCCATTGCTTTATGGATTGAAAGCGCTGCTCCTGTTGCTGAAACCCTCCCACTGTGAGCTGCAGTGTTTGGGAGGGGAAGTGGGTAAGACACAATTGAAAGGGTATTTGGCTTAGATAACAAAAGATACCAAAAATGTTTAACTTTATGGGGTTTGTGCATCACATAGTAACTGGATTTGGTACGTGTTTAGACTGTTATACAGAAGGCTTCAGTTTTACTTTAATCACTTGCTTACTGGGCACTTTCATCCCCTTCCTGCCCCGGCCAATTTTCAGCTTTCAGCACTGTTGCACTTTGATTTGATAATTGCGTTGTCATACTATACCCAAATACATTTTTCATAATATACATTTTTTACATTAAAAAATTATTTTTATAATAACTTTATAATAGAGCTTTCTTTTGGTGGCATTTAATCGCCACAGTTTTTTTTTTGCGAGACAAACAAAAGTCCAACATTTTTGAAAAAAATATTTTTTCATAGTTATTATTTTTTTTATTATTACATTTGCACTCATAGGCACTGATAGGAGCTCATAGGCACTGATGAGACGGTACTGGTAGGCACTGATAAGGATGCACTGATAGGCAGCACTGATGACACTGATAGGAGGCATTGATGGGCATGGATAGGCGGCACTAATGGGCTCTGGTAAGTAGCACAGATAGGCGGCACTAATGGGCATTGATAGGTGGCACTGATGGGCAGCACTGATAGGTTAAACTGATGAGGAGACACTGATGGGCACTGATTGGCAGCACTGGTGGGCACTGATCGGCAGCACTGGTGGGCACTAAACAGTAGCACTTGTGGGCACTGATAGGACTGCACTGATAATCAGGACACGGCTTGTGTTGACATCCGTGGTCAGCTGTCACTGGACACAGCTGATCACGTGGTAAAGGGCTGCTGTGATTGGCCCTTTACCCCAATCTGTGATCAGCTGAGTCTGAAGAACTTGGCGATTACAGAGCACGCTGCCCCAGTGCCACAGGAGGCACACGGGAGGTGTCAGTAGAAACCCTCCGGGCAAAGACCAAACTGTAGCTGTCATTCGGCTATAGTGCAGGCAGGAAGGGGTTAAAGCGGGGCTAAAGCCAGACAACTAAACAAAGTACCTATTTGTAAACTATTATTTCCATCAGTTCAAAAATATCCACACTTTTTTATATTTAATGGAGTTAAAAAAAGTGCAGAAACTTTTTGAAGATCCCTTGTATGTTTAATTCAGTTCGGATATCCCTTTTCTTTACACACAGCTACTGCTGCCGGCCATTAACCTTGTATTATTAAGTACAGACTTGGCTGAAATGCCAAAGATCAGTCATTCATAGTGCAGCATGAGCAAAATATACGTTTGTAGCAAAGGCATGGCAATTACCGCTTCACAAATTGAACTGACTAAAGCAAACGAGTGAGTTACTTTCACAGGATTCAGCCTCAAAATGAAAGGAAAGAATAACTGTATTTTTAAAGTTAGCTGTTCAGTATGGCCTGGTGGGCATTTGGACTTAATCAAGTGTAAATACAGTTGAAATTCACAGGCTCAGTGGCATATATCTGCCAAGAGCTGCCTGAAAACCCCTATTCAACCCTTGAAGAATGTAATTGACATACAGATGAGGAGAGATAAAACACCCTTTGATATGTTTATACATCACAGTCCATCAGCGATAGAATACAAATTTTCCAATTTATAGGAGATCAATTAACTTTTTTATTTAGTTTCAAAGCAAACAAGCTTTCTTACTAGAAGGGCATCCTGCCCTCTCATTCATTAGGATCCAAACAAATGCCCTTTTGCATGTGTTCTGTTTATGTAGCCTTTAAATAATAACAGTGCTTTTTGAAAGATGCAGACCCGGGCTATTTGTGAGTTGGTTTTCATATACGTAGCTGTTTGTTTTACAAGCTTTCAGATACAGCTCTGAACGACGGAGTTGTTTGTTGTCTTTAATTGTTGGATGGGCTGTAGATGCCTAGGCTCCGATAAGGGAAACTAAACAGATGCTTTATGTCAGCCCCAAGAGCCAATTATTCCCTTAACATATGCAGTGCTAAATGGTCACCAGAAATACTAGGACCACCAGCAAGGTACAATTTAGCTGCAGCCTGTCTAAATCTAGTAGCATTTAACCCCTGCTTGTGCTCTGCAAGACAGTCCACATCTGAATGGTTAGCCAAGCCCTGAAAGAGAAGGCAGTGCTTTCAGCGGCCTGAGTTTGTGGTGGTGCTGCTGCATGCTTTTTCAATTTCTACCAAGAGAATTGGGAAACCTGTCACATAAGTCATATGGGTGCTGCTTAAAAATACACCGTTTTTCAGAAAGCTACCGTATTTATCGGCGTATAACACGCACAGGTGTATAACACACACCCTAACTTTAAAAGGGACGTTTTAGGAAAAAAAACTTTACACAGCCCCCTGCGTATAACACGCAGGCACAGTTTACCCTCTATTTTTTTAGGGTAAAAAAGTGAGTGTTATAAGCCAATAAATACAGTAGTTGCTTGGCTGTCCTGCTCATCTGCCTTTACTATTTTGTGAGCTATGGGCCCACAATAAACATGCATACAGTGAAATCTGAACTTTCCCCAACAGCTAAGTATAAGTTCTCATTCACACATTCACAGCATTTTTTCAGCACTTTTCCGAAAGCTTGACTATGCTGAATATGCAGAACCCCATTCTTTCTAATTGGTCCTGTTCACACTTGTATGCTCAGTACGCCTGCACATACTTTTTAATTTGTTTTTGTGTATTCAGGTGTTTTGGGCCCCAGAGACTTTGGTGGGAGTGACTGTAAACGCGCAATATTTGAAAATGTTGGCCCAGATTCAGATAGAATTAGATTATCGTAGAGTATCAGAAATACACTACGCCACCGTTTTTTACCTGGCTCTACGTGGAATCCAGGTAGATTTTGTCCAGTAAACGACGGCGGCGTAGTGTATTTCTCCCGTCGCAATCCATCTACGCGAGTAGGGGGCGTGAAGCATTTAAAATAGGCGCGTTCCCGCGGCGATCGAACTGCGCATGCTCCGTTCGCAAATTTCCCGCCGTGCATTGCGCGAAATCACGTCGTTACGTCATTTTTTCTTGAGTAGCGTCGTTTACGGAGATTCCTATTCCCGAACGAGTTACGTAAAAAAATAAAAATAAATTTTAAATTCGACGCGGGAACGACGGCCATACTTAACATGGGCTACGCACCGTTAGACCAGCAAAAAGCTGGTCTAACAGTACGTATAAAAAAATAGACGAAAGCGATTGCGAAGACCGCTCGTATCTTCGTGGATCGCCGTAAAAACTCATTTGCATATCCCGACGCATGAAAACGACGCAAACTCCTCCCAGCGGCCGCAAAAATATTGCAGCGTAGATCCGAAGGCTTATGAAGACGTAAGCCTCTCGGATCGAAGCCCGAAGCCGCCGTATCATGGTTTGAGGATTCAAACTAGTGATACGGCACGCGAATTTGAAATTACTCCTGTCTAACACCAGTTAGACAGGCGTAATTGCTCTGTGAATCTGGGCCGTTGTTTTTACCTGAAGAACTTGTTTCTCTATAGCTGCTCGCCTCCCCTTACCAAGGCCAGGAAACCTACACCTGAAGATTGATGCAAATTTTAAATGGGTCTTTACTAAGGATGAGCTGAACACCCCCTAGTTCAGTTCGCAGTAGAACAAGCGAACAGGCAAAAAATGTGTTTGAACACATGAACACTGTTAAAGTCTATGGGACATGAACGTGAATAAACGTGAATAAACCTTGGAGTCCTGAGCCAGGGGACATGTATCAATGCAAAAAAAGTTTTAAAAACTACATTTTTTTTTGGGAGCAGTGATTTTAATAATGCTTAAAGTGAAACAATAAAAGTGAAATATTCCTTTACATTTTGTACCTGGGGAGTGTCTATAGTATGCCTGTAAAGTGGCACATTTTTCCCATGATTAGAACCTGCACAAAATGACATTTCTAAAGGAAAAAAAGTAATTTAAAACTACTCGCAGCTATAATGAATTGTCGGGTCCCGGCAATACAGATAAAAGTCATTGAAGAAAACGGCATGGGTTCCCCCCAGTCCATTACCAGGCCCTTCGGGTTTGGTATTGATATTAATTTTTAAATGGCGTAGGGGGTCTGCTATGAATTTTAAGGGGAACCCTGCACCAAAATAAAAAAAATGGCGTGGGGTTCCCCAAAAATCCATACCAGACCCTTATCTGAGCACGCAACCTGGAAGGTTGCAGGAAAAGAGGGGGGACAAGAGCGTGACCCCCTCCTGAACCATACCAGGCCACATGCCCTCAACATGGGGAGGATGTTTTGGGGTCCAAAGCACCATGTCCCCATGTTGATGGGGACAAGGGCCTCATGCCCACAACCCTTGCCCGGATGACGTGTTGGGGTGACCCCGCCCCCACTTACACCACGGGAAACCCCCATTGCATCAGTGGGGGTGGGGTCACTCCATCAGGCGAGTATTCGGGTGACCCCCACCCCTCTCTGACACCACGGGAAACCCCCATTGCATCAGTGGGGGTGGGGTCACTCACACATGTCTTCTTCCCAGAAGAGTTGAAGCTGTTATAGCTACAAAGGTTGGGCCAACTCAATATTGAACCCTATGGACTAAGACTGGGGTGGCATGAAAGTTAATCTGCGTGTAAAGGCAGGCGCCCCAATACTTTTGGTAATTTAGTGTATATCCCTGTTTGGTAAATTCGACCTGCTTGGGAAATCCCCATGTTTATGCTTGTTACTGGGGAAAATATTCTCTACTCTTTCCAAACAAAGGAAAGCGTTTTAGCAAAAGATAAACTTTAGATCTCCCATTAACAATTAATATGGGGATTATTATTATAATCTTTGAACAGAGCTTATAGAAATAACACAATTAATCTGGTGTAAGAATGAAAAAAATGTAGTGGGGGTAAAAACATTTATTGTAACCACTAAAAATAGTTCAAACTGTATTATAAAAAAAAAAAAAGTTGCATTCCATAGCTGATCCCACTGAGGCCGCATGAGTCATTTATAATGCTTATGTGCATACTTCTATTAAAAAGTCCTTATCTTGCTATTTACATGTATTGCAGTGATGTTGCTGTTTCTGTTGTCTAATATACCCCTCATAAAAAATGTTAGGAGACAACAAAGGTCAGCAGTAGAAGACAGAAGTTCAAATAACTTCCAGCTAATTAAAGCACCAAAAATATTCCTTCGAATTTAGGCTGATTAGAAGGAAAGACGCAGAGATTAATAGATGGCGAGGAATGCTATCTGGAAGCAGTGTGCTTTAAAAGTGGAGACAGTCATATTTCAAAGTGAAGTAAACTTGAAATACTACTGACTCGGAGTACTCCTTCACTAAGCTTCCCTACAAAAGCATGCATAACACTTCAAAAATGTATTTGATGCATAATTAAAAAAATTGGATGAACCAGGGATGATTAACATATGAACTTTCACAATCTGCTAAAAGCAAATGCGAAACAATGTTACAGCTTGCTAACAGATTTACACCACTTAATGTGGCCACTTGGCCACAGAGGAGGTTCCATTTGTGCCAAAATGTCATTGTTTTCATGACATTTCCTTAATTAAAAATGTAAGACTGGAGATTGATGTCATGTGTTTATTTGGATCACGGCATTTCTACAGTCAGAACTATGTAGCACTTGCAAAATGATAGAGAATGATGGATGGAAGGTTCATTTTCTTCAAATGTCATCATATGTCAGATTCAGAGTCCTTGTAATTGCTGTGCTGTGTGACAATTAAAGGTCTATGTATAAGATGCCCCTGACTTTCAGGGCTAGCAGATGGTGAGGCCACACTGGTACATATATGCAGGCTTGTAATTATTTTCTTTGTTCCCAGCACAATATGGGCAGTGGGTACCTGCCCCGCATGTCACGAAGCAGCAAGGCTCCCTTGTACTTACAAAGGGCATACCCCGGAGGTTTATTGTTAGGAGCAGAATAAAGTAGCAAGAATTACATTTCTTGAGTGCAATACTTCCCTTTGTCAGATGGGGGTATTTCACTCGGGAACATAATTCTTGTATACTTTAATCTGCTCCTGAAAATAAATTCCAAGGATAGCTAAAAGAGACTGGAGACTGTGCCAAAACCTCTCACCTCATCAGATCATTATTTCTGCTAATGAAGAAATATTCAACCATACTGAAGTATTTTTATGTACAGACACAAATTGCATTAAAGTATAAGGCATGCCAAAAAGATCAAAGGCAGTACATATCTGAAATACATGTAAACTGCCCATGTTTTATGCCTTAGTCTAAAGCTGGCCATACACCGTCCGAATTTCGAAAGAAATTTCTTTCGAAAATCGTATCAAAGAATTTTCGTACGGCTGCAGCAACAGCCGATTTTCGTGCGGCAATCAAATTTGAGGAATCGGACATGTTGTAAATTTTTTGAAAAACAAACGATTTTGATAATCAATGATGGGAGAATCGTGTGAGAAACATAATAGAAAAAAATGCGCATGTACAAGAAAAGAAAATTCCCAGAGAGAAAAGAATATTCCCGGTCACGAAAATTCTTTTCTGTAGCAACATGAATTTTTAAAAATCAATGGTGGCATCATCGGTTCAAAAAAAAAACTGAATTTTCTGATTTTGAAAAGAAAATTTGATCGAAATTTGACCATGTATGGCCTGCTTAAGTTTTAAAAAATTAGCACAAGAGACAGTGATTACATTTGATCAGATGTGTCCCTTGTGCTGGTTACTGTTGTCTTACTGTAGCTGAAATTCAAAGTTTTCTAAACTATACTTTCAGCCCCACATCCAATCAATGTCCAAAGCTTGCCGCCTAAGCCTCCACAACATCACCAAAATATGCCTCTTCCTAACCAATGTTACCACAAAGCTCCTAATTCACTCCCTGGTCATCTCTTGTCTCGACTAATGCAACTCTCTCCTCATTGGCTTACCTTTACATAGGCCAGTTCCCCTTCAGTCTGTCATGAATGCTTCTGCCAGACTCATCCACATTACCAACCGTTCCGTGTCTGCTAATCCTCTCTGCCAACCCCTTTGTTGGTTTCCACTCACCCAACAAATTTAATTCAAAATACTAACAATAACTTACAAAGCCATACACAATTCAGCCCCAACTACATCACTAACCTAGTCTTAACATAACAACCTATTCGTTCTCTTCGTTCCTCCCAAGACTTCTTGCTCTCTAGCTCCCTTGTCAGCTACTTCCATGCTTGCATCCATGACTTTATCTGAGCCTCTCCCATCCTATGGAACTCCCTACCCCAAACAAACTCCTACTCTGTAAACTTTTAGATGATCCCTAAACACCCTTCTCTTCAGAGAGGCCTATCCTGCCTCCACCTAGAAACTACACTCTTATTTTCTCTATCAATCATCCCCCAGGGTTATTAATTTTTGTATCCTTTGACCTTCCTCTTAGATTGTAAGCTCTAATGAGCAGGGCCCTCTGATTCCTACTGTATCAAATTGTATTGCAATTGTACTGTCTGCCCTAATATTGTAAACTGTTGGGGCTATATAAATTCTGCCCACCTCCACAGCAAAAATCGGTGCTGCAGGGTTTAATAGAACTGCTGGACCTATCATTGGTAGTCACCAAGATTGCCATTTGGACCTGTTTTTTTCTGCTCTCTCGCTAATTCAAAGAAGCTGTACTATAGCTTCCATTAATGGAAAGAACCATGGTCTGCTTTCTCCATTCATAGAGCACTTTTTAATAATGGAACTATAGTAGAGCTTTTATGAATTAAGGAGGTGAGCAGAAACGGTGGGCATAGTTGACACTCTTAGTGAGTGCTTATGACAGGTCCAGTGGCTGTATTAACCGCCACAGCACCAGAGAATTATTACTGAGGGGGCCAAAGGATGGAACATTTCAACTAGGGACAAAGCCCTAAGTCATGTGTCTTTCTGCTGCTCCATTCTTCTATTATCGGCATCGCAAGTTTTCTGACAACTGAGATACAACCAGCCTGAAATTTGTGTCGGTGGGTGCTATAAATAGATTAGCAAAGAGCTGGTCTATTCACAGCACAGTTAAGCACATTCCTTCCTTCTTCCCCCTATATGGAGTGGGGGTGTGTGCCTTTCCTTCAATCAGCTGTCACATAGTGTATGCCAAGATTTCACTCTTGCTGCTGCATGAGGAAGTAAAAATGTTAAAATGGTGTGCACTTTCTAAAGAATATAGCAAGCCGAAGGCAGCAGATATACATGTAAAACGTACGTAGGGAAAATTGTTTCATCTCTGTGCATCAACTGAGGCTGTTCACTTCACTGGGCATATGTGAGGGTTTATATCCACTTTAAAAAAAAAAAAGTAAGTACTGTCCCTTGTGCTGATTTTTCTTTAAAATATAAAACTAAAGATAGGCCTTAAAGACCCTTCAAGTTTAGAAAAATACCTATTGGTCTTTCAGAAATGTGCTCCCAAGTCTTGTTGTGGGCGACAACACACAGAGGTTGTCAGCCCTGCCCAAAGTCTTTTTTTTCCTAAACTACAGAAAGATCTCCAAAATATGAATGACTGAATTTCGAACATGATCAACATTTTTTTTTTTTACTTATTAAACAGATATAACAAAATGGTTCCAACAGTATATTAAACAGACCAAAAGGGAACAAATAAGGGAAGTTAATTGTTAGGGTTTACCGATAAGTTAGGCATGGATGAGCAGACTTCCCTCTTAAGAATAATGACACATTGTCCAACCTCGATCAGTGCAGCCAGTCCAAGCACAAATCATGTGTGCCACCCAGCAAGAGATACCGGTATACATATTAACCCTGATTTACTAAAGAAGTAGAGCATATTCACTTTCAAAGTAAAGAATGCAACATCGATGTGTGGCCCTTAGTTTCATGAACAGACTACACAACAGAGCGAGGATGGGCTACAGTGGTTTGCACACGGTGTATCCTACATGAAGGGAAAGACTGGCATTTGAGGGGGTGGGGTTTTCTTGGGGCTCTACTTATAGAAAGTAAAAATTCACTTTGTAAAGAAAAAAATTACTTTGCTTAGCTAAGGGAGAAATTATACTGACTTCAATCATTCAATTATTTACAAACCAAAGTCCTGTTTTTTTTTTATGTTTCTTGTACATGACTGAGTAGTCTTTTCAAAGTATATTTTTCAACCTATTCAATGCTATAAGTGAAAATTCACTTTGCAAGGTAAAAAATAATTTTGACAGTGAACTTGTTTAGGCAGGCCATACATTATTTAATTTTATTTTCTTCAACCACGGCGTGACTAAATAAAATAGCTTGATTTGATGAGGAAATACTTCCTGCAGAGCTATGGTGTTCTGACAGTGAGAGGTTTCCCAGCTGCAAGGATACAATGATCACTGCTGAAGAATATATCCACCAACAGTGATTGAACAAAATAAAAACTGACAGGCTGGTTGTACGGAAGATGATAGATAACTCAACTTCAGTACAACCAGCCTGGTCATAGATGGATTGAAATTTGGCCGTTCCTACTGAACTAGCTGAATTGCAATCCATTTATGGCTGGCTTTAGTACATCAACCTCTGTCACTTATCAATAAGCATGATTAGGGAATTGCTCTATTACACAGAAAATTTCCAACAAACTGGAAACCACACCCCTTAAATCGCAAAAGTGCTCATTATCTATATCAGGGAGAGCCCTAAATAGCCTAAACATGAAATTGGGCCTTTGATTTCAGGTTGGGATCGGTTCATCCAGCGTGAACAAAGCAAAAGTAGAGACCGAGCCTCTGATGCTGTTTCTGCAGTAATCCTACTGCTCTGTATGGCAAAGAAGTACAGGGGGAAAAAAAGGATAAAGTCTGGCAGTGAAAGCAATGACATCTGGATTCTTTTACAAAGAAGAAATAGTTTTCACGTGTTCCTGCTCTGTAGCCTGCTTCAATTTGTTTTCCAGTTGTGAAGTCCACAAGGCTATGTTTCAGGGCTGTAGGACAATTAAGTTAGGAAAACAAAGGGTGTTCATGCAATTCACTGACTACTGCGGGTGATTCTATATAAGTCTGCTAGTACGTCAGTCACAAAAGAATCTCACAGAAAAAAAATGTGTCTGTAACTGGATAAATTGAGGAAATTTTTTTTTTCTATTTTTGTTCAGAAGAAGTGCATTGAAATGGCGATGCCAGCTCTTCTTTAGAATCTTTCACAAGTGGGAAGCCAAACATCTCAAGATGTCTAGAGTAAATCAGGACACTTACGCTGGACTTCAGACGCACAGACTGTTGTCTCCAATGTTCCCTCCCAAACCAGAAGCCTCAATCTTCAGCACATTATAAGTGCTTCTGCAATGGAGGCCACCTGTCAGTTTAACATGAAGCAGCCTCCGAGAATATACTGACTGATGGAAAACTGATGGAGGTTTTCTGGAACAAAAATTAACTCTGATCTCTGCTTCCTAAAGCATGATCCATTTTACAATGAACAAGTTATTATTTTAGATTAAACATATGCAGCTGTGGAAAAAAAAAAGAACAATTAAAAAGAAAAAAAAATGTTGGGAAATAGCTACACAATGAGATGTTGAAACAATGTGTTTTAGGTTAAATATGTGCCAAAAGGCAAAAGTGTTCTGACTTTTTTTTTTACATTTAATTTGGGCCTGTTTTGAACAGACTAAGTGTAAAAAGTAAAAGTGTAATGTTAGTTAGGTCATAGAGGTGGTGCTTAACTCAGAATACAAAGAGCAGATCTTACTTGAAGCCTATGTTGTAGTAACGTTCTCATCGCCAACAATGGGAATCTAACTGGCCTTGAAAGTCTGAATGTGATCAGAGATGTATCAGGCAGAAGGAGAAGAAGATGTGTGGCACAGACTTCAAGAAGTAGACCTAATCCATCCTCTTTCAAAATTCTGTGCAATCTAGCTACACTAAATTATACAAAACCCAAGTTAAGGAGCTGGATTTTAGCACAGCTGTTCTATTTACTGGAAAGCATTACCAGCACACTGATTGATTCTACTTGCTGCCTGGAATTGTTCTCTAAATTATGAACATACCAGTAGATATAAACCCTAACTGGATAGCACTTAGTTTGCTAAAGCACCATTTATCATAAACAACTCCCATGAGTTTCTTTCATAAAATGCTGTTTTTAATTTTTTCCTGGCTCCTCCCCCCTGCAGAGTGCCAACATAGCAAGCCATGTGCTATAGGGGGATGTGTGTGTTAAATTTTGAGCTACGCTCTGTATGTCCATAGACACAGACAACATGGCTCAACCCTGCTTAGTCCTAAAATACTGTGATTGACAGCAACAGGAGCCAGTGGCTCCTGCTGCTGCCTCAATGTCCAGTGAGAAGGGAGAGAGTGGAGAGAGCCTCTGCTCTTGGGCACAACTCCGGATCAAAATCAGGCTGAGGGGAGTATAGCACACAGAAGTTTTTTTTAGCTTAAAGCAGAGTTCCACCCAAAAGTGGAACTTACGCTTTAAGCACTCCACACCCCCTTACATGCCACATTTGGCATGTAATTTTTTTGGGGGGGAGTGGGGGCTTCAGTAGGAGTGGGACTTCCTGTCCCGCTTCCTCCTTCTGCCCAGGGACCGCCTTGGCGACTTCTCTTCTTGCCTTAGGCGGCCCCTCCCTTTAGACAATCTGCAGGGACACGTGACAGGTCCCAGCGAGACTCGCACATGCGCAGTCAGTGCCCGGCCGTGAAGCCGAAAGCTGTCACGGCCGGATGCCCACACTATGAATGGAGGCCGAAGAGGGGGGGAGAGGAGCGGAGCTCCGGGTGGCCACATCGCTGGACCATGGAGCAGGTTAGTGTTTTAATAAACACTAAAAGGCTGGAACTCTGCTTTAATGCTTTTAAAAAACCTTCTACCTTTACAACCACTTTCAGCTTTCAGGTCCCCAACATGTTCAGTTTCTATGCTCATGGCTGAGATAACTAGACTTGCACTCTTAGAAAGTTTACAAATTAGAAGGTGTAAGCATTTAAGTTACTGAGTGTAAAACCACTTTACTGGGCTGCAAACGTAGTGCTTCTCTTGTCTCTTATCAGGTATTTGAGGACAATCTCTGAGCACCATTAGGAGCTGTTCAGATTGTTCTGATAGAATACAGCGAGTCCTTGGAAGAGCTGACAGCTATGCTCAAGCAGCTGAATGTCAACATGAGAGGTGCGCAAGCCTGCCAGGTCATAGCTGTGACCAAAATTAAATTATTAACATGAAGGGCACACAAAAAGCTATAAAACCTGACACAGATTCTAACCTTTCCTACCTCGAATATAAAGGTGTTTTTGTTGTTGTCTCTGTCTTCAGTGTACACATTTCAAATCACTCCCTGTGCCTGTCACATGGAATTGAAGGGAAACCTCAGTATGAAGATAGCAACAAAAATTCAAACACTTCCCCACTCTGCCGAAAACTAAAAGAAGGTTGGGGTATAGTCTTTTATTAGTTTTCCATGTAAGAGAACAATAATTGTCCCATTCGTGATTTTAAGGACTGGAGCAGAGCTTTGCTGTAAATAAAGACCTATATTAGCTCTAGTAACGTTTCTCTTGTACACCTACCTCTGAGTTCATGTAATAAAAAGTGTTTAGATAGCATGAACTGACCACGTACTTGCAGAAAATATTCATTGGGCGTCTAAGAAATCACATGGCATAGCAGCACTTTTCTAAAATGTGTTAGGCTAGTCATACAAATCCTATTTACTTTAGCATCAGTACGGTGCACACCAGCAGTTAGTTCACAAAACACAATGGCATGTATGACACAGGGAATGTAATCAAGAGATTGACAGCTGAAACTTGTATGGTAAGCTATACATAAAAGATTCAACTATAGGTTTAATTTTAGATTTAAGTGGAACACAACAACAATTAAAATATTCAGCACCCTTTGTCTTCTCCAACCTGAAACTACTAGAAACCCTAGTGAAATATTTGCTTGTGCCAGATCTGAGCATTGGCAGACAAAATTGAATATTGGCTAACATTTTGTCCAGACAGTTCTACTGAATAACTGGCTCTGTCTGTTCAGTAGCACTTTCTGAATATATCTTCTCCCTCCAAGGTAATGCCCAGGTTGGAGATTTAAGCAAGGCTTTGAACAGGTCTACGCTGAAGAGGTTAGAAATGCTGCAAAACAATTCAACTGTTGTTTAGCATTTTTGCTCTACCTTGAGGTGCCCAAATCCAAAGAGGGCAGTTGAATGAACAGACAGTGACGTTATTTGTCTGTCACATAACTAGGAACACTCTAGGAACACTAAGTTTGGCTGATCGTTCCTGTTCCAACAATAAAAATGAGAGGAATGAGCCCACAGACATTTTTTATGTTATTGGCTTAATAGCAAGAAAAAAAACATGACTAAAAGCATTGCTGAACAGAACAGGATTCACATTAACATGGCCTACAGTTACTCAATGAGTAATTAACCAAAAGGACATATGTTAGTACCACATCCAAGTATTTGACACTCCATTTTAATTTAACATGCAGATGCCCAAATGTTGGATACCAACAAAGGACTCAGTTAACCTCAAATACTCACAGGAGCTGCCAAATGTTAATGTTGCAGGGTTTAATTATATGGCTTGTAAAGAAACTCATAACTGTATGTTCTCATTTATTGATGTTCTTGGTTAGTATAGGTTAGTGTAGAGCTACACGCAAATGTAAACACAAAGCTCCGATCCCAGTATTGATCATATGAATAAAAAATAGCAGAATGGCTGAAATGCTTACCTTTACTGTAAAATATTATGGTTCATTCCTGTGCTACTCATATAACTAAAAGCTATGTTATGTGATCCTTGTTGAAAGGGAAGATCAGCGTTCATGTTGCTGACCTCCCCTTTAGAAAGGTCTTGTGACCAAAGTCCTGAGGTTTTCGTAAATGTGAAAGGGTTAGAGGTTGATAGTCATTTTTTTGCACATGCACTTCAAAGGTAAGTTGCCAATTTCAAGTTTGTCAGCTTAGAAAAGATCAGGGCTAAACCATCACTACATTGTTCCTCCTATCTACTCAACTTAACTCTAAAAAACTGCAAGTCTTCAAGTTACATTTGAAGTTTAGCTGTTAATTTGTGTACGTTGAATGACGGCATCCTTGAAGGTGGTCTGCGAGTCCTGTATTCATGTTAGATCAGACTGGCCTGAGTGCCAACTTTAGGATTACTGTGGCATCCTTTCCCAAGCCACAAAATTATTTAATGACAATTTTTCATGTAAGTAAAGAAGTATCTTGCCCTATAAGGTTTATATTTAGAAGAGCCATCCAGTAAAGTCCTAACGACATTTTAAATACCCCTTTTTAATTGAGAGAACAGATACGAACAAAGTCCCAAGTTTTCAAAACACATCTGAACTCTCGATTAAAAATGAGATAGAAATTCCACAGGAATGCTGATCTAGCTGATGTGGCTAAAGCTGGACTTTACATTGGCAAACACTTAGCACAAAATAGCTTGACAGTAATCCCTACTACCCAACCATGGTGTCAGACAGTGATCCGAAGAAGTGTCAAGTATTACAAATAATTAAAATATGGTTTTACTAAAAAGGAACAGTCTTTCCATCATACCACCACAGATACTGCTCAAATTTTGAAGGTAACCAAAAATGTAACAAATTTGGCCATTTTCATTTTACAGGAAACCATTACAATAAGAAACTAGTGACAAGTACACATGAGAGATTATTTCTGCTCATTATTTTTTATTTGACAATGACCTAGTAACATTTAAAATTGGGTGATGATCTCTCCATAATTCTAGTGTGAAGAACAATAGGAGCTGTTTTCATCCTCTTACACATGTTGTAATGTTTAAGAGAAGATTCTTTGTCCTAATGAGACAGTAAGATGGAAATTACTGGATGGAAAACATTTAATGTGATGCTGACCTAAATCCTAAATTTGCAACTAGTAACAGATCATATCATATAATGTAAAAACAGGATGCTGGTAAAGTGTCCCGGCTGTTGGTTTCCAGCTCTAGCATACATTAGTGGTGGATGGTCATTTTAGCACAGGTAGTTCAATCTAACAGAAAACATCAGAAAACATCAACTAAAGTAATGACCGAGCCCAAAAAATAGCCTGGTACTGTATATGATACAACTTCAGGCAATACAGATCTTTGAACCATTTTCCATGCCAAAGGATTCGGTTCAGCACATTGTGTAATACACACACCTTTGCCCCTCTGCATAGTCAAAAAATATGATTCCACTATTTACTAACATAACTACAGTATCACCTGCTGACAACTGCACAATAAATGATGCATATTCCTCAGATTTGGGCAGACTAGAGATGGAGGCAAAAAAAGTTGCATAGTTCAACCAGAAGAATTGTAATCTTACTCGCTGTGCATAATAATAGCAATTGTAAGTAACATCATTGGTCAAAAAGAATTATATAGACCTGATACCGGTTCTACCCTATGCCGTTAAAATAAAATAAATGGTTTGGCTTTAGATTACAGGTGAGCCCTAATTGGCAACAAGGATGTCTATGGGTATGTGTAGGGTATGGGTAGGCTTTAGGCCAAAGCAGAATTCCCTGGTCAGACTTAGTGGACTTGGATATTTATGTCCAGAATAATGGACCATTACCCCCCAATACAAAAGTAATGCATCACCTTCTCTACTGTAGAGATAACTTCAGTTTTTGGTATATGCAAAACTACAATATTTTCACCTACGTAGCTTTTTACCTTATTCTTGCAAGAATGTGCAGTAATGCTCACATTTTACGATGTTATGCCACAACACACAAGTGTAATAGGTTTTCAGTGATTTATAAATGAATACAGAGTTTCACTAATTTGTATTTTTTTTATCTACCAAGAGTTAGCTTTAATATGCCTTATGCCCTGTACACACGATCTGAATTTCCGATGGGATAAAATCCGATGGAATTTTCTGTCGGAATTCCGTTCAAGCTGTCTTGCATACACACTGTCGGACCAAATTTTGACCGTCCAAAACGCAGTGACGTAAAACACTACAATGAGCCGAGAAAAATGAAGTTCAATGCTTTCGAGCATTCGTCGACTTGATTCTGAGCATGCATGTTTTTTTTCTCCGTTGGAGTTTCACACAGATGATCGGAAATTCCATGGGAAAAAAATAAAACATGTTCTAATTCTAAATTCCGACAGAAAAAAGTCTGATGGGGCTCACACACGATCGAAATATCCGATAAAGAAATTCCATCTGACTTTTTTCATAGGAAATTCCGATGTGTGTACAAGGCATTAGTCATCATTTTAGAACATGACATTCATGATCGTGCTAATGTATTTTTTTTTAACTATACCCGCAATATATTGCTACATTTGTAAGTTTGCCTGAGAATCTAAACTTGAAGCTTATTTCTGAGGAAATCCTATATTTCCTGGCTGCAACATAAGAAAAACAGTTTTTAAGAAAAATAACCATAAGTGAACAATTGATTGGCAGATCAACTGTTATTACAAGTAAGAATTTATTTGATTGTTGCATAATTTGCATATCCCCAGCATTTTTAAGGTGGCATAAAGCAATGTTATGTCTTCTTAAGACAGTTTATTAAGGTATCCCTTAGGAATATTCAGAGCCTGAGCCTGGGTTAAATTTTCAGTGCATCCACAACACTTCATCATGTAGCTTAGCCAAAATCTGTTCTGGTTTGCTGGTGACTCATGCTGTAGGTATGAGAAAGCCATAATAAAGAACATTTTACATGATATGCCAAATGCTTGGTAATTTAATCCTAAAACCAAGAAGGTACATACTGTTTTATAATCTAACATGGTTTGGTCTCTGCAGACAAAAGCTGCTTGGACAGGAGTTTCTTAACTGTTCCATGATACACTGGGGAAATCTATGAAAGATTTAAAATGGACATATAAGTTGGGATATTTAAAAATGTATCTGTAATACTCACAGAATTCTCAAATAACACCATTTCTTTCTTCAGACAAATGAGTGTTTATATTGTATGGTTAACCCTATAAAAGACAATGTTGGGTACTAGAGATTTGTAATATATGTACAGTAGAAGAGCTATTATTCCATGTGATTAGATATTTCAGGCTGAGAAGAAACTGACTGCTTTGGTCTTTATTGGATCACTGAACAGGAAGAAAACTGAGTGTAAGAAAACATATCTTCCTGCAACCACAGCATTTTCTAAAATGTATTCAGCTCTGATATGCTCCTGGCTTTTCTGGCATAATAATATGTAAATGTTTTTTTCTTATAAGGTAACCTGTGTTTTCAGTTGGTCATGCAATAATGGACTGGCATGTCTGACCTTACTTGGGCCCAACCAGACCAATTAATCTGTTCATACAAAACAAAGAACAACGCTTTGGATTATGTATGGTAAAACAAGAAAGGTTGCTTGATGTCTTTTGTTTTTTAGTCATTAACACTATTATGAACTAGGGTTTCCATTCTACATTTAACAGCAGAAGTCAAATATTCCTCTTAAAGAACTGGACCATACACAATCATTAATGGGCACATAAGGCAGTTTAGTTCAAGCTGGGCTCCAGTGAATTATCAAAACTACCATTGAAGTTGCCTGCATGAGTGAGCAATAAGGTAAGTAAAAAACACATTTGAAGGTACCCTGATATAAATGAGAATTTAACCCTTGGACTGTGCTAGAAACTCCACTGCAAGGGTGGTTTTTTGACGTTAACCTGGAGTTCAGCTTGAACCTAATACCGCGTACACATGATCAGGCTTTTGCCCGGCCAAATCACAACGGAATTCCATCGGAAATAAAATAGAACAAGTTCTATATTTAAACTCTCATAGAATTCATCAGAATTTCAGATGAAAAAACTCAGATGGGGCTACATACGATCTGAAACCTCTTTTGCCTATCAATGATTGATCATAGGTGTGTATGAGGAATAAGTAACTCCTGCTTTTGAATAAATGGAAAATAAAGTGACATGATGGTCTCAATGCCTAAGAGGAGGCATCAAGCAACCTTTAGTGTTGCGAATAATCCAAAGCATTGTTTTTTTTTGGAAAGCTAGGGAGCATGGGTTACAGAACTTTTACAGAACATTTTAGTAAAAGGATACTTGTATTTTGCAATCAAAACTATCCCATAAATGTAAAGAAAATAGTGTATTTTGGCTTGCTGGAGTTTTAAACAGCTTCTATTACAGCCTTACCATTCAAGCAGTTATTTTTCAAATCTCATGGTTGGATCTCTTTCTCAATGGGCCTAAGGCTAATGTCCTTTTTCTTCTTCCTCTATGGTACATTTAAAGGTCACTTTGCTATAGTCATTATTAAAAAACAAAAAAAAAAATACCAAAAGGTACATCCACTTTTTTGATATGTGAAAGGTAAATAAAATCTTAAAAAAAAAGGTACAGCCACAGTGAAGAATGAATAAGTACAAAGAACCCTTTGGCAGCAGACTTAGAGATCAACAAAAATGGCTACTGCATTTGTTCTACACAAGCATCTAGCACACAAGCTGTGATAGCAAATTAAAGAACATTTAGGCTGGAACTGGAAACCTCTGGAGATACTTGTCAGATCAGAGAGTCAGATAAGGGGCCTTTAACTAAAAAAAAAAACCTGTCATGTTACCTATACTGCAGAACATATAGCTTGAAGCACTTCCATTTATGTAAAATGCCATATTAATAACCTTTATTTAGAACACGGCAACTCGCCTAGTCGTCATATTTTGTTCTAAGCTGGCGAAGTATGCCAAATTCTGTGAATATTTTACAATCCACAAAAATTCACTGGAAAACACAACACAGATATCTGACATGAAATACAAACAAATGGTTCCGACTTGTTCTTGTACTTTTAAACTGTAGATGCCAGCATATATTTTACCATATGCTTCAGATTTTATCCATGTTCAAACTTAGTTAACCATGCCAAATGTTTAACAAAAGTGTATAACCCAATCAGTAAAGCGTTTACGGTGTACAAATACAAAGAGATATGTCACAGTAACCAAGAAGGACAATTCCAGAAAGGCTAAACTTAAGGCCAGCATATGTTTGTTCTGGTATAGAAGCCATTCTATGAAGAATTTTTGTGTGAAAGTTTGCTTTCAACTCAGTCAACTGGACTGTTCACTTTAGTTGCCCTTTTGATCTCCTCTTATGCCAGTATCGAACATTCACATCCATTTTATTCATCCATTTTTCTCACTGACAGCTTGACTGTTCTCCAAGCTATACCAATGTATCTATACATTCTGTCTTGTAAATAAGTGTGGGGAAGCAACACATTAACATAAAAACTCCATATCAGAATCGAAAATATATTGTAAGGAATGTATTAGCCTTAAAATGTTCTTTATCAATGCATCTTTTCAGATGGGACCTATTAAGCAGGGGTAAGTAGGTTAATATTTGCTTACACTGAACAAAATAAGTATAATAAGTATGTAGCATGAATGAGGTTAAGGGGTCCTAATTGCTGGTATGACCACTTGGTTCCTATGCCTGTGCACCAAGCTCCTCCTATGACATTTCTTCATGATTTGCTATATGAATTTGTAAGGCCCGGCAACAAAACTTACCAAACTAAAAAGACTTCACGGCGTTGCAAATTCTTTGCAGCCACATTAGGCGAACCCAGAAGAAGTTGGCCCAACAGACAGATAAAGTAGTTAAAAGGATTGGACAAAATATCTGGGAAAGGTACATTTCTAGGTTTTTCATACATTACATAGTCTGTTATTGGCTTTTTCTACATTGTTGTTAACGTGAAGTTCTAGTTTACAGGTAAACAAGTAAAGTTCACTTACCTACCTCGCTCCAGTACCGGCACCTTGTTTCTCTCTACCATGGACCTGGTCACCAGTTCCTTTGTGCCCAAGCCTTACCACAGTCTATAATTGTCAACCTGTCTCAGTCTATTACTATAGTCCTGCAACATTCTGTCTAGTCACAGTCCACTACAGTTTTGCTACAGTTGACTACAGTCCCGCAACAGCCCACTACAGTCCTCTGCAGCCAGGGGCGGCCTGTCCATTAAGGGTGCACGGGAGCCACCGCCTCTATCACGCCACCCCCCATATGAAAAATTGATAAGATTCATGCATAGTATTCTGCATATCTTGGTTGTAACAAGTGGTGATTTAAGGTACTGTTGCCCTTCTATCATCTTGAACAAGTCTGCCCATTCTCCTCTGATCTTTGACATCAACAAGGCATTTTCCTTTACACAACTGCTGCTCACTGGATATTTTCTCTTTTTTGGGCCATTCTCTGTAAAACCTAGAGATGCGTGTGCGTGAAAATCCCAGTAGATCAGCAGTTTTTAAAATACTCAGCCCGTCTGGCACCAACAACCATGCCACTTTCAAAGTTACTTAAATCCCCTTTCTTTCCCATTCTAACGCTTGGTTTGAACTTCAGCAAGTTGTTTGTCTAAATGCCTAAATGCATTGAGTTGCTGCCATATGATTGGCTGATTAGCAATTTGTGTTGCCAGGCAATTGAACAATAAAGTGACCGGTGAGTGTATATATATATATATATATATATATATATATATATATATATATACATATATGTGAATATTATATATTACTGCAAAAGAGCAAGCTATAGACAGAAATTGCCTTTTAAGTTGAAGGGCTGTTTTACTAATTAAGTGTTCAAGTTCAGAAATGTGTTATTTAAAATAAGACCACAGACCAGTTTGTTTCAATTCTGCATCCAGTCCCCTGTTTGAGATTGAAACTGCTATAAATACTAGGAAATAAACTTATCTTCAGTCAATTAGTTTCTCAGACAGCGAATACTATACATGAAGGAGGAGAGAGGGGGGACACCAGAGAGATTAGGTAACTACTATTTAAACTACTGTGAGATCTGAATCTGCCAACAGCCTACAAAACTCAGCCAAGGACAGCATGTGATAGAACCTGTCTCACTGCGCATAATGGAAAAAAGACTTTGACTGTAAAGAAGTACAGACAGAAGGTAAACAAACATAAGTGAATACAGGTAAAAAAATAAAATATATATAATAGGATGTTCTCTATGGAGGGACAGAATTTCTGCCTCATTTCTAAATGTAGTAAAAAAAGATTTCTGCCTTAAAAGGGTATAATGCTTACCGTAAAAATGAACTGCTCAAAAGCCACTCCAGCGCTGCCAAAATACCAATGTTGTTTTGTTTGAGCTAAAAAATGCATATCCCGACGCTGAAAACGACGTGGACTCCTCCCAGCGGCCGCAAAAATATTGCAGCGTAGATCCGAAGGCTTACGAAGACGTAAGCCTCTCGGATCGAAGCCCGAAGCCGCCGTATCATGGTTTGAGGATTCAAACTAGTGATACGGCGCGCAAAATTTGAAATTACTCCTGTCTAACACCAGGTAAACAGGCGTAATTGCTCTGTGAATCTGGGCCTATGTATTTAATCTCACAATAAAACTCCTGGCCTATAAAGGGTAGGTGTGCAAAAAAATATATTCAAAAGAACAAATACTTTAAAGTTCAACTCCATGTAAACAGCTAAATACAGCTCTGTTCTCTACTCCTTTTGGCTCCTCTCGCCTATCTGCAACACAATTGATTAGCTCCTTGTGCTGCTTCTCCTTCCCCCAGCATAAGCTCTGCTGTATAAGGACTACAAGATACTGATGCCAAGTCAAATATAGGTTCTTACCCTGCTTGCATTTAAAAAACACAATAATGTATGTATTAACAAATATAGCATAGAGCTGATGCAAACCTTTATATTTGGATTTTGTAGGGTTTGAGATCGCACTGAACTGACTCAATCAGTTGTGGGTCAATAGCTGGGAGATGTCAGGGGCAGATAGAAAGACGAGGGTGGTAAGCCTTTATTGGGGGCCTGGACTGCTGCCTTTGGGTACGGCCTTGAGGTCGTTTCCACATGTACTAGCCAACGCTGCCACTGCAAACACAAAGCTTTCCACTTTTGGTGTCACAGACACAACCATTTTGGATTTTCCCCGTTAATCATAAGCAGACAGCAGCAGGGAAGGGGGAGTGTTTTCACTGAAACGCGTTGGCTTGACCATATGTTGATTCTTTTAATAAATGATCTTAAATTGACCTCTCGACTTTACTTTTATTGGAGATTGGGCGCTCCTTCCTTTTTTACCTCTAATTTATATCTGGATGAATTTCAGTTTTATTGGATACAAAATGTCAGATAACACCCAGGTATAAGGAGAGAGTATAGCAGCGCCATTCTGAGTGTAGTAATATCATATACAATTTATTAAAAGCAGTATTGCACTTACAAGACAGTGGCGAATATAGGCACATCAATCAAGGTTCATAGGTGAAAGTCAGCCAGATGGTATAGAAGATCCAGAGCTGCAGGAGGGGAGTGCAGTGTCATCATATCCAGCGACGCTGGTGGTTTCCGGTGTCCCGGGCTGGATGGAGGGGCGCAGGAGGAAGCCATCAGCAGGAAGTCTCTGAGTGTGGAAGCTGGATTCGTGAATGCGTTTGGAGCATGTGTACTTCTTCATCAGGCCCGTATGCCACTTTAACCTATGAACCTTGATTGACGTGCCTATATTCTTCACTGCCTTGTGAGTGCAATACTGCTTTAATAAATTGTATATGATATTGCTACACTCAGACTGAAGTTGCTCTCCTCTCTCCTTATATCTTTGTACTCCTAGAGTTCCTTCTGCTCTTTAAGCAGGCTGCCTCTCCTGTGTATGCATACCGATCCATTACTCAGGACAAATGGATCTTGCTTAAACTAATTCCCCCTCCCCACACCTGCATTTACCACTTGTTCCACTGTCAAATAACTGAACAGCAAAGGAAAACTGCCACTCCAGGTGAGAGACTCCAAGCACAATGAAAGATGTAAGACTTCTCACATGGGTGCTCGCCTGCCGTAGAAGACTGAATGAAGTGATGAGTAAGCACAGTGTAGCTGTGTGAAACTAGTCCACCTCTGTTACGGTGTTCTGTCGAGAAGTGCCCCCCAATTGAATAGTGCCCGAGACAAACGGTGCATGCACCGTATGTCATAGCACAAGAGCTGATTTTATGTTGAACAGACGGTTTTGCTTGTGTGAAAGAGCGGGTTGCAACACAGACAAAACAAGCCCTTCAACACAGCCACTAGCTGCCCTCCAGCAGCAGCGATGCACAATCTAAGAACTACGGTCTCCCCCCGCTGTTTGTGCAGGCTTAAATTGTGCCTGTGAAATGGTATCTCCCATCAAGATACTTCCAACAACGTGCGCATGTGCCATGGTTACGCCAGCCCAGCTGATCGGCAAATCAGCTGTTATGCTGTTCCGTATGGTGCATGCTCAGTACATCCTGGGCACTTCTCAATAGCGGGTACTTCTCGACAGAACACCGGCCTTTGCAACCGTGGTGTGTGTCATTGTTTGCATTGAATATTAAATAAATTAACTTCAATGACCTTGGTGTGCAGCCAATTTCTTTCTTCATCCGCTGTCAAATAACACCTAGGGTTGCTATGCATAGCTTGTATTTTGGCTGGTTCATATTAAATCAGCCAAAATTCAAGCCAAGTGTGCCATTATTGGCTCCACCTAGCTTGACGAAAGCTGATTGAAAGGCCCATTTCACACATGCAGATCGGGACTACATGCTACATGCTGACCCTACTGCTTGCTTGCTATATGCCTATTTTAACCTACTGAAATGTGAGTGTAAATTTTATTATTTGCTGCCAAGTAAATTATTTTATACAGATTTACACTATGTGCATCTTCGTTTTTTTTTTCGTTTTTCTCTCTCACTTCTCATATCCTGAGCCTTTGGATCTTTTGCTATTGGAAAGTGCCCACTGTCATCATTGGCTGGTTCTGGCTGTTTTTTCCATAGTTTGGTTTCATACTGCGTATGCAGTGGAAATCTTCAGGATTCCACCCCTTTGTCTGTTATTCAAGTTGCCTTGGAAGTCAGGACATCATTACCCTTTAAGCCTGTCTGACCTAATAAGTATATGCTTACTTGGGTCCCTTCTTTCTGGTAAGCCTCCCATTTAAATTTTGGTGGTGGATCTACTAGCAAATTCTCATCATTATTATCAACACTAAGTCACCCTTGGTTGGATCATTTTGATTTCAAATTTTTAGAAACTTTTTTTGTTTTATCACATTATATGGACTTTTGAGCACTTATGGTGTCATTATCATATGGATATAAGACTTGTTTCTGCAGTCTTTCTTATTTTTCACATATATATTTAGCTACACTTTTTTGTTTTTTTGTGTTTGTATATTTCCAGAATTGATCTAATTTTGTGGTGTTAGCTGCCATTTATATATTTATTTAGGTAGTGCGGTGATCTTATATACTTTTTTGTATATTGTTTTTGGCACACATGCGGATCGTTTGTTGTTTTTTATACATGCGTTGACGGATGAAAAACTGATTGAAAGAGGGATTTAAATGGATGATCATCCATGTACATCAGTTTACATTTGCATCCGTCATCGTCAGTTTTTTTGGAGCCCTATTTTTCTTCTGTTAAAAAAACGGATGTAAACAGACAAAGGGTCTGTTTTTGCATGAAGAAGCATAGCTCCGGGACTCAAGTGAATAAAGACTCTAGCTGGCAGATGGAAAAAACTGATGTAAAAACGGACGAAAACTGATGAACATAGTGACTGAACCGAGAAAACGAACGGTCCACATGTGTAAAAAGGGGAAAAAGTTAGACTTTTGCCACAGGAGCTAGGTGTAAAATTGATGGCCAAACAGTTGCTTCATCCAGGCAAATGCTGGCACTGTTTTGATATTATGACAGCCAGCCGTTAAAAAAAAACAGCAGATCACATTGGGAGACTGATATGCCACATACACACGATCGGAATTTCCGATGGAAAAAGTCTGACTGACTTTTTCCATCGGAAATTCCGATCGTGTGTAGCCCCATCTGAGGTTTTTCATCGGAAATTCCGATGAATTCCATCAAAGTTTAGATATAGAAGATGGTCTATTTTCTCCAACGGAATTTCGTCGGAATTCCAATGTGATTTGACCCGGCAAAAGCCTGATCGTGTGTATGCGGCATACGTGTATATGGAGGAATCTATTGGTTTTATTAGCTCCTTTTGTTTTGTTTAGCTGGCAGGATAAATGAAAAAAAAAATCTGAGTGTATAGCCAAAAAAATGTAAGCGCGCATGCCTCCCAAGCCACAGAACACAGCAGCAACCTATCAAATCCTTGTGTGTGTAAATATTGTTAAACAGTAAATGGTTGTGTGTGAAAATGATGTTACAATATATCTTCTGATTTTATCTGCAATAATTCCCCCTGTGATCACGTAAACAAAGGTTTTCTATTTTCTTGGAACTCCCACAGTTAGTGTAAACTGAGTAGTTTATGTGTTTAGATTCTCTGTCAGTCCTCTCTACTCGGAGATTGATAGTAATGCTGTATGTTAAGTAGTACAGGGCAAGTAAGGTCAAATAGGCAAATGCATGTATCATGTCAACTTTTCCAAAAGAAAAGTTTACCATCTATAGTTGTGAGAAATGTGTGTGAACTATTAGGAATTTTAGGGGTTTCTGATTAAATGTAATAATATCTCAGTCTAAGAAATACTTAAAAGAATATTGCTATTATTATTATTATTATTATTATGTAGTAATTAATAGTATGTATTGTTCTTATTATTATTAATACTTAACAAAATAATAATATTATTTTACATTGCTTTACTAATGCCAGAAACACAGTTTTAAAGTAATCCTCTCAAGATTGTAGGAGAAACACAGTGAGGTTGATTTACTAAAGGAAATAGAACTTTACCAAAGAATAGAGTTCACCAGAGCTTTACAGGTTGCCACTGGAGTCCTCTTCCACTCATCCATGATGACATTACGGAGCTAGTGGATGTTAGAGACCTTGAGCTTCTCCATCTTTCGTTTGAGGATGCCCCACAGATGCTCAATAGGGTTTAGGTCTGGAGACATGCTTGGCCATCACCTTTACCCTCAGCTTCTTTAGCAAAGCGGTAGTTGTCTTGGAGTTGTGTTTGGGGTCATTATCATGTTGTAATACTGCCCTGCGGCCCAGTCTCTGGAGGGAGGGGATCATGCTCTGCTTCAGTATGTCATAGTACATGTTGGCATTCATGATTCCCTCAATGAACTGTAGCTCCCCAGTGCTGGCAACAGTCATGCAGCCCCAGACCATGACACTCCCACCACCATGCCTAACTGTAGGCACACTTGTCTTTTTACTCCTCAGCTGGCTGCCACCACACACGCTTCCAGAAAACTGTTTGCGGGCTTTCTTGTGCATCATCTTTAGAAGAGGCTACTTTTGCATGCAGACCAATTTGATGCAGTGTGCTGCGTATGGTCTGAGCACTGACAGGCTGACCCCCCACTCCTTTAACCTCTGCAACAATGCTGGCAGCACTCATATGTCTATTTCCCAAAGACAACCTCTGGATATGGCGCTGAGCATGTGCACTCAACTTCTTTGGTCAACCATTGTGAGGCCTGTTCTGAGTGAAACCTGTCCTGTTAAACCACTGTATAGTCTTGGCCACCATGCTGCAGCTCAGTTTCAGGCTCTTGGCAATCTTCTTATAGCCTTTCTAGATTGTAAGCTCTTACGAGCAGGGCCCTCTGATCCCTCCTGTATTGATTTGTATTGTGAATGTACTGTCTTCCCTAATGTAAAGCGCTGCGTAAACTGTTGGCGCTATATAAATCCTGTATAATAATAATAATAATAGCCTAGGCCATCTTTTTGTAGAGCAACAATTCTTTTTTTTTAGATCCTCAGAGAGTTCTTTGCTATGAGGTGCCATGTTGAACTTCCAGTGACTAGAATGAGAACATGAGAGCGATAACACCAAATTTAACACACCTGCTCCCCATTCACATCTGAGACCTTGTAACACTAAAGAATAACATGACATGGGGGAGAGAACAGGGCTAATTGGGCCCAATTTGGACATTTTCACTTAGGGGTGTACTCACGTTTGTTGCCAGTGGTTTAGACATTGATGACTGTGTGTTGAGTTATTTTGAGGGGACAGCAAACTTACACTGTTATACAAGCTGTACACTCACTACTTTACATTGTAGCAAAGTGTAATTTTGTAGTGTTGTCACATGAAAAGATATAATAAAATATTTACAAAAATGTGAGGGGTGTACTCACTTTTATGAGATACTGTATATATATATATATATATATATATATATATATACACAATATCTCACAAAAAACATATTATATATAGATATATATATATGTCTATATATAATATATTTTTTAATCATAGAGCAAGTGACACCCACGCAGAATGTGATTAAATCTCATCCAGTTCATTGAAAAAAAACAGCAATCTAACAAATGATCCACCCCAAACCTGCACAAATTTAGACAGATCATGCCTAGATGTCTTGTTTCATATTTTTGGACTTTCTATATACATTTCTGCAAGATTTATAATGAAATATTAACAGAAATATACACACTGTCTAAACAGACATAGAGGGTTAACTAAAAAAAAAAGCAATTGTTTCCAGCAACCAAAAACCACAAAATGTCTTCTGGCAGTTAGCAGCATATGTTCTTTGGACTTAAATGTGTTTGTAGCCATGAACAAATATGCATGTGCAACAGGCAAGACTGGAATTCAGCCACGGACTGCAAAAAAGGGTCATATAATAAAAATAAAAAAACATTTTCCTTTTCAGGGCAAAAGCATATGAAGTATATAAAGTGTTCAATGATAGAGAGCTTGTTTTAGTTTTAAAAATGAAATAAAAAGGACAATGATTTTAAATGTCGTTTTACTATTTTCGAAAACAAAAGCACTTGAGTTATTACCACTAGATATATAAAAAGAAAGTTTCTTTTTTTTTCTTTCAACTATTCTTTCAACTATTAACGTTTTCTTAAAAGTATATTTTAATAAAATTTTAAAAGCAAAAGTAACCCAAAAAGAAAACAAGATTTAAAGGGTACAGAAAAAATAAAACTGTAGAAATCTCTTTCTTAAGTAGCTGCCAATGGACTTATGGAGTGCGGCATTAAAAAAGAGCAGGTCATGGTTTTCATTATGTTACCATACGTTGGCAGCCATTCTAAATAAATTGGATTTTTTAACATGGCAGCTCCACACATGTAGGGCATGTGTAGGGTAGGTGGGAATGCACCACAAATGAATGCGAAAGTTTGAAGGTAAATGGTAAAGAGGCCCAGTTACCTGGCCCTCTGCCCAACTAACTGTGCAAATGGGGCAAATATAGGAGGTACAACAAACTGCTGCAGTATAGCTTCTTGGGAAATACTTTTACAATATCAAAGTAGGTAAGATTTCATCTCGATTTCTTTCTGTTTGAAAAACTGAGAGAAATGCTCCCAATGGGGAGACAGGCAGTAATAAAAATCTGACAGAGGTACTAACCCTTTACCGCTCCATGGCATTGTGAGGTCAGCGAACTGCAAAAAAATGGCATACCCCCCTAAATACACATGCATGCTTACATACTAGGACTGTATTGAACCACTCTGTGTTTATCGGGAGCTCAGCATGGCATAAATATTGTCTGCTGTATGAAGATTGTTAGGATTGCAGGATCTAGTCTGTCTTATCTGGGGTACAGTAAAAAAATTAAAACGTCAGGGGGGCATAATGTTAACACACATTCATTTTATCCTCTTTGCTCTGCCTATTTTTCTGTCTATACAGCTCCAACTCCTCTCGCTGGCTGGCTGTTTGTGAGTCTCTGGGGTTGATTTACTAAAACCTGAAAGTGCAAAATCTGGTGCAGCTGTGCATAGCAGCCAATCAGCTTTTAACTTCAGCTTATTCAGTTAAGATTTGACAAAAAAAACTGGAAGGTGATTGGTTACCATGCACAGCTGCTCTGGATTTTAGTAAATCAACCCCATTGTCTTTTTCACTTGGTGTGTTTCTGTACGACAAGTCATGACACAGAACTGATGTTTGCCATTGTATCTGGGTAGTGCAGAGGCGGTGCAGGAGCAAACAGGGAGTGGTAGTTGTGGCTGCGACAATTATTAGGCCAGTGCCAGTGTCACTCACTTCTTGGCAGCACAAGGCATTCCCCCTTCATCTCAGCGTTACCCCTTCACATCAGAATCAACCCCCTTCACATCAGAGTCCCCACATTATTTCAGAGTCAGCCCCTTTCTCATCAAAATCCCCCTTCACATTAGAGTCCCCCCATCACATCAGAGTCCCCCTAACACATCACACTCCCATCAGAGTCAACCCCATCATGTCAGAGGTCCCCTTTACATTAGAGTCAACCCCCATCATGTCAGAGTTCCCTCTTCACAATAAAGTCCATCATTGGGGCAGAGTCATCCCCAGCACATTAGAATCAGCCCCCAATAACAAATAGAGTCCGATCCTAAAATCTTCAGCCTGGCTGCAGGATCATAATAGAGGGCGGGAGTCCCCCTATAACATTAGACTCCCATCAGACCCAGCCATGTAATTTCAGAGGTCCCTTTGACATTAGAGTTAACCCCCATCATGTCAGAGTTTCCCCCTTCACAATAAAGTCAGTCCCCATCATGTCAGATCTCCCCCTTACGCATTAGATTCCTTCCCCTTCACACTGTAATGACCTAATCACATTAGAGTCCCCCTATGACATTAGACTCCTATTAGACCCAGCCCCATAATGTTGGAGGTCCCTTTCACATTAGAGTTAACCCCGATTATGTCAGAGTTCCCCCTTCACATTAAAGTCCCCACATTACATCAGAGTCAGGCCCATCACATTAGAGTCAGCCTTTATCACAAATAGAGTCCTATCTTCAAATCCTCAGCCTAGCTGCAGCATCATAATAGAGGGCGGGAGGCAGATAATCTGAGGACAGTATGCAGGGCACTATGCAGTCATGTCCTCAACCTCCCCACTTCCGATACAACATCACTGGTCCTGGAGGGCATGGCTGAAATCTAGGGGGGACTTAGCCCCCCCCCCAGATCTAGCCCTGAACTTAGCAGAGATCTTTAATGGTCTTATACTGATAGAATAACTAGCTTTTAATTAAAGCGGAGGTTCACCCAAAAATCAACTTTCTGACATTAGATCCAGCATACTGCTAACATCTGCAGTATGCTGTTTTTTTTTTTTTGTACTTTTATCGTTTTATGAGCCGTTGTTATCCAGCTCCAAGCGGGGAATCTTGCGGGGAATGGGCGTTCTTAAGCCAAGAGGAGTTAATTGACGGGCTGCTAAGGCATGTCACGCCTTCCGAAAATACCCGAGGTGTCAATTCGGGTATTTTCGGAAGGCGTGACATGCCTTAGCAGCCCGTCAATCAACTCCTCTTGGCTTAGGAACGCCCATTCCCCGCAGGATTCCCCGCTTGGAGCTGGATAACAACGGCTCATAAAACGATAAGTACAAAAAAAAAAACCCAGCATACTGCAGATGTTAGCAGTATGCTGGATCTAATGTCAGAAAGCTGATTTTTGGGTGAACCTCCGCTTTAATATACACATAACAAAGGTTGATAGGAGTATGCATGCTACTGGTAAGTACTTCCCTGAAGTATATATATGACATGTGAAATGTGCACCCAGTGAAGAACTCTTTTCACTATCAACAAGTAGGTTTGCTTGAACACTACCAACCAGTCAGGATGTTCTGCAAACATTTATAGCGTGCGTCTATTATCTGCCTGTACATCACTTTATTGGCTCTCCTGTGTAGTGTGTTTTGCTGTAGGGGTATTACATGTCATTATTGTCTATGTCAAATGCCGTTTGAATAATGAAGTGCTACGTAAATGAGCAAAATAAATACATGGCAAATAGATATGCATTTCCTCTCTGTTTTCATTTTAAAATACAGTATCAATTACGCGTTGTTTCATTTCAAGTTGCTTAACTAAAATCATTGTAAATAACAACGCTAAAGTAAAACAAAACCAAAAGCCTGGCCACATATGGAATTATTTGTACCCCTCATTGACTAAGCATCATAAAGACTTCTGTCTCTGATAACTATGAAGGTAAATTGCTTCCAGTGCTATACATGGTGGCTATGGGATGATAAGGTCTGCTAGTGTAAACACCAGCCCCAGTAACCGATTCAATGTGAGGACGTTGTTTACTGTGTTTATTGGTGGTCTCCAGGACAAATCCATCATTCTCCATGTGTTCTCAGCAGACAAGAGCCAGGCACTTTGTGAGAATGTGATAAAATGAAAAATGTCATTAAACGCTAATTAACCTTTGATGTCAGGACACCACTTAGAAAAGCCATAAAGTTATTCAGACCCGAAAGAAATTGCTCAAATGTCTTCAAGCACAGTTTTATTGTTTTTTGGTTTTTTTTCTGCAACATCTTCTTTACAAAATGTCTTTCGAAAAGTTGGAGCTTTAGGAAAAACTGTTCCGCTAACCTCCTTTTGAAAATGCTAATGCCTGTACTCTCTATCGCCACTGATGTTTTATTGAGGTTAATGACTATCTGTGGTTATTTCATTTTTTTTTGTTTGGGTACATTTGGTCCCCCCCCTGCTTTAAGTCTACAATGGGGGTGTGAAGTCCACATATAGCAGTAGGACGAGCAGTCCCTTCTACTTTTTAAGCGTATAGTGGGGGTTGGTACTAATACTATTACCAATTGTGTTATTTCCACTTCTGTTGTGCACTTATGACTGGTAATGACTTGAATGGGCAATTATTGTATTTGTAACAATCTATACAATATTGTAATTGCTTTTCTTTTGTACCAATAAAAAATAATTGAATAGAAAATGCTAATGCCTGGCTCCTATGAACCAATGGTTTCTTCGTCACTAAGGTCATTTACTAAAGCATAGAGGCAGTTTTACTTAACATATTTTCATAATCGATTAGCTGGCCAATTATTGTTTCGATTAATCGGATAATAGCCTTAAAAATAAAAAAAATTGTATTTTTAAATTTTTTGGGCCAATTTGTTGTTGGGCAGATTACAATACACAAATTGCCGCAAAAACACATTACATGCTTTTCTGCAGCTTCTCTATTGAAGTATATTGAACCAAAAAAAATAAAAAATAGCACCGATTTGCGTTAAAAAGTCCTTGCCCTTTCCAAATACGCAGCAGCTGAAAAAAAATCATGGATGTGAAATAGGAAAATATGTAAATGAACTGTAGTGTGTTTCTGCAAAAAGCACCAAAACACAAAGGTGTGACCCAGGCCTGAGATGTATAGTAACATAATGGGGGCTAAAAAAACAAGTACAAGTACAAAAAGAGCAAATAATCGCTACTGTAAGGGGTTAATTTTTTTACTGTGGGACCGTGAAAGTAATATTTACATTAGTAATTTGCTTTTTGTACTATAAAGGGCTAATTATTTTTTTTTTAACCCCATTATGTTACTGGCCGATTAATCGATTATGAAAATTGTAATTGATTAATTTCATAATCGATTAGTTGTCGATTAATTGATTAGTTGTTTCGGCCCTACACGTTACTGCTTATAACGTGTGAATCTAAATCTGCTAGTACATCTAACATTCACCTCCAAGCAGACTGACAATGTTGCTGTCCAAAGGTGCCCCTTATGCTCCTTCATCCAGAGTGGGGGGGGGGGGACACTCTAATAAAGGAGGTGTGTTACTGGCCAGGTCAGCAGGTGAAAAAATAGGGTAAAAAATTCAAAGAAAAGTACACTGATGCAGCCACCACATCTTAAGCCCTGTACACAAGATTGGATATCTGATGGAATCTAATCCGATGGATTTTTTTGTCGGATATCCGATGAAGCTGACTCTCATCAGTCTTGCCTACACACCGTTGGTCAAAAATCTGACCGTGTCCAAACGCGGTGACATAAAACACTACGACGTGCTGAGAAAAATTAAGTTCAATGCTTCCGAGCATGCATTGACTTGATTCTGAGCATGCATGGATTTTTGACCGGTGGACTTCCACATAGACGATCATTTTTTCTATGGTTTTTTTATCCATAGGAAAATTTTAAAACATGTTCTATTTTTTTTCACCGATGGAAAACAAACCGATGGGGCCCACACACGATTGGTTTGTCTGATGAAAATGGTCAATCGGTCCATTGGACAAACCGATCGTGTGTACAGGGCTTAATGATTGGTAAGCTACAATATATTACATTTTCAGTATTAGGTTTAATCCCGCTTTAAACCACCATGACAATAATAAATGTTAAAAATACATTTTTCATTTTGCACTTCTTACCCTAAAAATCTAATTCTGGGCCCTACAGAAACATGGGGAAAAATTATATTCTTGGAGTGATTCGCAGAATACTGGAAAGATTAACCACCAACGTGCAGTGGGTTCCCACCTGGATGAGTGCAACAACCAATCAACTTACTCTCGTTGGGCCACAACTGGAGTGAGGATTGGATGATACCGGTGCAAGTTGTACTATGTTTGTAAATTGCCTTTAAAATTGAACAGTGCATATTATTTCACCATTAAACGGATTACACATCTTATGGAGTTGTTTGTGTAACCCAAAGTTCAGAATACAGGATGGTTCTCTACTTAATAATGTGAAGAAGAGGTAATTATGCATGTGACAGCGTACCTTTAAAATAAAGGAAAGTTTTGCTTGTATAGCATAGTTTTGTCACAGTTTTATTGTTTTTTGTTTTTTTTTCTGCAACATCTTCTTTACAAAATGTCTTTCGAAAAGTTGGAGCTTTAGGAAAAACTGTTCCGCTAACCTCCTTTTGAAAATGCTAATGCCTGTACTCTCTATCGCCACTGATGTTTTATTGAGGTTAATGACTATCTGTGGTTATTTCATTTTTTTTTGTTTGGGTACATTTGGTCCCCCCCCTGCTTTAAGTCTACAATGGGGGTGTGAAGTCCACATATAGCAGTAGGACGAGCAGTCCCTTCTACTTTTTAAGCGTATAGTGGGGGTTGGTACTAATACTATTACCAATTGTGTTATTTCCACTTCTGTTGTGCACTTATGACTGGTAATGACTTGAATGGGCAATTATTGTATTTGTAACAATCTATACAATATTGTAATTGCTTTTCTTTTGTACCAATAAAAAATAATTGAATAGAAAATGCTAATGCCTGGCTCCTATGAACCAAAGGTTTCTTCGTCACTAAGGTCATTTACTAAAGCATAGAGGCAGTTTTACTTAACATATTTTCATAATCGATTAGCTGGCCAATTATTGTTTCGATTAATCGGATAATAGCCTTAAAAATAAAAAAAATTGTATTTTTAAATTTTTTGGGCCAATTTGTTGTTGGGCAGATTACAATACACAAATTGCCGCAAAAACACATTACATGCTTTTCTGCAGCTTCTCCATTGAAGTATATTGAACCAAAAAAAAATAAAAAATAGCACCGATTTGCGTTAAAAAGTCCTTGCCCTTTCCAAATACGCAGCAGCTGAAAAAAAATCATGGATGTGAAATAGGAAAATATGTAAATGAACTGTAGTGTGTTTCTGCAAAAAGCACCAAAACACAAAGGTGTGACCCAGGCCTGAGATGTATAGTAACATAATGGGGGCTAAAAAAACAAGTACAAGTACAAAAAGAGCAAATAATCGCTACTGTAAGGGGTTAATTTTTTTACTGTGGGACCGTGAAAGTAATATTTACATTAGTAATTTGCTTTTTGTACTATAAAGGGCTAATTTTTTTTTTTTAACCCCATTATGTTACTGGCCGATTAATCGATTATGAAAATTGTAATTGATTAATTTCATAATCGATTAGTTGTCGATTAATTGATTAGTTGTTTCGGCCCTACACGTAACTGCTTATAACGTGTGAATCTAAATCTGCTAGTACATCTAACATTCACCTCCAAGCAGACTGACAATGTTGCTGTCCAAAGGTGCCCCTTATGCTCCTTCATCCAGAGTGGGGGGGGGGGGATACTCTAATAAAGGAGGTGTGTTACTGGCCAGGTCAGCAGGTGAAAAAATAGGGTAAAAAATTCTAAGAAAAGTACACTGATGCAGCCACCACATCTTAAGCCCTGTACACAAGATTGGATATCTGATGGAATCTAATCCGATGGATTTTTTTGTCGGATATCCGATGAAGCTGACTCTCATCAGTCTTGCCTACACACCGTTGGTCAAAAATCTGACCGTGTCCAAACGCGGTGACATAAAACACTACGACGTGCTGAGAAAAATTAAGTTCAATGCTTCCGAGCATGCATTGACTTGATTCTGAGCATGCATGGATTTTTGACCGGTGGACTTCCACATAGACGATCATTTTTTCTATGTTTTTTTTATCCATAGGAAAATTTTAAAACATGTTCTATTTTTTTTCACCGATGGAAAACAAACCGATGGGGCCCACACACGATTGGTTTGTCTGATGAAAATGGTCAATCGGTCCATTGGACAAACCGATCGTGTGTACAGGGCTTAGTGATTGGTAAGCTACAATATATTACATTTTCAGTATTAGGTTTAATCCCGCTTTAAACCACCATGACAATAATAAATGTTAAAAATACATTTTTCATTTTGCACTTCTTACCCTAAAAATCTAATTCTGGGCCCTACAGAAACATGGGGAAAAATTATATTCTTGGAGTGATTCGCAGAATACTGGAAAGATTAACCACCAACGTGCAGTGGGTTCCCACCTGGATGAGTGCAACAACCAATCAACTTACTCTCGTTGGGCCACAACTGGAGTGAGGATTGGATGATACCGGTGCAAGTTGTACTATGTTTGTAAATTGCCTTTAAAATTGAACAGTGCATATTATTTCACCATTAAACGGATTACACATCTTATGGAGTTGTTTGTGTAACCCAAAGTTCAGAATACAGGATGGTTCTCTACTTAATAATGTGAAGAAGAGGTAATTATGCATGTGACAGCGTACCTTTAAAATAAAGGAAAGTTTTGCTTGTATAGCATAGTTTTGTCCCAGGAGAAAAAAAAAACAGCAAGTTTTTCTGATGCAGACATTGCCGATGTAAATGCAAACAAGCTAACATATGCAGCATGTTATGGTCTATTATATGTGTGAGTCTCACAACAGGCAAAGTCTAGAGAAAAAAATAATAATTAAATCCTTGGTTTGGTGGAAGGAAACCTTAGAAACAAAGGAATGGCTGAGTACATGAACAATCCACTTAATTTGAGCACATATGTAATCGTTTAGATCCTTGCAGGGAAATAAATGACTCTGCTTTACCACATCTTTTCTAATTTTATTATAATGTATAAGTTATGTTAGCATGCTAAAGTGTAGATGTAAATGTGGTTAATTAGTAAATTCCAGAAATATGCTTGTCTAGCACTTAAATTAGAAAGGAATACAGCAAATATGGTGAAGGTCTGAGAATAGAAGTTGGTTTGAATTTCTACTTTTTATGACTGTTATGTCCAGCCTTGCTGAGTGTAGAGGATCAGTAAATCCATGGCATAAATGAATGAAAATAATAACATATACAACATTAGATATAAAAGCTCCTATATTAGTAAAATTCAGATATGTGGTATACCATTGCTCTCCAGCAATTGTATACCAACGCTGCTGTCTGCTGATGTACGTGGGTGGCATTAGTTGTTAATGGCACCCCAAGCATTTAGCAAACACGTGCAAATTGGCAGCCGCCAAAATCCATGGTATCACAGTACCATGCAGTATGGTGCAGTGCCATTTAAAAATTTGTGCCTGCCATACTTTTTTGTACCTTCACCGTGCATTTGGCAGCTCACTGAAATGAATGGGCCATAAAAAACATGAGTTTTATGGTGTGAATCGGCCTATATTTCACCGGGTGATCCAGGCAGTAACCCACTTACTGTCTTAGGTTTCAGGTACGCATACGTTGACTGCCGGCCATGGGAATCCTATCCTAAACGCAAAGGAGAGGAAGGTTGAGGGAGGTTGAAGCTCACCTAAACGTAGGGGCTCCTAAATGATCCTAAAAGCCTGTGTGTATATGGACTTCTATGAAGTTGTGTTTAGGTAAAAAAAAAAAAGCCAAAAAGCTCATAAACTTAAGTTTACAATAAGTCCTACAATAAAGCAGTTAAAAGGGCACAAAACTATGGTAAAGCACCTCTAAAAAAATTACCGCCGACGCAGTGTAAAAGTGGCCTTTGCAAACCAGTGTTGGCAGCTCTGCACATGCTCAGTTTTCAGTGTATTTTCTATGATGAGCATTTCCTCCCCTATCACATCTGAGCAGCCCATGTGACTATAGAGTCACACATAAGGGTGTATACACAATGGTAAATGACAGCCCACTTACTCCCTCCTCCTCCATGCCCACTAAGCAGATAAACACAATGGGGTGGGAAATTACATGTAGATTAAAGGAGGAATAACTTCCCTATTGTTATAACACACATGCAGGGGGGTGACACAAACTGTGAATGTTGCTATAGGGGCACCCGAGCCAAGCTTGAGCTCCATGTGTTTATTGAGAAACAGAACCCGCTTTGGTCCCGTCCCCTCTCTATCCTGATTGGCTAACTGACTTTGATTGACAGCAGGCACCACTGCTGTGTCTCAGCCAATCAGGAGGAAGAGTCCTGGACAACCGAGGCACTCATGGACATCACTGGATAGAGATGGGCCTCAGGTAAGTGTTTAGGGGCTGATGGGGGCTGCTACATAGTTACAGAAGGCTTTTTATCTTTTTCTTTTTTTTTAATGCATAGAATACTTTACAACCACTTTAATACTGCTTTAATAAATGCTGTAGTCAGAGTATATTATTTTTTTTACACACAAAGTAAACTGCCAGTTGCCCACTTTTTAACATTAGGATTATGCTGCACTTAAGTGTGAAGCCGCAAACACACGATAGGTTAACCAGAGGACAATGGTCTGAAGGACCGTTTTCATTGGTCAAAACCGATCGTGTGTGGGCCCCATAGGTTATTTAACCATCGGTTAAAAAACAGCAAACTTGCTTTAAAATTTAACCGATAGATTGATAACCGATAGGTCAAAACCAATCGTTAGTATGCTCAGAATCAAGTCGACGCATGCTTGGAAGCATTGAACTTCATTTTTTTCAGCACATCGTTGTGTTTTACGTCACCACGTTCTGATATGATTGTTTTTTTAACTGATGGTGTGTAGGCACATCAGAACATCAGTTAGCTTCATCGGTTAACCTAAGACAACTGTCCTTCAGACCGGTCTCATTGGTTTGACCGATCGCGTGTACGCGGCTTGACAGGCTCTGATTTGTAACAATTTACTGTTTATTCTTGTTCAATGGCACCTAACAGTAACAGGTATCAAAACATTGATGAGGACATCCCCTGCATATTCAGATATAATGATTGTATGTCCAGAGGTTTTATATGCACGTGGTGAAAAAGCCCTATATAATAAAAATCAAATGTGGGTGTGACTGTCTGTGGCCTGGGACGGAAGCAAAAATGTTTCAGTTTGGAAAGTACATGAATCAGAACTGAGCAGTATGGAGGGAAAGGCACAGCAATTTTAGAACTGTGTACTGAAGAAGAAAACCAACTAATAACAAACTATAGTAAACTAACTCCTTGTGACATTTTATGAGCCGTCATCCAAAACACAAGAAAGCCAATACATAATAGGCAATTTTGGTAAATTAAAAGCAATACACAGTTTGTGGCTCAGTTTCAGGGATCGAAGTATGAATTGTTACATAGGGACTGTTGAACAGAGGTAGTTGAATTGGTTTATTATAGTAAGCCTGCTCTCAATTATCTCTATTTCTTACAAGGTATAAAAGGTCTGAAAATATATCCTCCACCAAGAACAGGATCGAGTGCACGAATTAGGATTAGTGCCATACTACAGAAAAAACTAAGCAAAACATGGTGAGCCAATGAATCAAATAAAACTTTGGGGTTGATTAAAATGAGTGCTTAGCCCCGCACAGTGGCCATTGCTGCTTGTCACAATAAAGTTTGCTCAAACAATCCTTTGTTTTACCGCAGTAAATCCCTTTCATCAATACATGGGGAAAAAACAGTAAAAAAGCAAAACCAGGTTGAGATGCACTATTACAGTGGCTGTAAAGGCAGAAGTTTCTTTTATCACAATGCATTCTATGCATTAAGATAAAATTCCTTCTAAGTGCGGCAGCGATCCTCAGCCCCATCTCAATCCAGTGATGTTGTACGAGAGACTCAGCTGTTCGAGACTCTCACTCCTGATTGGCTGAGACAGCAATGAAGTGCCATTGGCTCCCGCTACAGTCAATTAAAGTCAGTAAGTCAATGAGGAGAGAGAGGGGGTGGGGCCGGGCAACAGCTTTGTAATCCCAAGTCTTCTCCTCTTCTGTTTACTGGAAGAGTCCTTCTTAGTGTATCCACATCACTGTCTGTGAGTAATGGATACTTCTGATTAAATGGCTGTTGACTGAGTCCTCTCAGGAGAGAGAAGGGAATGAAGTCAACACGGGGATAGCAGGGGACAGTGGTCTTGGGGTGAGATTTCACAAAAAAACAGTAGCGGTGAAGGACTCGGACGGGTACTTTTGTTTTTGCCCCTATTAGGACTTTAAAGGGTCACTGAAGAAAACAATTTTTTAGCTAAATAGCTTCATTTACCTTACTGCAGTGCTGTTTTCATGTCCTCATTGTTCGTTTTTTGCTTTGATGTTGCTGTAATTCTGCTCTGATCTCCACACTTCCTGGTTGTCTATTTCCTTATAACCACAGTGCTGGGAGCTTTCTCACTGTGGTCACTAATCAAGGAGGTGTGATTACTGTGTGTAAACTGAAACTGGGTTGGTGCTGAGGGGTTTTAGACAAACCATTACTGCCCTCTATTGGCTCTCTGGCTCTGTACATCAGAGAGACAGGAAATAACAGCAAAAAACGAAACTAGAACTGTAGGTTGATTATATGATTGATTTTTATCTATTTTTAATCATTTTTAAAAGGAATCAGTTAACTTTTGTGTCTCTATACCCTGTAAACAGTCATTTCAGCCCAAAATGTTTTTTCCTTTAGTGACCCTTTAAGCTAATGTAACTTGTACAATTTTTAAATTATTATAATTACTCTTTTACAGATGCCAAACTTTTAATTTAGTCTGAACTTATAAAGGGAAGCCTAGGAAGTTTAAATGAGTCTGTTTTTAAAAAGGACTTTGAATAAGAAGGGCAGCACATGTGAAAACTGTATATTCATTCCAGTACAAGAAAGCAGCAAGCAGGAGTTCCGTCAGGACTGGAGAGGATATATAAGCAATCTGCTGTATCCTTTAAGTATATAATGTAGGAAGTTGTCTGCACCTGCTGCCTTCATCACCTTTGTTGATGCTCAACTGAAATCTTGAGAAACTCAAAACATTCTTAGAGGAAATATATAAAAGTCCTTTATATGATCTGCAACAGCAGGAGTCTGAGCCAAAGCAATGCTTTTGTAAGCCATGATTAAATCAAATAGCCAGGAAGTTCAGCAGAATTGCTTCATACATTGAACCTCTCTATTCATTTTGGTGAGAAACAGGGCAATGAACACTTAGTGAGGCATTACATAATCCATAGGCAGCTCTTTACTCCACAAAACACATTTTTTTTTCTTTTCTATTACTAAGTCATTTATCTGAGTACAAGAAGGGTGCATGTTAGCTCTCTATGTAGCTATCTTTTTGATTAGTATGTGTAAATTTCCAAACCTGGGCAATTCAAACTAAGCAAATGATGAAAAACTAATATATAGTGGAAATTGTGTCAAAAAGATTTTTAGATCAGAGATATTAAATTATAAATAAGTTACTGTATATACGCCGAGGCACCCAATTTTACCACAAAAAAAAGGGAAAACGTAGTGACTCGAGTATAAGCCTAGGGTGTCCATCTGCATGCCTCACTGTGTCCATGCGCATGCCTCACTGATACCATTCCTCACTGTGTCCATGCCTCACTGTGTCCATGACTAGACTGACATTTAACATGGGAGTCTATGGAAGGGGTGCCCGGCTTTGAAAATTTGCTACTCCCCAGCCGTAGGTCCCCCAGACAACAAACTTTGCACACTTGTAGAGGAGAAATGGGGCTACACGTGTGTTTATGGCAGGCCAGTACCGGGTCCCCAAAGTCCGGGAGATCAGGTGCAAAAAGGTGACTCGAGTATAAAATAAAATAAATTGCTGAAAAACGTGGCTTATACTCGAGTATATACGGTATATAACAGGCCAATAAGAAAGCTTTGAAGATGGGAAGGGGTAGGGGGAATCTCAACCTTTTCCTATGAAGTGATGATTTGCATTTAATGTTGGCTGCCTGTATCTTGATCCTTGATCCTGATAGGCAACCTATTGTAAAGCATTTTTTATTTTAGTAGTATGAACTGTACAGGTTGTTGACAGGTTCATTTTAAAGGTAACTAGTCATAAATGGGCATTTGTAATAATCTAAATTTCCACTCCAGGACTGAACAGTGCAACCTATCCCCTTCAGGAATTGGTGTTTGTTATGGTATTTATGTTTTGTCCTGTTTTTTTTATTTATTTTTTAGATGTACTTGTATACTGTAGCGCTGACAATTTATGCAACACTTTACATATATATTTTACATTCACATCAGTCCCTGCCCTCGAGGAGCTTGCAGTCTTAGGTCCCTAACTCACATTCATACACATACTAGGGCCAATTTAGACAGGAGACAATTAACTTACCAGCATGTGTTTGGAGTGTGGGAGGAAATATAGTATTAGTTCATAGTATTTTCTTTCCTTCAGAGCAGACCTGTAATGGCCCGTATACACGATCCGAATATCGTACGAAAAATGTCATCCGAGGAAGAATCGTACGATAATCGGATTGTTAGTACAGGGCTTCCGTGAGCTGATCATAACAGTTCATCCGATATTATTTTATCGGACATGCACGAAAATTTTCTTCATACGATATCTAATCGTATGATTTTCCTTTAGTCAGTACAATTGTCGTCCGAAAAAACAACACAAATACATAATAACACAGGACATCACTTCCGATTTTTTTTTTCCTGTTGTACGAGAATTTTCGTGACTTTAGTAACTATTCAACTTCTACTTGCGACTAGTAAACTAAAAAAGTCGGACGATCTGTCGTCCGATATTTGGATTGTGTGTACGGGGCATAAGGCTATAAGGGCCCTATAGATGCTGTCTAATTTACTGATTAAGACTGGTGCCTATATCATCCATAAGTCATAAAACTGTCAAATAATAAAATACTTTTTAATAGATAATGTTACCATGTTACCACTGGGCCTAGGCAGAAGACAAAAGAGCATCTGTGCATTGAGTGGGAGAAAGAACATGTGAATATTGGAACACACAGCTATCCCTGGAAAGTAACGGCTCTTCCACACAGGCAGGTGGTAAAACCAGAAGGCTGAGCTGCAGTTTTACTGCTTTCTGGCCACAGATTCAAATTTTAACAGAACAACCTGGGAAGGCTATTCACATGCTGCAGTATTTTTTAACTCGGTTTGCAGATTTTGACAAACAGCCCTGCCTGTCAAACTTGGCTATTGAGATCAATGCGGCTGCACCACAACTGACCTGCAAATGTGTGCAATGCACATGATTGCAAAACAATAGAGGAGCATTTACATGAACGGCCGAGACAAGGAGTGGGCAAGAGGGTCAGCTGCCCTGGGCACAGCGGAGTAAGGAGGCAGAGAATGGACGCAGGGCAGTAAACCCAATCTATGGCATGCATTGTCAGTGGGGGAGGGGGTGCAGTTCTACACCATTGCCCTGGGAACTAGATGAACTTGATCCAGTACTGATTTACACGGTGAGGAGGCGATATAATAACCACTCCTCACTGCCTGTCTGAATGTGAATTTAGAGGGTACAGCAAGTGTGAAAAAATCTATGGCTAACAAACTGGTAATCGGTAATCCTCCAGATCTGTGAGTTAACAGACGTCTATTGATCTTCTGCAAGCTTTCATTCTACAATGTAGCTTTTCAAATTGCATAATAAAAGGTTACTATTTTTGCTATTATTGTGCATTAAAAACAAATAATTTTCTTTTGTAGTAAAACAATTACTGTATATAAATACATTATTTTACATGTTTTTCTGTACAATAAAGTCAGATGTGTTAATATGGTAGCTAGAGCATTCTCTCCACATTTGTAACACATAAAATGAAGGAATATCTGGATCATGACTTAAGTGAATCATCATGTAGACAGCATCAAATTTTGCAGCCAGCAAGCACTTCAAAATCATCTTCATTACATTCTGGGGCTGAAATACATGTGGTATTAATCTCAAAGAAAATGTTATCACAGTCAGTACTAGCAGCTAGCATTTAATTTTCTTTGTTTTTTTCTAAATGTGGCCCTTTAGCCGCATACATACATATAATCAGATACTACTGCTAAGAGACAGTCAAACATCAGCATATATATGTTCAACTACAGGTCATGTGCTGTCAAATATCCGCACCAGGGAACTGTAAGAATAGGACCATTTGGGACTCAGGGTTTGTGCCTCAGATTTCAAGTTCATCACTTTAGTGACTTATTTTTCATTTTGTTTACAGATCTTCCAGTATTATCATATTTTTGCAGCCCCCATGTTGACAGTTGTAAAATATATATATATATATATATATATATATATATATATATATATATATATATATATATATATATATATATATATATATATATATATATATACATATATATATATATATATATATATATATATATATATATATATATATATACATACATGTGTTTTTAATATGGCCTCACAGCCATCTTACTCATGACCTCATCCCATGCATGGCTTCTTTCAGACTTCCTCATCCTATCACTGGAATTCTCTTCTCTACGATTTCAAAAAATGCTTCCCCCTTACCACACCTTTGAAATCTATAAACAGTCCTCTCAAATCTACACCTTCGAATTAGCCTATCCATCTTCTTTTTAATCCTAAATGTATTTATTTATTTATTACAGGTACTTATATAAGGCTGTCAATTTATGCAGTGCTTTATATTCATGTTGTAATCGTTAATTAGAGTAATCAATCATCCCCAACCTCTGTCATGTCAATTGTGAATTATATATAGCATTTACCACATTCTAAAATATAATATTGTAGGTTCATTTTTTTCGTGTTATGTCTTTGCAGAGGTTTGGTTTGCAGATGATTTGACTTCTTTGTTATCTATAAAGTACTTTGTGATTTATTGGTTTTTACCCACAGTTATCTTTTCCATCTGGTAGCTTTTAGCACTAATATCTCAGAAAAGCAGTGCCAGCTTTTAGAACTGAGTGTCTGAGTGTACAATCAATGTAAATATAGTATATTATGAGTTAATTCAATGTTAGGGGTTAGGTTAGAGGTTAGAGTTATGGGTTAAGGGGTTTAAAGTAAATGCTAGGGTTAAAATTGGGGTTCAAGGAGATTTTGTTTTAGCAAAGTTTAAGGAGAAGTATAGCCAAAGCTTTTTTTGGCTATACCTCTCTTATGGATCACAGGAGTGCAGTTAGTTCCAGGCTCTGAAAATATGCTGACCATATGGTCGGGATCTGCTCAGAAGCCTGGACCACCAGTGTGGCGCTGAGAGCCTAACAAGGCGCTCCCACCCCCTCCACAGCCCAGCACTTCAGTAAGCGATGGAGGGGCAGAGCAGAGAGACAGTGATTTACAGTTACCAGCTCTCTGCAGGCTGAAGACCAAGGGCTGAGCGATTAGTGGTGTTTGATCACTCAGTTCTCAGTCTTATGAGCAGCAGGGGACAGCTTCAGCTGGGATCGGTGCTGCATCCATCTAGGTAAATATGATTGTTTTTTTTTTATAATCCCATACTATGCAGATTCAGGTTAAGCATTAGATGGTTGATCTAATGCCAGTTTTGGATCGAGTAGTGAAGGATCAGAAGCACTATGTGGTTTTTATTTCTGTCAGAGCCTCTGCTGGGAGATTCTTTTGACTATTGTCTCTGTGATGACAGTGATGGAGAACTTTGAAGACATTTTCTTTCACTTCTTGTTGTGTCTCCAGTACAGAAAGTAAAGCAATCTCCACATAGGAAGGGAAAAAAAGACTGGCAAGGTTTTTTAAGCCATCCCAATTCTTTCTGGAATGAAGATAAAACTTTAACGTTAAGGTTAAGTACCAATAGCTTGTTTTTATTCTAAGCGTAAGTTTTGGGGTTCAGAGAAGGTTATGGTAATGCCGCGTAAATGCGGTTGGAATTTCCGATAACAAATGTTCGATGTGAGCTTGTCGGAAAATCCAACGTGTGTATGCTTAATCGGACATTTGCTGTCGGAATTTCCGACAACAATTGTTTGAGAGCTGGTTCTTAATTTTTCCAACAACAAAAGTTCCTGTCGGAAATTCCAATAGTGTGTACACAATTCAACGCACAAAAATTCTACGCATGCTCGGATTCAATTTGACGCATGCTCGGAATCATTAAACTTAATTTTTCTCGGCTTAATTTAGTGTTGTACACCGCGTTTTTGACGTTCGGACTTTCCGACAACATTTGTGTGACCGTGTGTATGCAAGACAAGTTTAAGCCAATGTCCGTCGGAAAAAAATCCACAGTTTTGTTGTTGGAATGTCCAATCGTGTGTACATGGCATAAGTGTGAGGGTCAGTATAACATTGAGGGACAGGTCAGGGATGTTAACTTTTTTTGGTAAAAAGGCTGTGCACTATAAACTATGCTGTATCAGGAACCTGAGGCCAAAAACAAAAACACAACAGTCTTTCATACAAATATAGGATCACACTTACAAAAAACCTTCGCCCCCCCAAGGAAAAAAAACACAAACCCCACAGGTAAAATGGGTATGCACACTATCAGGCACAACCACACACACTATAGGGTAGATTTACTCAAAAAAAAAAATGCTCTTAACCACTTGAATACCGCATCACGTCCAAAGACGTGAACAGCGCGGATCTGAGGCGCCGGGGTCACGTCTTTGGACGTGATTTGCTTGTAATTCCCCGCGCGCGCCACAGGGTGGCGCGCGGCGGGGAAAAACAGTCCCGACGCATCACCGAGGATCCGATGCGTGTACCCGGCGGCCGCGATGTCCGTCAGGTACACGCGATCGTCGGTGAGACAGCAGGGACGTGGAGCTCTGAGTGTAAACACAGAGCTTCACGTCCTGTCAGTGAGGTGACAGATGCTGTTTCTCTTGTACATAGGGAGACAGCATTGGTCACCTCCCCCAGTCACCCCCCTCCCCCCATACAGTTAGAACACACCCAGGCAATACATTTAACCCCTTCCTCACCCCCTAGTGTTAACCCCTTCAATGCCAGTCACATTTATACAGTAATTAGTGCATTTTTATAGCACTGGTCGCTGTATAAATGTGAATGGCGCCAAAAATGTGTCAAAAGTGTCCGATGTGTCCGTCGCAATATCGCAGTCCCAATAAAAATCGCAGATCGCCGCCATTACTAGTAAAAAAAAAATATAAAAAAAAAATCATAATTATGTCCCCTATTTTGTAGGTGCTATAACTTTTGCGCAAAGCAGTCACTTATTGTGATTTTTTTTTTTTTTTTTACAAAAATACGTAGAAGAATACGTATCGGCCTTAACTGAGAAAAAAAAATATAAAAAAAAAAAAAAAAAAAATGGGATATTTATTATAGCAACAAGTAAAAAATATATATATATTTTTAAATTGTCGCTCTTTTTTTCATTATAACGCAAAAAATAAAAACCGCACGGGCGATCAAATACCACCAAAAGAAAGCTCTATTTGTGGGGAAAAAAGGGACGCCAATTTTGTTTGGGTGCCACGTCGCACAACCGCGCAATTGTCAGTTAAAGTGACGCAGTGCCGGAAGCTGAAATTTCGCCTGGGCACGAAGGGGGTTTATGTGCCCAGTAAGCAAGTGGTTAACTTCACAAGGGAAGTTTCCCTTGACTCAATCAATGAGATGAAGCTATGCTGACTTCTATCATCCAAAAATACTGCTTTTTATTTTTCTTGTATGTATTTGGGTATTTATTATTCCCACATTCACTAAGCTGAGGGAAAACTCTATTTAACGTGAAAAGTCACTTGCAAAGAAAAAAGTCAATTTGCCTTTAGTAAATCAATCCATGTATCCAATCAAAATCATATACCGCATCAACTCCCCACAGCCTTCATCTTGGAGACCTATGCCATTCTAAAATGTTACCAGAGGCTGCAGCATACTTCACAGTAATCTGATAAAGAATTCTGCAGAAAATTACCATCCAAAATAATGTATTATTTATTGTTGTCTGGATAAACCTTTATACTATTATCAGCTTTGGCTGATGGTCATTTTGTCCTTGTAATCTGTCTTTGTTAAAAGTATTTTATATCTATTACAGGACCTCTTTTTTGTAAAAAAAAAAAGAAAAAGTAGTTAATTTATTAATATTTGAATGTATTAATTACAAATAATCTGGTATTCTGCATAGTTTTAAAGTGAAAACAATTACTTTTCAAAAGGTTTTATTTTTAAGTGAAAGAGCGTACCTTTAATAAGACCAGTTGAGTAAATATGGTGAAAGATAGGGTGACTCATTTCATCATATTAGACCTCAGACACCATATACATAATGTCAGCACATTTGGTGACCTTGACACAACTATTTACATCTGTGAGATGCCAAGGACTGTTGTTCATGGCCTGGGAGCTGAATTAGATCTGGAAATCATTCAGTAACCCCCATTAGTAGCATCAGCTTGATAGTTAGCTATTTGCTTTTAGGGTCTCTAAATAATTTGGTTTGTTGTACTTTGTTAACATTTTCAGTAACAAGGAATGTAAAAACATTAAAAGTGATGTAAGATAAGGAACATTTGGTCACACTCATTTCTAAATCCTTTTCTTCCCTAATTGCTTAAAAATGTTTGTCTCTGAAACTTTCCCTAATTACAGGAGTAGCTTGTGTTAGCTGTAGCTGGGAGTTTACAGCTTCTAAGCCAGAACAACTGCATCCAAACACAATATTACATTGTAAATTAAAAGAAAACATTGGTTTTACATTCAGGAAAGCACGAGGAATGAGGAAAAAATTGCTAAAGCCAAAAAAACAAAACAGAAAACAAATTACCGTAAATGTAAAAAAGAAAACGCAAATTGGAAATAAACATGCAATTGGTCTGCCTATTACTAACCTAGTCTCTTTTAGGTTTTATGAATGGCAGAGAAACCAAGAAATACTATATGAACACATCAAAAAATGCTAAATTGAAAAAAAATAAAAAAGTTTCTGTGTTATAAATGTAAACTGATTTCATCATTCAAGAAAGATTGTCCAATAGCAGTTTCATCACGTCAGCAGAAAAAAAAAAAAACAAGGGGCATTTGATTAATGTGCCTATAGCTGTGAACTAGTAACCAAAAAGTGTTCAGCCAAGGTCAGCCACCAAAGGAGTGTTTGTAAAGACCCCCCAGAGGGGTGCAGTTAATGGGCCAACATATTTCATGGCTGGCTTGCTGTGTGTTCTCACTCCTCCCTTGCCATGTCCTCCAGAGGTTTGCTACAGCACTCAATTGTATCAATTTATTTTGTCAAATGGGTGCGTTTGTAACTTTTACAGGTTCAGCAATTACTGAGATAACCAGTAATTGATGTTTTTAAACCTAAATATCAAAGATAGAAGAACGTTTTAAATGTCGGGGTATATAGTATTATAAAATTCAAAGTACACACATGTGCTGGATATAGTTTATTTGAGACACCAAAAAAATAAAAACAACAAAAACAAACAACCACTTAAGAAAACAAGGGTTAGGGTAGCCGCAGAAATTAAATTGAACTGCATTGTCTATTCTCAGCAGAATTGCAATATACGCTATATTGTCAAAAGTATTGTAACGCCTGCCTTTACATGCACAAGAACTTTATAGGAATCCCAGTCTTAGTCAGTAGGGTTCAATATTAAGACGGCCCACCCTTTGCAGGTATAACAACTTCAACTATTCTGGGAAGGCTGTCCACAAGGTTTAGGAGTGTGTCTATTGGATTTTTTGACCATTCTTCCATTAGCGCATTTGTGAGGTCAGGCACTGATGTTGGATGAGAAAACCTGGCTCACAGTCTCCGCATTAATTCACTTCAAAGATGTTCTATTGGGTTGAGGTCAAGACTCTGTACTGGCTAGTCAAGTTCCTCCACCCCAAACTCGCTCATCCATGTCTTTATGGACCTTGCTTTGTGTACTGGTGCACAGTCATGCTGGAACAGGAAGGGACCATCCCCAAACTGTTCTCACAAAGTTGGGAGCATGAAAGAACACATTTGGGATATATTGGAAGCATGAAATTGTCAAAAAAATGTTGGTATGCTACACTAAATGACTACAGTTGCTCTTTAGGAATGATTGTTCTATCACATTTTGTTATCAAATTAGAACTTTAGGGCTTGGTGAGTATGCAACAAAAATTATGAATAATCTTTACAAACTCACTTTTGGAAGAATGCTTCAACCTTCCCATGAGACACTCCTAAACCTTGTGGACAGCCTTCCTAGAAAAGTTGAAGCTGTTATAGCTACAAAGAGTGGGCCAACTTAATATTACTACAGACTAAAGCCCCATACACACCATCAGTTTTCCTGCAGGTTTTTTCTCTTCAGGTTTACCAAAACTATCTAATATTAGGTCAAACCTTGAGTTTCAAATTGTATGCAATCAGGCAGGCCCTTGAACTACATGGTTTTGGTAAGCCTAAAGAGAAAAACCTGCAGAAATACTGATAGTGTGTATGGGGCTTAAGACTGAGATGCCATTAAAGTTCACATGAATGTAAAGGCAGATGTCCCAATACTTTTGACAATATAGTGTATTTATGCCTCTGACCCCATCTACCTATTCAATAAAATGTACTGCTGACTAATGCCCTGTACACACGATCGGCTCATCTGATGAAAACGGTTTGATGGATTTTTTCATCAGATATCCGATGAAGCTAACTTTCATCAGTCTTGCCTACACACCATCAGTTAAAAAAACGATTGTGTCAGAACGTGGTGACGTAAAACACAACAACATGCTGAGTATGCGTCGACTTGATTCTGAGCATGCGTTGATTTTTAAAAAATATGGATTTTCCCACAGACGATTGTTTTTTTTCTATCGGTTGTTTAATAGTAGATAATTTTCAAACGAGTTCCTATTTTTTTCACCGATGGATAAAAAACGATGGGGCCCACACACGGTCGGTTCGTCTGATGAAAATGGTCCATCAGACCGTTTTCATCAGACCAACCGATCGTGTGTACGCGGCATAAGAGATAGAAATCTAAGGGAGGGAGGTTACACTACACTAAATGACTACAGTTGCTGTTTAGGAATGTTTGTTCTATTATATTTTGTTATCAAATTAAAACTTTAGGGCTTGGTAAGTATGCAACAAAAAATATGAATAGTCTTTATTAATAACAGAGCAAGTCACAATAATTTCAATCATTTGTTAGACAACCTTCTTAGAGCACTAAGCTATGCCCTTAGGGTTATGGAAATATGTTGTGGGAACTAACTTTTAGTTAAAAGCATGCAAATGAAGCTACTAATTTAGGGCGTACTCACCCACAGCTCAAGGAACAGTGGTGACTGTACATATTACATATTATTATATTCAAACATGGTATTTTCCCATAAGAAATATGTTAGTTCCAGCCAATATTATGTAAAAGACAGAATCCTTGAATTATTTAGCAGTAGGCTATACAAATAGACAAATTTTATATTCAAATAACGTAATTACATTAATATTGTGTGTAGAAAGCAGGTAGGGTTTAGGATAACCAATTAAAGCGTATCCATGTCTTTACTGGTAGTATCTACCAATAGCTAAAAGAAGTGTAAACAAACATAAAGCAATAGTAAAACATTTTACTTGTAATTGCCTAACAGCTTTGGTTATACCATGTGGGGGATTGTACAATACCTCATTGGATGAGTATTTATGGTAATTAAATCCTCACTAAATATGTAGAATTTGTGAGGCTCTTGTCATTATTTATTTATTGATCATAACATTGACCCATTAAGGTGATACACCTCGAAGAGGGCATTGACTGTGCTACATGAATATTTTACAGGGTCCTGGAGATTATTTTACTCTTAGAGATTATGCCTTGACAGATGAACTCACGTTGAAGAGAATGTAAACATAGACTAGAATGAGATGTAAAGTATTCCTAAGTATTCCATGACCAAACATCAAAATGCCTCTTTTTTTATCAATATTAATAATATTGCTACTTATGCACCTTTTAAGCTATATATCCTATGTGTTCTGATCATGTAGCATGTACAAATACTTTTTAACTGCCTAAAAAAAGTTGAAACCGGTTACAAAGCTATAAGGTTCTAACAAGTTTAATCAAAATGAAAATGCTTCCAAAGTATAATATAAAAGTTTAATTTAAAACACAACTGATACAACGTAGCAGCAGGTACACCTCTGACCTCCACTCTGAACTCCAGTCCTCCAATAAATATACAGATAGAAGGTTGACAAAACCCTTTTTAACACACGCATTAGGTTCCTTTCAAACAGGCGCCTCCATGAAGATTATAACTCTTGCTCAACAACGGATCTCCCTGCTGATCCCCGCTGAGCCAGCGGATGACAGGTCTGTGCGCTCTGCTATGCAGAGTGGACACGGATACAATCACACTCGCCTCTATGGGGCAATCAGAAACGGACTGCCTATCCTTTTCTTTCTGGTGCCATCCGATCTGCCAGACAGATAGGGAATAGGACCCCATCCTTCTGTTTTTGTTTTTTTGGCACAAAGGATCGAATCGGATGGCGGTGGGTGTCAGTGGACATGTGTAGAAAAGGCTGGAGGGTCCATACAGGTCCTCCTGAAAAACTGACTGGACCTGATCGGATCGTAGGCCTGACCGTAAAGTGCGTGCAAGCTGGGCCACCCCAAAGCATGCTCCATGGACAGGCCATCCTAGAGACGTGGTCCACTCTGACTCCCCAGCACCCCCATCGGGATCAATCTGTGTCGGGAGAGGGAACCTCCCACTTTGCCCATGACCCCATTTTGGGGCCCACCGGAGCCGCCCAGCCAGGAGGGCACAATTATTTTCGAAAGCACTCTTTTCAAGTCTCCACTGACATACTAATGTCTTTTGTTTGTTCAAAATATGTTTTCCAGGTAAGCTTCAGTTGCTGGATTTTTCTTTCCTTTTCTGTTATAGTCATCCCCACTTATAAAATGTAACTCTTCAATATTAAAAAAAAAAAATCATATGCACACTACATTACTCAGCAGTAATCCCCACCTTACCTGCCTTGTAGCTTTCTGCTACTTTAATGATATCTAAACTCAAGAACATAAACTTATTATATGGAAACTTACCAGACATCGGATATTGTGTGGCTATATTAGTTATTGAGGCTAAGAATATTTTTAGCAAGTACAGAAAATACCTATTGATCTTGCCAGAAATACAGTGCCCTTCCTGTCAAGTGAACTAAAAGCACAAACAAGGTTATCTTCCTTACAAGCTTTGTTCTGTATACAAGTAATTTCCCTCAAGAAAGAAATGCTTAGAGAAGCTTGGGTGACAATAACGGCTCTCTCCATAGAAACAGTGGAGTGGTTCTAAAGTCAGAAGTTTTTCTATCTTAATCCATTCTATGCATTAAGATAATAAAAATGTTCTATGTGCAACAGCCCCCCTCAGCCCCCCTAATTCTTACCTGAGCCCCATCTCGATTCATTGAAGTTGCAGAGAGCCTTGAATGTCCGAAACTCTCCCTGCTGATTGGCTGAGACACAGAAGCAGGTGCCATTGGCTCCCACTGCTGTCAATCAAAGTCAGTGAGCCAATGAGGAGAGGGGGAGGGCAAGCCATGACTCCATGTCTGAATGGACACACATAGCATCGGCTCAGCTTGGGTGCCCTCATAGCAAGCTGCTTGCTGTGGGGACAATTGGCAAAAAAGCTGCCTATAAACTGTGAATTTTTTTCTGCTTTCTTTAAACTTTAAGTCAGCATAAGGAAGGGCCTGTGCTGCACTCCATAGCATACCTATTAAGACTAATGCTACCTTATCTGTAAAGATGTACATTAATGCTAGACAACTCTCTAATATGATCAAAGCAGGACTAGACATTACTTGTTAATAGGGCACCAAAGATCTCCCAAGAACCAGTCCATATAAATGCTTTGTCTTTAAAGTGTAACAGCACTTTTGGTAAAAAAACAAAAACAAAATAAAAATCCTGTGAAGTAAAAAAAAAACAATCCCCTCTGGCTGATCAATGTACATTTCATGGATTGTATCTTTCTGCTGTGAAGAAAAAGACATGCAATGTCTGTTCTGCAATAAGATAAACTAACCTGCTAGTTCATAACCCTTTACAGAATTTAAATGGAGCTGTGCACATTCAATTCCATTTAAATTCCCGACACAGTGCCAGTGTGCCAGAATGAATGACTCCCGGGAATGCTTGGGAGTGATGTCATCCTGCACTAGCCAATCAGGACAACCAAAGACTAGAACCTATACGAAGCCAGGTAGAAGATGCTGGCAAGGGACTTTCCAGGCAATATACTGTTGGAGCAGAGGTAAGTATGGCTGCCTTAAGGTGGAAGTAAAATCCACTTTTTAACTTGTACCTACAGGTAAGCCTATAATAAGTTACAGTGAATATCTCCTAAACTGTTACAAGATATTCACACAGGAAGCAGTCAGTGACATCACTGTCACATTGGCTCTGAAAGGACAGCGTGCCATCAGAAGTTGAGTCCTCCACTCTCCCTTACATCACACTGCACCCCCCTTTTCTTATGCTGCTGCTGGGAAGAAGCTGGATGCATTGCTTGAAAGCAGAAAGTAAGGGTCTGGAGTAGGACCTGCAGCTGCAGGAGAGGTGCGAGGGCCACATGAAATGGCCTTGAGGGCCAGATTTGGCCTGTGGGCCTTGTGTTTGACACCTGTGTGTTATAGGATGACAACGCTCTGTCCTTGTGTCCCAATCATACTCCTGCATTGTCACACTGTCACAGAAACTTACAATAGAAACTACTAGACATGTGCATTCATTTTCGTTAGAATGCATTTTCGTCCGAAAATCTGTTTTTTTCGACAAACGATAACGAAAGTGCAAGAAACGAAAACCGAAATGATCCGACATAAAAAATGCTTTATTTTCGTTTTCGTTGCGGTAAAAATTCGATATAGAGAGATTCGACATTATAGGGAAAAGATTCGACATCATAGAGAAAAGGTTCGACACTATAGAAATAATAGATTCGACATTACAGAGAATAGATTTCGATTTATGAGAAAATAGATTCGACATTATAGAGAATAGATTTGACATTATTATTAGTCATACAACATTAGAATTCTTGTAGGCGGAATATGCGAACGGAAATGTACAATTCGACGTAAAGACTCGACGTTCCGTCGAATATTCTTTTGACCATTCGACAGAAACCAAGTATTATTGGATTTTCGGACGAAAGCTATTCCCCAACGAAAAACAAAATAAATCAAAACGATTTTCGGGAGTAACTAAATAAATTTATTTTCCAAACGAAAACGAAAAAACTAAACAAAATATTCCAGTCTGCACATGTCTAGAAACTACATGTTACTGTTTCAACACACAATCTTCGTTTCTCTAGTTTCTGTGTTGGCAACAAATTTAAGTTTTGGAAATCTATTTTACTAAAGGATTTACATGCTCTGTCACCTCAGAATGAGCAGTGTTCTCTTTCGGTACCCAAGTTTATTTTTCCCTAAAGAGACTCCATCATATCCCTTTCATTAGAATCAGAATACCCACCCTTAGAAGTGCCATGTAGCCATTGCCGGCATGTATGCATGCAGACAAGAAATGGATACAAATGCACTGCAGCAGCACTGAGATGCAAAAAAAAATAAGGAAAAAGAAGAAAACAAGTATTTTGTAATAAAAGAAAGAAAAAAACAGTTGATTTTTATACACAGCCCTTTTGCATAGTAAATGTCATTCAGTTTGATTTTACATGTTGCACATAGACAGCCAAGAAACAAAATTAAATCACCTTACTCTTGAAATAAAAATCACGAACACCTAATGAAATGTAGGTAAGCAAACTATTTTGTTTATATTTGCATGCTCCTTTGTGATCAGTATATATTTTATAGACTAAATCAATATCTGGGCCAAAACCATAATGCACCATTTAAAAGTAATAAGCCAAATGGTGGCTTAGTCTAAGGTGTCATTTTCACTAGCAGATCTATGTTCATTTCAAACCACCGATTTAAAGGGACTCTGTGGTGTACTTTCTTACCTGTCTGAGCCAAGACTTGTATTCAGACTGGGCTATATATTAATTCTGGGGTGCCGTTCTCTTATTCCGTTTCTCAGAGAGAAACATGCTTGTCTGGCAACTAGAATGCAGCCAGGATTGAGCCAAGGAGTGTTTCCACTGGAAGTTATTAGCCACTGCTCAGCCAAGTAATAAGGGATATGATGGAGTCTCTTTAAGGGAAAAGTAAACTTGGGTACCGAAAGAGAACACTGCTCGTTCTGAGGTGACAGAGCATGTAAATCCTTTAGTAAAATAGATTTCCAAAATTTAAATTTGTTGCCAACACAGAAACCAGAGAAAAGAAATACAGTCACCTAACTTTTTTTCTTAACTGTATTTTCCACCTTCTGTTTTACTTTGCTTGGTTAACCAATTTAATATAAGAAGACTTCGTACTGAATTTCATTATGTTAAAGCTGCAGCTCTGAAAGCAGCTCTTATTCTTCATGATGTCCTGCTCATTAATCATCCTCCGATCGTGACACATTTCTCACTTACAACTGAGTATCTTACCAGATGGCTGCAGTCTAAACATTAAGGATTACACCGAGCACTACAGAAAATGTTTTATGTATGGTGTAAGGCTACAAACAGTGTACAATTGTGATATATACTGCTTGAATTTTCACAGATCAATAAAATATTTATCAAAGTTAGGTCCTGGATAGCAATAACTGACTATAACTGCTGCCAAATATAACATATGATTCATGGATGAATAAAGGGTAAAATCTGATTGGTTAGTAGGGTGGACCATTGGATGTGACATATCACAATTCTCTTTCTTCAAAAAAATCTAATTGTTGCTGAAACGAGATGCTGATTCTTGAAAGAGTCAAGTACAAACTCTTACATCACAAACCAAGTGGGCAAACTATAGTTTTGAAATAATGAATGACAAAAAGAAGATATTAAAGCGGTTGTAAACTGCGGATGTTGCAAAAAAGAAAAACCTGCAAGACAATGGTATAATGTGCTAGTATGCATGAGCCAAGGAGTGTTTCTATTGGAAGTTATTAGCCACTGCTTAGCCAAGTAATAATGGATATAATGGGTCTCTTTAAGGGAAAAGTAAACTTTGGTACCAAAAGAGAACACTGGTCATTCTGAGGTGACAGAGTATTTCAATTCTTTAGTAAAATAGATTTATAAAATTAAAATTTTACAGGGCTGACGTGTTCCCCCCCTCTTTCTTCCCGCACTCCAGCTATGTCATTGGCTGGAGTTGCGATGTTGTCACTCCCGCGCAAGCCCTCAGTCCCGACACAAAGCTTTGAAGTTCCAGCAAGGTATGCTGGACCTTCAGAGCGCATGTGCCAGTGATGTCACTGGCTGCATGCAGGGTGAATATCTCCTAAACGGTGCAGGTTTAGGAGATGTTCAGTTTACCTACAGGTAAGGCTTCGTAGTAAGGGAACCTGGCAGGGAAGCCTTTCGGCTTCCCAGCTGCGCATGCACGAAGCTAGCTGCACTTTCTGATCGACCCAGCGGCGGAGGAAGGAGGAGGGGGACCGTACTTCCTAGGGATGGCGCCTCGGCAGAGTCTCCTAGGAGTGGGGAAGGGTTCCTGTTAAAAACAGGTACCCATTCCCCCCTCCCCCTGAAAGGTACCAAATATGGCACTGGAGGCGGGAGGAATCAGATACGCGGAGGTTCCACTTTTGGGTGGAACTCCACTTTAAGAACTGCACAATAGTAAGATAGTACCTGTAGAAGAAATGTTGGTTTACTACCAGTTAGCTTGCATGTTTTTTTGCCCTTAGCAACTACGTTAGAACTCATTCTCTAATGGTCGTCTTCCCATAGCATACATGAGACAGAGTGTATATGTTTATATCCCATTGATTAATCAATACTGAACTGTACTGAAGTTATATTGATTATTACATGATCAAACCAGGTGTTTAGGGCAGGGGTGCCCAACCAGTGGCCTGCTGAGTTCTCTGATGTGGCCCGCGACCCCCTGCTCTGGGATGGAAAACAATAAAATAGAATACTGTTATTAAAAGGTAAGTTTATTACTAAAATCACAGTGTATAAATGTGCATATCTGTTCTGCAGTGGTTACTGGGCTGCTTTTAAACTGATTACCTGCACTGAGCCATAGACTTCTATTACCTGTGAGTTAGGGTTGTCCCGATACCGATACCAGTATCGGGACCGATACCAAGTATTTGCAGGAGTACTTGTACTCCCGCAAATACCCCCGATACCCAAATAGAATACTTGACCCGCCCACCCCCGCCTGCCTCCGCTGCAGCAACCGCCGCAATGAAAGCCGCCGTCCACCACAACGAAAGCCGCGTATAGACAGACACTCCCCCTTGCTCGGTATTGGATGGGTGATCGTGATCTGTCCAATCCCGAGCAAGGGGGAGTGTCTGTCTATACGCGGCCGGGAAAACAGCTATTCAAATGAAAGCTGTGATGTTTCCCGGGGGCGGCGGCTGCTAGGTATGGGGTACATGGCTGCGAGGACATGGATGGAGGGACATGGCTGCAGGGACATGGATGGAGGGACATGGCTGTGGGGACATGGATGGAGGGACATGGCTGCATATGTGGGGGACATGGCTGCATTTGTGGGGGACATGGCTGCAATATGTGGGGGACATGGCTGCATTAGTGTGGGGACATGGCTGCATTAGTGTGGGGACATGGCTGCATATGTGGGGGACATGGCTGCATATGTGGGGGACATGGCTGCATTAGTGTTGGGACATGGCTGCATTAGTGTGGGGACATGGCTGCATTAGTGTGGGGACATGGCTGCATTAGTGTGGGACATGGCTGCATTTGTGGGGGACATGGCTGCATTTGGGGACACATTTAAAAAAAGTATCGGTATTCGTTATCGGCGAGTACTTGAAAAAAGTATCGGTACTTGTACTTGGTCCTAAAAAAGTGGTATCGGGACAACCCTACTGTGAGTTTGGTGTGCTCTCTGAAAGTGCACCACACCTACATGATATAATAGAAGTCTTTGACAAAGTGCAGCTAATCTGCAGGAACACCACAGGTGAACTGTGCTGCACTTGTGGTGTGGGTAAACAACCATGCATCAGTGTGAAAGCAGCCCTAGGCCCCTTTCACACGGTCAGTCTGACCCAATCAGACCCACCATTCACCTCTAAGTATTGGCTGATGTAAATGGACGTGTGTCTGTTTACAAACGCCTACCTCCAATCTGATCCGCTAAAAATAAATAAAAAAATAGTAGAGTGAGCTCTATAGAGTAGAGTGGGCTGCCATCCACCGGCTCCGCTCATTGTGGCACGTGACCAGTTACCAAGTCGCTTAAGTGGCCCTCGCTCGTCAAAAGGTTGGGCACCCCTGGTTCAGGGCCTAGAGATGTTTTGGCGACAACGGTCTAATACAGGACCTACCTCACTTTGGTGTTATTGTTTTCACTTCCTATTGTGTCTACAGGGCAGGAAGTGAAGTAAAAGAAAATCTCCCCCAATGGGTCACATATGAAAAAACGAAAGAAAACTAAATGAAAAAAAAAAAGATGTCTAGACCTAAAAAGGCTTTACGCTCTAAGGCAGTTACGACCCATTATTCCATTGCTATTGTCACAGTACAAATAAAATGAAAGGATTTAGGCATACAAAATAGTTTTTAAGCATTCCAGCACATTAGGCAAAACTATCTACATATCCATTTTCACTGTATCCAAAACAATATGTTCATCCTCGTTTTTTTACCTTTGGTAGAATCTACAGAGGTAATATCACTATTGCCATTTTGAATTCAGTTGCATAATACTATCAGTAATGAAGTCCTTTCTTCCTTTCTATAACTGGCTGATTTTTGAGACGCATCCAGGGGACAAAACCATCACTAACAAATACTTGGTACTAAAGGAATTAGCAGACGCAGAGGAGGACACGCAAACTGGTACAGACAGAAATCTACTGGAGGCTTCCTGGATGATATATTCACAGAAACTGCAGAAAGAATTGTTGAAACTGGAAATATAACTCCCAAGCCTGACTATAGTCACACAAATGGGTAGAAGATATTGGAAACAATAAGCCAATGTATGATTAGGCCACCAACAACAGAAAAAGACAATATTCCAACCAATAACTATCAGACCAGTATAAATTGTTAACACATTCCTCATCGGTATTCATTACACATTATGGAAGCCCTATAATCCCTAGGCACAACATTTACAGCAGGCTAATGCCATTATTAGTAATTATTGCTTAATTATCCGACTCCTTGCAGCAAATAATTGCTTGTCTGGCCATGTGTTTTATAGCACAGCAAATTCATATCATGCACACATGTGTCTGTTATGGTAAGAGGCAAATTACTTAGAATGTACAATTCACATGAGGGGTATTTTGTTTTCATTGGGACTGCAGGCAAATTTTAACAAGCTAGAAGACCATAAAGCAAAAACAATACAAGGCATTGAGGAATGAGCAGAAAGGACTCAACAAGCGCTTGTCACATCTAAGCCATTGAGTTTTTTTTTTTTTTTTCATGCCAAGGAAATGCAACAGGTAAATTCTGTTGAGCTAACATCATCGCATATTTAAATAACCACAGGGAACTGTTTAAGTGCATCTTGACTGCCAGTTTACATTTGTACCCCCATGGCTGTTTATATACAGAACTAACGTAAGCAGAGGCAGTCTGTCCTTGAACAGATTAGCAACGTCACCTTTGGGATGCAACAGATTCAGTTACAAACTCAGACATGGGACAGCTGTTTGAGTGAATTAAAGGCTCTAGATGGCTTTTGTTCGTAGCAGGTAAAACATCACCCACCCACAGCTTCAGCCATCTAAATAGATGTCTGGGTGTTTTTCCGGTAATTTATCACCTCAGCTGGACAGCTAAGCATCCATCAAGTTCAAGAAGGCAATCAATTACAAACTTGTAACAGCACTGATGTTTTATGCAAAGCTCTAAGCTTACAGTGGTACATGGACCAGAATTAGTGGTTAACGTTGTGGCTTTGCAGCACTGGGATGTAGGCTCTACTCCCACTAGACATGCAACCATTTTGCAAGATATGAATTATATTTGAATAGTTTTCCTTAGGGTTGTCCACTTAATTGAATGTGGAAGTGGGTGTATGTGTGTCCATGAAAAGAATGTTAGATTTTAAAACTTGTTTGGTCAAGGGACTGAAGTGATATGTAACAAAAGTTAACAGCCCATACATTATGCTTTTTTTAATTTATTTTTTTGCTCAAGCCCTGGGTTAAACTAAAAAAAAAGTGAGCCGGTTCCCCCATCCACACATTTGATATGAATAGGGAAATCTTCCCGCTGCGCTATTGTATTCTGCCCACGAGGAGCCTTCCCTGCCAGCAGAATACAACGAACAGTGTTGTCGACTATACTCAGTGGCACTGATTGTTCGGGGTAAAAAAAGACAGGCTGGTTGTACACAAGTTGGTTGGTAGGTTGACTTGTGTAGAACCACTAGCCCATACATAGATTTAAATTTTGCCATTCCCTCCTGAGCCGATCGAGTTTCGATCCATGTATGTCTTTAGAGACATGTATGGCTTTATTAACTGGACATGATCTACACATAGTGCCACGGCACCCAGCCTTTTTCAACCAGGGTGCCGTGGCACTATGGGGTGCATTCTGAGTTCTTTAGGGGTACCTTGACAAAATGCCTAAAAATTTCCCCAAATTGCCCATAAATTGTCCACAAGCCATTAAGTGGATCAAATATGCCTTTTTGCTACACAAAGTCACAGGTTGGTTTTGTGCAGCATTATAACTAGCCATGACGTCATCGGTTGATACGGATCATGTCAGATGCTCTTTGTTTGGCCCTCCCCTGACCCTCTCCGTGAGCACTGGAATTGTATTAGATGAGTGAGGGAGACAAAATGGGGGAGAAAATAAATGCTGAAATACAATGTCGTGTACACAAGATCGACATTATATCCAGATCTGATGGACTTTTTTCATCAGAGAAACAGATCGTGTGTGGGTCCCATTGGACTTTTTACCATCGGTGTAAAAAAATAGAACATGTTTTAAAATTTTCAGATGAAAAAAAAAACGATAGTAAATTCCGACCGTCTGTGTGGAAATCCATCGGAGAAAAACACAAGCATGCTCAGAATCAAGTTGACCCATGCTCGGAAGTATTAAACTTCATTTTTTTTTTCGGCTGGTCGTAGTGTTTTACATCACCGCGTTTTGGCACGGTCGGAATTTAGTCTGATAGTGTGTATGCAAGACTGATGAAAGTCAGCTTCATTGGAATTCTGACGAAAAATTCCATTAGATTTTATTCCATCAGAAATACGATCGTGTGTACGCGGCATAAGTCAATACCAGTGTGCAAAGATGTTTCTTGGGTGTCATGCATGTGTGGATGCTGCTGTATAAGGGCCCTTTCACACGGGGCGGATCAGTATTGATCCACCCCATGTGTGTCCGTCTGCTCAGCGAGGATCCTCTGTAAATCCCCGCTGAGCTGTCGGCTGACAGGGCGGTCCCCGCACACTGTGCAGGGACCGCCCTGTTTTTTCTTCGCTCTCCCCTATGGGGGAGCGGATGAACACGGACCGTATGTCCATGTTCATCCGATCCGCTCTGCAGACGGAAGAAAAAATATGGTTTTCTTCTGTCCGCAAAAGCGGATCTTTGCGGAGACCAATGTATGTCCCATTTTCGTCCGCAACAGATGGATAAAAATGCGGACATACAGTCCGCACATGTGAAAGGGCCCTTAGGTTTAATTCATTTTTTTTTACATTTTAGAATGGGGCACTTTGAGGCTGTGCACAATTTTAAAGGGTGTCACACTACTGGCTACAAACGATTGCAACAATGTATGAAAATCACTTTGAATGTCTTAGCAAATGACATACAATTTAATTGGTAGATGTTCCACTGGCAGCCAAAGAACAGAAATCCAAACAGTATAGTCCACACAATACAGCCTCTTAGTTCATAAGTATAAAAGCTTTCAGCAAATCCAGCCTTCCAGCTTGATGAATATAGAGAGAAGCGCTATATAATAAGGAAACACGATAAGTAGGAAATATAAGAAGAGAGAAGAGAGCAGACTGGAATGGTGTGAAATCTTAAATAAAAGGATACAATATCAAGATATTGAACTCACATTCTAAAAGCTTGTGCATAAACTATATCAGCAGCAGGTTCCTGAAACCTGATTCCCCTGCTTGTGACCACCCGCGTTAGAACCAGGTGTGGTCAGAGCTATGGACTTAGCGCATGGAGAACTAGCATCTGTTCTTTCTTCTTAAAGTGATATGTACTCTGTAAAGTGCTGCAGCATGTTCTAGCACTATAGCAGTGAACAATATAAGCTACACAACAATCTCACCATTTAGGGAATGTGAACAAGCAAATCAAGTAGCTTTGTGGGGCCGCTGCAACCTTTGGGAGCAATATGCTCTTGTCATTTAATCCCAACACTAACCCCAAATCTAACCCTCACTATAATCCCAACCCTGACATTACTTTCATTGTAAACAATGTTGTAACTCCAGCCTGACTCTAAATCTTTATTTAACAATTTTCATCCCTGCACCCCCAAACCTTTCCTGCAACCACAACCCTGACAATAACCTTCTTTGCAACAATAACCCTCATAACATTAATGCCGCGTACATTAATGCCACTCCGACAACAAAACCGTGGATTTTTTTCCGACGGATGTTGGCTTAAACTTGTCTTGCATACACACGGTCACACAAATGTTGTCGGAAATTATGAACGTCAAGAACACAGTGATGTACAACACACCTATGACAAGTTCAATAGCCAGTGCAGCTTTTCTGCTTGAATCCGAGCATGCGTGGAATTTTGTGCGTACACACGCTTGGAATTGCCGACAAAAAGTTTTGTTGTCGAAAAATTTGAGAACCAGTTCTCAAATTTTTGTTGTCAGAAATTCCAACAGCAAATTTCCGATGGAGCCTACACACGGTCGTAATTTCCGACAACAAGCTCCCATCGAACATTTGTTGTCGGAAATTCCCACTGTGTGTACGCGGCATAAGCCTTTCTGTAATCTCAACTCTGACAATAACCCGTCTTAATTAAAAAGTTTGATGGCCCAAAGATCTACTGTTTTTATAAACATTGCCTGTCTATTGGCAGAATTACAGTGTTTGTACAAAATTGCAAGGTGCGTAAAAACATATGTAACAATGGCCATTAAAAATAGAAAAAAAATCAGGATGGTTATAATTTAACCCATGGCTTTTGGCATAGCTAATTCAGTAGACTTGAAATTCTTACTTGCTACAGTACTTTTCAATTGTAATTAATTATCTTCCAGACACAGTGTTAAAATCTGCAATATCCTAATTACTATTTAACACATTTTACTAATAACAGGGAGGACAGTGTGTTTGTCATGATAATGTTTTAAAGATAGATTACTCAGTTTACTAATCACATTAATACACACCTACATGACAGATGGACCTTCTACAGCATCCTCTGGCTTATTATATGTTGTGCTTTAAATGCAGATGGCTCAATTGGCACAACAGATTTAAAATTTCACATAACATAAGCACAACTAATTAATCACATCATTGCGCAGTTAATTACAAACATCTAGTGAACAAGCCTAAATAATTATTTCTATGACAATGCTATAAAAGCAAGTCATAATAATTGTTAGATATTATATACCCATTTAGGGTTTTCTCGTCAATTTCAGATTTACAGATTATAAAGGTACATCTTTATATGTTATACTTTCTTGTTCCCGATTATTTTGCATTGTACAGCTCTTGTAAGTGGGCTTTTGCAGGATAATTGAATATTTTGGCCAGCAGATGAGATTACTTGTCAAAGTTTCCTAATACACATATCCTGACGAGGTAACATCATTTTTATTGATGAATGAGTAGACATATCTGTGCCCAAAACAACCACAACAAAGGAGAGGGCATTAAGCCCAACTAACTGATCCCATTGTGCCCAATTAGTGTGGCAAGCTAGTGGCCAGACACATTAGACAACCGGAATTGCTGACACTTCCAGTTATACACAGGTGGGCCTTATCATGGTGATGGTCAAATGAATGTACTCACACTAAGATAATTGATGGGGTGAGGAGCCATAAAGCAAGAACTTAAGTCTTTTGCTGACCATTAACTAATGGCGTGAAGATCATTGATCTATTTAATACCTTGGTGATACTATCAGGCGTGAAAATGTTTTGCAGTTAGAAGGAAAAAAAATCTATATGTTAAACAGTTACTGGTGCATTTATCTTATGTCTAAGAGGACATACTAAGAACCAACTTCCAGTCCTAAAAACTCATTTTTTTTGTGTGTGCTGTGATCTATGTTTCACGTGTCTGGCTTATTCCTGTTTGGTATACGTGGTCTTACTTTCAATACTGAGAAACCAGTAAATTACCGTATATTTGCAACTATGTCATGTTCATTAAATGGAAACTTGATATGCTGCTTGTCAATACATAATAACTTTAAAAAGTCCAGTAAGCAAAACCCAATGATAAAAATTAGGTTTAACATGCAGAAAAAGATGGGTGTTATGGTTGGTCAATACAGAGTTCCTGTAAATAAAGGCAGTGACCATGTGTTCCTGGTTCACCCAACTAGCTTATTCAGTAAGGGCTTTTTCACACGGGTGGACTGTTTAGGTCCGCCTGCCAGTTTTTTAGGAGGATCTGAACAGCGCTCCATGCTCCTCTATGGAGCCACGGATGTCAGCGGTGACATGCCCGCTGACATCCGACCCGCTCCGTCAAAGTGTGACGGAGGAAAACCCTATTTTGCATCCATCTGGCAGATCGGATCAGGTGACAATGGACTCCAAGGTCCGTCGTCATCCGATCCCCCATAGGAGAGAGTGGCGCTCTGACAGGTCGGTCCCTGCACAGTGTGCAGAGACAGACCTGTCATCTCCCGGTTCAGCAGGGTTTGACGGAGCAATCCCCGCTGAGCAAAATGGAGCCCGAAAACGGTCCGGCCCCGTGTAAAAGAGCCCTTAGTTAGCACATAAAGAGACAAAGTGAAGAATCAGAATCAGAATAACTAAAATCATAACCAAACCCTTAACACATATTAACAATATTAACATAATTGGTAACTATAAGGGCTGAATGTTGGGTTCACCACAACTATGTTTTTGACCTAAATTCTGTGAGCTGAAGGTTCACAGTCTTTGCAAATTTATTCACAGACTTGCTAGGGAGAATTTTTAAAAGAAGAGTATGTTTTTTTTTTTAGATTCATACTTACCTAGGTGGATGCAGCATCTGTCCCCTGACACCTCTACACTGAAAACCGATTGATCGAACACCGACAATTGCTCAGCTCTCACAGCTATCCAAACAGAAAGCTAGTGACTGTCAGTCACAGCACTCTCTGCTCTTCCCCCCTCCTTGCTCACTGGCGCGCTGAGCTGTGGCTCACTGAGAGGCTGAGCAGGGAGTCAGTCCAGGGATCTAGATGGTCATGAGCCTGGACCGACTCTGTGACCTCAACAGAGAGTGGACTTTAGCCACTCTCTACTGAAAACAGGTCACAGGAGTACAAAATTACCTGTACTTCTGTGGTACATAGGAGAAGTACAGCCGAACGAGCTTTGGCTGTACTTCTCCTTTAACAACCATAATGCTTTCCGTTGCCTTTATACTATGGCTTAAAGACCTGAAAGGGCCAATAAGGAGGCTTTTGGTTAAGTCAGACCCTCATTATAAAATGGGAAACACTGAGCAGCCATAGTGTCAGTGAACAATTATATATATATTTTTTGCTTAGGAGCCTGTATAGCATTGCACCTATGATCAGCCTGCAGACTGTGTAGCTGTCTTCCTGTGCCTCAGATACAGGCAGGCAGTTACACTCTGACATATAGACTCAATGAGCCACTAGAGTGCTAAAATGAACCCTGATAGCTCATTGAGAACTACAAGCCAACAGCCGCCAAGGCTAGCAGTAGTTGTAGCTTTCACATTCACAGAACACTGTGAATGAATGACGCAGCCAGGTGGGCGGAGTTGTCAAAACGGTGGATTGGAAAGGGTGTGGGGGCCGGCACATCTGTAACATTTTACAAAAGGCAAATTTATCCTTTATTGATGGGGAACTTTTTGACTTTCATTTTACTTTGTAGTTGATTTGAGATCAGTAATAGCTGCTGACCTATCCATAATAAACTTACATTTTTCATTTTTTTGCTGCTTTTTTTTTTTTAAAAAAAAAATGCTTTTTGTATCAGGGATGCGATTTAGAGGCTCTGATTTATTGTCAGGGCATGTTGTTGTTTTTATATTGATAGGGCTTTTATTTTAGGTTAAATTGGCTTTTTGTTTGTTTCAAGTCTCCTCTTAAAAAGCACTTTTTCTTTCAGAGATGGTAATTTGTGTTTTTTTATGGTAATAGGGCCTTTTTTAAGTTTGGGGGTACTCAAATTAGATAATTCTAGTTAGTGAACATTTGTTCAGTTGGAAGAACAGTGTGCAACTAAACCATGTCACATTTACAATACCCCCATTCCGATAAAAGTTATGTATGCACCAGTGAGGCCTATTATCTCTGATTAAAACTGTCCTGCTACTGGAAAATTTTACACTGCTGTACCCCCTGCAATATCTTATATATAATATTACAAGAATATAATTCTTGTAACAAAGCCCCAGCCTATGTCCTTTGTCTTAAGTAAATTTGTCTTGCTAGTCTTGCTATTTATAATTGCACTGTTGCTGTGCTGCTGACCAATTTTAATGCAGTGCAGGAAACACTCAGGATTCGCTGCATTTCCTGCACCGCATATATGTGAACCAAGGCTTAATGAAAACTTGATAGAAATTGGCCAGTGACAGGACAGTTTTGCACCCGTGAGCCACAGCAAACTCATGGCAAGTTCCTATCTCCCAGTTAAAGCAAGCCTATTTGATGAAAAAGTATGTGCTGCTAAAGCTATCTGAAAAAAGGCATTTTTTACACAAAAAATCATCAGTTTAGGGTGCTCTTTGCAGAATGTAAGCCAAGTTAATTGTAAAAGAAATCAATTCCACAGCTAAATATGTGCTGACAGTATACATTGTCACTGAGACTGTCCATGAAAATTCTGCTGCTACACAGCTTTAAAGCATTCCTAAGCATGTTATTTAAAGGATTTGTGTATTTTCGAAAAAAGGTAAAAGAGTTAAAATCAAAACCGCAGAGTTATTTTCAATAACACGCAGGGCTCTCCGATTCCTCCTGTATTGAATTGTATTGTAAGGCCTCGTACACACGACCGAGGAACTCCTCGGGCGAAACACATCGTTTTCCTCGTCGAGTTCCTTCTTAGGCTTGTCGAGGAACTCGACAAGCTTGCTTTGCGTACACACGTTAAAGACCAAATCTCCTCGTTTTCAAACGCAGTGACTTCAACACATACAACGGCAGGGGCTGCTTTTGCTAATCTCATGTTACTGCGTGTTAGGAAAAAGTTTGGTAAGAGACATTTGCACTTTTCAGTCTGTTACAGCGTGACAAATGTGCTATTTCCATTACAAATACTACTTTTACCAAGGGTGCACGGGTTTCTAAGCATACACACGCTCGAGTTTCTCGTTGAAAAGCAGCCCGACGAGCAACACGACGAGCCAATTTGGACTCTCGTCTAGGAAACAGAGAACTTGCTCTCTTTTTTGCTCTTCGAGTTCCTCAACAGTTTCCTCGATGAAAAATGTACACACAACCGTTTTCCTCTGCAAAAAAGCTCTCCCACCAAGTTTCTTGATGGATTCTGCCGAGGAAACCGGTCATGTGTACGCGGCCTCATTGTACCATCTGCCCTCATGTTGTAAAGCACTGTGCAAACGGTTGGCGCTATATAAATCCTGTATAATAATAATAATATATCAGGTATCATCACCTTCTAAGATAAGTTGCGCTGTTTTTTTTTTTAATTGTGTATTTGCCCCAAACCTACATTAAAACATTGCCCCACTGTAAAGCATTTAAAAAAATTTTTTTGCATTGGTACATGTCCTCAATGGTAGTGCCCATGCCATTTTGGACAGTAGTTTGCCTATTAGACCTAAACATTTCCTAGAATTTAACAAGGTTTGCCCCCTCTTTGACTTTCAAAATAAATTGCCTCTAAGTTTGGGTTGGCCAAATCTTTAACAAGATTTGCAGAAACTGATGGGCAGATTCGCCCATTGCTAATCACTATACAGTGGAACCTTGATTTACGAGTAACGCGGTCAACGAGCGTTTTGAAATACAAGCAACTTTTTTTTTTTTTTTTAACTCGGTTTGCGAGTGTTGTCTCGCAAAATGAGCAGAATTCAAGCTAATGGGGTGTGCAGTACCGCATTTGGCCAGAGGTGCGGAGCTGTTCGTAAATGCTTGGAAATACTCAGTTCCTGAGTGTTTACGAACCTTTCCGAGGGTTTCCGAGATCAGCTGAGCTATCCCCGAGTATTTATGTAGCTCTCTGGCGCCCCCCCCCCCACCTCTGGCTGCATGCAGTATCGCATGCCATAGAACAAATTATCTTTGTTTCCATTGACTTCTATGGGGAAACTCGCATTGATATGCGAGTGATTTGGATTACTAGCATTCTCCTGGAACCGATTATGCTCATAATCCAAGGTTCCATTGTATTACACTTTGAACACCACCTCTGGTCTCTGTATGGCTTTATTGAATGATGCTGGTATTTCTATATAACGCTGAAGATGTTCTTCATATAGCTAATTCTACCAAAAAATATATGTTGTACCCCACTATACAAGGGAACAATCTAGCACTTTTTTTTTGTCTGGAAAAGAGGTAAACCGAGCACCTTCTCTTTAAGTTCACCCATCAACAGACAAGTGGGTTTTAATTTCAGCTTTTGGTATTCTGATCCCTCAATTAACTGAGATGCTTAAGCAGAAGGTAACGGTGAGTTCAGTGTATGTAATGTGCCACCACTGAATTAATTGCAGATATCTATCTGCTGCACGGTTTACATTACTTAAAACCGAAACCACAGAGTTATTTTCAATATATCAGGTATTATCACCTTGTAGGTTGCTCTGCTATTTATTGAGCTTTCAGATCTTTTTTTTTTTTTTTTTTAACACGCAAAAAGTAATGAGAACAGTCAATGTAGTTTATGCTGTGATCTAAAGGAAGAATTTAAAGTACCAAAACTCAAAATTTAAATAAAAAGAGGCAACTTTATCTGTCGCACTAAACAAAGGCAAACTTTTACACTGTTCTTTGCAAGCCTAATGAATGCCAGTTTTTTTTTTTTTTTACTCTTTTTCAATTATTTTTTTCAGTAAATGTTATATAATCATGCTCCTCTGTGCATGTAGAGAGAAAAAGGAAGTAATCTGAAAAAGTTTTAGTTACCTGAAAAAAGCAATAAACAGTTATGTCACGTTAAAGGGAACACAACATCAAAGCAATATTATAAATTAACAATAAAATCTCGGAAGCCAAGTAGCCAATACGCCTAAAATGATCTTATTTATTTTTTTCAGTTCTGAAAATTTCCCTTGCTCACAAATTTGGAGTAACTAACTCGTGAATATTACATTAGCATGTCCTTGTCTGCATTATTTATTATAGTCATTGGCAGCTAAATCAGTGAATCTGCTCATCTTCTTCTATTTGACAAAAAAAAAAAAAAATGGGAGCCAGCACCATTTCATTTGTATGCAACTAGGGTCAGTGCATGTCTTGGTTTAGACTTCTGATGTCCTCCTTGGTGTGAAGCTGGCAGCTTTTGTAGGAGTGAGAACAATTTAAATCATCCAAACATTAGAGGATGATATGATGCAATATGTAATGAACACTGATTTATTTTATTTTTTTAACCACTTAAGGACCTTGCCTATTTTTAAGAATCAGTGTTTACACATTAAAAACTATTTTATTTGCTAGAAAATGACTTAGAACGCCCACACATTATACATTTTTTTCTAAGCCGACAACTCTTGTAAGTGGCGGAGGGCGTGGGAAAGAGACGGGAGGGGGGCCCTCTCCCGCCACCGATAACTATGATCTTGCGGCGAATTCGCCGCGCAGACCACCATTATCGTTTAAAGGACAGGCGCCTGAAGAGATGGATATCTCGGTTGTGGCAGCAGCTGCTGCTGTTACCGAGATATCCCTCTTAAAAAAGAGGACGTTTATAGTTGTGCGCAGGTACTTAAAGCGGATGTCCGCCGAATGAGAAAATATTAAAAGCCAGCAGCTACAAATACTGCAGCTGCTGACTTTTAATATTAGCACACTTACCTGTCCTGGAGTCCAGGGTCGTCGGCAGCAGAGGACGAGCGATTGCTCGTCAGTCTGCTGCTCCCACCGCCATCTTCGGTGAGGGAACCAAGAAGTGAAGCGCTCCGGCTTCACTGCCCGGTTCCCTATGGCACATGCACGAGTCGCGCTGCGCCGTGCTGACTGGTTCCCGTTGTGTTCTGGGAGCTGTGTGTTTTCCAGAACACAACGGGGGGGGGGATCTGACGTCCTGCCCGCAGTCTACCCGCAGACTGTGTGGCCGGAGGGGGTGCAAATACCTGTCTTTAGACAGGTATCTGCACCCCCTCCCCCTGAAAGGTGTCAAATGTGACACTGGAGGGGGGGAAGGTTCAGATGAGCGGAAGTTCCACTTTAGGGTGGAGCTCTGCTTTAAGTGGTTAAGCAATGCCTGCACAACTGTAAACTGGGCTGCATATAAGAGCAAGCACCCTGATGCAATGTTAGTGAAAGCTAAGTAGAAATAGTGCAGGCAGATCTATATGGCCGTAGGTCAACATCACACATCTGTAGTGGGTTTACAATAGATATTACCCTTTAGCAATTATTGTATTCAGTTTATGCATTCATTTATTCATAGCTGCTATGTTCAAAAGCATCTCACAGGGCTTTGTACATTTACTTCAGTTCTTATTTTACTGCAGCTTACAATCTAGCATCCCTACTACATTCTTATTAGGATCCAATTTGGATGAAAGTCAGTATATTTTTGAGTTGTGGGAGAAGCTAAAGTAACTGGGTGAAACTTTAAAGCTGCCGTTATGAGAATCCCATATCTACAGATTATGGTAGTCACTACACAGAGACAAGTTATATCCATAAAATAATAAAAAATCTTTAGTCATACAAACCTCAGGTTAAAAACAAGTTAAAACAACATTATATAAGCCCTTACCCCACACAACATGCTTTATCATCTACTTAGAGCCAGATTCAAAATATAATAGTTGACCCCATACAGTACAACCTCTCTTTTTCTAAAACAAATTGTTATATTTATAGATTTTGTATGTAATTCACATTATATCTAATTATGGATATTGATTGTGCCTGACTTGGTCTTGGTAGGGTACCCATCCTTGGGTTGGATGGCATTACCCTCCTGTGTGGTCTCCAGCTGGGACTAGATTTGCAGTTCTAGACCTCCTGGACTTGCAAAATGTATTATGGACATAATGTAATTAAATGTTGTGACTTTTAGTCAGTTATATACCATTGTTAATGTCAACTTTAATGCTCTTACAGTTGCTCTGAATTCCCACTGCTCCTGATGAAGTGGAAATAGGAAATCTGGAAAACACATTGAGCTTCAACACGGCCTATCACAACTGTAGTCAGGGATCTGGTTAAAGTAGTGTATTGGGTCACCCAATATGTTTTGAAATTTTTTGAATCTGGTTGGATCCAAAAAGGTGTTGTATTGGGGTCAGGACTTGTACAATGTTGTTATTTTAATTTGTTTTTAACCTGAGATTTGTATGAATAAAACATTTGTATTGTTTTATGGATATACTGCAATTTGTCTATACTTAGTGCCCTAAAAGTCCTACCATCATATAGTAGATAAGATTCTCATTTGATTAATGGGATGTGGCACATATCTTACATCCAATATTATTGATAAAAATGTATAAAACTGCCCATAGTTAGATCGAAATTCAGCCAGTTCAACAGGAACCAGACAAATTTCGATCCATGTATGGGCACTGTGGCTATACAGAAGTCAATGTATCTTCTGTAAAACCTTCCTCTGGATTAGAGCTGCAGGCTATAGCAGCAGTGCTGATCTGTGTATTCTAACAAGTTTTATTAAGAACTATTAGTGTTAAATTGTAGAACTCAACCCTATTTATTTATTTTTGGATAGAGTAACGAGGGTGAAAAACCTCTGTTGGGTTTAATTGCTGCATGTGTCCCCCTAGAGCAGTGGTTCTCAACCTCCTAGTGCCGTGACCCCTTGATAAAATTTCCCAAGTTGTGGGGACCCCTAACAGTAAAATTATTTTCATAGCATGAGTTGAAAGCACTTAGCCCTCCCTGAGTGCCTTCCACTCGTAAAGTATTAAAACCCCTTATGGTACATTTTAGGATGTACCACCCTTCTTCTTTGTTCTCGTTTCTTTCCCTTTCATCTCTCTTTATCCTAATTCCTTGTTTTTTTCCCCCCATCTTTCCCTCTAACTCAGTGGTTCTCAACCTTCTAGTGCCGTGACCCCTTGATAAAATTTCCCAAGTTGTGGGGACCCCTAACAGTAAAATAAATTTTGTAGCATGGGTTGTCAGCTCCGAAGACAATTAATTTGCTCCCCTAACCCACAGACGTTTAGCGCTCCCCGAGTCCTTTTATTGGCAACTATAATCACAGGTAGTGTCACTCACTGTGTTTCTGATTTTGTGGTGTCTTGTAGCAGTGACACCTATGCCGAAATCAGGAGATGGGGTCTACTCCAGCCCCTAACACTTCACATTCCTTTCCAGTCAGCCGACCTCTAGTTTTTTCCCTACCAACCCTGCATGAACAGCCCAGGATTCGGTGACCCCTGGCAAATCATCATTCGACCCCCGAGGGGGTCCCGACCCCCAGGTTGAGAACCACTGCCCTAGAGGGATTTAGCCCCATCACTGGTCAAGGTGATCATTGTCTACAGTACAGAAGGTGATAGGAAATCCAAAATGTAAATGCCTATGAAGAGATTTTACCTAACGTGAATCCCTTGTGTCAAGCAGTGGCAGCTTCAGGGGAGAGGAGGGAACACTCGACAACGGCTGGAAATGCCTGGCAGCAGTGATGTCACCCATAGGCTCCTATGTTCCAGGGGAGCCAGATAACAAGACTGGACTGGAGAGAGATTAATAGCAGAGTAATCAGCATAGGTGTTAGGAGGGGTAGGGGACATTTTAAAACAAGTTAGATTTAGGTTGGAATTCTACTAATATGACTTTAGATTGTTAATTACTTAATTTGAGCATTTAAGGTTAGTGGAGGACCCACCCCAGCAAATAAGAAAGGACGATCAGTTTAGGGAAAGTAGTTGTGGGCTGAACCACCTACTTGCTCCTTATCAGTCTCCAGACATAAGGGCCCAGATTCATAAAGCAATTACGCCTGTCTAACTGGTGTTAGACAGGAGTAATTTCAAATTTCGCGCGCTGTATCACTAGTTTGAATCCTAAAAACCATGATTCGGCGGCTTCGGGCTTCGATCCGAGAGGCTTACGTCTTCGTAAGCCTTCGGATCTACGCTGCGATATTTTTGCGGCCGCTGGGAGGAGTTCGCGTCGTTTTCATGCGTCGGGATATGCAAATGTGTTTTTACGGCGATCCACGAAGATACGAGCGGTCTTCGCAATCGCTTACGTCTGTTTTTTTTTTACGTACTGTTAGACCAGCTTTTTGCTGGTCTAACGGTGCGTAGCCCATGTTAAGTATGGCCGTCGTTCCCGCGTCGAATTTACATTTTTTTTTCTTTTTTTTTGCGTAACTCGTTCGGGAATAGAAATGTCCGTAAACGACGCTACTCAAACAACGAATGACGTAACGACGTGATTTCGCGCAATGCACGGCAGGAAATTTGCGAACGGAGCATGCGCAGTTTGATCGCCGCGGGAACGCGCCTATTTTAAATCCTTCACGCCCCCTACTCGTCTAGATGGAATGCGACGGGAGAAATACACTACGCCGCCGTCGTTTACTGGACAAAATCTACCTGGATTCCACGTAGAGCCAGGTAAAAAACGGCGGCGTAGTGTATTTCTGATACGCTACGAGAATCCAATTCTCTCTGAATCTGGGCCACGGTTTGTTAACAGTATTTTGTGTCTCTGTTGTGTCCCATAAAGGTATCATTTTCACTTTTAAACTACCCTATTAAGTTATTCTACATTTAAAAAAAAAACTTTTTGGCCAGTGTAAAGCCATATTTTGGCATTGCATTAGCAGCAGGGAGGCTGATACTATAATTTGGCAGTGCAATGGCAGCAGAGAGTGTTATGCCATTATTTGGCATTAAAATGGTTGTATCAGTTGGGCAGATCTGGGAATCCTGGAACAGATAACTAACTACTGGTACTTCTGTAAGATATTAGTAACAAGGACATGCACTGACCAGTCTACTAATCAAAATAGAATGAGGTCTGGGTGGTATACATAACATTTGGTTCACTCTTATAGGGAAATGGTGTGATCAAGAAGCACCATGATATTAAGGTTAAAGTGGAACCAAAAGTATACATGGAGGTTTAATACAGCCCCCACAACAACACATGGACCTGGAAGATTCACCTACAGAGTTTGCTGATTGTCATATTGTTAAAATTCCAGTGACCTGTATGAGAGGGTGAGAGCAATAACAACAAATGTAACACACCTGCTTCCGATTCACCCCTGAGACCTTGTAACACTAAAGAGTCACATGACACCGGGGAGGGAAAATGGCTAATTGGGCCCAATTTGCATATTTTCACTTAGTGGTGTACCCACTTTTGTTGCCAGCGGTTTAGACATTAATGGCTGTGTGTTGAGTTATTTTGAGGGGACATCAAATTTAAGTGTAAGTGTAATTTCTTCAGTGTCACATCAAAAGATATAATAAAATATTTACAAAAAATGTGAGGGGTGTACTCACTTTTGTGAGATACTGTACATCAGTGAATTTACATCACTACAATCCCCCATGCCTAAGTACATGCACCAAGCAAATAACTCATTGTAAATGGCTCAGCTATGTGTCACACCATCCTACTTGTCAAGAATTTGTAACCAGCTTCTAGGAACAAATAGCAGTGTGAACTCAAACAGACCGGTAGAATGTCTCATACACCCCCACGCCATCAACTTCTGTTTGTTCTGATTTCAAATCCAACTTGAACATTGCAATTTAAATGTTATTTTATGTTAATGCAGCTTGTAATTTTGTGCTACCGCAAAATGATAGATAGGTTTTCTTGTTCCTGTAAGCAACCCACGGACTGCGCTGTAATATTACTTTGTCCTGCCATCAACTGTTTGTTTGCACTTTTAACATTAGAATGAGACTGCAAAGAATACTGGGCAAAATGTCAATTGTAAACATCCTGAGATGTACAGAATATCTGTCTCCTGTAAGACATGTTTGGATTATAAAATTTGTCAGCAAATCCCTTGGCTCTCCCTTTAGTTGGATCAGAAATACTCCATTTCAGATACTTCTGAAACGTGCAATCTTTCTGAAAAATGGTTACATAAGACAATACACTAGCAAGGATATCCATAGTTATAAAGCTAGAGATGGGTGCAAATGCATGTTGTGAAAGGGTTCCCTCTGACCTCACCTTTACTTCCCCCCAACAAGTTTTCTGGTCTAATGGTACATAGTACCATAGAGTTGAGCAAGGAAGTATCTGACAGCTGGCAAAGAATGCATTGATGCTTCACCATGAGTGTGTGATGTCAAATGACCATGCGAACGGTATGCATCGGATACCAGTGACCATCAAGAACTTGCAAAAAACATGTGATATCTACTCAGTGCGCTCCGGATTAAAAGTAAGTACTGTACTGGGCCAAGAAGCAATATAGAGAGGGGCCCCAATTCCTAAACCACTGGCTATTAAAATAAAGATGATCCTTGGTTTACAAAACCATTATAATATGACTACTAGATCTTTGATATTGATTTGCTTGTCTCTGACTACTCTGTTGTTCTTTTTCATCTTTTGGTGATTCAACATTACATACGCACATGTGAAAGCTGAGAAGAGCTGACAGTAATGATCTGTTAGAGCCTACGCAAAGGCACAACGCTCAATGTTCACACAAAATGAAAATGCAATGCAAGTTCGCCTCGAAGTAGATACTTTAAGTTATTCAATAAAGCAGCACAAAGAGAAACAACTTAGCCATAAAGCAACCAATTATGCCCTGTACACTTGATCGGAATCTAATCCGATGGATTTTTTCGTCGGATATCCGATGAAGCTGACTTTCATCAGTCTTGCCTACACACCATCAGTCAAAAATCCGACCGTGTCCAACGCGGTGACGTAAAACACCACGACGTGCTGAGAAAATGCTTCCGAGCATGCGTCAACTTGATTCTGAGCATGCGTGGATTTTTCTCCGATTGAGTTTCACACAGACGATCGTTTTTTTCTATCAGTTTTTTATCCATAAGAAAATTTTAAAACAGGTTCTATTTTTTTTCACCAATGGAAAAAAAACGATGGGGCCCACACACGATCGGTTTATCCGATGAAAACGGTCCATCGGTCCGTTTTCATCAGACAAACCGATCATGTGTACAGGGCTTTAGACTTCAGTTTACTTAGATCTGACCCTGACAAAAACTTTTTTTTTGTATTAAAAGCCCAAACTTTTTTTTCTCCATTTTTAACATTTGACTATATCGGGAAGAGTTAGTACCCAAGCCAATATTTATTTTTTGCTGTCTGTGCACCCAGTGGGGATTGGGAAATGTATACTCTCTAATAAAGGGGGCATTTTCTAATGGGGACACTTGTTACGCTAACAACTGTCACAAGAGAAATAGCTCAAGGTGATTATAGCTGTATTAGTGCACTTACAACAAAAACAACTGAGTACTGTCTGTGATACTTTTTTTTTTTTACCCTAACATCCAATTTTTCAGGATAAAGCTTTCCAGGTGTGCCTTCCTTTTCTAAGGCCTAAGCTGCACACCCCAAAAACGTATCCTGAGAAAATGTGATGTGTTGCAAATTAAAAAAGTATCACAGGCATTACTTGTTTTTGTTAACAGAAAATAGAAATATAAAGGGGATAGAAAGTAACTAAAGCTACAAAAGAAAGATGTTTATTTGCTGCTCTGAAAGGTGGTCCAAAACCTGTCCTCAGTTCCCATCAATAGTTCATGTATTACAAATACCCACATGGATAATGAAATTGAGTTGCTGAGTCACATAAGACTACAGCCGTGCATATGTGTGGTTATCACAAAAAAATGTACTGGTGGTGACAATGGTTTTGGCAACACTGTTCCAATCTGTTTTTCCAAGAATGAGTGAGGTTCATCATGATTTGGAGAACCTTCAAACATAATGACTATTCTTGCTGATACAGCAAACCCAAGAACCACTAGTGTATCAGAAGTATTTAGCACAACTTTCAAACTGACTGTGTGTAATTATATGAGGACAATGCCAACCATGACCCAAAACTGACATATTTCTATTTCAAATTGCATTGTTATATCAACTCTTTAATAAATATTCAACTAACAGATTCCAAGCTAGATTACACATTGCAATGCAGTGACTGGTGTGGTCTGGGGTCAAGATTAGCGTGATGATCATGTGCTGAGCTTCACGCATCATGCTGTTTCCTTTTCTTTCTTTTTTTTAACAAACTTTATTGAGATGTGACACAGACATGTAGTACCTTTTCTCAGCGCACCATGCCTGCACACTACTGAAACACAGTGGTGTGAAGCAGGTACGTACATAGAGACAGGGTATTTTGCCTTGTTCCTGTGTTGTGACTGCACTGGAATAGTCACCAAATGCTGTCCCACAGTATGTGGTGTGAACGTACCCTCCATGGCACAGCTTGCCCAATTGGCCAATCCAATAACCTCAAACATTGCATTATATGGTGGGATCTCTTGTACAGAGCAAACTGTATGTGTGCTTAGTGTTTCCATATATATAGGAAGAAATATATAAATTTGAAGTCAAGGGAAAAGGGGAGAAAATAAAAAAAAGTAATGAAGCATTGGATGAAAATCAAAAAAAGCAAACAAAAAAAAAAATATAAAAAAAAAAAAATGTGTGGTTGTAATGCCTTATTTTCCTTTGGACCATCATAAAAGAGTTAAAGGGGAACAACTTTGTGCTGACTCAATGGGTATTTAAATCCTATGATTAATGGAGCGAACCACCATTAAAAAATGGCAAGCTCTTAGGTCACCCACCAAGGGAGATAACTGCACTCCCTCAAACTAAATTTACTATGCCATCCCATGTCCTCCCCCCTTTTCATCCACAGAAATGCACACACATAAACACATTTTTCTTCAGCTTGAGGCGCTTTTTTTGTGCTCCTCCAGGCATATTCTGTCATATTTGTAACGTGTCTTGACTATGTCTGGCAGCATGCCTAGTGAGCTGCAATTCCTGGTCCCTTCTAATTTGTCATTCCCAAACAATTCAATACATCAGTTTGAGGAGATCGCATAGAATGTATTCTTTTTTGCCCCTATTACTATGCTTACAGTAATGACTTGCTAGAATTACACTCCAGTTGAAGAGTTACGTCAAAGCAGCATTTAAGTTAAGCATCCATATGCAGCACAGATGTATTCTGCCCTCTAATGCTTTCATATGCATTCAATTAAAGTAAAACACAGATTTAAAAAAAACACCAATTTGCAGTTTAAACTAGCTGAATAACCATCGATGCACTGAACTAATTCACCTTTGAATCCCGAAAGGTCCCTCATTTTGAAATACATCTTATAACATGCAGCAAACTGCTCACAGAATTGTTAATCCATTGCAGTTCTTTATATTGTAGCTATTGTGTATTAACAATTATGACCAAACACCCTTAGGGACTGACCACATTTTAGAAACCAAGCTAGTTAGTGGCTTAGACATTCAAATCTGACATGGTTCGTTGGGATATGTGGATCAGGAACTATTGTGTAATTTTACAGACCCAAGTCTTCTATAATCTAAAGCTGAATTTCTGACCCAAAATATTTTATTTAAATATATATCTCAATAGTTACAAATGAATATATCTAAAAAGAGCGCACAAAGAAAAACAATCAAAGGAGAGCGGCAGCAAAAGAAATTCACTGTGCACTTCCCGGCGCCAGAGACAGATATTACTTAGACTGAGAAATGGATGAATATAAACAGTATATATATATATAAATACCCCAAAAAAAATTAATATATCATAATAACATATACAAAACTCAAGGTAAAAACTCCACTTGAGAAAAAACAGGTGATATATGTTACTATCAGCAGCTATTTAAAAATAAGACAAATAAATGTGTCTATTCAAAGTATAAAACAAAGTATCACACTAATTAACCAATAAAATACAGTTGATTAAAACATGATAAAACAGCGCATATAAAGTCCAATGTAGATATAGAGTGTTAGATAAAGTCCATAGATCAGTATGTGAACTTGAGAAAGGCGTGAGGAATGCTTGGGAACAAAATGGTGATATACCCTCCACCGGTCTCCAATTTCCACCAAAAACGTGAGGCACACGCCCCCTCAGGGGTTCAAACTCACCAAAAATACAAACAAAACAAGCCTTGTATATCAGTGAACCATCCTGTCCAGACTTCCAATCATCAGTCACGGGGCAGCGGGGGTTAATAATAAAGCTCCAGTGATATGGATCATAAAGGAAACAGAAGCACTATATAGTGTAATACTGTTTATTTATTATAAAAAGACCCATTTAACACCGCCCCGCAGCATACTACGTACATAATATTATAAGTAAATGAACAAAAGAGTAAAGTGTGAGGTTCACCCGTCTCCTCCGCACGCTAGAGGTCGCGCCTGTCCCGCGATCGCGATGATGAAAGGCGCCTCTCTTGGTAGCGATGGTGAGATGGTGGAACGCACTCTTTGTGTGTCTTGGTTACGCCGTCGTAGCCACGCTCTGACGCGTTTCGTCACATCCGACTTCAACAAGGGCCCTCTGTTGAAGTCGGATGTGACGAAACGCGTCAGAGCGTGGCTACGACGGCGTAACCAAGACACACAAAGAGTGCGTTCCACCATCTCACCATCGCTACCAAGAGAGGCGCCTTTCATCATCGCGATCGCGGGACAGGCGCGACCTCTAGCGTGCGGAGGAGACGGGTGAACCTCACACTTTACTCTTTTGTTCATTTACTTATAATATTATGTACGTAGATATGCTGCGGGGCGGTGTTAAATGGGTCTTTTTATAATAAATAAACAGTATTACACTATATAGTGCTTCTGTTTCCTTTATGATCCATATCACTGGAGCTTTATTATTAACCCCCGCTGCCCCGTGACTGATGATTGGAAGTCTGGACAGGATGGTTCACTGATATACAAGGCTTGTTTTGTTTGTATTTTTGGTGAGTTTGAACCCCTGAGGGGGCGTGTGCCTCACGTTTTTGGTGGAAATTGGAGACCGGTGGAGGGTATATCACCATTTTGTTCCCAAGCATTCCTCACGCCTTTCTCAAGTTCACATACTGATCTATGGACTTTATCTAACACTCTATATCTACATTGGACTTTATATGCGCTGTTTTATCATGTTTTAATCAACTGTATTTTATTGGTTAATTAGTGTGATACTTTGTTTTATACTTTGAATATAAATCCACTTTTTGTACACCTAAATCCCTTTGTCCTCCCAGGTATTGACTTGTAAAGACAACACTGACATGATAACTGTGCTGTACATAACCTGTGCATAGAGTTAAGCTGTGGGAGGGGCCCAATAGGCCCACTCACTACAGGCTACCTGCAGAAAACTACAGGAGGTGCGGATACAAGACCAGTCACCCAGCACAAGGAGAGAGAGCAGTAGTGACTGGTCTTTACTACTGGAATCTCCTCCACAGGGGCAAAGGTTCACGCTAGATTACTGCACAAGTTTGAAAGGAATACACAAAGCACACCAAGACTCAAGTAAGAATCCACATGACTCTTAAATTCAGCCTCAATTTGCTTATCTTGAAGTTCATCTTTAATACTCTCCACCAAGGATAAGTGACTAACAGCAAAAATTAGACTTTCAAAGTCCAACAAGATGGGAACTCACAGCAAGTAAATCAACCTGGGAATTTTAGTGCAGAAATCTCAAGAGTATGCAAGCAATGTGAGAATTGTTGGTGACTAAAATTCAACTAATAATAATAATATATTTTATTAACTGTACATCATTAATACAAATAATTTATCAAAGTATAACTTTTTTTTTATAATATATAAGTACTGTATATGGAAACCCGTGCATGCTCGAAATGACTTTGACGCATGTGCCGTAGCTTCCACGGCATAGGTAGGGTGAAGCAAGATGGCGGTGACGGCATCGTATGTGACGAGCGCATGCTAGTCATACGCGATGACGTCACTGCGTTCTTGCCTTTCAAGAGAACCACAGTTCCTTTGAAAGGTCAGTGTGTACACTCGGGCGGCAAGAGATTCTTGCCAAGAATCTCGTCAGGGAAAACTACGGGGTTTTTCCTGAAGAGATTCTTGCCTGTGTGTACAGGGCCTGACATGTTAATGCACAAAATACCGCATTTTAGCGCACTCAGCAAATGAGGGAATATCATACTAAAACAATATTATGTTAAGATTGGACTTCTTTTATATTAATGATGCATTCAAGAATAAATGAGACAAATGTGGTCAGAAAAGGAATGTACAGTAATGAAGGTAATTATGGTAAACATAGTAAATGCTGATAGATATCAGGATGCTGGGAAAAGGTCACTGCAAACATTAATCCCTTCATAAGAAAATGAAAGGCATTTACTAACTAGCTGATCTATGGTACTGCCTTGCTCTCAAATCCAAATGAACTGTATGGTATGCAATTTATGCGCAGTGCTTTGTTTACCGCTTGAGCGCACAGAGCAGGAGATTGGTTAAAGGAAATATCTCCCATTGTTATAAGGATAAGCATTAACCATTTGAAATATCTGGCGACTTATCTCTGTTAATAACATGTTCTGTTTTGTTCTATACTTCTTCTATGTGTTCCAACATTTGTAGTAAGAAATAAATAGACTTTGCTGGCCATAGATGGATTCCTGATGAACCAATCAAATTTAAATCAGGGTTTGACTGTCCCTGTTAGAAAAAACTTGTTTGTTAGATTCACTTCTATGGAACAGACATGCTAGAATTTTTTTTTAAAAAAAAGATATATATAAAAAAAAAGAAACAAATATTTATCAGTGATTGGCTGCACATGCTTTGACCAGGCCTTGTTAAATAGTCTATCTGTGGTGATGTTTCTTCCAGAATCTTCTTTCTGACAGTACTTCCTGTAAACCCACTCTGTAATGGACCCGCTCCCTTTCAGTCTACACATTTGCATTTGGGGGAAAAAAAATATTCTTCATCAGTCTGCATCATTTGTTCCAAACAATTGCAATGGTACCAAGTGGAACTTCAACCAAAGCTATGTTTGCCCCCATTGGTTTCCCCTTACTTTGTGTACTGGTGACAGGGCAGAAGAGTGGGAACAGGTACTTATGACAATACTTGTATCTATGACATCCAGTCCTGGTAACAACTATGTTATTTCTCGTCCCAGTGTCATAAGGACATCTAGCGAGAGTAAACCTCAACCAAAGGGGTTGCAGACAGCAATAAAAAAATAACATAAAACGTCCCACTCTATCCAAATCAAAAACAAATGGGATGGAAATAGGTCGTAAAGAAATCAGATTGATCTAACAAAAAGGAAAAATGATCTGTAATGTAAAGTACTTTTGGTTTTCTTTTGCGTTGTTAAATTGCCTGGGTTAAACTTCAAATCACAATCTAGATTTATGATACTTTGATTGTGTTTATATAGTTTCTGGATAACCTAAAAGAAAGTATCTTCTATTGTGCTTTTCATGCACTTTTTCTAACATAAATGAAATATTAGAAGAGATCAAATGATATTTGCTTTGATTTTGGTTAACTTTCCCATTCAACACAGTCTCATTGCTTCATCAGCACAACTGTGGCCAAAAAGAACATGCAACCAACTTGATAAAATTCGAAGCTTAAACCAGTGAAAAGGCAAAACTCTAATTGAAGAGAACCTATAATTATTTTTGGTCAATTTTAATTCAAAATGTTTTGCTATGTTTACAAGTTTAGAAACTGATCTTTTATATAATTTTTTTTGTTACTGGTGTAAAATCCTTTTACAGATACAGATGATGGTTTACTAAAGGAAAATAAGCTGTTCACATTGCAAGAGAACATTCCCGTAGCTTATTGAAAGTGGTGAAATTTCTCTGTGCAAAGAATACCCAATCAAAGTGCAAAGCATTTGCATATGATTGGATGACGGAAGTCAGCAGAGCTTCACCTCATTCCCAAAATACACTTGCACAGTGTATTTGCCTTTAGTAAATCAACCCCACTGTGTTTGTTGGGTATACTGGGTTAGGTTGATTGGCTACTGTCCCTGTCTAACTAAAGCTTCATATATAAATAACTCAGTTAATAAGGAGAGAGAGAAGGTGTTTCTCACCTCAGCCTTGGGTATTCTTTCAAAATAGTATATGATCATATTACAGCTCATTCACAGTACAGAAGTAAAGTAACACAGCATAACAATGAATAATGAGCTTTTAGGGTCTGATATGTAGCATTTGTATTCAAATATAACTAAAGGCATTTTTTTTTAAATGCAGTGGACAGGGGTTAGAAGACCTGTCAGATTTTAATTGCTGTCTGTACCCCAGTTATGGAGTTTCACCCTATTTGTCATGTTTACTGTTATCATTGAAAGGACAAGAAAATCCCACATCTTGTGTTGTTTCTAGAAAAGGAAAAGGTGGAAAACTGTCCAATGATGACACTAGTTCTGGTAAACCTGGTGACAACCAAGCACTCTCTCACTTTGGAGAGGTTTCCTCTCACTTCCTGTTTTGGCTATGGGAAAGGAAGTGAAGAGAAATCTCCCCATTTGGACACAGATGGCTCCCTTAAGCTATTCAAAATGAAAAAAAAAAACTTTTGACTTTAGTTCTACTTTAACCAAACTGAGAGAATTAAAACTCACTTACGTCGGACTGTTTCAGCGGATAAGTCCCTCCGTGTGTACGCGGCCTCAGAATTGGCCTGGGTGGCTAGTGGTTAATTATCATAAGTAAGTAATATACAATTAATTATTATATATTGTTTTTAAGGTAATTTACTATAATTTCAAAAACTGTACTCAAGCAGGTAGCTTAACGAACAAATTACTGAAGTTTGAAGTTATAACTTCAAACCAGTAATTTCACAGTAAATAGATAAATAATATATTATTATGTTATAATAGTTTGATTTAAAAAGTAACTTTTCAGCAGCACCTTATACCCATGTTTTTCCTTCTAATTAAGAGGGCTGGCCTGGAAGGGAGCATGTGTCCTTTAGACACGTGTCCCCTTCTATGACACAGGAGTGAGAGGAGAGCCTCCACTGCATCATTTTTATTGGACAACTTGGACCAATGGTGCTTTACAATTGGTCCAAGGCTCCAAGCTGTCCATTGAGCTCAGTGCCTCTGACAAGAAGTAAGAGGCACTGTGAGCTTATTCTCTCAGTCTGCTGCAAACAGCATGTGCCAGTTGGTATTTAAACTGACTAGTGGTGGGGTAGGACTTCAGATACCTACCCCCTCCCCCTCCCAAATTTGGGGTCTTTGCGACCCCAGGTCATCGAGCTACCACCCTCGAAGCTTGATTGTGTTGTTTTTTTTTTATTTTTTATGTTCATGGCAGGTGAAGCTCTGCCTCCCCTGACTGCATGTCCCTGGTGGAAAGGTAGTACTGGTTGGGCCGTAATGGAGAAATTGAGAAATCTGTTAAAAAAAAAATCCCTTTGGATTGGGCTTTAAAAGTATAGAAAGGACTTTTGTTGGCAATGTCTCGTGCTTGCAATAGTTCAGGACACTTTTCATGCTTTCCACAATGGATAGGCAGACTGCGCCAAGGACAATGTCAACCCAAATAATTTGTTGCATGGTGGCAAATGATACAGGTATCCACAGGAGTCCAAATCATGGATCGCAGCAGGCAAGAACATAGCCTGGTATGATGCATACATTCAGCTTAACTCACTTGCTTGTCACAAGCAGATCATTTACCGTGTGCTCCATTGTAGTGTGCTTCTGCAATGTATTTAAAGCCTAAATATGACATTGTAACATTAACCGTAATAGCAAATACTCAAATACAGAGTAAGAGCATACAATAAAACAACAACTATTGTATTGAATCTACTGTATAACACAAAGCCAGACAATTCGTTAGAGGAAATGAAAGCAGGCTATAAAGTGCTTTGTATGCAGTTCTTACTATTTCATATACTTCTCAAAGGACATGTGAAGGGCCTAGCTGCGTTCCATTTTGAAGTAGAAGGGGGTTACCAGCCCTGTCACTTCATTAATTTACACAGTTTAGACAACAATGTGTGAGGGCTCTCAGAGGCCATTCACACCACCGCAACAACGGGCTGTGCTGTAAATGACAAGCCCCCTACAAAGAAGGTCTGTGGCCTTTGTTGAAACAAGCTGCACACAAGTCCTGAGGGACACAAACCTTCTGTGCTTTACAGTTTACTCCCTGACACACTTTAAGCACTGTTGCGAAACTCTTTGGAAAATATTTACCCTCTCATTGGGAAGTCTGGCAGCAGACGCACACACATTACGCACCTTGATTTTAGAGAGGTGACATATGCCTATCAATGGATCACAATAAACTGTTCTGTGGTATACAGTACTATTTAATTTCTAAATAAAAATGTAGCAAATGGCTACCTTTAAGACTTAAAGAAAACTTGCTATTAGAGAAACTCTGGGCATACCCTTTCTGACCTTATTCTGAAAATGTTAGATGCTTGGCTTTTCTACTTATCTAATGGTTTCAATAGTTTTCTGAGTCACTGGTTTAAAAAAGGGGAAGACAAAGTAAAGTCATAAATTCTTGTCTGCATTCTTAACTTAAAATGGGCTAAAGGAAAAAAACCTGAGAGGTCGCAATACTAATGCTGCGTACACACGATAGGGCTTTTGCCTGGCCAAATCACATCGGAATTCCATCGGAGAGAAATAGAACATGCTCTCTATCTAAACTCCGGTGGAATTCATCGGAATTTTCATCGGATGAAAAAACTCTGATGGTGCTACACACGATAGGAATATCCGATGGAAAACGTCCGTCAGACTTTTTCCATTGGAAACTCCCTGATAGGGGACTGCGGGACTGACCCCCACCACCACCAGAACACAATGATTAGGGAATGCTTATCGGGTGCTGGTTCTCCAACATGCTCGTTCAATAGAAGCCGGTTATGGGACCAAATTCTGTCCGATGGGGAGCTGTATACACTGGCCAAATGTCAACAGAAACTCGCCATTATTAAGCCCGTTTGTACCAGCCTTAAGATCCTGACATCATCAAGGCCAATGCAGGGTTCATAGTCCGGGATTTGATATGACAACAACAGCTGAAGTGTGGGGGAGCACCATCTGTCAGAGGAGCAGAGGTTTAGGTAAGTTAAAGTGTTTCTTCTCTCCCCTAGAGTGGCTAACCCTTGCAGTGTAGACACGGCCCCACTGCAAAGCATGATATTCAACCTTCCCAGAGTTGGGCTTTAACTTATTTAAAGACCTGCAGATAAAGAGTACTAACTTACCATGTGTCACCGTGTGAAGGTGGTCTTCTTTATAGAGGCAGAGTTTTGTTTCTTTGTGTCAGAGCTATCCTCTCCTATGATGGGGAAATATTCAAGAAGCAACAGGAATGGTGTCAGAAGCAGAAATTCACAGAATGAATGAAGCAGATGCAGGGAAATGCTTGCACTGCAGGTTTTCAGGTACAGCTTTCTGTCCAGCAAGAATAACAGTGAACAGCACCGTAGTGACGCCAAATCTCACTCCAAATCTCATAAGACTAGCAGTGCCTTGGATTTCACACTGCATATCTGCAGTGTTTGGGCTATATAATCAGTATGCCTAGACACAGTAATCCTGAATATATGGTTAAGCTGTTCTGACTCTGGTATTAAGCCACTACCAGCCTTGTTCTATGTAGCATTCTTAACATGCAACAACCAATCGGAATTCACTGTGCTGGAATCGAACTAGTACATAATTGATTCTAATTGGTTATTTCAGAAGCCATTGCCATTTAAACGCCATTTAAACGAGTATGGCCGTATACAGCTGCTCACTTGTATGGGCAGCTGTACATGGCATCAGTGGCTCTCCAAGTACAGGAAAGTACTAGAGATTTTACGAATGAGGAATTTGTAGCCTAAGTCCTTAGCACTAAGCGTGTAAGATCTTTTGGCTGTAGCACAATTTCTGTTTTTCCAGCATTGCTTAATATTTGCTTTTATATGCTGAATATTCATACCCTTGACTCCAAGGTTTGGGATTCTTTCTAAATTTGTAGAGTTTTAATAACTAGTTTATTACCGCTTTGATTTAAATTGATACCAAAGTCTTGTTTTTTTTTTCAGTTTAAAAATTATAAACATACTTACCTGCTCTGTGCAGTGGTTTTGCACAGAGCTGCCCAGAGCCTTCTCTTCTCGGGCTGCTCACTGGCTCTCCTGGCCCCTTCCTTTCTGCCAAGTGCCTCCACAGCACCACAGCATGGGTAACCCGAGCCAAGCCACTGCTCTGTGTGTCCATTTAGACATGGAGCCACGGCTCCGCCCCATCTCCTCTCTCTCCTCATTGGCTCACTGACTTTGACTGACAGCAGCTGGAGCCAATGGCACCCACTGCTGTCTCAGCCAATGAGGAGAGAAGTCCCGGACAGCCGAGACCATCATGCATAAACGCTGGATCAAGATGGGGCTCAGGTAAATATTAGGGGGTCTGAGGAGGGCCGCTGCACAAAAGGTTTTTTATCCTAATGCATAGATGCATTAAGATAAAAAACCTTCTGACAACCACTTTATGTATAAATATTATTTAAAGCCTTTTACATGCCACAAGAATAGATAATCTGTTGCATCTTTGCAAACTCATGATAATAATATTAAATTCCACTTTTTGACAATTTAAATTTGGCTGGTTCAGCAGTGGTCTAATTTCGAGCCATATACAGGCTGATTTCACCCAAGTCGACCAGCCTGTTGAATTTTTCACATGTGAATACTGCCGGCGGGTATAGCTCCTAGTACTAATCATTGTGTTCTCCTGAACAGGAAAGCCCCCGTGCCCCCCACTGGCAGAACACAATAGCGATCTGAAAGGCTTTCCCTAATCAACACTGACTGTGCTGATGGGGGATTTGAGATATTTTCCACCACAGATGTATCAATCAAATCTAAAGTATGTGCTTATAAGTGGACAGATACTGGTCAATCCTGGACAATGTCTCATCTAACTGCTGGCCTCAATGTGGTAACATTGTGAATTTCCCACTATTTTGGATTGATCATCTTCTCCATCACAGAGGAAAGGATCAGACCCTCTTGCAAGAAATGTTCTCACAATCACTGGAAGCACAATTTATTGCCACCCAGAGATCCACAAATGTCCTCAATAACGTTGCTTAAAAATAGATGCGCTGTTTGTAATTATCAACCCACTTGATTGAGAACTTGCAGAACATGCTGATGTTCTCCTCAGGTGGGGTCAATCACTATGGACATGTGTCCAGGCTATCCATTAGTCAAAACAGAATGTTGTATTGCAGGCAAGCTCCACTAACATTTGGATTCAAAGTCTGCTTATAGTGTCTAAAAAATAGGGACCCAGATTTCTTAATTAATTATCTAAAATCTTATTCTGTATCCTGTTTTCCATATATTATGACCTTGTTCTCTGGATGATAGTGTTTGGCTGCTACCACTGCCTTGGTTTTTTTGTACATCAAATTCTTAAAGTGGAGTTCCACCCATTGTTTTATGTTTGTCTGTGCTGCATGCCCTAATCTCATAGTGTTCAGAATGGACAATTTTTATTTATTTTGTTGCTTGTAAATACCTTTACTTTGTAGTCCTTCATTACTTCCTCCTCCTTATTAGCCTAGGCTATTAAGTCACAAGGCTATTTGCAAGGGTTTCTAGGATAGGCATCATGTTTCCCAGTAGTCCTTGCAAACCTGACTGAAACCTGACTGAAACCTAGTGTGCAGCACTGAGCATGTGCGAGATATGCAAAGCTGAAATCCAAGTCTTATGACGCATACACACGATCACTTTTTGTGATGAAAAAAAACGTCATTTTATCTGACGAAACAAAACAACGTTTTTCAAACTTCATTTTCAAAAACGACATTGCATACACACCATCGTTTTTCCACAATGCTCTTGCAAAGCGCGGTTACGTAAGACACTTTCAACGGCACTCTGTTCCATTGAAGCTCCGTCTCATAACTTGCTTCTAAGCATGCGCGGGTTTAAAAACATCGTTTTAAACGACGTTTTGCCCACACATGGTCACTTTTTATGACACAAAAAAGGACATTTTGAAAAACGACACAAAAAATTCAAGCATGTTGGAATTTTTTTTTGGTCGTTTTTTTGAAGACATAAAACGACGTTTTGCCCACACACGATCATTTTAAATGACATTTTTTAAAACGTTGTTTTTTTTTCATCACAAAAAGTGATCGTGTGTACGCGGCAATACAGTCTGGCTTCATGATGCCCACACTTAAGATGGCCACAGTCTATTTCTAGATTATAAACTATCTAAATGCTGTAACAACCTAACAAAACGGACCTTAGTTTACAGACTAACTTTACTAGAATACATTAAGCTTGTGTATTACAGGGGTATTTATATTTAAAAAGTGAAATTGTGGGTGGAACTCCCCTTTAAGCTGGCCATGCACTGAATAAAGGAATATTGGAATAATCCATGATCCAAGCAAAAATTCAAGCAGTGGGTGGCTCTGTCAGCACCATTCTGCCTGACAACCTTAGATTGAAAAATAAAGTGGCATTGAAAAATTGTGAGCCAGACAGCGTCTGCATACAATCAACCTCAGTCAGGCGGTGAGAATACAATAGCCGCAGTGGGAGATTCATCTATCTGCACTGCTTAGTATAGATGGAAGAATTTCCAACCATGTAAACATAGCGGCATCAACATTTTCTCCAGCATTTCCTTCGAATGCTGTGTTTCCTAAATTTACTTTTTGGCCAAAGTCATCAGCTAAGCCGACATCCCCATCTTTAACCACTCTCTAAACCCTTGGCATATGGAGAAAGTAGTGTACGATGACTGTCACAGGAAAAGCAAGGGTTCCTTTGATGTGCAGCCTCACCCTTGCTATGCTGTCCAAGAGGCAAGATGGTGGCGCCCAGTTGGAAAATAATTAGGTCTCTGGGGCCAGACTTCAGCAGTTTTTGTTCACAAATTATCCACTGATAAGTTGCTTGTATGCTGAATAGTTCCTATTTGGCAGTGGTTTCTGTAAACATTGGCAAAGAAATGGACTTCTATAAGTTGTTATGATCTTTCAAAACAAATGTGCTGTACAGTCATGAAACTGAATTAACCACTTGCTTACTGGGCACTTACACCCCCCTCCTGCCCAGGTAAAATTTCAGCTTCCGGCACTGCGTCGCTTTAACTGACAATTGCGCGGTCGTGCGACGTGGCTCCCAAACAAAATTTACGTCCTTTTTTCCCCACAAGTAGAGCTTTCTTTTGGTGGTATTTGATCGCCTGTGCGATTTTTATTTTTTGCGCTATAAACAAAAAAGAGCGACAATTTTGAAGAAAAATACAATATTTTTTACTTGTTGCTATAATAAATATCCCAATTAAAAAAAAAAACACATTTTTTTTTCTCAGTTTAGGGCGATACGTATTCTTCTACATATTTTTGGTAAAAAAAATTAAAAAAATCGCAATAAGCGACTGGTTTGCGCAAAAGTTATAGCGCTTACAAAATAGGGGAGAGAATTATTATTTTTTATTATTTTTTTTTTTACTAGAAATGGCGGCGATCTGCGATTTTTATTGGTACTGCGACGTTATAGCGGACACATCGGACACTTTTGACACATTTTTGGCGCCATTCACATTTATTCTGCGATCAGTGCTATAAATATGCACTAATTACAGTATAAATGTGACTGGCATTGAAGGGGTTAACACTAGGGGGTGAGGAAGGGGTTAAATGTGTATGCTAGGTGTGTTCTAACTGTAGGGGGAGGGGGGGGTGACTGGGGGGGTGACCGATCTGTGTCCCTATGTAGGAAGGAACACAGATCGGGCTCCTCCCTTCCAGAGACAGGACATTGTCTCTGTGTGAGCCGGCAATGAGAGATGATCTATGAGAGATCATCTCTCATTGGCCCACAGATCGCATCACAAACGGCCGCTCTGATTGGCCGTTTGCCGCGATCTGTGATTGGCCGTGTCCGAGGGACACGGACAACACAGGGCTTCCCCGCAGCGCGCTGTACAGCGCGCGCTGGGAAAGCCAGAATGACATGCCGTCAAATGACGGCATGTTGGATTTTCAGGCCCGCGCTGTTGCCGTCATCCGACGGTAGCGCGGGCCTCAAGTGGTTAAATCCACACTGTACACTTCAGTATAGGAATCATTTACTTCTTAGATTTTTGTCTCTTTGTATTCCAGTTACTTAATGTAATATGTTCCATGATGTACTTGTTTTCAATAAATTTGAATTACAGTAATGCACAAAAAAAAGATATCTGCTCGTACCAAGTCGTTTTTTTTTTCATTGCCTAAAGCCAACCGTAGATGGTGAGATTTCTTGATGGATCGACTTGGGTACAATTAGCCTGCCCATACATGGTTTGAATCTTGGCAAGTCCCTGCAGAAGCGGCCTAGATTCAAAACAATTTTAGGTTTAGGTTTTAACACAAGTGAACTTGCATTCCCAAGACCCTGTTAGCTAATAGTCTTTATTATTGGACAGATGGATTTTCATATCATACAATTTTTCAAATTTTGCAACCTTGCTCTTTGATCTGAGAACACAATTGATGTAACGTATGAGTCAAAACCTTTAAACCTGGTGGAAAGACCTTTCCACCCAATGAAGGAGGTCCAGGTTTATCAGTTGAAGACAACGGCACTTATTAGGCAACCTCTCTTTGACATGTCGGAGTTCAGATATAGGATGAAGAGCACAATTCTTCATATAATGTCTTTAGGTCTTTACAGTCCAATTAGGTTATGAGAAATGTCTTTTAGTTTTTCAAAAGGTACAAAATGACTTTTAGACTGATAACTTTTCTCTTTGGAGGTAGGTCCCAGAACCATCCAAAACATAGGTATAAATAGCCAGTTACAGACAAACGTTAAAATATAAAACTGTGAAACCTGATATGGAGACAGTCCTGTTTATTGTTCTGTAATTCGTAATTTTGGGTCAAGAAGTATGGAAAGAAGTCGGTGGGCCTTAAAATTGATACTAAGCAGAACTTTGAAGCAATGATTATGATTTTACAGATGTGCACCTCTGTGACAGACCAAGCATCTGCAAGATATCATACAATAAGTCCAGGCTGAAACACTCTGTGTACGTGTAGCATAAGGGGCACAAAGAGGAATGTATATTTTTATGAAGTAAGTAGGACAGTTAATTAAAAAAAAAACGGTGCTAAACATTTGTTTTGTTTTATTTTTTGGATTTATTAAAAAAGTTACCCAAGAAATGTAAAGCTTAGAAAAAGAAAATATATTTTTGAGAATTCTATTAATGGCAATGGTCTTCCCGTAAAATAACGTATTTTGTCTATTAATTTACAGCTAGCTGTAAATATTTTAATTAATTTTTTTTTCCTTTTAGGGCAGTGGTGTACATTCCCCTAATCACTTGAATTGGGGTGTGAGCCAGTGGTGGCTGGTGCTAAACATTTTTGGGGGGGCGGCAAACAAACCCCCCCAGGTACTCACCCCTCCAGCGATCTTCACACTGTGGCTTTTAAGCGCAAGACAGTGTGTCCAGCAATTTGGCTCCCTATCGCTGTTGTTTTGGTGGCGGGCTCGGGGTCTGTCTGAGCTTATCACTGTCTTTGGGTACCGATCAACCCATCTCTGTCCTCAGCTACCGCTATTTCTGCTCCCCCGATGCAGCACTAGTGCCCTCAATGATCAGATACCAGCTCCATCTCTCTGTCTCTACTCTATCTCTGTCCTCTCCATCTAAACTGTCTCCAGGTTCTGCCAATGCCGCTCACCCACTACAGCTCCAATGGCAGCTTTTACAGTCTCTGGCAGTCTCTGTCACCGCCTCCAGGCAGCTCGATGCAACCACGCCACAAGCACTCCAGTCCAACTCTCACCCTGTCTCTTAAATCCATGCTCTCCCCCTGGGATGAGGTATTAGGCTGAGTCAGCAGTATCTTAATGCCATGCTTTTGGGAGTTTAAGTGGAGCTAGCAGCTATACACTGCCACCTGGGGCCATGAAGTTTCTTTGCCTCCCTGTTTTAAACTGCTACCACCCGGATTCGCCAGGATCACAAGTGTGGGAGAGTCCCGGGTGGCTGAGACACTTGTGGACATTAAAGCATATGAGGGTTTATATATACTTTAAATACATTTTGGAGTTACTCAGTTAATAGTTTTTGAGATTGGAGTTCTTTCAATTTCTCCTTCTTCCATGTGTCTGTTCTCCAGCCTATAGGAATGGAAAGATGTATAGGTGCAGACCATTTCAATAAGCCTAGGATCTCATATGTACTGCAGTACACTTCACCACGAAAAATTCTCTCCAGCAGTAAAACGTTTCATGATTTTAATAAAACTGCTGACATTCCATATGGTATCTTTATAAGATAGTGAACTCTAAAGCATCGTCTTTGTAATTAAACAAAACATTACATACTATATATATATATATTAATTTTCACAAGCCTTTGACGCGACCACCAGCAAAGGGCAGAATGAGCTCAACTGCTTTTTTTTGTACTTTTTTTCAGTTGTTCAAAGACGCTATGGCAAGGGGCAGCTTTTATCAGCTCTCCCTTTGGGTTTATGAACTGAGGGAAATACGTGTGATGCATTTATGACAGAAGACAAAACATGATTGAATCAGCAGGGTTGCTTCTTTTCAGATATTGGCGTGTCAATCAGGGAGGGCAGCTGTGACTGAGACAATGCTCGACTGCACTGGAATAAGCTTAATCTGCTTCCTTGTGCTTATGTATGCTGATCTCGGATGAGATCAGCCTAATGTGTATTTGGATGCAGAGCAAGTAAGGCAATGAGAAAAAGAGACCGCCGCTTAAAGGGAAAAAGAAAAAGTTCAAAAGCAACTCTAATTAAATGACAGCTCTCAATAATGTTAAAAAGTTTAACGTAATGAATATTTTACAATGCATGTTTGCCCCCATACGATTAGGCTATTACAGTATCTATGACAAACATTTTTTTAACCCACATATTTGCAATGTGACAATGTTATTAAAGTTAGGAGCCTACATCAATTTTTAAGATAGTGTGCATTTATATTTAAATTAAATTAAATTAAAATTACTGTTACTTTCTGGAAATGTTAGGGTTGTTTTAAAGTAGATTTTCCACTTTAAAGGGGTTGTAAACGTAAAAGTTTTTTTACCTTAATGCATCCTATGCATTAAGGTAAAAAAACATCTCACAGCATCGCCCCCCCCCCCTCTCAAGTCCCCGTTTTACTTACCTTACCGTTCGAATCTCCCGGGCGCGTCCACGTCATCCTCATCGGTTCCCAGCCTGGCCGTTGATTTTGCTAGGCTGGGCGGATTGATATCAGCGCAGCCATTGGCTGGCGCTGCTGTCAATCACAGTGGATGACGTGGCGCGCCGGGGGGCGGGGCCGAGTGATACAGTCGCCGGCTATGGCCGCCGCTGTATCACGGGAGCGCGCTCCCAAAAGCTTTCCACCGTGCGAGCGCCCTCGCATGAAGATGGAAAGCTTTTGCAAGGAGGAGCCCAGACAGCCGCCGAGGGACCCCAGAAGACAGCTTTCCGGGCCACTCTGTGCAAAACGAACTGCACAGTGGAGGTAAGTATAACATGTTTGTTATTTTAAAAAATAAAAGTCCTGACTTTAGTGTCCCTTTAATATCACTTTAAATAGTTTGTTTGGGCCAGTTTTTTTTTTCATTATTTCCATATGATTCCATTATCTCAACTGAATGTGCTGTAATATACTATAATAGCATTAGCCCTATACAATACATAGCGCTGTGTTCCAGCAACAGTACAGACGATTTCCCAACCGCTTCCGCAATTAAAAAGAGTTGGGCTGAATACTTCTTGTTGACTGATTAGGTCCATTTAACACACGCTCTCTGGTGTGTGTTGTGAAATTTTAACAACTTATCATACTGTTTACTTTTTTTTTTACTTTATTAAAGTTAGCAATAACAGCTTAGTTAATTTCTGTGCACAAAAGAGCATTTTGGAGCACTGCCATGCAATGTAATGCATTGTTGTGCATTGCGCTGCTTACAAATGCTGCATCTTCATGCAATGCACCTGTATGGTGTGAACAGGGCACATAGAGAACAATTGATCTTTATGTGCCCTTGCATTAAAGCGGAGTTCCACCCAAAAGTGGATCTTCCACTCATTTCTCTCATTTGCAACCTTTCAGGGGGAGGGGGGACAGGATACAGGATGCTGTGGCCCATGACGTCGGGGCTACCTCCTCCTCCCCCTGTTGTCGAGCCAGAGAAAAGCGGGGCATCGCGCATGTGCAGTAGGGCTCCCAGCATGAAGCCATAAGGCTACACTGCCGGGTTCCCTTACCCCCAATGGCGGCAGCAGCACCAGAGAGCTGATGAAAACATTGCTGACATCGCTGGACTCCTGGACAGGTAAGGGTCCGATTATTAAAAGCCAACAGCTGCAGTATGTGTAGCTGCTGGCTTTTATTTTTATTTTCTTTGGGCCGACCTCCGCTTTAAGTCTGAGTTGATTAATGCAGATCAAATGCAGCTCAACACATCTGGTGTTAACAATCATTTAATCTGGCCATAGACAGTTCGAATCATGTATGGGCAGGCTAAATGTGCCCAAGTTGGGCAACTAATCAACTTAGGTACAATCAGCCTGTCGTATTTTACATGCGATTATTGCTAGTGGATGTTATAGCCCCTAGCAACAATCACTGTGTTTTCCTGGTGAGAAAACAATGGCTTTGTGGGAGAGATACCCCTGTCAACACTGTCTTTGTTGAGAGAGGAATCTAGTGATTTTCTTTTTTTTTTGCTATATCTATGGCTGGCCTTAGTCATTATTTTATCCTTTCTAAAATAGCTACTTTGTCTGCTCTACTCAATAGACACCTCATAAAGATGTCCAATGACAGCTGGCTTACTAGACAGGTTTAGAGATAATATTTTAGATTTTTCTACATTCTGCTGAGACACTGATAAAACAGGTCAGTAGGGTGTTGGGTGGACAGCATGGAAGGCTCTCTTGCTTATTTTTGATTTTGCAGTAGGTTTGCCACCCTGAAGTTTTGCTTAAAGTGTATCTATGATCAAAGTGTTAAAAAGCTATATTTATGTCCACATTTCTCAATCATTTTTAGCCTACTCCTACACCCTAATTTAGAGGCAACTTGTACCAAAGGTACAGTTGTCGCTTATTCTCAGAAGTCAAAAACCCATGTACAACCAAACATCCAAGGGGGTTCTATAGTAACACAGACATGGATCCAAAGATAAACACAGACATTTTACATTTACATATAATGAAAGGTTCATCCCCTTTCTAAGGCTGCGTACACACCATGAGATTTATCCGATGAAAACGGTCTGTCGGACCGTTTTCATCGGATATGTCTGCTGGGCTATTTTGATTTGATCTGTGTACACACGATCAAACCAAAATCCCTGCTGGCAGACAGGGCAATGATGTGACGGTGACGTTGATGCTGCCACGTCACCGAACCAGGAAGTAAAATACTTCCACGCATGCGTTGAATCCATTCGGTGCATGCGGGAGATTTTTGTGCACTGGTTAGGCGTACTAACCAGCGGACATGTCGGACAGACGGGTTTCCAGCAGACAAGTTTTAAAGCATGCTTTAAAACTTGTCTGCTGGAAAAACCTGTCTGCTCGCCCGTACACACGATCGAATTTGTCTGCTGAAACGGTCCATCGGACCGGTTTCAGTAGATAAATTTGATCGTGTGTACGCGGCCTAAGACAATTTGAGAAGATGCTTATATGGTCATTAAGAGCCTAATGAACACATGAACTGTTGCCGTTTGGTCAAATGCACACACATTGTCACCAAAACCTAGGTTCTTAGTTCTCACATGAACATTGTTCAGATAAATATGAAAATGTATGATGGGAGTTACTGCAGTACAGACATATGTGAAATGAATTACTTGAGACACAAGCAGATACCTAAGAAGTCTAAACAGAACTATCCAGAGATATGTTATGAGAATTAGCCATGGTCTCTGTAAGTCATGCTCATTCTCCGAACAAACGATCGGAAATTTCCGACAGCAAAAGTCCGATGTTAACTTTTGAACAGATATTCCGACCGTGTGTATTCTCCATCTGACTTTTGCTGTTGGAATTTCCGCCAACATAAGATTGAGAACTGGTTCTCACATTTTCCGCCGATTGTCTATAGTAATTCAGACGCGCAAAATTCCAATGCATGCTTGGAAACAATTTGACGCATGCTCGGAAGCATTGAACTTAATTTTCTCGACTCGTTGTAGTGTTTTACGTCACCGCGGTCTTGACGGTCGAAAGTTCAGAGAACTTTTGTGTGACCGTGTGTATGCAAGCCAAGCTTGAGCGAAATTCCTTCGGAAAAAACATTCAAGGTTTTTTCGATGGAAAATCCGATCGTGTGTACGTGGCATAAGGAATAGATATGACAGCATTGACATAAAGTTGCAATAACATCTGAGAGAGGAGTATTACACATACCAAGCGACATCTCAAAGCATTAAGGAATTATATCAGTGCAACGCAGTACCACTGCTCATTAGACTGCTGCAATAAATAAGAAGATGTGAAGTGGAACAAACACGGTGGAATACATTTAGCTGCAGTAAGATTCTTTTGATCTTCTGCCAATCCCATTAAAAAAGCCAGATGAAATTCCGCCACACACAGGATGTAATATACTAACTATATGCAGTTGTAAAATTATTGTCAACTCTGGCACACACATATACACCTTCATTCACACTAACACTATATTACTCCGGAGTCTCTGCTGGATGCTGTAGGTCAAAAGTATCTGGATAGAAGTCAACACTTCTAGACTTTTTAATATCATAGTTTAAACAACCTTAGTCTGCTCTGACCCACATCAAGCAATAAAAATTCAGGTACTATTGATCTGTTTTTCTTTTCCTATATATTAATATTTAATCCAAGAAGAAAAAAATCGTTAATCAGAACAATATTTCCTGTAAGCTAACCTATTGCATCTTTGCTCACGGACATCGCCAATTTCAGCTACCGCAAGCCACATTTTTAATAGCGACCATTGAATTCTGGGCATAAATAACCTTTGAATAATAGGTCCACTTATGTTTAAATTAACATTTTCACTACAAATAAGTTAGTTTGTAGAAAAGTCTTCTTTCTGGCGGTCTGACATAGGCAGAGCATGATCTTCCTCCTATATAATATAGAATTCCAGTTGACTATTGTAAACTTAACACACCCCAAGGGCCCGTTCACATTGTTGCAATGGAATATTTGACCTGTCTGATTTTTTTCTTCCATCTACAGTGTTGTGGGGTCCACAGAAGTATTAATGCATGTGTGGAATCAAGTGATAATGTGTCACAACACGCACTGGAAAATCGCAAATAAAATGCAGCTGATTTGCAGACGAATAGGAAAGTGACCTAAGGCTACAAAGAGACTGTATTTATTTAGAAATATTTGTAGAGTTTTTAACTTGTCCTAATTTTTAAATATCAGACGAAACCCTGCTGTTAAAGTCTTTAAAGATTTTTTTTTGCTGTCTGTGTGCCATTGGGAAGTTTTTCCCTCCACTTTCTGTCTCACAGACACATCAGCAAAAGCAAGGGAAGATCTTTTATGGAAAATCTGTCACCAGAGAAGATGACCAATGAAAAATCTTTCCTTCAGTTCCAGTAACATCTGTACAATTTTAAATTTTCCAATACTTTCTGTCCAAGGGACAATGGTCATCTGGAAAAACAGAGATGTTGAATGTCCACAACCAAGGCACAGACATCAATCAAAAAAAAAAAAAGTCAGGTGTTTGAACAGTTATCCAATATATATATATATATATATATATATATATATATATATATATATATATATATATATATGTGTGTGTGTATATATAAAGTTTGGATGTAGACAACATACAGTATGCATTGCAAGTTAGCTGCAAAGTTTCAAGTATGTTATCCGCAGGAAAGTTCTTGAGTTAGGCTGACCATAGACGGTTCGAATCTTGGCCGGTTCAGCAAGAACCGACTGAAAATCAAACCATATATGGGCAGGCTGAATGTATCCAAGTTGCTTGATTAAACAACTTGGGTACAACCCGCCTGCTGGATTTTACATATGATTATCGCTAGCGGCTGGTAAATCCACTAGCAATAATCACTGTCTTCTCCTGGCGGGGACGGCTTACCCCACCCCAGCGTCGGGAGGAGGGATTCTCATGTCAACACTGTCTAATCCGTGTTTGCAGGAATTAAATTGACTCCTTGTATGGCCTGCCTTATTTTCATACACTGTCAACACTTGTATCTGCACACAATATGGTGATGGCCCCCTGAGTACTTTGTATTTTATTTGGGTACCTACATTACAAGTTCACCAGTTAAACCGTGCTTCATGACCACCAAACACCAATAAAAATCAAATACACCCACATTAACAACTTGCCTGGCTCTATTGCCCAAAGCGACATACCTTCGTGCAAAAGCCAGGCGCACACTGATTGGCCAGAGGGGGAGCCAATCAGTGGGTCTGGCGGACGCGATGTCCACCGGCCACCTGCGATCACTTCCTAGAGAGACAGGATGACGGCCTGAGATTTAAACAAGGCAGATCACTGTCCTGTCAGGTATGAACTGAGAGATCTTGTCTTTGTGCAGAAACATAGATCTCTCTGTTCATACAGTGAGTCCATTCCCCACGCAGTAAAGAAAGCATCCCCTAGGGAGACACTTAAGCCTTTGATTTCCCCTGGTGTTAACCTCTTCCCTGCCAGTGTCATTAGTACAGTAAGCCTCGTACACACGATAGGTTAAACAGAGGACAACGGCTTGATTGACCGTTTTCATATGTCAAAACCGATCGTGTGTGGGCCCCATAGGTTATTTAACCATCGGTTAAAAAAAGCCAACTTGCTTTAAATTTAACCGATAGATTCCTAACCGATAGGTCAAAACCGATCGTTAGTAGGCACGACCATCGGTTAAAAATCCATGCATGCTCAGAATCAAGTCGACGCATGCTTGGAAGCATTGAACTTAATTTTTTTCAGCATGACGTTGTGTTTTACGTCACCGCGTTCTGACACGATCAGTGATTTAACCGATGGTGTGTGGGCGTGACGGACCATCAGTCAGCTTCATCGGATAACCGATGACAACGGTCCTTCAGACCGTTCTCATCGGATGGACTGATCGTGTGCACGCAGCTTTACAGTGCATATTTTTAGCACTGATCACTGTAATAATGTCACTGGTTCCTGAAAAAGTGTCAAAAGTGTAATTTCTATGGACTGCCTACACACAGCTCCGAGGTGGATGCACACCCATCTGCCAACGGCTCTGCATGGAGGATGGGATCCCCCAATGAATGAGCTATAAAATATTGCCTGTGTGCGCCCAATCATAGAAAATAATGGAAAACGCAAAATTCAAACAGTCTTATACAGAATGTTTACAGCTTTGCATTTCTGAATAGTAGATAATCAATTTTATTTAAGTCGGACACTCTTTTACAAAATCTGACAAGAAAAATTGAGAGAGCTGGATGTATTAAAAATCCGATTTAAGTGTGAAAATTATATTTGCTCTTATATAACTCAGGGTAAAATTCTCTAATCCTTTGTAGCAGAAAGAGTTATACTAGGCAATATAGACAGATTTTATCTACGGCTTATAGACTTCTCAACAAATTAAACATTAAAAATTCATTTCAACTCACAATCTGTCTTAAAAATAAAAAGAACTAAAGCTCTCAGGAGGTGTGGAATTTAAGATATGAAAAAAAATCTGCCATAGCAAATCGTTTTTATTGAAGTTAGGCAGTTTTAGAGGGCAAAATTTTGACTCCAAAAAAAAATTATAATGATATGCTGTAAATTAAGTAGGAAATCCTGTTATGCATACATTAGTTATTTCTGAGGAAGTATGCTATATAATTTTACATTAGTTAAAAATGGAGATAAAACTGCAGCCTCTAACCTTTCTGGGTTCCTTAATGCTAACACATCACAACGTAGAAAATTATATAAAGGATTAAAGTATAAAACACAATTTATTCTAATAATATACCGTATTTATCGGGGTATAGCGCGCTCCCGCGTATAGCGCGCACCCCTAAAGTTGCCGCCATTCTTGTGGAAAAAAAGTTTTTTGTACTTACAGTTTTGGTGTCTTGCGCAGGCGTCCATTGGCGGCTTCGGGTGTCCTCTTCGTCCGGTCCGGCGTCCGTCTGCGGCTTCGGGTGTCCTCTTCGGCGGGTCCGGCGTCCTCCTCGCTTTCCCGCGCCGAGTTTCAAATACTCCGCCGGCATATACCGAGCGCAGTACACTCGGGTATAGTCGGGCAGACTCGGCTCCTCTCGCGCTGACGTCCTGGACGTACAGGACGTGAGCGCGAAAGGAGCCTGCCCGACTATACACGAGTGTACTGCACTCGGTATATGCAGGCGCAGTACACTCGTGAATAGTCGGGCAGGCTCGGCTACTCTCGTGCTCACGTCCTGTACGTCCAGGACGTCAGCGCGAGAGGAGCCGAGTCTGCACGACTATACCCGAGTGTACTGCGCTCGGTATATGTCGGCGCAGTATTTGAAACTCGGCGCGGGAAAGCGGCTATCGGCGTATACCGCGCACCCACAATTTTGCCCTGATTTTCAGGGCAAAAAAGTGTGCGGTATACGCCGATAAATACGCTACTGAAATGCAAAAAATACAGACAAAAATTGTACAAAGCTCACAACAGAAACATATGTATTGTGATGTATTTTGTAAATGAGATATTAACCTGGTTTACAGGCACACTAATACCTTTTTTTACTTTATAAAAGTCTCGTTATAATCGAGTCCTTTAGCCAATGATATGCTTAAAGCTGGCCATACATGGCTCACCACAAAAAAAAACTTATGCCGCGTACACACGATCATTTTTTGTGATGAAAAAAAAACGACGTTTTCTGTGAAGTAAAAAACGAACGTTTTTGAAACGTCACTTTTCAAAGACGATGTTGCATACACACCATCGTTTTTTTCACAAAAAGCGAGGTTACGTTCACCACTCTTTTCCATTGAAGCTCGCTTCATAACTAGCTTCTGGGCATGCGCGGGTTGAAAAACGCTTGTTTTAAACGACGTTTTTGCTACACACGGTGACTTTTTGTGAAACAAAAAACGACGTTTTGAAAAACGACACAAAAAATTCAAGCATGTTGGAATTTTTTTTTGGTCGTTTTTTTGAAGACAAAAAACGACGTTTTGCCCACACACGATCAATTTAAATGACGTTTTAAAAAACGTCGTTTTTTTTCATCGCAAAAAACGACCGTGTGTACGCGGCATTAGACAGTTTTGAGGTGGATGGTGTAATCCTCCCTGCGACATCACTGTATTCTGACAAAGTGACTCTCTCACCTTTAGAATATACTGATCAGCGCTGTGGCCCATTAGCTGCATGCACTGATTCGATGGGAATTTATTTTTTATTTGTTTTGGGTTTCTTATGAGCACTGATGAGGCTGCACTGATGGGAACTGATGAGGCTGCAGTGATGAGGCGGCACTGATAAGGCTGCACTGATGGGCACTGTTGAGTGTAAGCAGTTTGCTGACATGCTTGCCAGGTATCAGCACTTCTTTCCTTACAAAGACAGCGCATGAGGAAAGAACTTCCGATAACTGGCAAGTCTGTTTACATGTTATCAGCTGTGATTGGACACAGCTAATCACATAGTAAAGGCCAGATGTGATTGGCCCTTTACACCGATCTGTGATCATCTATGTCCGAAGGACACAGCGATCACAGAGCTTGCCCGATGGGGGCAAGCAGGGGGCAGGGTTTTGGGAGGACATCTATTTTTTGTAGAGGATGTGTATGGATTATTTTTGAAGACTAATGCCACGTACACATGACCGTTTTTCGGGTTCTAAAAATGATGTTTTTTTTTTTTTATGTCATTAAAAACAATCGTGTGTGAAGCCCCATACACACTATCAGTTTTCCTGATGGTTTTCTCTTCAGGTTTACCAAAACCATGTAGTGCAAGGGCCTGCCTGATTGCATACAAATTGAAACTCTTGAGGTTTGCCCTTATATTAGATGGTTTTGGTAAACCTGAAGAGAAAACCATCAGGAAAACTGATAGTGTGTATGGGGCTTCAGCTTCAGAGCATTTTTCAGGTTCTGAAAAACGGGCAAAATTTTTTTTCGAACATGCTCTATTTTTTCACAACGTTTTTAACGTTGTCGTTTTTCGGGTTGTAAAAAATGGTCGTGTGTGGGCTTTAACGATGTGAAAAACTGCGCATGCTCAGAAGCAAGTTATGAGACGGGAGCGCTCGTTCTGGTAAAACTACCGTTCGTAATGGAGTAAGCACATTCATCACGCTGTAATAGACAGAAAAGCGCAAATTATCTTTTATTAACACATAATCAGCTAAAGCAGCCCAAAGGGTGGCGCCATCCGAATGGAACGTCCCCTTGTTTAGTGCCGTCGTACATGTTGTACGTCACCGCGCTTTGCTAGAGCATTTTTTTCACGATCGTGTGTAGGCAAGCCTGTTTTAATGATCGGGTTGAATAAAAATCTTTTTTTTCTAGACCCTGAAAAACTAAATTTTTTTGAAGCTGAAAAACAGTCGTGTGTACGCGACTATTGTTTAGTGTCACTTTAAGGTGAACAACTTTCCATTGAATTTACTATACAGACCATCTATAATGTAATCATATCCCTACTTAATTGTCTCTTCTAAATTAGCTGGCTACATTTTTTCAAAGTGAAACACATTTATACATAATTTGTGGCCTGCGTTTTTATTAAATACTGTTTTCATTAAAGGGGAGGTTCCCCTAAAAAGAAACTTTTAACATTGCCTGTCTCTTCTTAATAACATGTAGAATCGGCTGGTAGTTTAAAAAAAAAACGTCCGTACATACCATTTTCGGCATGTAGTCTCACTGTCGCTTCCGGGGATGGGCGTGCCTACTTAAATGACAGGCATCCGATCAACGCATACAGCGCGTCACGAGATGCCGAAAGAAGCCGAACGTTGGTGCGCATGCGCCGTATAGAGCCGCACCAACGTTCGGCTTCTTTCGGCATCTCGTGACGCTCTGTATGCGTCGATCGGATGCCTGTCCCCACACATCATACCCGGAAGCGGCGGTGAGACTACATGCCGAAAATGGTATGTACGGACTTTGTTTTTTTAAACTACCAGCCGATTCTACATGTTATTAAGAAGAGACAGGCAATGTTAAAAGTTTCTTTTTAGGGGAACCACCCCTTTAACAAAACCACCAACTTGGCGTGTTGGTTATTTTTTCACCCTGGTAATTTCTCTGTATAAAATAAATCTAGGAAGTCCAGGAATACCTCCTTCATTAAACTGACAGCACAACGCATGTTGCAATAATCACTCTTCGGTCATCGGTATTTCGCAGTCGCCATTATTCAACAAAATAGAAAATAGCAACAATAGCAAGGCTTTCTTAGAGATGTATTAAAACAATAGTAAACTTCAAGCTGTGTATAAACAATTTCACATAAAAACAGAAAACATTTTCTCTTCAATTAGATAATGTTTATAGCAGTGAAAGTAAATATTTTTACGATCTTAATAGCTTATTTGCATCTTCTCAAACTCATCTGTTTAACTTTAGGCAGACAACTGTCTAGTCGGACTTATAAACTAAACATAGGTTCTTTTCCTTGTATAAAACATTTTTATAGAGTCACATTAATTGTTCCAAACCACGTCCACATGTAAGCAAAATGGGAAAAAAGTGCTCAGACTTTATTAAGGCAATAATAAACAGCCACCAATGAAAAGTAATCTTTCTACAACATGACTACAGTGAACTTAGGTTACATTTACATGGGCAGCCGGGGGTAGATAGTTTGCTACATTCAGAGGCAGCTAAATGCACTTTGTGCCACGGCCACATACACACTGGCCAGGTAGCTGAGGCCACTACACGTGCAGAAAGAAACCCTGCAGAAACAGCATTCCTGGACGCACAGTCTGTATTCATGGTAGGTCAGAGGTTCTGCTTGCATATAATCACTTGAATAAGTGGGTACATGCCAAAAGTGGCAACTCCAGCCACTGATATGTATTCACAGCTGCTGCTGTTTGCATACACCGTATGCATGAACCATGTAGCCCCACCGGTAGCTGCCACTGGACATTCATGTAAATGTTGCTTTAAAATGGACCTTTTCTTTTACTAATCACTAAATCCTGCACTTCCATTTTTTGGGAGGGCGTAGCGATTACCTTTTCCAGTTGGTACCCATACCCTCAATCCTTGCCTAGGTGAGAATGACATTCAGCTTGGTTTGCCCAACCTCCCTCACTTAACAGCTCTTGGGATCACGTCAGACACATCTCAAGAGGCTTTGGGATCTTCTACTCCTGAAAGAAGTACTCCATATCAGAAAGTCTCAACTGCCTCCCAAATCCAAGATGGCAAGAAAGAAGGCAACAGTGAAGACTTTGGCCTAGATTCACGTAGGGCGGCATAACTATGAGCAGGCGTAGAGTATCGTATTTACGCTACGCCGCTGCGTCTTGGCTTTAGTTATAACCAAATGTGTCTGCATTTTAACAGATGTGTATTTATACATTCCACTATGGCGTAAAGATACTTCTAATAAGCATCTGATAACAATAGGACTCTTGTTACAGTTATCGAGCTGCCATAACTTTATCAGCTGTCAAACAGGGCCATTTCCTGCTCTTTTCGTACAAACAGGACATGGAAAAATAGTGTCACGGCAGTTGGCCTCTGCTCATACAAGCAGTCATTAAGAACGCTTAATCAAAATACACTCATACATTATAGTTAGTATAAATCCTGGAGGAGAAGTCTCAGCGAATACAGTTTAACGATCAATTCTTTCCATTTTACGGAAAACATTTCTAAACAAAGTGGTGGGTATTCCTAAAGCTGATATCTTGAGCAAGCAGAAGCAAATTACAGTTCAGCTACATAACTGCTCTGGTAAAACTTTTATGACCTTTAACAAGCTGAAAATTTATATACATCACCATCATAAATCTGTGTAGACGGTAGACTGTATTTGCTTACCCTTTACCAGCGCCCCACATTGAGAGACTAAACATGCTGTGAGTAAACCAGCCCGCTCTCTTGGTTTACTGGAGAATGCTTTATAGACGTTAGTAAAACTTGAGCAGAAGTTAAATGTAACTCCATAAAAGTGCCACTATAGCTATTACTGAAGGTTATAATTTGGTATTTCAAAATGTCCCAAACTTTTTTTTTTTTTTCCCTGCATTCTTTGAATATGACACCTCACAGATTATTCCCACCATGGAGTATCTCTGTACACCTTCCTCCCCTGTGTCCCTGAAATAATTCAGATCTGTTGTTATTCTAATTGTCTTCTGTGTAATATGAACTCCACGTGTTCATGATTGTACTCTATACCAACAAAGGCCACCCGAGCTGCACACAGTCATCCACTATTTCTACTAATAAAGAAGAATGCCAAAATATTCCCTTGGATCTAATGGAAGTGAAGGAGGAAATGGGTCCCAGTGGAGCCGCACAGCTGGACTCAGCTGTAGATGTTTTTCTGAGACATCCTGAATTGTAAATTAAGTAACACACACAAAGGTATGCGGGTCATAGGTATAGCCAGCAAGCTAGTTATTAACAAGTTATTTGACAGGCAAGCAAATCATATTTTTTAAACGCTAAACGCAAGACCTTTGAACTATACTAACCCTGTTTATTGGCATTACATAGCGGTGTGAATACATATTTTAACGGGATCCAAGAGATTTTCGAAATCCTTTTTAAAATCAGCCAGCAGTTTATATGTAATGCAGCAGAAGAAGAGCCGTCCATCATCAGTAGCCAAGAGAAAGGGATAAAATGGACCAGTAAACAGCAATAAAATGATGGTTAAGGCTAAACTGTTTTCCTGTTGATGGTTGTTTTTTTTTATAACATAGCAGAAAAAGGTGGTGCGCAGATGTACAGTGAGTAACCATTGCTTCTGTTACAGCTCTGCTTGAGAAAACATACAATATAACCTACATTTCATTATCAATTATTTATTTATAATATATAATTTTTTTTCTTCACTTTGGCCTTTTGGCCTCTGAAATTATGTATTGATTGATCACTGTATATTATCACTTAATCAGTTGTATATTTAGCGCATACTTATTAATTCCATATATTGTTTTCTTGGTTCGTGCACCATTTTTATTGCTGCTTTTTTACATTTGGTCATTGGTTATGTGGTGTAATTAGTAGGTTTAGTAGCGCTGTATTTATTCACATATTATATACAATAGAACCTGAGGCATATTAAAAACTGAGGCCCGGATTCAGGTAGAGAGGCGTATATTTGTGCGGTCATAGCACATCTCATATGCGCTACGCCGACGTAACAGAGAGGCAAGAACAGTATTCACAAAGCTCTTGCTCCGTAAGTTGCGGTGGTGTAGCATAAATTAGCCGGCGTAAACCTGCCTAATTCAAAGTAGGAAGGAGGTGGGCGTGATTTATTTAAATTAAGCGTGACCCCATGCAAATGAATGATCGAACGAACGGCGCATGCTCAGAATCACGTTGCATAAACTCCCTAAGATACGATGGCTCAATGCCTACGACGTGAACGTAACCTGCGCCCAGCCCCATTCACGTACGACTTACTTACTAAAATTTGACGGCTGTTCCGACGTCCATACATTTGCATGACCTGCGCCTCATATAGCAGGGGTAACTTTACGCCGGATGTACGCCTTACGTAAACGGCGTAGGTTACAGCGACGGGCGCAAGTACGTTCGTGAATCGGCGTATCATGCTCATTTACATATTCGACCGTGAAAATCTATAGAAGCGCCCCTTGCGGCCAGTGTAAATATGCGCCCAAGATCAGGGGATGAAGCCAAAATTCAGGCGTATCTTATTTCAAGAATAAGGAGCATAGATACGACGGCGCATCTGTGGACTTACGCGGCGTATCAGTAGATACGCCGGCGTAAGTCCTTTCTGAATCTGGCCCTAATGGTTTAAATGCAGAAACATGCAGATAAATGGACAAGACTGCCCAGACAATAGCTCTATTGCCCTGCGCACACGATCAGTTTTTCCGACAGGAAAACCGTGTTTTTTTTTTCAGCAGGAAAATGGCTCAAAATTGTGTTGCATACACACGGTCACTCAAATCTTGGTTGAAATTCCGAACGTCAAGAATGCAGTGACGTAAAGCACGTACGACAAGCCAAGGAATTTCAATAGGCAGTTCGGCTCTTCTGCTTGATTCTGAGCATGCACGTTTTTTTTTTTGAACGTCATAATTGCATACGGATGAACGCGATTCGCTATAGGAATTTTTCCTGTCACGAAAATTGAGATCCTGCTCTCAATCTTTTCTTGGAAGGAAAACTGAAAGAAAAAGTGTGATGGAGCATATGCACGCTCGGTTTTCCTGATAAAACCTCACTACCCACTTTTCCTGCCAGGAAAACTGATCGTGTGTATGAGGCATAATGCGTATGTGCGTAGTTTAGCTGTTCACATGCCTTCTTGCACTAAAAAATTGAAACGATTTAAGAAAATGTCTGCACCCCATAGGCATGCCCTAATTTTAAACTTGCGCTCTGCTAGGTTCTAGTCAATTTGCATGCAGTGTTTATGAATCCTGGTGTATGCATTTTGCGAGAGTGTTTGCCTCACTCTGTACTAATTAGTACTTGGTGGGGGTCACCAATATTCACTGGTTGTTAGGGATGTTGGCGGCTCCGATCCTGAGTCAGGGCTCTTAACGCTGCCTTGAGCACAGCAGCGTTAAGGTCCCCTGTCCCTCAAAACTGGGGTAATGCATTGGGTAAGTTAGGATGCCGTGAGGCCCCTGTGAGTGCAAGGCCTTAGGCGAACCTCCTAATTTGCCTAATTAAAGAGCCGCCTCTGCACTTAAACTCTACAATCCTTAGAGTTCCCATAACTAATGCCAGCAGTTGATTTGATTTGAACACACAACACATTTTAAAAGCCCTTTTGTGTTAAAAGTGATTAAAACTGTTTTCATAGCAGAACAATGATTTCAGCATAGGATGCTTCATATCAACAGTTTACAGTAGATGAAGCTTTCCACGGCATGATATTTCTGCTTAGGAAGGAGGAAGGGGAAAGGTACGTGAGAGCAGATGATAAATGTGAAGTATCTGGAACTCTTGTAAGGGTGTATGCAGGCGATACTGTGTAAGACCGCAGCGATAAGTCGAATATACAAGAGGCAAAGGGAACAGATAAGCGAAAGTCAAGGAGGCATCAAAACATATTCTGAAGAATTCCCGGAAAGGCAGAGAGCACTGTGTAAGAGTCCTAATCTTTTATTACATAGAATTTGGTCAAAAGTAGAGCAAGGATTAAGTAGATTGTTTCCAATATCAAGTCACTGTGTGTTACCATTGTTTTATACTCTTTGGTTTCTACCTAGTCTATGAAAAGCTGTTGGAATTTTTTCTGATTTCTCCTTTCTTTTAAGTTAACATTAGTTATATATGAGATCAAAGGAGCTCTAAAAGAAATCAGCGACACAGGGCAGACTGGGTAAAAATGAACTATTATTACTGATACATACGTAGAAAAGAAAAAATTTAAAATTAGTTTAACCCAAAAAAGAAACTCACATCCCAAAAGCCGTTTATTTAGTAAAAGGCAAATCCTTAGAAGAGCTTGGGTGGTCAATATAATCTAATGCCCCGTACACACGATCGGACCTTTGTCCAACTAAATTCACATAGGAATTCTGATGGAATTCCATTGGAGGAAAAGAGAACATGTTCTCTATGTAAACTCCAATGGAAAAGGGTTTTCTTCCGTCCGAAAAACCGGATCCAGACGGACGCTGATCTTTGCGGATGTTAGCGGATGCATCATCCGCTAACGGACGCGATCCCATAGGGGCCCATTACAAGTCCGTTTACGGACTTGAAAAAACGGACGAACGGAGGCGGACGTCTGAAAGGGGCCTTACAGGAAAGAAATCTTTTTATACAAAAAATGTAAAACCTCTTCTTCTATAGTTGCAAAGAGTGCCATCATGTCTTTTGTTATAGCCGGAAACCTACCTCAATCATAAACTATTGATTAGGACTGAGGTAGGGAAGGATTTGTGTCATTACCAAGTTTTTATTGCTGTTCAAGTCCGTACTGGGGAGATTTTTCCTTACTTCTTGGGAGGACAGGAAATTAGGAGTAATCTCTCCAATGAGGCCATATTCAAAAGTACAGTACATATAGTAAGAAAGAGTTAGAACTTTTGACAATGTTTTTTCACTGCTGCCTTTTGCCTTGTGACAAGAGCTAACCCTATTTCTTACTTTAATACCACAAAGACAGGAAACGAGAGAAAATCTCCCCAGGAAGTTCATTGAAATAAAGCATGATAGAATTTCAGAAATGTAACCCTTTCTCTCTCTTTTTGAAAACGTAAAAAGATTTTATATGTATATATATATATATATATATATATATATATATATATATATATATATATATATATATTTATTTATTTATTTATACATATTTATTTATTAATTTATACATACATACATACATATATATATTTATTTATACATACAGGATATATATATATATATATATATATATATATATATATATATACATACAGTATATATATATATACTGTATACACACACACAAAAGTTAGACTTTAAAATTCATTTAATATATGAACCATTAATACATTGATACAAATTAATTGTCTCCCCCTTAGTTGCCTTTTCTCAAAGATGAATAAATTCAGTTGTGTATATTTTCCCTATAAATGAGGGCCTTCCTCCCTCATTAATTTGACCTTTGATATATTCTTTCCAATTTTATAGTTTCAGCTTCAATTCCACTTTTTTTAATCCAGATTTTGTTTTTTTATTTAAAAATTTGCAAGAAAAGATTTTACAACTTAAAGGGTATGTCCACCCAAAATTGTCTTTTTGCTTTGGATAGAGTGGGGGAAGGACTGAATCCCAGCTGGGTTTTTACCGTCCATTGCTTCGTTAGAGAGATTTGCCCTCATTGTAATGATGACAATGGTTTTACTGCACATGAAGTATGGGGAAATCTGCAACAGTAGCACATGGTGTAGGAGACGGCTAGGACCCCTGTGAATATTTTTGAAATATTTGGGTCCCTGTTTTATATTTTTACATATTTCCTGTATGGTTAAACCATTGTAATTGCCACAGTAATTGAAGAGAACTCTCCCTAAGAGAGTGGCAGATAGTAGAAAAACTCAGGGTTGATAAGGCAGTACAGGCAGCCATCCTGTAACAGGCCCAGGTCCGGAAGTTAAAAAGAGGGGCCCAGGCACCTGCTGAGCAGCAGCAATGGCTATACTGCCTTATTGCCAACTCTTGTGGCTCCCACTGCAGCTCTGCCAAATTCTCCTTTTCTTCCTTCGGCTGCACTACAGGGGGGATTGGTAGCTGCTGAGGGCACACAGGGGGATGTTTCAGGATGGAGACTGTGGGGTGTGCAGTAAATATGTCCTATTTACCGGCCCCTTTCTTTCCTGAGTGAGAACACAGTGAGCGATTGGCACCAATCACTCACTCACTGTGTCCATTAATTATCAAACTTTGTTTACTATGCTTCAGTTTGTGAATCAACTGGGAGCTTCAGAGCGCTTCCCATTCTTTCACTGTCCAGTGCAGCTGAGGCTGTCTGTTTACACCCCTGATATTTTACCAAAGGCCCCCCAACAAGGCTGTTAAAAAATATGCAAAAAAGGGGGGGGGGGGCTGTTGGGTAGGCTATACATGGCCACATTATTTCGAACAGCAGCCCTGAAAAAAATTGTTAGGAGGTCTAATTCTTCCCCACTATAACCAAAGTTAAAAAAAAGGCTAGACATCAATCTGATGTAACAGAAATTGGAAATGATCCTTCAATACTTAAATGTTTGCAAACAGTGCAGTAACCAATGACTCTTCATTTACAGGCAGGTGCACTTAAAAAAACACATGCCCTCACATATGCACATTTAATATAATAATATTCTGAACACTGAACACTGGTATTCTTACCTTGTGGAAAGCTTCAAAGCAAAAATATATAAAGCAATATGCATTAGAAACACACTACGGTCCCAAGACAAAAATGCTGAAATATATTGCTAACATTTCCATTCCTATGGATATTATTAAAGCTTACAAAGACAATAAACATATTTTGGGGGTGGGTTAAGTGATTTAAGTCTAGCTTTAATACATTATTGGCAACAACGTTCTGGCATCACACCAGATTTCAGGGAAATATACAGAACAATGAGATTTATAAATAGAAAGCAGTGTAAACTGAGAACAATGCACAGCAAGAAATCTCAGCTCTGACTTCCACCACATACTTCATATCAGAAGGGTGAATGGCTTAAAGGGATACAGAAAACAAAATGTGGTGTACAGAAAAACTTCTTAATAAAAATATTCATATGTACTCTTAAACAGTGAAGTTATGTTTTTAACGACGTAGAGAATGTCCACATAGCCTAGTGAATAAAGCAAAGCTGAGTTCAATCTGAATTCCCAATCACGTGCAAAAGTGTGGGGGGGGGGGGGTGACCTCTGCTTTAATTTTGCATTCTCTGCTCCTTTAGTAAAGCAACACCAATCCTTTAAAGGAGAAGTCCAGCCTGAGTTTTTTTAGGCTGGGCTTCTCCTCTGGGTCACAGCGGAGAGTGGTCTGAAGTCTGCACTCTGTTGACGTCACTGCCATCAGTCGAGGCACTGTGTCATCCTGACTTCAGAAGTCTGGATCCGCCAGCTGCCTTGATTGATGCCAGTCTAAGCGAGCCACTGAGATGCTGAGACGGCCGCTCCCCGCCCATCCACAGCTCATCGCTCCAATGAGCGTGGAGGATCATAGCAGGAAAGCTGTTGACTAACAGTCAGCAGCTCTCCACTTAAGGAGGGGAGAGAACCAAGCCATCGGCATTGTTCAGTGGCTCGGTTCTCAGTGCAGATATGGTGGGGGACAGCTACAGCATCAGTCTGATGATCCATCCACTGAGGTAAGTATGAATATGGGAAAAACCCCAAACCCATACCCTATTTCCCCAAAAATAAGACCTACCCTGAAAATAAGACCTAGCGTTATTTTCCAGGAGGGCTGCAATATAAGTCCTACCCTGAAAATAAGCCCTAGGTAAAAATGCTTGTAAAATCATATAATCCACTCTATTACAGTATTATATAATGTACAATGAGTGTGTTTCTGTAATATAATTGCGGGGAAGAAAGCTCCGGCAGGTAACAGAAGCACAGACCGGTGCTATAACGAAGGTATTTGGCACAATTATATTACAAAAACACACACATTGTACATTATATAATACTGTAATAGTGGATTATAGGATTTTACAAGCATTTTTAACTCCGTTCACACTGGGGATTCCTGTCAGGCAGGGAGGGAGAGGGGGAGAGAAGACAGCACATTACATGGTAAGACCTACCCTGAAAATAAGCCCTACTGTGTCTTTTGTTGCCAAAATTAATATAAGACCCGGGCTTATTTTAGGGGAAACACGGTACTTCTCTTTTAACAACCCTGTTGCTAGTAAATTAAATGATGGAATTGTGAGTGTGATAAAAGTTTTTGAAATGTGACCAATTTAGAATTTTGCTAGCCTTTTTCAGTGCCAGCATTAAATCACATTTGCTTTTGAAAATTAATACAAGTTCCTTTAAGAGATATTGTATATTTGAATGTGCTACCAATTCCAGGCACAGACATAAAATGTTTCATCTGGTGATTAAACTCAAGCAAACAAATTGCCATATTTCCATCAGCAATCAAACGTCTGACAAAGGAGACACACTGGAAAAAGGCGGAGGCGGAGTGCTTCCAAACCCTCCAAGATACGGCGAACACAAACGCAAGACAGTCTCTTTGATGAAGCTAAAAACAGAAGGGCATGAAGTCATTGCTCAGCTCTTTAGAAATTGACATAAAACAGTTACTACTGACGTTTAACACCTTCAAGACAACGAGACCTGTACTAGTGTAAATAATGTTTAATTTTGGAAACACTTAGAACCGTTTCATAGATCTTAGGAAACTGGCATATTGTAGCAATTCGCTCATATTTTAACACCTTTACAACAAGGAGCTGCTCTGTCTATGTAAGACACTGAGAAAACACAATCGTGTTAAAGAAAACATACTTACCTTTAACACAGTTTGCCAGTGTCTTTTAAGTCATATAAAAATTGTCTGAAAAAACACGGTATTATTCCATCTTTACAGGTTCAAGTTCTCTTACAAATGATGTATAGGATTATATAGGTTATAGGGCCACTGTAAGCTGGCACAAATGTGAAAAAGGTGAAGAAAAACCTTGAAAATTGTGGTTATTTCAAAAAGAGAAGCTACCATTTTGCATACTATACCAATTGGCTGCCACAACTTTATAGTTACGTACAGTGGCTTTAAGGTTTAAAATCATCCAGTTAATTTTTACATAACTTTATTGCTTTAGTCCCCTTTCACACTTATACGACTTGTCCCACGATTTTGGACTGCAAAATTGTATGACAAGTCATTCTCCATTATTTTCAATGACTACCATTCATACTGGCACGACTTTAAGTAGTGCCGACTTCAAAGTAGTCCTTGCACTACTTTTGGTCCGATTTTGATGGCACTTACACAGGCATTCATTGAAATCGCGGCAAAATCGCGGTAAAACCGCGGCTGCAAAGTCGCGGTAAAATCGTGCGACTTTGAAGTCGTACAAGTGTGAAAAAAACTCATTCCTTCATACGCAACTGAAGCCTCTTGTTCTTGGAATAAAACTCTTTCCGCTAAGGTTCCATTCACACCTGAGCATTTTGTAGCTCCGAGCTCAACAATTACAAAACTCTCAACAAACAAAATTCAATGTCATTTACTTCTGGACATTCGCATATGAGTGCTCAGGCACATGAATCTCGACAACTATTACTCTAAAGGCTACATGAGTTGAGGAAGATTTTGGCGTTTTCGGCCCCAAATACATCAATAGCAACTACACTGTAAATGCTCAAAACAAGCATTTTTTCTTTTTTGCAGTTTTCTGACGTACAGTACTTCACATGTTTTGTAGTCTGTAAGAACTGCCCCCCCCCCCCCCCCAGTGCTTTTCATTGACTAAAACAAAAAAGTCTGAGGCTTGAATACACATAAGGTGGAGAGCTACCCAATACCTTCAACACATCAACGTAAACCTTGCCTGGTGCTAAAGGGGAATCTTAGAAGTGGCTGCATATAAATGTTGTGTCTGGTGTAAATGACATGTCCAAAATAATCATTGGTAAAATATAGAAACTCAACCTCTTTTCTATTTCAGAGAAAGCATTATCATGTGCCTGGGCTTTAGGAGCAATCATACAAGAATGAACATACACTTATATTACCAAAAGTATTGGAATGCCTGCCTTTACATGCATGTGGACTTTAATGCCATCCCAGTCTTAGTCCATAGGGTTTAATATTGAGCTATAACAGCTCAATTCTTCTGGGAAGGCTGTCTACAAGGTTTAGGAGTGTGTCTATGGGAATAGTTGACCATTTTTCCAGAAGTGCATTTGTGAGGTCAGGCACTGATGCAGGTGAGAAGGCCTGGCTCACAGTTTCCACAATTCATCCCAAAGGTGTCCTATCAGGTTGAGGTTAGGACTCTGTGCAGGCCAATCAAGTTCCTCTGCCCCAAACCCATTCCTCCATGTCTTTATTGGTCTTGCTTTGTGCACTGGTCCAAATCATTTGGTGGAGGGGGCATTATGGTGTCGGCTTTTTTTTTTCAGGGGTTGGGCTCGGCCCCTTAGTTCCAGTGAAAGAAACTCTTAAGGTATCAGCATACCAAGGAATTTTGGACAATTTTATGCTCCAAACTTTGCAGGAACAGTATGGGGAGGGCCCCTTTCTGTTCAAACATAACTGCGCACCAGTACACAAAGGAAGGTCCATAAAGACATGGATGAGCGAGTTTTGGGTGGAGGAACTTAACTGGCCTGCACAAAGTGCTGACCTCAACCCGATCAAACACTTGTGAGAAGAATTAGAATGAATACTGCGAGCCAGGGCTTTTCGTCCAACATCAGTGCCTGACCTCACAAATGTGCTTCTGGAATGCTATTAAAATTCATGTGTGTGTAAAGGAATGTGTCCCAATACTTTTGGTAAAAAAGTGTATATCAAATTTACAGGTGTCAACAAGAAAGCAAAATAATGGCTGTATTCAGTCTTTTTTCTGAAAACCCCCAATGATTCTTTACTAATGTAAGCATCAGTCATTTTTCAGATTCCTCACAAACCATTTAATTCCAGTGTTATCAGGTAATTATTGTTCTTTCCTCTTAACCTTTTTTAAACAAGCTCTGCTGCCATCATTAGTCACAAAGAGGACCAGAGAGCAGGCTCTGTATAAACAATTAGTGTGATATAATTCTAACCAAAGAGATAATACATAATGGCAAAAACCTAATGGTTTAGGGGGCTTTGATGGAAGACAGAATGATGGGTGTTAACATTTGTCTCAGATAATTTTTTTCATTTAAACTGATCCTGTGGTGCGGCTCTGGACATTCAAATACTCATATATTATAGTATAGACTAGAAGGCTGTGGAGTTACTTATGGGAGGAGGAGCAATGGAAGCTAAGCTGCAGAGAACTACTTGGAACTTTGAGGATTTTGAGGATGAATTGTTCTACAGTGTCTGCAGCTACAGAGTTCAGTGAGGGTTTGTTTAATATCACCACCGCATCCTCTTCAGTCTTTTACCATCTGCCCTGATAAATAGGTTGTACAATGTTTTTTTCCTGTTGGGGGCCTATTAAAATCTTTGCTATAGAGCTCTGTAATTTCTAGTTACACCCCAAAGTGAAACGTTGATAAAATGGGAAAAGCTTAGTCAGGATTGTATTGCCCCAATTTGAGAGATTTACTCTTATTTCCTGGTATGTAAGAGGAACAACAGGTAAGAGAAAATCTTGGTTCCCTGTGATATGACTGGAAGTAAAGAGAAACTTCTGCAATGGGATCACAACAACAATGAAGCCTGCTAGTGCCCCTACTCTGTCCAAAGTAAATTAAGATTTTGGTTGCAGCACCAAGTTAGGATTATGTAATCTAATAAACTGCATGTTGGGAAGTTTCTTATTACCGAGCCTTTCTAATAGGTTTACAACAAACTCCAAATCTGAATAAAGAAAACGAATTTTCCTTGCCCCCTAATGCTGCTGAAAAGAATTGTTGTGCAGTAGGTAGAAGAGATTGCTCATGTGCAAAAATCATTTTTCTGTATTATTCTGGTGTTGTAAGTCAGTCTTCCATATAAAGAATTGTGCTAAGCAAATCTTTACTAAAATGATACAGTGCTCAAGGAATTTCTATTAAAATTATACTGCATTATGCATAAGAAAAAATGCAACCAATGAAGATAATGTCTATGATTTCATTGTAAAACTCTTGAGAAGTTAATAGTTTTCCCCTCTGTGCAGACTTGTAAAGCTATAAAGGTTTCTGAAGTGAACATTCCCGATGTATTGAATCTCTATGACTATAATTTCCAGCTATTGCCCCACTCAAGCCAGGAAGGCAACCTTCGATTTGCTCATTTTGTGGCACAAGTAAAAATAATACAACACATGCAACGTTTCTGGGAACTGTATATTCACAAACTTGGCCTTAGCCAAAAGACAACGTTTTTGCCGTGTCTGGCATTCAGACAGAGTAATCCCTATACTGCTGATGGCAAGGCAACAAAGGAGGGGTTAACGTGAGAATCGAGGGAGGACCCCAACACTGTCATAAAGGCAGTGAACAGAAAAGTCATAAAGGAGCAACATGATACCAGCCAGGAGTCAGTTATACGGCCAGTAATGTGTTCTTTGGAGGGGAAGTGAATTTCCTGGAGACACTTAAAATTGTCAGCTAAATTTCAACAGTGGAAAAAGTCTCACTCCTCTTTAGAGTGAAATCATCCAGTGGCAGGCTGTAGGCTGAACTACATTGCTCAATGTGGAGCAGTAGAACCCTTTCTGTTGACATGGTCCATCAACATAGGTTACAGCAGAGAGAACACATAAAAAACAGCTGTGGAAAGAAGGCTGCAATATAGAGAAGTCTTAAAGTCTAGCACAACTTATTTAAATACCATGTACAAGAAACTGTTGGGCAGCATTATCACCAAGAAATTGTATATATATATATATTTATAAGCAGCAGTATTTTAGGGTCACTGTTACATCAATGACTCATTGATGTACTCAGTTATTGGACTGTGCTCCACCAACTTCTCTAGTCTCACCTTTGATATTAGTTAGGGACCAAGGCAAAGGCAGATATTACATGACTGTCAGCCAATACTGATGAAGTAGCCAAGATTAGGTGATGATGGAATCTAAAGCTACCCTAAAATACGCTTGGCAGAAAAACATATCAGGGGAAAATGCTATCAGCCAGGTTGTATTTTTGGGTCTACACAGTCTACTGTTCTTTAAATAAAGAAGTGTGGGAGGTATACAGTCTGGAAAGTCTTTTGTCACACCAACCAGCCAGTTCAGGGACCAATCATTTCCTGTTATGCTTCCAATTGGCTCTGTGTCATGTGATAATGTGAAACGTTTTATATGTTAAAGGATTTCCCTTAACTCACATAAGATTCAGGGGTACAGAAGGGACTAAAACTGGCCATACACTGTTAATCTTGTATTTCATTTAGTCTGCAGGCCAACAAAAATGTGTATCTGATTCCCCCATTAACACTCTACAGTGTGGATGGAAGAATCTCCCACTGCAACTATTGTATTTTGACTGCAGATCTTAGTGGCTGCATCTGATTTGATGCAGCCTTTGTTCTGCCAAACACTTTCAATCAAAGAGTGTTGGGCAAGAGGTGGTTGACAGGACCACCCATTAAGCGAAATATAAGACAGTTTATCAGAAAACTGTTGAAATTCACATAGAGAATGGCCAGCTTAAGAAAATCACTTTCACTTACAAATATCTATGAACACACTTAGGTGATGCATGCATACATAAGAAATAGGGAGTATGGATCTGGTGTATATCTGCTAGAACAAGAGTAAAGAAACAATATAGCACGACACCATGGTATCAGTAGACTCAATGAGACTGAGGCCTCGTACACACGATCGGACATATCCGATGAAAACGGTCCGCGGACCATTTCCATCGGATATGTCCGATCGGGAGTTTGATCCGATGGCGTGTACACACCATCGGATCAAATTCCCCGCCGCCGGACGGCGCGGTGACGCGGCGGTGACGTTGACGCCGCCGCGTCATCGCCACGTCACCGCACCAGGAAGTAAAACACTTCCGCGCATGCGCCGAATCCATTCGGCGGCGGCGCGGCGGCGGTGGGGGACGACATGTCTGCTGGTAAGTGTACTAACCAGCAGACATGTCGGGCGGACAGATTCCCACTGGATGGATTTCAAAGCATGCTTTGAAATCTGTCGGGTGGAGAAATCTGTCCGCTAGCCCATACACACGAGCGGAGATGTCTGCTGAAACGGTCCATCGGACCGTTTTCAGCGGACATATCCCCTCGTGTGTACGCGGCCTGAGGGTCTGCTTTCCACTCACAATATACAAAATATAAAAATGCTGTAGCCAAAACAGAACCTGCAGGTGAAGTAGGGCAGAACAAAAAATGCTTACCGCAGTTAAAGAGCGGTTCTGGACAAATGTTATATTTATTTTTTGATCCGAGCATTATTCATTAAAAATCAGAGTATAAAATGTTTGTTTTGGATGTTGCTAAATTTCGTACTCGCTATTTTTTCCCTCCTGTTGTGGCCGCATGTTGTGGGTATCTAAAGCCCAATCGATAATTCTTCCTGGATAAGCTTTGGAGAGGTGCATTGTTTCCAATATTGTCATAACAACAAGCGGCGTAGGAGGAAGGTCCCATCCCGTTGTTATGGCAACAAATATATCTCGGCGCTGTGATCCGCCTTAAATCGCGTAATTTCCTGACGGGAAATAACGTGATTTTTGATCACAGTACTGCCCAAAGACTCCTAGGAAATGATGACACATAATTTCCTAGGAGCACAGGTGAGGGAGGAAGTGACAAGGACCATATTAGGCATATTAGGAGGACTACATAGCAACAGGGCGATTCTGGTAAGTATTTTTTTTTCCTTCAAATGTTTTTTAATAGGTTTACAGGAGTCTGATTACGCAAAGAAAATAAAAATAATTCAGGGTGGAACTCCGCTTTAAAGTGACATTAAAAAAATCATTTAGGGGCATGCACTTAGGTGCATCTTGTTATATTACATAATTCTCCTATTGAAATCTCCATCAATTTACACAGAGCTTTGCATGGTCTCATGAGGGTGCTTAATGTTATCTGTCCATTCAGGGCAAAGCAAAGGGGTTCACTTTAGTTCTCAGTAACCCTCCCATCATTGCCCAGCCACACTATGGGAATTATTGACTCCCCTCCCTCACATGTGACAATGCTGGTGCTTGTTGATACACCCAGTGCTATCACATGGGGGCAGGGCTAAAGTTCATAGCCCTGTGTAAGGTCTAACTGGGACTGACCATGAGCTTAAAAAGGTGCCCCATAAGTCTTTAAAAGCTCTAGCTAAAATCCCATCCTGGGCTTTTATGTGCATACATATAGGTCAGGTGTGATCATGACAGTAGTAATTGTAATAAGCGGACCCTATTTAAAGTTAGTCTAATATTAAAGTTAGTATAATATATCTTATATTAGTCTAAATTATTATGTATTTTATATGTGGTCCATTCCAGACAGTATACATGAATCTGCTAAAATAAAACTAACACGAGAACTAAGCGTATGATCAAAGTTTTATTGGAGCTTTCACTACGGGTGTACATGTTAATTCCTACTGCATGATTACTTTAATGCTACTTTAAACAACTGGTGTTGAAATAAAATAAATTAGAAGCGTTTACTTACTCTGAAACTGTCAGGAATAAATAGTTATGTGTGCACAGTTTTCAGTGCTTTAGGCACTTATCTGGTAGTTATATTTCTCTGTTCTTGAGTTGAAAAAGAATAATCTTACACAAACTTGCAGATGTTAAAGAATCATCTTCATTAAATACTAAATATAATCCAAACCAAGTTTGGCCAGTGGGTTCAAGAACAGGAAATTGTAAGAGTTCCCACCACTCCCCTCATAAGAATAGCCCCTTTAACACCATTTTCTACTTCAATAACTTCAATGCCTCCAACCTTTGCTGAAGAAACTAGAGGATGGGATGAAACTACCTTCTGCTGGCACAAGTACAGGGCATGTGAGCCATAATATTCCAGTTCTTCAACTGCTCAAAGGGTCTTAGGAACCTTCTGACCTTCCCTAATTGTGATTTTAGCAGGCACTAAGGCAAGAAGATGCATTCAAGTAGACCAAAAATGTAACTGGATGACATTTTCTAAAGTACTGTGGGGTTGATGCACTAAAACTCGAAAGTGCAAAATCTGATTTAGCTGTGCATGCTAACCAATCATTTTCTAACTTCAGCTTGTTCAATTAAATTTTGACCAAAAAACCTGGAAGCTTGATCTAATAAATGTGCATTAAAAATTTCGAACATGCTTTATTTTTTCACAATGTTTTTAACGTTGTCGTTTTTAAGGTTGTAAAAAATAGTCGTGTGTGGGCTTTAACGATGTGAAAAAAACGTGCATGCTCAGAAGCAAGTTATGAGACGGGAGCGCTCGTTCTGATAAAACTACCGTTCGTAATAGAGTAAGCACATTCATCACGCTGTAACAGACAGAAAAGTGCGAATCGTCTTTTCCTAACACAAAATCAGCTAAAGCAGCCCAAAGGGTGGCGCCATCCAAATGGAACTTCCCCTTTATAGTGCCGTCGTACGTGTTGTACGTCACCGCGCTTTGCTAGAGCATTTTTTTCACGATCGTGTGTAGGCAAGGCCGTTTTAATGATCGGGTTGAAAAAAACAGTTTTTTCTAGACCCTTAAAAACTTAATTTTTTAGAACCCGAAAAACGGTCGTATGTACGCGGCATTAGTGCTGCTAACCTCTCTTTCAACAACATCCTGTCTACACACACTGGCTCCAGATATTTGTTTTGGATCAGCGCCCTGATAGTGACACCAATAAAACATACCTGCAAGTCTGTAGGTGGCTTTATTTAAATTATTGTCGTGTTTATGGGGCTTTCAGTTTTTATCCATGGATGGGCCCTGCGTATTCCATTTCGATACATCAATCCCAGATGTCTAAAGCCGCGTACACACGATCGGTTTAAACCGATGAAAACGGACTGAAGTTCGTTTTCATCGGTCCAAACCGATCATGTGTAGGCGCCATTGATCCGTTATCCTTCGGTCCAAAAACAGATGGCTTGCTTTAAAATTGAACCGATGGACGGCTAACCGATAGGTCAAAAATAATCGTTAGTACGCACGAGCATCGGTTAAAAATCCACGCATGCTCATAATCAAGTCGACGCATGCTTGGAAGCATTCAACTTCGTTTTTTTCATCACGTCGTTGTGTTTTAAGTCACCCCATTCTGACACGATCGGTTCATGAACCGGTGGTGTGTAGGCACATCAGTCCATCAGTCAGCTTTATCGATGAACTGATGAAAACGGTCCGTCGGACCGTTCTCATCGGATAGACCGATCGTGTGTACAGGGCTTAAAACATGCATGATTACCACTGTGTGCAATATCATTAGAGGTGATCATATTAATCAATCATTTGCTTGTGATATGATAGTAAGAAAAACTGTTAACCAAATGTTGCTTTTGCAAAAACAAATACATTTTTTTTTTAAACTGAAAGAACAATGTTTTTAAAGGCAGCACTTTAAAGAACATTACTGCCTGAGTGAATGCAAACTGTGGCAACTATTAGGAAACGTCAGAGATGCTTTCCCTTTACTTTAATCTTTTAATATTAAAAACTTTTGGCCTTTGGAGACTTTTGCTCACAGCTTGCGATTTCATCAATGGCAAAAGAAAACATTTATGAGTCAGAGCGCATACAAAGTCTTGTTTGTGTATTAAAAGCAGTTGTTAATGAGAATTCCTTCCCTCGCTGGTCGCAAGGCTTGTTTCAAGTGATTTATTTACTCCGAACACTGTGGTCTAAACCATACTGGGTCTGGTATAGCTCAATGTATTTTCTGCTACTATTGCAAACAAGGGCTTTTCTAGACTGTTTGAAACCTTCCAACAACATGAAAGTCCCCTTCTTGTGTGAATGACAGAATATTGCAGTACTGTTTGGTTATTCTTCAGTTCAGGATCTAAGGTTTATGTCACATTTAAATTGCTAGACTGAGCAAGTCTTTTCCTAGACTTTTCCTAGCCTTTTCGGTGGGCCTCTATAGAACAGCTCTTCCTCAAGTCTAAATTGCTCAGAAATTTTAAATTAAGTTTGTGGATAAATGGAGTAAAGCGATACTCTGTTGGGTGGATTTGTGAACACTTAGCATTCATAATAAAAGGCATTTAGCTTTATCCCAAAGGGTTGGGGTTGTTTCAAGTTATCCCAAAGGGTTGAAGACGGGGGTTCATGCAGGCCACTTGAGATCTTCCCATCAAATCGTGTATGTCTGGACATACAGCAGCTTTGTGCAGAAGGCCACAGTCAGAGCCGGTTCACACAGGCACGACTCATCAGGTGACTTAGCCGCTTGACAAGTCGCGCTCCGTTCTGTACAATGGAACTGTTCTAATAGGAGTGACTCAAATAGAAAAAGGTTCCTGTACTACTTTGGGGCGACTTTAGGGCAACTTGCATTGACTTCAATACAGAAGTCATTTTGCAAGTCGCCTCTGAAGTCGTGGGCAGATCGCATTGCCGAGTTGCTCGGCAAGTCGTGCTGCCCCAGTGTGAAACGGCTCTTAAGGTTGAAAAGAAAAGGGTCTGGCCCAAACTAAACACAAGATTAGAAGAACACAATTGTCAAAAATTGGGTTGTATGCTATAGCATTGAAAATTTATTTTGTTGGAAACACCTGAACTTCAACACCATACATTTGGCCAGATTGCATATTTCAATTTAAATTTTCAGGTTTTACTAGAACATATAAAAAGGATAGACTGGTCTCGAAAGATGGGTAAGCAATATGTTTTCATTAGTTGCGTGTTAAAAAAGATTTTACAGAATTTCAATGCACTTTAAATAGTTTAATTGGGCCAAGGTGGCCCAAACAAGCTATTTCCATTACTAAAAAACGCTAAGACTGAGTGTGCTGTAATATAATGTAGTAGCATTAGCTACATTTAGTAAGTGGCACTGTGTTCCGGCAGAAGTACGGGGAATTTCCCGTCTGCTGCTGGAATTAAAGACAGTCGAGATGAGTGCCCCCCCTCCCAACACACTACTTAGTGAACTGGTTCTTCTGTTATATTTACATCCAAGGCTGAGGCCTCTCCCTGTCCATGTGTAACCACTTGGTTGTGCGGTTACAGGCATACAGCTGCTTTGTCTGACAGCCTGTCATTGATTAGTACAGGCTGCTGGCCATGGGCTGTACACCTGTGACTCCCAGGAATAAAAATATGGTTAATTCTTGTGCTGTATGCCAAAATGCATGTTTTGCATTGCAAGTGAAAAGTCCAGGTTGGACCAATGTAACTATGTATATACCATACCTGTGGGAGCCCTCTAAAAACTGGGAATCACTGTAGCACATCACTACAGTGATCTTCTCTAGCTTCTGGGTCCAGTGCCAAGCAGCTGTCCTGCTGCATTGTGAACACAGGAGGCCAGCCGCTGGGCACTGGCGCCATTCAGAGAATGATTTACATTTTCTTAAAGCAGAGCTCCACCCTCCACCTCCACTCCCGCGAATCGGAACCCTCCCCCCATCTGGTGTCACATTTGACACCTTTCAGGGGGAGGGGGTGCAGGAGCGCTTCACTTCCGTGTTCCTTCACTGAGGACGGCAGGGGGGGGGCAGCAGAGTGACAATCGATCACTCGTCCTCTGCTGGGAATGGCGCTGGACTCCAGGACAGGTAAGTATGCCGATATTAAAAGTCAGCAGCTGCATTATTTGTAGCTGCTGGCTTTTAATATCTTTTTTTTTAGGACATCCGCTTTAAGGAATGCAAAGAGTTCTTTAATCGGATAAGGTAAAAAAGGAAGGGCAGTGACATCATACTCTCCATGTCGTCCAATCAGAGGATGTTTTGCATTCATTGAGAAAATGCTAAGCATTCTACGAATGACACCCATGCTCAGTGGCTGACCTCCTATGTTAACAATGCAGCAGGGCAGTCGCTCGGCACAGAAACTAGAAGCTGGTGGAGGTCATTGTAGCAAAGGTGTCTACTACAGCAGGCCTCAAAATTTCAAGCCCTGAGCTACTAGCCAGGCCTCAAGAGTTACTTGCCACCAGTTGCCCCACCTAACAGCCCATTCATACACTGCCCCGCGCCTAATTGCGCCCCTAAACACGCCCTTGTAGATTATCTGATGGAATGACACTGTTAAATGTTTTATGCAGAATTAAGTTACACAATTAAATATTACCAACAACTTTAACAAAATGGGACAGGGCATAGGGGCAGACCAGAGGGACAGGGCACTGGGGGCAGACCAGAGGGACAGGGCACTGGGGGCAGACCAGAGGGACAGGGCACTGGGGGCAGACCAGAGGGACAGGGCACTAGAACCGGGTGTCCTCCCAATTCTCTTGCAACTCCCATCCATCCAGTCTCCTCTGCAACTCCCATCTATCCTCTCTCTCCCTCTCCTATTCATCTCATCATCAGGAGCCCCTGCGTGCGGCTCCACGCTTGCATGTCCCCACTTCCCCCTTTTATTCAGGCTGGCAGTGAGGAGAGGAGCTGCAGCACAGCGGGAGGGAGTACAATCCAGCGCCGAGATCCACACAACTGCATAGCCATTGACACCATAGCACAGCGCACACTGACACCGCACAGCACACATTGAGACCAGTCTGCTCGCAGTGCTCAGGCTGAACTGCTGGACACTTACATAGAGCACAAGGAGAAGAAAACTGCACAAACTGGAAGGCAGTCGCTCTCATGTCTGGCGGCTCACCAGACTACTTTTCCCGAGCATGCACCTTTCCTCTTCGGCTGCCAATCGCATCAGGGCTCTAAGTGTAGGTACAGATTGGAGGGAGATTGGTCATGCAGCCCTGTCATCACTCGCCCCCAGCTGAAATCCACTCGCCAAATGCTAGCAGGCGAGTGGAAATTTTGAGGGCTGTACTACAGTGTTTTACAGCTTTTAGCCCTGGTTCACATTATTGTTACTTTGAAATCGCGCTACTTCACTTGAAGTAGCATGATTTCAAAGTAGCAGGTCAACGCGATTTCAGGTGCTACTTGATAGACCTCTGTGTGGCTTCATATACAAATGTCTATTGAAGTCGCACCTGAAATCAGCGAAAGTAGTGCAGGAACTCGGTGCGGCACGTGCAAAATCGTGTCGCACCTGTTGGAACAGTGCCATTGCCGGAAATAGGCTGCGAATTGTCATGCGATTTGAGCTCTCAAATCGCATAACAAATCACTCCAATGTGAACCTAGGCTCAGAGCAATCCCACAGGTATGGTACTGTATATGCATTGTAACTATTTAAAAATATCCATACCTGGAATTACTTTCTAAAGTTTTTTTATCCAGTTTATTTACGTTACCAATTCATGCATTCACTACATGTGCTGTAATACACTATAGTAGCATTAGCTGTATACAGTAAGGGCAGGTTCACATATGTGCAGCCAATATGGGGTACAGTACAGTTCAGTACAGTTCTGTTCACTGGTTCAGGTGTGATTCAGGTTCAAATGTTTACCTGAATTCACACCTGAACCGAACCCAAAAACGCATTGGATCCTTTGCGTTTCCTTCCAAGGACATGTGTGAACCGGTTTCATTGAGATCTGGTCACACTCGCCTGTCATGCAGTCCTCCGTTACTTACCTCATTTTTCAATTTTGCTTTTAAATGTCCTTATTTCTTCTGAGAAATCCTCACTTCCTGTTCTTTTGTTTGTAACTACACACCGTAATGCAAGGCTTTCTCCCTGGTGTGGAGTGTCATGCTCGTCCCTGCCCTTGGACTACAGGAGAGTCAGGATTCCCACTAACACAGAGCTCCTTTCTCTTTTTGCAACATAGAAATCTTTCTGACTTTCCTGTAGTCCAAGGGAGGGGGCGAGCATGATACTCCACACCAGAGAGAAAGCCTTGCATTACGGTGTTGAGTTACAGACAGAAGAACAGGAAGTGATGATTTCTCAGAAGAAATAAGGACATTTAAAAGCAAAATGGAAGGATGAGATAAGTGAAGGAGGACTGCACTAAGGTAAAGGAAGATATTTAGGGGGAAAAAATTGTACCTTTACAACCCCTTTAATGCGACTACAGTCACATCATTTAGTAATAGAAATAACAAGCCCAAATGTAAAGTACAGTGAAACCTGGAATTCTACTTTAAATCTTGAGTTTGCACTTTGCATAAAAATGCAGCATGAAACTGATCTAGGGCAAATTATGTGAGATATTTATATTTTTTTCTTTTTGTGATAAAGCTTGCTCCGTTTGTACTTATAAGGAAAGCATTATTCTAAGCTCCTGATCAGCTTTTTCTCCTTTTCGCTTATTTAAAATCCATATCTTATATAACATATTTCTCTACTGAGCCAAGAGTAATAAAACCATCCAAAACCCATATGGTTTTAATATTTTAGTTTACTAGTCATATGTATACAACATCTTTGGAACAATGCAGGGTGTTCGTTAGATATGGCTGTAGAAAACGCCTTGATACAATTTCATCCGCCTCTAAAATCAAAGGCACATAGTGGGCTTCAAAAATAGATAGCAAGGATCAAGGGAATCTGTCAGGAGCAAATTATGGTAACTACCATTTTTAAACTTTCATTTTGAATGGCACATAATACACCTAGGAGTGCAGCACAATGTGAACCATCTGGGCATCATGGAGCGCTGTGTGAAAATGCCACATGTCTGGCATGTTGTATCAGAAGTCCACATTGTATTACCACAACCCCCTATTCTGAACAGGCCATTGAAGTTGCAAAGGTTCAGGGCTTTAATCCTTATTGCTTTAATACTAAAGCCTGGTACACACTAAAGCTGGGTACACACTAAAGCTGGGTACACACTAAAACTGGGTACACACTAAAGCCTTGTACACATCGGATTTCCATTGGAGAAATCCGTCGAATTTTGTGTGAAGGGCGTTGGCCATGAACTTCTTTTGCATACAGACAACAGAACTTTGTCAGCCAACATACATGAAACTACGTGTTTTTTTCAGCTCTTTACCGCCACCCTTTGGGCAACTTCTGCTAATGTTGTCTTATGGTTAGAATTGGTCCGAAGCATGCAAGTTTGTACTTCGGATTTTTTTCCGAAGGACTTATGTACACACAATCAATTATTCCAACGGCACACATTTGTTATCGGACAATTTAAAAGCATGCTGTAAAACATTTGTTGTCGGAAATTCCGACAACAATTGTATGATGGAGCATACAAACAGTCGGATTTTCCGACAAAGCCTTGCCATCACACATTTGTTGTCAGAAAATAAGATTGTGTGTGTACGGGCCTCAAAAGATTCCTGCTGGGTTGCTTTAGCAATCATTGGGTTGTACGGAAAAAAAACAGCTTCATGCCAGGTTAGGCCTCGTACACACGGTCGGACTTTTGACCGTGCAAAAGTCCACCGTGAGTCCGTCGGAAGTTTAAAGAAAAGAAAGAGAACAGGTTCTCTATCTTAGGTCCGTCAGACTTTCGACAAAAAAAGTCCGATGGAGGCTACACACGGTCGGACTTTCCGAGAAAAAAAGCCTGTCTGACTTTATTTCTCCGAAAGTCTGCCCGTGTGTACGAGGCATAAGTTCAGCGATCTCCCCAACTGAGCTGTTCTGACAGAAGACATCCCCCCACTGCCGCCAGAACACTTCAATCAGCGCTGATGTCTGACATGTCTGACATACACACGGCCGAATGTAGGCTGTTTTTTTTTTTTACCGCACGTCGTCTTCTGACAATTAGCCCTTGTGTTCCTGGCTTTAGTAAAACTGGCCATAGATAAGTAGAATTTCAAATGAAAATTTGAAGGAAAAGAAGGTTCTAAGAAAGTTTGTACACTTTTGTAATCATTAGTGGGTCACCTGCCTCCCTTGACTGCACGCCCCTGATCCAGAAGTGCACCAGAGGTTGAAGATCTTTAAGCAAGCTTAGACATGGAACAAAGCAGAGTTTGGAAGAACAAACAGCAGGGCGGGTTTTCATGGCTATCTTTGCAAGGAAACATTTTTATTTTTTTATTAATAGCAACATAATTGCTTTATGGCATCTAATGGAATAAGATACAGTATGAAGGATCCCTGCTCATTGATAAATAGCATTGGCCAACTGTAATATCCAGCTATACACTAACATTTATACAATACACTGAAACATTACAGTAACACAGAATAAAAACAGAAGATATAGTAAGAGCACTCATCTTGCTAAGACATACATCGTACATTATTAATTAACAAATGCCAGACCACACTCAACTGAGGTAAGTCTAGCATAAAAATAAAGCATGTTACTATCACTGACTACAATGATTTTCTTCCTGCTGATGTCTTTATGACATCCTGTCTTACATACTTTAACTTCCTGTCATTATTCAGATCCCTGTGGGAATATCATAGGTTTCCCAAAGGCATTTATAGGTCTGATGGGACAGGCAGAATGTCTGTAGAGCAAATGGTGAAGCATTGAAGCATGGAAAAACATTTAAACCAAAGGAACAGGGATGTAGTCATATTTGTAAATCTCTATTCACACTTTTGTCTTAAAGTGGTTGTAAACCTTAGACATGATATGAACAAAGTATATCCCTCTATATTATGTACTTGTCTCAGTCCAGAGTACTAAGTGCCATGTCTGTCTCTGCTATCAGCATGAGTCACTTCTCACAACTTCTCCTGACACTAAAGCCGCATACACACGACCGTTATTCATGTCCTGAAAAAAAACGTTTTTTTTCTCAACGTGATTTGTCGTGATTCCTCTCAAGCCTTCCTTGCATACACACGTTCGTGAAAAAAATGCTCAAGCAAAGCGCGGTGACGTATAACACATACGACGGCACTATAAAGGGGAAGTTCCATTTGAATGGCGCCACCCTTTGGGCTGCTTATGCTAATTTCCCCGTCTCATAACTTGCTTCTGAGCATGCACGTTTTTTTCCCCCTCGTTTAAGTGTACACACGACCGTTTTTCACAACGTGAAAAAGAACGACGTGAAAAACGATGAGAAAAAATAGAGCAAGTTCTACATTTTTCATTCATTTTTCTAGTCGAGAAAAAAGTTCAGGAGCTTACACACGACCGTTTTTCACCAATTTTAAAAATTTAATTTTTCTCATCATGAAAAACGGTCGTGTGTATGCGAGAAAAAAGGTGACAGGAGAGATACCTCCAGCAGGTTGGCAGCCATGGCTATGTTTATGTGTGTTGTGTGAAGGGGGGTGTACTCCTTGCCTCCAATCAGCTCTTAGGCCGCATACACACAATCGAATATATCTGCTGAAACTGGTCCGCAGACCAGCTTCAGCGGACAGATTCGATCGTGTGTACGGGCTAGCAGACAGGTTTCCAGCAGACAAAAGTTTTAAAGCATGCTTTAAAACTTGTCTGCTGGAAAGCCGTCTGTCGGATATGTCCGCTGGTTAGTACGCCTAACCAGCGGACCGAAATCTCCCGCATGTGTCGAATGGATTCGACGCATGCGTGGAAGTATTTTACTTCCTGGTTTGGTGACGTGGCGGCATTAACACCACCGCCACGTCACCGCGCTGTCTGTCCGCGGGGATTTTGGTTTGATCGTGTGTACACAGATCAAACCAAAACATCCCAGGAGACATGTCCGATGAAAACGGTCTGTCGGACAGTTTTCATCGGATATATCTCCTCAAGTGTACGCGCCCTTAGAGCTCTGCTGACTGAGCTCTGCAGAGTGTAACATCAGCTCTCTACCCACTGAATATAAACAGGTACAACTTATGTATGATGATTTGTTTCATCTCTGTGTATCACCTGAAGCCGATCACATTACTGGCTATATGTAAGGGTTTACAACCACTTTTTTGTTGGGCTCTTCAGGCTATGGACATCCAAGCATTCAAGTTAATATAACTTATTCAAGTACTCAAGTAAATCATAGTTTCCAACTGTGCCTCATTTTTTAAAACCAAATACCTCTGTGCCTCGTGCAGCCTCAGTTGTTCTTCTTTTTGGTCTAATGTTTACATCTCTATACAAGAGTACTATTTTACTATGAAAAGTGTTATGCTGTACTAACTTTTTATCCAGCCTCTATATTAATGTATTTGTTATTTTGAGAAGCCATTATAAAGGAAGAATAGAGGTCAAAAAAGCACTTGTGTGGTTTAGCCAATCATTTCTTGCATATTAGATCTTTGTGGACCGTATAACTGGGACCATGACAGAGACATTCACTTTGCCTACATATGGTGTGATAAAATATATACATATACTATATTACCAAAAGGATTGAGACGTCAACCTTTACACGCTGAAGTTTAATGGCATTCCAGTCTTAATCTGCAGGGTTCAATATTAAGTTTGCCCACCCTTTGCAGCTTTAACAGCTTCAACTCTTCTGGGAAGGCTGTCTACAAGGTTTAGAAGTGTGTCTATGGGAATGTTTAATCATTCTTATAGAAGAGCATTTGTGAGGTCAGGCACTGATGTTTGACGAGAAGGCCTGGCTCACAGTCTCCGCTCTAATTCATCCCAAAGGTGTTCTAACGGGTTGAGGTCAGGACTCTATGCAGGCCAGTCAAGTTCCTCTACTCCAAACTCGTTCATCCATATCTTTATGGACTTTCCTTTGTGCACTGGTGTGCATTTATGTTGGAACAGGAAGGGGCCCTTCCTATACTATTTCCACAAGGTTTGGAGCATAAAATTGTCCAAAATTCCTTGGTATGCTGACACCTTTAGAGTTCTCTTAACTGGAACTAAGGGGCCAAGCCCAACCCCTGAAAAACAACCCTGCACCATAACCCCCCTCCACTGAATGATTTGGACCAGAACACAAAGCAAGGCCCATAAAGACATGGAGGAGCGAGTTTGGGGTGGAGGAACGCTCCCCTGCTGTGAGCTCCATGACTGTGGGACCCGTGGACTCGATGTCCGCCGGTGTACCGCGATCAGGTCACAGGGCTGCTGAATGGGGAGAGGCAAGTGTAAACATGCATTTCCTCGTTCTGCCTAGTGACACTGTCACTGATTGTCTGTTCCCTGTGATCGGGAACAGCAATCAGTGATGTGTCACATGTAGCCACACCCCCTAACAGTAAGAATCATTCCCTAGGGTACACTTAACCCCTTCAGCGCCACCTAGTGGTTAACCTCTTCACTGCCAGTATCATTTTCACAGTATTCAGTGCATATTTATAGCACTGATCGCTGTAAAAATGACAATCGTGCCAAAAATGTGTCAAAAAGGTCTGACGTGTCCGCCATAATGTCGCAGTCATGATAAAAATCGCAGATCTCCGCCATTAGTAGTAAAAAAAAATATTAATAAAAATGCCATAAACTATCCCCTATTTTGTAGGCGCTATAACTTTCGTACCTAAACTGAGCAAAAAAATATTTTTTAGATATATTTTTGGGGGGATATTTATTATAGCAAAAAGTAAAAAATATTGCTTTTTTTTAAAAATTGTCGCTCTATTTTTGCTTATAGCCCAAAAAAATAAAAACCGCAGAGATGATCAAATACCACCAAAAGAAAGCTCTATTTGTGGGAAAAAAAGGACGTCAATTTTGTTTGGGAGCCATGTCGCACGACCGCGCAATTGTCAGTTAAGGCGTCGCAGTGCTGAATCGCAAAAAGTGGCCCGGTCATTTGACTGCATAATGGTCCGGGCCTGAAGTGGGTAAAGAGTCCTTGTATATCTCTTCTATTAAAAAAAGGGGGATTTAACTTTCTGGTAGTAATTTTTAACCCAAACATGGAATATCAAACCAGAAATTAGTGATGAGATTATTAACTAGAAGAGGTCCAAGAACGGTTTATAAACATCGAAAAGTGATGGCAGAAAAAGACTGATGCCGCGTACACACGACCGTTTTTCATGACGAGAAAAATGCCATTTTTTAAATTGGTCATTAAAAACGATCGTGTGTAGGCTCCAGAGCATTTTTCTTGATGAGAAAAATGGGCATTAAAAATTTAGAACCTGCTCTATTTTTTCTCGTCGTTTTTCACGTCGTTGTTTTTCTCGTTGTAAAAAACAGTCGTGTGTAGGTTTTAACGACGGGGAAAAAAACACGCATGCTCAGAAGCAAGTTATGAGAAGGGAAATTTGCATAATCAGCCCAAAGAGTGGCGCCATTCGAATGGAACTTCCCCTTTATAATGCCGCCGTACGTGTTGTACGTCACCGCGCTTTGCTCAAGCATTTTTTATCACGATCTTGTGATAAAGGCTTGACAAGAATCATGGCGAGGAAAGCGTGGTTGAGTAATCCATCGAGTCTGCCAATTTTATTTTTTATTTTTTTTGTTAACTATACTGTATTGTCTGACAATAGATCTATGTTTGTCCCAAGCATGTTTGAAGCCATCTACTGTTGACTGTTTCTCTACCTCTGCTGGTGAGTTTATTCCAAGCATCAACTACAATAGTCATTTGACAAAAGAGTAAATAAAACAGTAAATATACGCAGTATATATCTGAATTGTGGATTTAGCTGTTTGCTTGGAGGACCACCTCATTGATTAGCACAATCCCCTAGGGACTGTTTTTTTGATGTTTAGGCAAAACAATGGTAGGTTAATTAACTTCCACCAAAACTGGCTCATTTTGTGTGTGCGTGTGTGTCTTTTACCTACTATATGAACTTTGTGGGGGCTATATGAACAAATAAACAATTTTTTATGGTTTTTAACGCTAACTGGGTACTTAATCAGATAGAAACACCTGACTATAATTTAAGAAATGGAAGATTATGAAATACCGAATTGTAAGACCTCGGATGCTATATAACACTCCTCTTTCCATGTTCTCATTTTCAGAAGAATTGTTTAATTACAACTCGCCCATCTCTCATGTCAATTTACATAAAAATAACACAGAAAGGGAGGAGTGTGGGGAGAAGTGCTTTTATCTAAACGCTAACAAGTATTAGTCAGTCAACTTCAGGACACAAGAGCCACTGTTCCCATTCAGCGCTTTGTTTTAAATATTGCCTTGTTTTTTCTCAACAAACCATAGCGCGGCACTACACCGCGCTCTCCTTCCAAGTCGCAGCTGTCAATAAAAGGCCTGTTTACCCTATGAATATGCTGTGCAGAGTCAGTCTTCCCATGAAAATCAAGTCATTGACCTGACTACCAAACCCCTTGTGAACCAAAGAGGGACTATAATTTTTCCCCCCTTAGTTCTCACATGTTGTAAAAGTTCACTTGTTACCTAATACAAAATGCATTAATTCCTCCAATGTGAGCACACCATGAATGATTTAATTGTAAGCGATTAGACATAGTTTTTCTTACTTTCAGGGCAGGAAAAAAATATCTCTGGCTATGTTAAGAAATGTTTCCCTTAAAAGTCTGCGTTAGCTTTATTATCTAATCAAGTGGAAGACAAAGGGCCTTTGTTTCTATTGGCCCATCCAGAGAGCAGCAATAAAACGTTTTCAAGATCTTCTCAACCTTTTGTTATCTAAAAGGGACTCGGCTTCAGTGAATAGATGTCACATAAAAATATATATCATGACAACCAATGAGGCAGAGAGACAATCCTTTATCTATTTTTTTTTTTCTTTAGAAAAAAAAAATCTGTTCGCCAGGAGGAAAGGAATCTGATAACGACATTACACAGTTGAGAAAGATTTGCATCAAAAAGATTATATGCAGGTTTGAATTCGGGACTCTTCCCTGTGACCATAGAAACATTAGAAATGGCACAAAATTCAGTCCACTGAACTTCAAATGACTTTATTAAAGTGTCACTAATCAGAATCAAAGGACACAAAGTTTTAGTGTTTAGGCTAACAAACCAAATAACCTTTAAAAGCCCAATGACCTCCTAAGAGCATTACTTTAAGGAAACCTTGTAGACAGCAAGTTAAATAAGAAATCCTTCAACAGCTCTCTCTAAAAGATTAATCCCAAACAGATCACACACACACTCTCAGCTGAGAGTTTGTGAGAAAGAATTGAGGAATCTAAAGTACTGTTCAATGCAGTTTATCCAAATGCTCCACGCACGGTGTGTCATGAATAATAATCACAAGTGATTTGGAAAGGTTCGAAATGCGTGTTTTGAGCACTGCAGGAAAAGACAAAACTGGGAAGAATATCGGGGAATGAGCTATCATCGAAGCATGGGGTATGCATGTATCCAGGTTTGGAGGCTGGGTGAGGTCAAAGGTTGGATCCTTTTCGCTGATGCAGGCCTAATTTTCACAGGCATTTAGTTTTGGGTAGACACTGTATTACTGGATCATCTGTAGTATATGAAGCATGGTCAAAATGAGCTTTGGCTCTGTACCAACATCCCAAAAAATCGACTTATAAATACATACATTTATTACAAATGAGTGAGATAGCTGTGCCTAAGTTCTATATCCTTATAAAATGTTTGTAGACTTTTATTTTTCAAAGGATTTATCAGAAAGGACATGTTAATGACATCGGGGAGAAGGGACTGATGCCACGTACACACGATCATTTTTCATCATAAAAAAAAAACGTTTTTCAGCATGTCCAAAAAACGATGTTTTCTCAACTTCATCATTAAAAACGATGTTGTCCCACACACCATCGTTTAAAAAAAATGATCTAGCAAAGCGTGGTGACGTACAACACGTACAACGGCACTGAAAAGGGGAAGTTCCATTTGCCTTGGGGCTGCTTTAGCTGATTTAGTGTTAGTAAAAGACGATTCACGCTTTTCTGTCTGTTACAGCATGATGAATGTGCTTACTCCATTATGAACGGTAGTTTTACCAGAACGAGCGCTCCCGTCTCATAACTTGCTTCTGAGCATGCGCGGCTTTTTTACGTCGTTTTAGCCCACACACGATCATTTTTTTTATTTTAGAAATGTCTTTCCTTTTTTTCCTCTTGGTATCACTTTTGATATTGGGCAACCTTTTTAAAATTTGCTGAAGGGACAGTTTTATGAAGGGTCAAATTTCAACTAGACCAGAGTTCTCAACCTGGGGGTCGGGAACCCCTCGGGGGTCAAATGATGATTTGCCAGGGGTCCCCGAATCCTGGGCTGTTCTTGAAGCCCGCACCACTCTCCTTGCCTTTTTGTGGCTGCCCAGCTGGGCTGTTCTTGAAGCCCACCCCACTCTCCTTGCATGTTTGTGGCTGCCCAGCTGGGCTGTTCCTGAAGACCGTGGTCTCCCACTTACCCTAGTCGCAGCCGCCCATTCAGTTCACGGCATGGGTGGGGGAAAGAGGCTAGAGGTCAGCTGACTGGTCAGAAATGTGAAGTGGGAGGGGCTGGAGGAGACCCTATCTCCTGATTCTGGCATAGGTGTCACTGCTACGAGACGTCACAAAGTCAACACTACCTGTGATTATAGTTGCCATTTAAAGTCCCCACTACAGTTCTCAGATAAGCAGATGACCTTGTTCAAGACCACCTAATCCACTCATCCCACCCAGACACCCCCCCTCCACCAAGGAGTAAGAGAAAGAATAAAAATAGAGAATACATGGAAGGGAAAGAAAAAGAGGGGTGAAAAAAGGGAGAGAAAAAGCAAGAAAGATGGCTAGAGAGGGATGGGGAACAAAACAAGAAATTAGGATAGAGAGAGATAAAAGAGAAAGAGTGGTACATCCTAAAATGTACCATAAGGGGTTTTAATAATATACGGGTGGAAGGGACTTGGGAACGCTAAATGTCCATGGGTTAGAGGTGCAAAATTACTTGTCTTGCCTTGGGTGCTGACAACCCACGTTACGAAAATAATTTTACTGTTAGGGGTCCCCACAACTTGGGAAATGTAATCAAGGGGTCACGGCACTAGAAAGGTTGAGAACCACTGAACTAGACCATTGTGTGAGAGGTCATTTGGACACAGTTCATTGAAATGCAAAATTTTGTAATAATGTTTAAATCTGTGACCGTGACAGGCTATCAGAATAGATGGGTATTTTAGAAATGGAGTTTGTGGACCGGTATGATCTAATTTTAAGCTCTTTATTGTGGCCCATATTGTATGTAACACCCTAGCATAATTTTAACTCTGACAGGGTCAAGTGTTTCCAGGGCTGCATGCAACACTTTTACATTGACAAGCAAAAACACTTGTCTGGTTACCCAGTTTCTATAAAATCATACCCCATAAACAGAAAATCACTCAGAGCTACTAATACCATCCCAAACACTGTGCACCTCTACTCAGGCGATGAACATTAACCACTTGAGTACCTATTTATACCCCTTACTTACCGGGCCATTTTATTTATTTTTTTGTTTTTAAGTGCTGTAATAATTTGACTGACAATTGTCATCCAGCACTGTGTCCCACATTCATTGGTGGTCAGTAACACCTTTACCTTTGATCTGCCATGATGCTCCTTCCTGCTGTGTTTACAAACATTAAGCCCATTCACAGTTAAGGAATGGGAGCTTATGCTGCAGAAAATAAGAGGGAAGGAGCTGCAAATGAAGTCACTCTGTTGTGAATCCTGTGAATTCATTTCTCCACAATGCTTGTAGCTACAGAAGTCAGTAAGGCTTGTTTTAATGTTTTTTTATTGTTTGTAAAAACATGCATGTCTTTTCATGCCCTTAGTCTGGATACTTTAAAGCCTGGTCCAACCTATTTTAATTTTGTTTTTTGATAAAGCAGGGAACAGTTCAAGTTTCCTTGCTTCCTCTCTCTGTTGTTAATTGTGTATATACTATACATTTCTCCACAATTCATGTAGCTACAGAAGTTAGTGAGGGCTTATTTAATGCTCTTTTACTGACTGTTAAGAATTAGCATGCGTAATGCACATAGTCTGGATACTTTAAAGCCTAGCCCAGCCCTGACCAGTCCAGCCCAGACAATTTTTTTCATTTGCTCACTTCATCTCCATTTGATGCCCAAATAAATGGCAGGATCAGTTATCACCGGGGACATAAAGAAACAGTCAGCAATACCAATAGTGTCAAAAGTTCTAACCTTTACCTATTCTACTAAAAATATTTTTTGGATGGGTCTATGCTTGAGAGATCTTCCATCTCTTTCCTGTTCTAACTCAGTAATTTTTTTTCTACAATGATGCTACTTGCCTCTTTCCCTATGCACTAAAACAGATGTGAGTTGAATATAACAAAATTGTCAGAATTTGTGATGCACTGTAAATATTGTCAATGAAAGTGGGATTCATTTGACCACGAAGTTGCTTACAGGTGTTAGCATGTGATCCTACTAACTGGCCAAATTCTCTTCTTTGAAAGCTGTCCAGCAGGAATACCAGGAGACCAAACCAGATGCTATTGTAAAACCAGTACCGTTTAAAAAAGTCACTTGGGATGTTTGGTTAAAGTATGCTAGCATACGTTTATAGTAGAGTACCCATTGTGAAATAAGTTCAGAGAAAGCATGCTTAGCATTTTAAAATATATTTTCACACAGCATCTAAGGCAATATTCCTCTCAATGCAGAGTATGCTGTATACACATTGCCCATATGTGCCTCATTTAGTAATCAAGTGTTAAAAGTAGATCATTTCAAATAACTAAACCAAAAAAAAATCTTTAATTACTACAACTGTTCATGTAAGATGATCCAGAATGTAAAAAATGCTTAATTGGCGTCCATGCATGTGGTGTGAGGTTGATTAAGGAGATCTGATACTTATGTTATTGTTAGAGCGTCACTCTAAGTGGCTTGCTGAGAGACCCTTCCGTGAGTGAAGACAGTTTCAAGGACGGAGTAAACAAAGAAATGTAATAGGTAAAGCAAACAGATCGATGTAACAAACCACCTGCTCTGCTATAAGCCTCAGTTACAGAGTTGTTAAACAAGATATTATAAGGGCATTATATGCTCAGTGCTTTCCCTAAATCACTTCAAATTAAGTATACTGTAATTGTGCACTTTAATAGGAAATTGCTATTTCTATTTTTGTTGTACCATTTAACATGTTTTACTGGAAAATATCATTGTTGGAAATAATGCTGTTAGAAAAATAGAGAGATGACCATACGCATCAGAATGTCACTTGGCCAAAAGAAAGGAAAAATAAATCAGGACAATGGAATCTTTTGATTAGCAATGTTCTGACAACATGGGAAGCAATAGGCAGCCGTGGACCAAGTGTTTCCTAAGACACTCCCATGTTGCACAATACTACATGGCCAATTACACACGTGTAATGAGCCATTTAATTCAGTACGTTGCATATCTAGGGGGTGCCTCGCAAAGGACAGAATTATCTACTAGAGTCCCAATTTTATCCTCCCATGTGAACAAGGCCCACAGCATATCCAGTATGGGGAGCATGACTCTTGATCAAATTGACTATTTCACGAAATCCATTAACTAAAACCGCCCACCTGTAAAAGCTTTTTTTCAGCTGCCATGCACATCTGAATATTAAAGGAGAAGTATGACACTCCTGTGATCCAGATTCAGAGGGCTAAAGGCCGCCATTGGTTAACGTCACAGGGATCGCAACAATAATGTCAGAATCCACCCGCTTGAGAGCCTGAGCACGCCACTGAGAACCTGAGCCAGCCACTTCTTCCCCCCCCCACAGCCCAGCGTTCCAGTGAGGGCTGGAGGGGCAGCACACAGAACAGCTGACTGACAGTAAGTGGGCAGAGTAGTCTTTGATCGCTCAGTTCTCAATGTATAGGCATCGGGGGACAGCTGCAGCTCAGATCGGTGCTGTAACCATCTTGGGGAGTATAAGAGTTGTTGTTTTTTGGATCCCACACTTTTCTTTTTTTTGTGGTTGCTTGGTGATTTTTACTTAGGCCTCGTACACACGATCGGACATATCCGATGAAAACGGTCCGCGGACCATTTCCATCGGATATGTCCGATCTGGAGTTTGATCCGATGGCGTGTACACACCATCGGATCAAATTCCCCGCCGGCGGACGGCGCGGTGACGTGGCGGTGATGCGGCGGTGACGTTGACGCCGCCACGTCACCGCACCAGGAAGTAAAACACTTCCGCGCATGCGCCAAATCCATTTGGCGGCGGCGTGGCGTCAGTGGGGGACGACATGTCTGCTGGTAAGTGTACTAACCAGCAGACATGTCGGGCGGACAGATTCCCACTGGAAGTAGATTTAAACAAAGCATGCTTTGAAATCTGTCCACAGGGTGGAACAATGAAATCTGTCCGCTAGCCCATAGGCACACGAGCGGATTTCTGATTGTACTTGCTGCAAACTTTGGGCCATCGGACCATAAATTTTCAGCGGACATAAACGAGGCCTAAGAGTTGTTGTTTTTTGGATCCCACACTTTTCTTTTTTTTGTGGTTGCTTGGTGATTTTTACTTACAGGTAAGACTATAATAAGGCTTACTTGTAGGTAAAATTAATTTCTCTTAAACCTACATGGTTTAGAAGATATTCACCCTGCATTCAGCCGCTGACATCAGTGGCACTCTTAAGGTGTGGACTATTGTGCCGGAATATCAGAGCTGCTTGCCAGGTACAGACGACTCATGCACGCATGCGCGGAAGTGACGTAATCATTAGTTATATACCAAGCTCCAATGTGGAGTGTCTTTACCTATTAGAAATCTATACTGTTGGTATTTGGGGAGGGAGAGGTGCACCCTACATTCCCATGCACATCTTATATTCTTCACAACATTTTTGGTTCCAATTTTTTGGCACACATGTGACACCTTGTTGTACAAAGTTTTCAGTATAGTATAACCTTTATGTGTAGGTTTAGGCACTGGAAGTTTAGAGTTTAAAACAAAAATGCTTGTTGTCCACAGGAACCAATGACTTTAATAATTTGAATCACTGGCCCAAAATAGGCAAGCAGATAAGGATTTCTGATTGTACTTGCTGCATACTAACTTTGGGCCAGTAACTCATAAATTAGTGAAGCCAGGGACAAAAAGGCAACTAACTTCTTTAGATGGAGAGATCAGCTACAGCAACCCACATATTTCTCTCAGTACATATTTCCTGTAGTGGTTGATGGACATGTTTAGTTTATGAATTGATTGTTGTTTAGGGTTAGAGGTCGAGCTCAGATTGTTTACAGGGTAGGCTATTTATGAAAATAAAGCACAGAAAATGGGAATAAGTGTAGAGACAGTCATATTTAATCTGTCTGTTTTTTATGTTTTTTTGTCTGCATCCTGTTGTGGAGATTTCCCTTCACTTCCTGTCCTGGAGACATAACAGGAAGTGAGAAGAACTCTTTCCAACATGCAGGTAAACCCCCTATTAGGCTGGATTCACACCTATGCTTTTTTAGTGCTTTTTGCATTTTGCAGATTTGTACTATAGGAATCTATGGTAAATGGACTGTAGTGCAAATCTGCAAAATGCAAAATGCACTAAAAATGCATAAGTGTTAATCCAGCCTTAGACCAGTGTTTTTCAATTCCAGTCCTCAAGGCACACCAACAGGTCATGTTTTCAGGCTTTCCATTATTTTGCACAGGTAGTTTGATCAGTTTCACTGCCTTAGTAATCACCACAGCCATTTCATCTGAGGGAAATCCTGAAAACTTGACCTGTTGGTGTGCCTTAAGGACTGGAGTTGAAAACACTGCCTTAGACAGCTGTTACTGCAAGCCACAATGGTCGCAAGGACATTGAGAGGGGTGGCTCCAGCAGTGACAGAGACAACAATAAAAACCCTGCCAGAGTTTCTGAAACCCCGTACACACGATCGGACCCTTGTCCGACCAAAATCACATCGGAAGTAAAAGAGAACATGTTCTCTATCGAAACTCCAATGGAATTTATTGGAATTTCCAATGGAATTACTCCAATGGGGCAAACACACGATCAGAATTTCCAATGGAAAAAGTCTGTATGACTTTTTCCATCGGAAATTCTGATCGTGCTTAACCGTATACAAAATCAGAAGAAAAAAAGTTTGGGCTTTACCAATGCTTTAATATACTGAATAATTACATGTATTAATCACATACTGTTATCATGGGACGCAATATGATTCTGTTTTTTAATTAAACATATAATAACTCATTTTTTTGCTGTAGGATTTTTAACAATCATTTTCAGAGAAAGTAGAATTCTGTTAAAACGATTAATGGCACATTTGTCATGCATGGATTTCAGTAGGAAATTAAAGTAAAACAACTTGGACATCATTCAAATTGGGCGGATTTCTCTATTGGATTCAGCCAGATAAGATCCAGCAGCCTGAAGCCCAAACAGACGACGAGGAGTGAACACTGGAGGCAAGAGGAGATTTTGCATTTGATACTTTCAATTCATAAATAATGTATTTCAATGAAGACAAGGCCACGCAGTAGAAAAGATCACTCCCTCACATATGAAAATATACTTTTTTATAAAGAAGTATTATTACAGAATCGAAAAACAAACACTAAGTTTGATGTCATTAGGCTGGAATAAAAAAAAAAGGAATCTAAATAAAATCTCCATTATATTTCTTTCTCTGTCTTTCAAGAGCTTCCCAGGAGATGGAGTACCGAAGCCAACTCCAAGGTATAATTATTTAACAAGCACCGAACATTTACGCAGACATATAATTCTTGCAAAGTTGGCAATGTAGCCCTGGAAATCATGTGGTTTTTGGATACTGTATGAAAAACAAAGACAGATATTTCATTCCCTGAAAAAAAAAAAGAATCTTCTCATGTTCTCAACACTTCCCAAAATATCATTGATGAACATCATGAGCCAAATACGATTTTGACAACTGAGCAATAGTCAGACTGGTCAAAAAATAAATAAACTTTTAAATATCCTGATTGTTTCTGTGTAGAAAATGTGTAGAAAACATGAATTCATTTATTTTAAACTAAAAAATAACAACTGAAGGGAAATAGCTACAGGGCACTAGTTGTATCTTAACCACTTCAGCTCTTGAAGGTTTAACCCCCTTCCTGACCAGGCCATTTTTTGCCAAACGACACTTCTTTGCTTTAACTGATAATTGCAGGTCATGTGATGCTGCACTTAAATAAACTTGATGTCCTTTTTTTCCCTCAAATAGAGCTTTCTTTTGATGGTATTTGATCACCTCTGTTGTTTTTATTTTGTGCGCCCGTAAAACATACCTAATAAAAAAAATGTAAAAAATCAAATTTCTTCATCAATTTAGGCCAATATGTATTCTGCTACATATTTTTGGTAAAAAAAAAATCCCAATAAGTGTATATTGATTGGTTTGCATAAAAGTTATAGCATCCAAAAATGATGTGATATATTTAGGGACTTTTCATTTATTTTATTGTTTTTACTAGTAATGGCAGAGATCAGCAGTTTTTTTTGGGACTGCGACATTGCGGCAGACAAATTGGATATTAAGTGACACTTTTTGGGAACATAGGGAACCCATACTATGATTAGTGTTAAAAAAAATGCACCGTCACAGTATAAATGACACTGGCAGGGAAGGGGTTAACACCAGGGGCAATCTAGGGGTTAAGTGTGTGCCTGGGAGCTGCTTTATAACTGTGTGGGGGGCAGACACACTGGAGGAAAAGAGAGATCATGTTTCAGCTTAGCTGAAACACAAGATCTCTCTTTTCCCCTCTGACAGATCAGTGGTTTGCTTTGCTTAAGCCTTGTACACACACTCGGTTTAATCGGCAAGAACCAGCAAGAAAACTTGCAGAGTATACCATGTGTGTGTACAAAGCTTTCAGGTTTCTCGTCAAGAAAACTGCCTAAAATCTCGATGACGTCACCGCGTTCTTGCCTTCCAAAAGAACCGCGGTTCTTTTGAAAGGAGAGTCTGTACACTCGAGCGGCAAGATATTCTTGCCAAGAATCTCGTCAGGAAAAACTACAGTTTTCTCCTGACAAGATTCTGGCCCGTGTGTACAGGGCTTCACACCACTGCTCCAGCTCTCTACAGAACAATTGTCGTGGCCATCTTGGCTGCCGGAACTGCTGATTGTCTCCTGCTGTGTCTAATCACAGCGGTAGTGGAGCTCTGGCAGTGCGTGCGCGCTTCCTACACCGTGTGCACAAAATCATTTAAAGGTATGTGATTTTGCGCAGCCGGGCCGCCCTGCCGCAGTATATATGTGGTGGATGGTCCGGAAACGATTAAAGTGATTGTATACCCTCACCTTGTAAAACAACTCATTCAGTTTAAAATAGAAATGAAAGGCAAAACATCTGTGTATAGATATAAAAAACATTATAAATAACTTTTTCTCCCTTTTCTTGTATAATCATCACATTCCCTCTGTTCTCAGCTGCATAAGAGATGGGTGATAGAGAGGCAGCAGCACACTGAGCTTCCCAGTGAATGGCTGTGCAGCGGGGGCATGTCAGGACAAGTCTGATCATTGGAGGTGAGTATGCTGAGTTCCAAGCACAGCTAGAATACTAAAGATGTTGGCCCAGATTCAGAGAGAATTAGATTATCGTAGCGTATCAGAAATACACTACGCCGCCGTTTTTTACCTGGCTCTACGTGGAATCCAGGTAGATTTACGACAGTGGCGTAGTGTATTTCTCCCGTCGCAATCCATCTACGCGAGTAGGGGGCGTGAAGCGTTTAAAATAGGCGCGTTCACGCGGCGATCGAACTGCGCATGCTCCGTTCGCAAATTTCCCGCCGTGCATTGCGCGAAATCACGTCGTTACGTCATTCGTTGTTTGAGTAGCGATGTTTACGGACATTTCTATTCCCGAACGACTTACGTAAAAAAATAAAAATAAAATAAAATTTGACGCGGGAACGACGGCCATACTTAACATGGACTACGCACCGTTAGACCAGCAAAAAGCTGGTCTAACAGTACGTAAAAAAAAAATAGACGTAAGCGATTGCGAAGACCGCTCGTATCTTTGTGGATCGCCGTAAAAACTAATTTGCATATCCCGACGCATCAAAACGACGCAAACTCCTCCCAGCGGCCGCAAAAATATCGCAGCGTAGATCCGAAGGCTTACCAAGACGTAAGCCTCTCGGATCGAAGCCCGAAGCCGCCGTATCATGGTTTGAGGATTCAAACTAGTGATACGCGCGCGAAATTTGAAATGACAGGCGTAATTGCTCTATGAATCTGGGCCGTTGTGTTCTCCTGTTTAGTGGGGTCAGTTTTTAATAGGAAAGCAGAGGGACTGCTCTGTTCAGTACCCATTTTGCCATCTAATCAGTGGCCATCAGTGCCGCCTCATTAGTGCCCATCAGTGCAGTCTCATTAGTGCACATCATTAAAGGAGAAAAAAATTGTTATTTACAAAATTTTATAACAAAAAAACTTTTTTTTTTCAAATTTTAAATATTATTGGTTAAACAAAAAAAAAAAGCCCAGTGGCGATCAAATACCACCAAAAGAAAGCTCTATCTGTCTAAAAAAAAATTGTAGAAATTGTGTTTGGGCACAGTGTTGCATGCCTGCGAAATTGTTATTTAAAGTAAGACAGCACTGAAAATTGGCCTGGGCAGGAAGGGGGTAAAGTGTGCAGTAGGCATGTGGTTAACTGCTTGCCGACCGCGCGCCGTCGTTTTACGGCGGCAGGTTGGCTCTCCTGGGCGAGAGCCCGAAGCTCTACGTCGGCTCTTTAAGCGGCCACTAGGGGGCACGCGCCCCCGCTCGCCCCCGAGTCCCGTGCGCGTGCCCGGCGGGCACGATCGCCGCCGGGCACCCGCGATTGCTCGGTACAGAGCGAGGACCGGGAGCTGTGTGTGTAAACACAAAGCTCCCGGTCCTGTCAGGGGAGAAATGCTGATCTTCTGTTCATACAATGTATGAACAGAAGATCAGTGTTTTCCCCTAGTGAGTCCACCCCCCCATACAGTTAGAACACACCCAGGAACATACTTAACCCCCTTCCCCGCCCCCTAGTGTTAACCCCTTCACTGCCAATGGCATTTTTATAGTAATCCAATGCATTTTTATAGCACTGATCGCTATAATCAAATACCACCAAAAGAAAGCTCTATTTGTGGGGAAAAAAAGATGCCAATTTTGTTTGGGAGCCACGTCGCATGACCGCGCAATTGTCAGTTAAAGCAACGCAGTGCCAAATCACAAAAAGTCATTGGGCAGCAATATGGTCCGGGGGTTAAGTGGTTAAACATGTACATTTATACACTGCACATATACACCTCAGCTTAGCAATGGTCCCGCAATTTTTTGCTTGTTCTTCAAAAGCAGAATTTCTGTGCCCTTTTACTGGCCCCACCAGTGTCTGCCCATGTTTCAAACTGCAAATAATTGTAAGTATTCCGTAGTATTATTGGGAATTTTAGTGATTTACAGATGTGTATAATAATGCGTACCGTGCCTTATGATAATTTGTGTCTGGAAATCTGCCAAGCACTGTGCGCACAAGTAAATGCAACAATGTATTATGACCTTTAACAAACAATAATACGAAAATGATTCATAGGGAATCATTTTTTGATCTGCAGCGTTTGAACCTAAACCAATTTTTACTCCTTTAGAAAGTGATTTATGTAGCAATTTTTAATGTTTTGTAAATTGTAAAGTGGGACATAATTGTTTTTAACAAATTATTCCTGTATTTTTTTTTTAAATAAAACAAATCATCTTGAATCACAAGGATCAGAATAGAATACATATTAACCACTTCCCGCCCGGTCAATAGGAGATTGACGTCCGGGAAGTGGTTGTGAAATCATGACTGGACGTCTATTAACTGCAGGATTTCATGCCGCGCGCCCGTGGGGGCGCGCAGCGCGGCGATCTGTGGTGCGGAGTGTCGGTCTGACACCCTGCATCTCCGATCTCGGTAATGAGCCTCCGGCGGAGGCTCGTTACCACGTGATCAGCCGTGTCCAATCAGCCGTGTCCAATCTGATATACGCGAGTAGAGGAGAGCCGACAGGGGGGGTTGCGCTGATTGTTTAGCCCAGTGCCCACCTATCAGTGCCCATCAGTGCCGCCCATGAGTGCCCACCTGTGCCACCTCATCGGTTCCCACCAGTGCCGCCATATCAGTGCCCATAATTAAAGAAGAAAACGTACTTATTTTTAAAAAAATTAACAGAAAAAAAAAAAAAAACTTTTTTTCAAAAAATTTGGTCTTTTTTTAATTGTTGCACAAAAAATAAAAACCGCAGAGGTGATCAAATACTACCAAAAGAAAGCTCTATTTGTGGGTAAAAAAGGACACCAATTTTGTTTGGGTACAGTGTAGCATGACCGCGCAATTGTCATTCAAAGTGCAACAGTGCTGAAAGCTGAAAATTGGCTTGGGCGGGAAGGTGCATAAGTGCCTGGTATGGAAGTGGTTAAAGGTCATTAAAAAGGCAGCATTACCAAAACAAGTCTTTTATACCCTGGAATTTAAATCCCAAAGATTCAAGGAAATAAAATAAAAATCATAATAAATACCTAATTACCTTTAGGCCAATGGGCAACTGGTACAGAGTAGGGAGTGAATGTAAGGTTTATTAGATTCATCCCTAATTTATGATCATTAGAACCATGTTTTTCCTGCACCCAGCTAATTGGTGATGTTATTAAAAGAAAAACCGGAGATTTATATTTTATAATTAAGGTTTACTTTACTTATAGGTTTACTTTAACATCTTCTGGACCGCCCACTGTATATATACATCGGCACTTTGAAGAGGGATATCTCTGGTAGCTGTCATAACCCAGGTATCCATCTCTTCAGCGTTGTGGTCCGCTTTCCGATAATGGTGGCCCCTACGGTGGATTTGCCGCAAGATCACCGTTATCAGCGTCGGGAGAGGGGCCCCTCCCTCCCGCCGCACTCTTGCGCGCTCCGCCGCTTACCGGAGCCGTCGGTAGCGGTGAAGGCAATCGGGTCCTCTCTCCTCTTGGTATGGATACAAGTGAGGGGAAGATGGCCCCCACCCGTCTCCATACCATAGCATGGCGGAAGCGACATCAAAACGTCAGTTCCACCAATAGCTTTTAAAGGGCCATCTTTTTATTGCATTTTAGTCCAATTATGAGATCTGAGGTCTTTTTGACCCCAGATCTCATATTTAAGAGGACCTGTCTTCCTTTTTCTATTACAAGGGATGTTTACATGTTTTTAAAAGAACAGTGTAAAAAATGAAAGTAAAATAAATAACAATTTTTTTTTTTTAAACCATTCCCGACGAACTCGCGTGCAGAAGCGGCCGCATACGTGAGCAGCGCCCGCATATAAAAACGGTGTTCAAACACCACATGTGAGGTATTGCCACGATCGGTAAAGCGAGAGCAATAATTCTAGCTCTAAAAACTCCTCTGTAACTCAAAGCATACAACCTGCAGACATTTTTAAACATCCACCAAGGAGATTTTTAAGGGTAACTGTCGCCATTCCACAAGCGAGCACAATTTTGAAGCGTGACATGTTTTATATCAATTTACTCGGCGTAATATTATCTTTCGCAATATAAAAAATGGATTAACTTTACTGTTGTCTTTTTTTCCAAAAAAAGTGCACTTGTAAGCCCGCTGTGCAAATATGGTGTGACATAAATTATTGCAACGAGCGCCATTTTATTCTCTAGGGTGTTAGAAAAAAAAATGATGATGTTTGGGGTTTCTAAGTAATTTTCTAGCAAAAAAAATAAAAACAACAAATCTCAGAAAGAGTCTTGGTCCTTAAGTGGTTACATGTACTATGCCTTTATATGATATTTTATTTTTCCCTACAATACAAATCCCTTTAAATCTGACACCATAACTAATTTATTTGACACTGAAAACTATAAAGAATCAGCAACAATATAACAGAACATACATGATTTTTTTCATCAATAGCACTGGCTAAAGTCATGATTGTCTTTCCACACCGTCAAAACAATATAGCTAAAAGAATAAATCTCTGCAAAGTACAGAAAAATAAATTGAAAATACAAAAGACAAATTGTGTATATGCTGGAAGTGGAACCCTTTCATTAAATACTCCTGCGGGCTATTTGCTTGTGCTAATTTTAGAGTAATTTTTTGTACATCAGAGTGTTTCTTTTTGCCAGAAGTTAAATGCTCTTCATATAATCATCCATGAACTTTCCACATGTGCCTTGTCAGGACTAGAATGGTAGCATGCCGAGATTGTTCGGTGCCAATCTAAGGCTCGGCTGGAGTTTATTTCACACAGCGGGTGTGGCTGACACGGCCAAGTATTCATCTATCATTTTTTTTATTTTTTATCGCAAATGCTAAGCACCCATTCTATATAGATGTCTCTTTCTTTCATTCATTCACAAAGAAACGATTGTTCAGTATTTTGCAGGCTTAAAAACATTAATTACAGAAGAACTGTTATGACAGAAGATGGTGACAAATATAATATTGGTACTTTGGCTAAATATACCAGTGGTTGGAATATCCAAGTACTACATGAATGCTCGGTACAGATCATAACATAATAGTATACATTTGTTTTAGCTGAGGTACATGGAGCTCCAACCCTTGACACGCCAATTGGATGACTAAGGTGCACCCTATCATCAGTGGTCTACGGTACACCTTTGGCAGATGGTTTCCCTGAGATTTATCCTTCTTGATGCCAAAACATTAAAATTGCTTGAGGGAATAAGATTGCACTGGTAGTATTAATTTAATGTGTACAAGTATCTTAAAGCTTACTATGCATTATGGTGTTTTGGCAAGCAGTACCTATGCCTAATTTACCATAAAGGAGAAGTTCCGCTTCTTGCCCTCATCCCCCTGCTCTTCTGTTTTTGGCACTTTTTTGGGGGGTGGGGGTGGGTGGGGTTGAAAGGTACATGCTCCCACTTCCGGCCGGATTGCCGCAACGATCCACCGGAAGTTCTCCCTACCACACCCCCACGCCGCTCACAACCTTCTTGAACACATCACAGGTCCCAGAAAGCTGTGGGATCATTCACAAAGCACAGCGCAGTGGGAATCCAGCTGCGGAAGCCACAAGAAATAACAGCCCGTTGCCCACAGTACACATGCCTGAGCCAGGGTACCGAAGACCAGGGGGTGAGACTCTTGGACACGTAATGACCTGTACACACGATCGGTTCATCCGATGAAAACGGTCTGATGGATTTTTTTTATCAGATATCCGATAAGGCTGACTTTCATCAGTCTTGCCTACACACCATCAGTTAAAAAAACCGATCGTGTCAGAACGCAGTGGCGTAAAACACAACGACGTGCTGAGAAAAATGAAGTTCAATGCTTCTGAGCATGTGTCGACTTGATTCTGAGCATGCGTTGATCTTTAACCGATGGATTTTCCCACAGATGATCATGTTTTTCTATCGTTTTTTTATCCATCAGATAATTTTAAAACAGGTTCTAAGTTTTTTCACCGATGGGAAAAAAAACGATGGGGCCCACACACGATCGGTTCATCTGATGAAAACGGTCCATCAGACCGTTTTCATCAGATGAACCGATTGTGTGTACGCGGCATTAGTGTCTTTTTATTATAAGTCAGGAGCTACAGTGTTTTTTCCAAATAGGCCTAAGAACCACTTTAAGCACAGCAGATGTGACCCTGCAGGCAGGGGAGACAAAGAAGGTTTTCTCTGCATTGCTCTTGGCTACACATCATTGGTAGAATTACAGTCATTTCCTATGCATGTATTTATACATTGTGTTATTAGAAGGCTTGCTGTGTGCCTAAATGCTCCAGCAATAGTTGCATAGTGTGTAGGTGCAGTCATGAGAGCAATTTAGTACATCACAATTGTCACATGTGAGATTTTTCGCATGCTAAACTTATGAATACAACATCAATTTGGCATGGGATCTTTTCCTGCTTAATCCTATTTCTGATTTGTTGCTTACAAGTTAAAATCAGTATTTTTTGCTAGAAAATTACTTATAACCCCAAAATATATATATATATATATATATATATATATATATATATATTATCGGAGACCCTAGAAAATAAAATGTTGATCGTTGCAATATTTTATGTCACATGGTATTTGTGCAGCGGTCTTTCAAACGCTTTTTTCTATTTACTCACCATGCTCAGATGCAGACCCCCTTAACTCCATTTCCCACAATGTACCCAAAGTGTAAATAATCCTCATATTCTTTTACAGTGCATGCATATTTTTTCCATCCTGAACGTGCTTTACATTTTTGTTTTAAACTTTCCACCTGTTTAGCAGACTTCAAGTTACAGTTAGAGCCGGTTCACACAGTGGCGACTTAGCCGCCTGACAAGTCACGCTCCGTTCTGTTCTATGGCCGTCTGACAAGTCACGCTCCGTTTTGTTCTATGGACACGTTCTAATAGGAGCAACTCAAGTCGATCTGACTTAGAAAAAGGTTCCTATACAACTTTGGGACGACTTCAGGGCGTCATGTGCAGATCGCCTTGCCGATCGCCCCTGTGTGAACCGGCTCTAAAGCCTCGTACACACAATCGAATTTATCTGCTGAAACCGGTATGACGGACCGTTTCAGCAGACAAATCCTATCGTGTGTACGGGCGAGCAGACAGGTTTTTCCAGCAGACAAGTTTTAAAGCATGCTTTAAAACTTGTCTGCTGGAAACCTGTCCGTCCGACATGTCCGCTGGTTAGTACACTAACCAGCGGACATATCTGTCCGCACATGCGTCGAATGGATTCGACGCATGCGTGGAAGTATTTTACTTCCTGGTTCGGTGACGTGCCGGCGGCAATGTCACCGCCACGTCACCGTGCTGTCTGCTGGTGGAGATTTTGGTTTGATGGTGTGTACAACCATCAGACCAAAACAGCCCAGCAGACATATCAAATGAAAACGGTCCGTCGGACCGTTTTCATCGGATAAGTTTGAGCGTGTGTACGTGGCCTAACTCTCTATTTAAACATTTTGTTAAACAACAATCTCCCTGTATGCCCAGCATAAGGTAAACCTGCACGCTACTTTTAACTGTCCTCTAATTGTTATTATCTCCACCTCCTATAACAGACTTGGGAAAAAAAAATATATTCTGTATTATCCCCTCTATTTTCTCCTTTCTCACCTAGGTGTATGACGTAGCCTCTAGACCTCTGGGATATCGTCATCACAAATCCCAGGAGTCTTCGGGCACTGAAACAGTGAAGCATCATGAAAAAGTGGTGTCCCTACATGGGAAAGCCAATGGGAAGAAGAGAAAGTCACGGATAATTATTTTATTACACCTTTGGCGTGGAGTTACTATGTTGAGCAAAAAGAAGATCTATTTTGTGTCACTTCCACAGTGCACAGCCTGAGGTTATGCCAGCTTCTTCGGGAAAAGAGGAGGATTTGAAGGTTTACAATCACAAAGGTTCATCTACTGGCAAGTAGATGAGCTTTTATACTGAGGTGTCAGTCATGCTGGGTTGGGAGCTGCTGCATGAAGAGAACAGACGCTGGCTTTAGCTGCCCCTACTACAAATGGCTTATTTTACAACAAGGGTCATAGCTATTTCTCTTATAAATACAGGGTATTTCAAAATATTAAGTCCCTAATTGTAATTAATAATATAGTTGGCTGCTACAGGTTTTTATTTATTTTTTTACATTTTTACTGAAGTTCCTCTTTAAGACAGTATTGGCTTCCAAAACACAGTATGTAGTTGTCCATGATTGACAAACATATTCCTAACACAAAGATGTGCACTTGAGACAATGTTCATCGTGCAGTCTTAACACAGGAACTGATGTCATAGTTTAGGGTCATGGGGTTATTTCCTTTGCTTTAGCTATATATCAGTGCTCGAGCCTCTGTATCGTCTGGCAAAAAAATGATTTACAATTGAAAAAAAACAGCGAGGACAGTTAGGTCACATGTTTATCTCAAAGTATATTAAGTAGCGACAGATATTTATAAGGTGACCAAACTTATAACAGTTTACATAAATGGGTGGAAATATATACTGTGCATATTTGGAAGTCTCAAGTGGTGCATTTTTAAAGTCGATTGTAGCTGTGGAAAAACTGATATACCGGGAAGGAAGCAAAAATGAAGGTTGTAAAGCAGTCTTTCTTAACCGGCGAGCCTTGAAACTCTAGGGTTCATTTGGAGGTTGCTAGGGGTTCCTTGAGCTACAATGAATTTATCTCCCATCTGATAGTGCTTACCATAGTTCAAGCAGGAGGATCACTCACTGGAGCCAACGACGTGGAACCAATGGAGCCAATTCCACCCAGGTAAGTAACACAGAAGTAAAACGCTAACATTTTCAGCTGTCTATAAGGGTTGCACTGTGACCCCAAATGCAAGGAGTAACCTTGCCATTGACCACCAATGTAAAGAGTTAGGCCTCGTACACATGATAGGTTAAACAGAGGACAACGGTCTGATGGACCGTTTTCATCGATCAAAACCAATTGTGTGTGGGCCCCATATGTTATTTAACCATTGGTTAAAAAAAAGCAAACTTGCTTTAAATTTAACCGATGGATTCCTAACCGATAGGTCAAAACGATCGTTAGTAGGCACGACCATCGGTTAAAAATCCACGCATGCTCAGAATCAAGTCGACGCATGCTTGGAAGCATTCAACTTCATTTTTTTCAGCACGTCATGGTGTTTTACGTCACCGCGTTCTGACACGATCAGTTATTTAACCGATGGTGTGTGGGCGTGACGGACCATCAGTCAGCTTCATCAGTTAACCGATGACAAAGGTCCTTCAGACCGTTTTCATCGAATGGACTGATCGTGTGTACGCGGCTTAACCTTCCCATTGACCACCAATATTAAAGTAATTCTTTCCACTGACCTCTAATGTAATGGGGCATTCTTATCACCAACAATTAATACAAGGGTTTACTACACTGACCATGAATATAAAAGGCATTCTTCTTACTGGCCATCAATGTAACTAGGCATTCTTTCCAATGGCCACCATGAAAAGGGGGCACTTCTCCACTAACCAGCAATTAAAAAGTATACTACAAATTTCACCATCAGCGGTTTTTTTTTTTTTGTCTTGCCATTATTTTATTTGCTGTAGTTAATAATTGTTATCAAAAATAATTTTGTCATATAGAGCAGTGGGTGTTAAAAAATGATCTGCTCTGGATGTTAAATGTTCAAAATAAACCATATTCTTTATTATTTAAATATTTGATGATCATGCTTATATACCAAGAGCTGTAGATATCATAATTTTTGAGCAGGCAGGTGTTCCTGAGACCCAAAACTTCTTTTAAGCGTTCTCTCTAGATAATAAGACAGGCCATTCTCTATTGCCCTTTCCCCTAGATTAGCCCTACTATCTATCTTACCGGGATCAGTCAAATCCCAGAAGATCATCCTCCTTAGATATTTTCTATCGGCAGGTCGACAGCTGATCACAAAATATTGGAATATTGGAAATCTGAGGTAACCCCCCCCCCCCTTCCCCCCCAGATCCATAGGTGAATTGCCATCCTCAATGATATCATGTTATTGGAGGAGATGAGGGCCAGGGAGGGAGACAACACCATAAAATGTGGTATATCTGGGTCCACTATTCAACCTCAGATAGACTATTGAATAGAATCACTAGAGGATGAGCTGAGAATCACCTTACGAATTTGCAGCCATAACATCACTGGAGTCAGTGGTCCAGATATCTTGATGATCACGCCCCGTTGAGCGGCTTTCCAACCACCCAAGCTCACCTGCACTGTGAAAAATAGCTACAGTAGCACTGAATGTATATCTTCCCCCCCCCCACCCCAATTCCCCCTCCCTTATTTCACTTTCTATGCCCCCCTTCTCCCTTACCCCAGGTTTATGTACAATTCTGTATACCCAACTGCATGGATGCATTAATTGCTTAGGATATTGACTGCAACTATTACATTGTGATATCTGCATTTCCAAGACCTAACTCTATGTACCGTTAGTGTAGTGGTACCTTTTCTTTCTACCACTAACACCCACCCCACCCGTTTTTCTTTATTCTGTACCCCCAATTACTTTATTTTAAAAATGGTTAATAAAAATATATTCAACCATAATAAGACATAGAAAATAGATAGATATTATTATTTTTTTGTTTCAGCCAGGAGGCGGAATGAGAAAGAAATGAACAAATTCCTCCACATCCACACAAACAAGATGGATAGAGGAATGTTCCCTGCTGAGATACTGTATTCCGAGAGCGGGGCAGCAGCCATTGATGGAGAAAACATTTTCAACGAGCCCTTTGTTAGATCGACTTCTGTTAACTGGGAGCGGCCACACATCATGCATTAAAATGTGTCTGGTTCCTGCTAAACCAGCAAAATTTCTTTCCATCTCTGGTCTCCATTAGGTTGAAGACGATGTACGCATCATATGTGTAAGCACATACCACTTATCTTAATATTTGTCATCACAGCGCATGGCCTGTAGCCTGATTGACTTGGATTATGAGGATTTGGTGTTGGTTTACTTAAATCTGAGTTATATGTAAACCACTACAGCCATATTCGACAAAGTTCACAACTTGTAGAATTGTTATCTCTGCTTTCCGAACGTTTGCTGTCTATCTCGCGCTTCACTTCCTGGTTTCCTCACCATGGATGGAGGGGGGAGCAGCAGAGAGACGAGTGAACGCTCGTCCTTTGCTGCGGACGCCGCTGGACTCCAGGACAGGTAAGTGTCCTAATATTAAAAGTCAGCAGCTGCAGTATTTGTAGCTGCTGGCTTTTAATATTTTTTTTTAATGGGCCATCCGCTTTAAGCCCTGTACACACGATCGGTCCATCCGATGAGAACGGTCCGACGGACCATTTTCATCTGTTCACCGATGAAGCTGACTGATGGACTGATGTGCCTACACACCATCGGTTCATGAACCGATCGTGTCAGAACGCGGTGACGTAAAACACTTACATTGATGGCCAGTAAGAAGAATGCCTTTTATATTCATGGTCAGTGTAGTAAACCCTTGTATTAATTGTTGGTGATAGGAATGCCCCATTACATTAGAGGTCAGTGGAAAGAATTACTTTAATATTGGTGGTCAATGGGAAGGTTAAGCCGCGTACACACGATCAGTCCATTCGATGAAAACGGTCTGAAGGACCTTTGTCATCGGTTAACTGATGAAGCTGACTGATGGTCCGTCACGCCCACACACCATCGGTTAAATAACTGATCGTGTCAGAACGCGGTGACGTAAAACACAACGACGTGCTGAAAAAAATGAAGTTGAATGCTTCCAAGCATGCGTCAACTTGATTTTGAGCATACGTGGATTTTTAACCGATGCTTGTGCCTATTAACAATCGGTTTTGACCTATCAGTTAGCCATCCATCGGTTTGAATTTAAAGCAAGCCATCTGTTTTTGGAATGAAGGATAACTGACCGATGGGGCCTACACACGATCGGTTTGGACCAATGAAAACGAACCGCAGTCCGTTTTCATCAGTTTGAACCGATCGTGTGTACGCGGCTTTAGAGACATTCCATTACCTCATACTTACTGTGCATGGGATAATGCAACAAATGATTTGGTATCAGAAACACTATGCTGTTTGGATGCGTAGCTGGCATTGAACTACTGAATTGGGCTCAGCCATTATCATTGTATTATATTGCTTTCACGCCGATTTCAGAGCAGAAGAAAAGAATATTTAGTTAATAATTAACCTTTCTCCATCCAAAACAGACATGCTAACTGTCCTAATTAATCAATGTCTTTGTTGATCACTAGAGAGAATGCACTGCCTACTTTTCTTTAATTCATCACCCTTCCCTTCCAGTGTCAAGCTTCCTTTGTGGCAAACTATGCAGATTGCAGCCTCTCTATTCACTAATGGAAAGTGATTGAACATTGCAAGACTACTGAGAAAGATTCACACTAAGTAAAATACTGGCTTGTGTGAAGCTTCCTGGCTCGATGCTTTGCTAAGCAGCCACTTCTTAAATAAGACTCCGCAGAGTAATTAAGGCTGTACAGAGTGCTGTGTATATCATGTCACTAAGGAGAGCACTATAGAGAAGCTCCATACAACAGAATTCTACACAATGCATTCTGCTGTATACAGCCATATACCCCTAGTCTATAAAGAGCTCTATAGAACGTATACATTGTTCTATCAAAACTCACACATATCTGCAAGATTACATGCTAACTCATTTCACATATGAAATCAATTAAAGCCTTTATCCTAACAAAACTTTTTTTTTTTTTTTTGGATAGCTTGGGGAGTTTCACAAGATGTTTTTTTTTTTTTTTTTTCATTCTGCCACAACAAAAAATTTACAGAATCCTCCACCAACACCAATGAGTTGGATAAGGGAATCCAAAAGTGGCTGAAGAAAATCCAACTCGTCCAGAACCAGGCTGCCAGACTAATCTCCGGCCTAAACAGGCGGGATCACATTACCCCTACCCTACGTTCACTGCATTGGCTCACTTTGGTAGATCACGTTGAGTTTAAGGCTCTTTGTCTCGCCTATCGTGCTTATCATGGGATGGGCCCGCAATATCTGAATTCCTTGATAACGCAATACGCCCCTGCACGAGCACTCAGATCACTAACAGCCAGTCTTGTCATTTGTCCATCTGCCCGTTTGCTTACCTTTGGGGGCAGATTCTTTTCTGTGAGAGCTATGGCTCTATGAATTGTCTCCCTGCTTCCATTTGGTCACTCCCTTCTATTATGGCCTTTCGTAAAAGATTAAAAACCTGGCTTTTCGAGAAAAATCAGGTTGCGTTATGTTAGTTCTCCCTGTTGTGCCCTGTTGATCTGTCTCTTGGTTTTTCTTGCTCTTCACTTTTTCTCTCTCTCTCTCCCTGATTTGATTTACCTATTTTTGTTATGTCTTCTGCGCTTAGACACTGCCCTGACGGGTCAGTATTTGGCGCACTATAAATCCATTAAATCAATCAATCCCCACCTGGACATTGTATGCTGACAGCAGGACCAAGAAGCTGTCAGAATACACTGACCAATGGCTGCAAAAGTTTTCTAATTTCTCCAAGCTGGTCCACACAAACTATTTCCATCACTAAGTTATTCAGGAACTGTGAGCACTGTATCATACTGTAGTAGCATCATTTACTTACAGTATGCAGCACTGTGTTCTGCAGCAGTACAGAGACTTCCAGTGCCGTTCTCAGAACAAAGTCAAGTTTGGCTGAGAATGTCTTAGTAAGCAGCTATATATATGTGTTCCGCAGCACTATGGGCGACTTCCCAACTGTTGCCAGAACAAAATCAAGTCAGGTTGAGTGCTTCTCAACCATTCAGTGGAAGCCTTGTATTTTTATCAATGCATACAAGGCTTCCTCTGATTGGCTGAGGTGGAAATTATGATGTCATCCGTCTGTACACCTTGGTCAAACAGAGGGAGCATTGTGTTTATTGATAAAAATACAAGGCTTCCATTGAATGGTTGAGAAGCACTCAGCCTGACTTGATTTTGTTCCAGCAGCAGATGGGAAGTTGCCCACAGTGCTGCAGAACCAGGGCTTTTTTTTCTCAGAGAATAGAAGCAGGTACTCCCCCCTTCCAAATCACCCCTAGTCTTTGTCCCCAATCCACCTCTGAGCACAATCCTCTGCAGCCAGCAACAATAGATTCCCCCCAGCAACAATAGATCCCCACAGCATCAATAGATCCCCCTTAGCAGCTGTAGACCCTCCAGCAACAAAATACCCCTAAAACAAAATAATGTCCAACAACAATAGATCCCCAGAAACAATAGACCCCCTCAACAAAATAACCCCCCCCCCAAACAAACAATAGATCCCCAACAACAACAGGTCTCCCCATCTACAATAAACCCCCGCCAGTAACAATACAGAAGATCTCCCAGCAGCCAGCATCAATAGACCCTCCAGCAGCCAGCAACAATAGACCCCCCCATTAACAGTAGATCTCCTCCAGCAATAATTAACACCCTAGTGACAAGAGATCCCCCCAGCAAAAAAAATCCCCCACCAGCAACAATAGACCTCCCCAGCAACAAATTACCCCCCCTCCTGCCTAGCAACAATACATCCCCAAGCAGCTGAAATCAATAGACCCCTTAGCACACCGCAGCCCCCCCCCCCCCCATTCAGTGCTGGAGGTGCCGTAACTGCATTGCCCTGCGTTCTCTAATAGAAAATGCATTTTCTCTTTGCTGGGTCTCCAATGGAGAGATTTCGTCTCACTTCCTGTTTGTCTCACATTCATCAATTAGACTGGAAGTGGGGAGATTTCCACTCAATTCACATCCTGACACCCAACAGAATTACTAGAAGAAATACAAAACTAAGGCCGAGTACACACGATCGAATTTATCTGCTGAAACTGGTCCGACTGACCGTTTCAGCAGACATCTCCGATCGTGTGTATGGGCTAGCGGACATGTTTTCCCAGCGGACAAATTTCAAAGCATGCTTTAAAATTTGTCCGCCGGAGACATGTCCGTTGGATATGTCCGCTGGTTAGTACACTGACCAGCGGACAGAAATCTCCGCGCATGCGTCGAATGGATTCGACGCATGCGTGGAAGTATTTTACTTCCTGGAGTGGTGACGTGGCGACGTCAACGTCAGCGCCACGTCACCGCGTCCTCAGCCCGAGGGGATTTTCGTCCGATGGTGTGTAGACGCCATCGGACCAAAATCCAATGAGACATGTCCGCTGCAAATGGTCCGTCGGACATGTTTGAGCGGACATGTCTCATCGTGTGTACGCGGCCTAAGAGAAACTTTTTTTTTTTTTAACTGGTTTTTAAAGTAATTCTTTCAAAAAGTTAACACATATATTAACCAATATGTGTAAAACGTGAGATCTTGTGGGATCGTTAGCTATAACAGATTTGGTAGGATTAAAATATCACATAGACTGCGGGCAGGTTCACACCATTGCCAGCACAGGAATGCGCTGAGTGTTCCTGTGCGATTCACATGCAGTCTGGGTGCAGTGCGATTTCATCCCATTCATTTGTGCGCCGGAGCACAGCACTAATTTACTTGTGTTTAATACAATCCGGGGCAAGGTAAACACACTGCGTTTGTGACCTACATTTAGGGCATTGCATTGACGCCTATTGAAGTGCTGTGTATTTTGAACACAGTGCAAGAAACGCACAGATTGCAGGTTTCCTGAACCACGTTCTTGTGTGAACTGACCCTGAGGATTTTAGTGGAATTCAATCTTTAAAGGCACATGTTTTTGGTACTAAGAAAACAAATCAGTGGTTTGGATTAAAAAAAAATGCAAATAAAAAGAGGTGAATTGATATCACGTTCCAGTTTTTTATTCTCCTAGTGCAAGTAATCGTTTCTCTGCATACGTGGGTTTTTTACAGCTGCTGCAGTCAGACTGGTATGCAGAGATGAGTATGAAGAATGAATATAAAACGAGCATTTCTTTTTGTAGACAGAAAGTTTTAATTAAATCCTGTTGGTATAGGTACCCCTGGGTGTCCATGAGCAAAGACACTTGTAAAAGTGTTCCTTGTATCATTACTGCTGAAAATGTTTTACTTTTATGGGCATGTCTATGTGCACTGCATATATGTAAGGCAGTTGATATTTTGCCAATTCAGAATGCATCATCTATATTCAAGTCCTTATATATGTATGTTTATATACAAAGTTAAACCCTAAGGGGTGCATTTATAAAACAATTCATAGAGCTTTACATCCTATTAAACTGCATGCATATTTGTTCTGTGTGGATGGGGTGGAAATCGAATGTTATTAGGCCCTTTTCTCTCCCGGTCGAAGGTTCTTCATTCATACAGATCTGAGTTAAAGCGGAGTTCCACACAAAAGTGGAACTTCCGCTTTAAGTACTCCTCGCCCCCTTACATGCCACATTTAGCATGTCGTTATTTTGGGGGGGGAGTGGATTCTTCATTTTGAAGGGGACTTCCTGTCCCACTTGCTCCTTCCAGGCAACATAGTCAACTCATCCTCTCCCCCTAGACGGCCCCTCCCTCTTGGAGAGCTTCTGGAATATGTGACAGTTCCCAGAAAATCACCTGTCCACTACGAGAGGGCAGCGCGACTTTCGCATTTGCAGTGCACGCCCGGCTGTGAAGCCACAAGCTGTCACGGCTGGGTGCCCACAGTTCTAATGTCTGTGCCATGGAGAGGAGAGGGAGAGAAGCGGGCATCTGTGCAGCCGCATCTCTGGACCATGGGACAGGTTAGTGGGTGTTTATTAAAAGTCAGCAGCTATAATTTTTGTAGCTGCTGACTTTTAATAAACTAAAAATAGCCTGGAACTCCGCTTTAAGAAGCAAAACCACTAGATGGAGCCGATGATCATGGTAAATTCAAACATATTTACTATTATCGGCAGCTCCATCTAGTGGCCATAATGCAGTATTATCCTAATTTGCTCTATGAATCACAATTTACCAGGAGATAAAATAGCCTAATAACATATTTAGCCCCCCATACAAACAGAACAAAGGTACATGCAGTGTCACAGGATGAACAGCTCTGTTGTTTGTAAATACAAATCTTCGGGTGCAAGCACCAGCATCTTAACTGTGTGTAGCCAACTGTGACTCCTTGTGGCTTCACAGCCGGCTGCTCACAGCGCATGCGCGAGCCTCACTGTGCCCCGTGATTAGTCCTGCAGTCTCCTGGGACCTAAAATGTATCCCAAAAGGCTGCAAGGGAATAAGGGAAGGGCCGAACTTCCGGTCAGATCGCCGCGAGCGGGTACCTGTCAAAATCATGACTATAAAATGTCCAGAAAAGAAAATCCTCAATAGGGATGTTCATTGTATGGATTTCAAATCTTTGTTTCTGGTTTAACCAGAGTGCACCCTTAAGTACATACCCCAGCTACATTAAAATGACGCTTCCAAAAACATGAAAGAGCCTCATAAAACAATAAAAATGTCTTAATAAAAGTTTATCTTTCCTAAAAGAAAAAATTAAACTACCACAAGCTGCTCTTTGATATTGCATGTGAAGACATTATATATTTTTCTAACCTAGGGAGGAAGTCAACAAAGTCCTAGTATTTGGTAAACATTTAGATAATTATGCCCTTTGATAAAAATGATAGAGTGATTAATACTTCATTTTCACAAAGAAAGAAATTGTTTGGAAAAGGATAAGGACCTTATTAAATGCCTTTCGTCCTTTATAGATGTTATGCTGAGAAATGAACTGCTCAGACAAGAATAAGTCTCCGTCTTGGCATATGATTCCAGACTGATTCCTTTTCTTACCCGCAATCACAAAGGCGCTGATGGGAATCACAGCTTCTAAGAGAGTCCGTTTAGTCTGAAAACAGAACTGCGCCTTCATATCTCTGGGGCATTGGGATATCTATCTAATCCTGAGGTTTCAATGATTCTTAATGTCTTTTTCAATTAATATCAAAGGCTCTATGTAGGGTGGGAAGAATAAATCTAAAAACAGCATCTTTACATATAAAAAGGGTTACTTTTCGATTAACTCCATGGAAGCCAATCAAAATTAGGCCACAGGCAGATGAGTAACCAGACTACAACCATTAATGGCCTTATTCAACAGTGGATGCTATGTGTAGTAGACATGTGCATTTGTTTTCAACCGAATGCATTTTAGTCCGAATTTGGGGTATTTTAGTTATCGTTTTACCAAACGAAAACGAACGCGCATAATCCGAAATCTGAAAGATCCAACATAAAAAAATGCTTTATTTTCCTTTTCGTTGCTACAACAGTTTGATATAGATAGGAGATTTGACATGACAGTGACAATAGCAATCTGTGTCTATCGAATCTCTGGTCGAATGTGCCTAATCTTAACTTTATTAGTCCAAGATTATTCTACATCAAGGCTGTCTTAATGGGAGGGCACACATGGGCACTGCCCAGGGGCCCCAGCTCCATGGGGGCCCCTGTCCTTTCCCCAAGGCCTCGTACACACGAGGGGATATGTCCGCTGAAAACGGTCCGATGGACCGTTTCAGCAGACATCTCCGATCGTGTGTATGGGCTAGCGGACAGATTTGTCCACCCGACAGATTTCAAAGCATGCTTTGAAATCTATCCGGTGGGAATCTGTCCGCTCGACATGTCTGCTGGTTAGTACACTTACCAGCAGACATGTCGTCCCGCACCGCCGCCGCGCCGCCGTTGAATGGATTCGGCGCATGCGCGGAAGTGTTTTACTTCCTGGTGCGGTGACGTGGCGGTGACGTGGCGGCGTCAACGTCACCGCCGCGTCACCGACACGTCACCGCGCCATCCGCCGGCGGGGAATTTGATCCGATGGTGTATACACACCATCGGATCAAACTCCTGATCGGACATATCCGATGGAAATGGTCCGCGGACCGTTTTCATCGGATATGTCCGATCGTGTGTACGAGGCCCAAAGCAGCTGATCCTTGAGCCTGGGCTGCCCCGAAATTGGGGCAGCCCGGGCTGCCCTTCTACATCCCAGATATCCCCCCAGCACTCTGACCCCTCTACACCCTAGATATCCCCTACATCCTACCTACTTGATTTTGGTTTACCTGCACTGTCTCCATTGTAGGTGCCCCAGAGGATTACTTTGCCCAGGGGCCCATGATGCTATTAAGACGGCCCTGTTCTACATAGAGAGAAAAAATTTGACATTAGAGAGAGAAAAAATTTGACATTATAGAGACAGTGTTGGAGTAGACCTTTCGACATGAACGACAAAGATTTGACGAAGCAGCAAAAAACATACAAACATCAAATCTGTCATTGAAGGCTTATGGTGTCTGTCGAAAATTCTAAGAAGATTCGACGGAGCAGCTAAACTGTACGATGCCGCAATCGTATATTTCCTGTCAAATGCTCGGCCCATACGCTTTAGAAGAATTTGAATGTTGGTTGACTAGTAATAATAATTCATAAATATAATTGTTACTAGTGTCATACAACATTAGAATTCTTCTATAGCTTGTAGGCAGAACATTCGACCGGAAATGTACAATTGCGGCGTCGTACAGTTTAGCTGCTCCGTCAAATCTTCTTAGAGCATTCGACGGACACCACGAGCCTTCAATGAGAGATTCAACCTTAATTAATTTGGATTTTCGGACGAATGCAATTTATAATGAAACAAAATAAACAAACACAAATTTTGGGAGTAACTAAATAAATGTATTTTTTGGACAAAAACAAAACTCGGAAACAAAATATTTCAGTGTGCACATGTCTAATGTGTAGCAGTCCATAACAACTAACCAGAATTCACATTTGAGCGGTCTAACTTCAGTAGAGTAAATTTTGATTGGCTGCTATGGGTTGGCCGCGGACATGCTAGAAATATAAGTATTATACCTTATCCCTGCACCCCAAACTAAACAGGCATCTAAACAGGCATTTAAACAGGCCAGGAAGCATTAAACAGTAATCATCTTGTGACTTTAATTGCACCTGCGTTTTGGAACATGTAAGGTGCTATAATCATTGCGTGGGTTTAGACTATATCCTATAAGAGCTATTTTAATCAGGACTACATGATTGGATTTAGCACACTAAGCTTACGCCTAAGAAGCAAAAGTTCAGCACAAGCTTAACTTTATAGTATGAAGGGTGTCTGAGCTAGTGAAAATCAAACTGCCTAAGGGGAACTGGAAGTGCGTCTGCAGTTGAAGTGCAATTTTAAGCAACAAGGGAAGACAATCAGTGAACTGTAATTGCAATCCAGGAAACTTTGAAACTGTGCCAAAGTCACATTCCATGTACCTTCTGTGAATTCACTACAGTGAAATCCAGCGTTTTTTAGAATGTATGTCCTCAAACCTGGGGTAAGTATATATGTCTCTCTCCTATCACTGCACCAACAATCACATTACAGTTACAACCAAGTTTGAATCTGATTGGTAAGGCTACTTTCACACGGGGCGGATCCGTCCAAGCGGATCTCTTCCCTGATCCCTACTGAGCAGGCGGATGACAGGTCCATGTACGCTCCGCTATGGAGAACAGACAAGGACAGTGCCTGCTTTCCTCTATGCCAGTGGTTCTCAACCTGGGGGTCAAATGAGGATTTGCCAGGGGTCCCCAAAACCTGGGCTGTTCCTGAAGCCTGCAGCCGCCCACTCAGCCTCTTCACAGCCGCCCATTCAGTTCACGGCATAGCTGGGGGGCAGGGACTAGAGGTCAGCTGACTGGTGAGGAATGTGAAGTAGGAGGGGCTGGAGGAGACCCTATCTGCTGATTTCAGCATAGGTGTCACTGCTACGAGAAACCACAAAGTCGGAGACATTGTGAGTAACACTACATGTGATTAGAGATGCCTTTAAAAGTCCCCACTACAATTCTCAGATCAGGAGATGACCTTGATCAAGAGCACCGAAGTTGGCTGATCATGACTCCCCACCAGCACTGCCACTGATCCCAACTCCCTGCCAGCACTGCCACTGATCCCAACTCCCCGCCAGCACTGCCACTGATCCCAACTCCCTGCCAGCACTACCACTGATCCCAACTTCCCACCAGCACTGACACTGATCCCAACTCCCTGCCAGCACTGCCACTGATCCCAACTCCCCGCCAGCACTGCCACTGATCCCATACTCCTCACCGGGGAGTAAGAGAAGGAATAAAAATAGAGAATACATGTAAGGGAGAGGAAAAGAGGGGGAAGAACAAAGAAAAAGGGAGAGAAAGAACAAGAAAGACATCTAAAAAAGAATAGCGATAACAAACAAGAAATTAGGATAGAGAGTGATAAATGGGAAAGAAAGGAGAACAAAGAGAAAGAGTGGTACATCCCTAAAATGTATTATAAGGGATTTTAATATTGTACGAGTGGAAGGGACTCAGGGAGCGCTAAATGTCTGTGGGTTAGGGGCGCAAATTACTTCTCTTACCTTGGGTGCCGACAACCCACGATAGGAAAACAATTTTACTGGTAGGGGTCCCCACAACTTGGGAAATTTTATCAAGGGGTCATGGCACTAGATAGGTTGAGAACCACTGCTCTATGCAGTCTGATGGAAACAGACTGCATGTCTGTTTCCATAAAACTGTCATCCAATCCGACCCGCTGGACGGTGGGGAAAGTATCGCCATACGTCTGTTTTTAGTGGGTTTTGTTGAATCGGATGCCCGGCTGGAAATGTCCACTGAGATCCCCAATCCCATGGAGGACAATGGGTGGCCCGATTGAGTCTGCCTGAAGAATGGACAGGTGGACCCGATCGATCCACTGGTGTGTAATGCCTCGTACACACGATCGGAATTTCCGATTTCATTGGATATTCCGACCGTGTGTATGCCCCATTTGACTTTTTCCGTCGGAAATTCAGACGGAATTAGAAAGAGAACATGTTCTCTTTTTTTCCGTCGGAAAAAGATTCAGCAGACAAATTCGATCGTGTGTACGGGCGGACAGACGGGTTTTTCCAGCAGACAGATTTTAAAGCATGCTTTAAAATCTGTCTGCTGGGAACCCATCCGTCCGACATGTCTGCTGGTTAGTACGCTAACCAGCAGACATATCTGCCCGCACATGCGTCGAATGGATTTGACGCATGCGCGGAAGTGTTTTACTTCCTGGTGACGGTGACGTGGCGGCGTCAACGTCACCGCGCTGTCTGCCGGCAGGGATTTTGGTTTGATCGTGTGTACACGATCAAACCAATATACCCCAGCAGACAAATCTGATCAAAACGGTCTGTCAGACCGATTTGATCGGATTTATTTGGTCGTGTGTACGCGGCCTAAGAAGTCTACTGTAGGTGCTTTTCTGAATGCCTCTCCTGCATCATTATCGATTGCCAGATCAAGTCAAGTATTGACAATCAGGACTGGAGTATATTGGGGCACCACAGAAATGAATTGTTCTCCCTTTAGGCATCTCAAGTGTCATTTTCAAATCTGAGTGGAGTGCAGCTTTCGTGAAAGATCTGTACACATACAGAGGCTGACCGACCATTTTCAATACGATCTGGTGTTCCAACACTTCTCCGCTCTATCCAATACAAAGTGTTCATATTGGAATTCCTCTTTTAGTCTTTCTATGGCAGAACTGCTTAGAGTTAGGAGCTCACTGCATGGAACGTACAAAATGGCCATTTCTATTGCTGTCTACCCAGTTCTCTGCTGCATTTCAGTGACACTAAAGTTTTGCTCCTCCCCAAGCCTAGACAGTGAATGGAGAAGCAGCAGAATAATAAGCACATCTCTCTGCTCACACCTCCTATCAGCAATCTCCTTTTGAGCATTGCAGCACAACTAACTTGCTCCTTGTGCTGCTTCTCCCTCTCTCAGTCTGGGCTCTGCTGTACAGGGACTGCATGAATCTGATGACAAGTCAAATTCAGGTTCTTACACTACCTGCTTTAAATACTTATAATAATGTGCAGCGTACTAATGAGTACAGAGCTGCAATAATGCATATATTTTCTATCTGCCTGGGGTCCAGCTTTAAGTAACAAATATTTGTGTGTAGTCATATATAAAACTGCTTATTGAAACCATACTATTGTTTCTTCTCTGCTTCATTCCAGTCCTTCTTATTCTCATTCCCAAGGGAAGTGTTTGGTTAAAGACCTGACAAGTGTAAGTGATTAGGTGAGGAATTACAGGAAAGGACTGGAAAGTAGCACTGATAATAAATCTTCCATAAACAATAAAAAATATATCTATACATTGCGTAAGGTTGAGCTGTGACTAAATGAGAGTTAAGATTGTTTTAGGAAACAAAAAAAGTACATATTGTGCTGTACCGAGTGACCGCAGCTCATATTTTACATTCTATAAGGGATAGCATGTTCAGATTTCTGAGGAACACGTAGAAGGCTTGCGGTATTTATATATTCCAGGGGTAAAGCATTTGGGCATATTTGGTAAAGTATTGTAAAAAAAAACACTAAGGTGCAGAGTGCTTCAGACCAGTTATTTAAAAAAAAAAAAAACACTTCCCCAGCTCACCAATACTAATGAAATGTATTTAAGGAAGTACAGTTGCTTACCTATAGTATTACAATTCTTATTGAATGGCCTTGCCCACTGCCACTGGTCCATTCTTCCCTTCCCATGACCTTTTTCACTGCTAATGGACCATCCTGCTCTTCCCATGGCCTTGCCCACTGCCACTGGTCCATCTTGCCTTTCCCATGGCCTTGCCCACTGCCACTGGTCCATCTTGCCTTTCCCATGGACTTGCCCACTGCCACTGGTCCATCTTGCCTTTCCCATGGCCTTGCCCACTGCCACTGGTCCATCTTGCCTTTCCCATGGCTTTGCCCACTGCCACTGGTCTATCTTGCCCTTCCCATGGACTTGACCACTGCTACTGGTCTATCCTGCCCTTCCCATAGTCTTGCCCACTGCTACTGGTCTATCCTGCCCTTCCCATAGTCTTGTCCACTGCCGCTGGTCTATCCTGCCCTTCCCATGGTCTTGCCCACTGCCACTGGTCTATCCTGCTCTTCCCATGGTCTTGACCACTGCTACTGGTCCATCCTGCCCTTTCAATGGCCTTGCCCACTGCCACTGGTCTATCCTGCCCTTCCCATGGTCTTGCCCACTGCCACTGAACCATCCTACCCTTCCCATGGCCTTGTCCACTGCCACTGGTCTATCCTGCCCTTCCCATGGTCTTGCCCACTGCCACTGGGCCATCCTGCCCTTCCCATGGCCTTGTCCACTGCTACTGGTCCATCCTGTCCATGCTCCTCTTCTCATTGCACCATTCCATTTTTTTTTTAAGGGATGTTATCAGAGGCCGGTTTCTTCTTCCTATTTGGTGTCTACACATGATCTCCATTTCTCACTGAAAAAAAAAACTTTTACCCCAAGTTTTTACATGATTTTTTTAAATCTTGCAAACTCTCAGGTGTAAAGGCCTTTTTTTCTTCCCATACATACAAGGTTACCTGAAAGGAATGTACTGATGGTGTAGCCATCCCAAGGTACACCTGTGAGGTCTTTTATACGCTCACATTGCCCCAGGAAACCAATAAATGGACTACAATAAAAGATAAGTATCTATATCATTTTAATTTTTTAATTTTAGAAATTACTCCAAGATCATCACAGAACAGCATGCAGAGTTGCATGCTAAAAAGGGATTTTTGTTTTAGGGGGACCAACTTTTAGTAATTCACCAAATTCACAAAACACCAACAAGTCTGTATCTGCTAAGTACTCCCTGGTGGGTATCACAGCACCAACTGATGTGTAATTTTTAATTGAAAGTTAACAACGAACTATGTATAAATATTACCCAAACAATTGTTTATCATAAAATCTATAAAATTCCTTTCTTAAAAATGTAAAATGTTTGCTTTTTTTTAAAAACCTTTCTAGAAAAAATCTATCTATCTATCTATCTATCTATCTATCTATCTATCTATCTATCTATCTATCTATCTATCTATCTGTAGATAGATAGATAGATAGATAGATAGATAGATAGATAGATAGATAGATAGATAGATAGATAGATAGATAGATAGATAGATAGATAGATAGATAGATAGATAGATAGATAGATAGATAGATAGATAGATAGATAGATAGATATTCCAACAGCCAAAATTCTCTTTGGCTACATTAATTGGCACACCCTTCTTTAGATCATTGCAATATTCAGAATTCCTCTTTCACTGACCTAATCGGAAATCTGATTGTTTGCTATTGCTATCAAATTAGTACACTAATTACTTTTTTAAAACCATTTCATAGAAAGCTTCTGAAAATATTCACATGTAATAAAAAAAAAAAGGAATTTAGATAAAAGTTTTTTATCCTATAGGAACCAAAAACCTGCAATATGCTGTAAACAATCAACAAATGATGGTTGGCATGGGGTAGCTGCAATAGATAACGCAAATATTTCTTTGGATTACCCTGTACAGCTCCAGCTATTCCTGTACTGGAAGACACAGAGGAAAAAAAGGGAAATCCCCTTCTTATTTTTTTTGTTTATGCACTGAACTGTTTAACGGCATATGTGGCTCATTATTGAACATGGAATGTAATGAGCGTTCTTCATATCACAGCTCACTGATCATTATACATTGCTTGCTGCAAAATAAAGATTTTCACTAGATGGCGATGTAGTGCATTACATTTTGGTCTCATACAAAGTATTAGTAGGATTGATATAAAGATGCATCTGCTAATGTTGCAAAATGCTACAAAAACCTGCTACAAAAATGCTACAAAGAAGTGGCGAGGTAACTACTATTCCTGGTAAATGCAACTGGGGAAATGTGAACATATCCCAGAGATATTATACAGTAAGAATCAGATAATGCTTTGTACATGAAAATTTGATTTTCTCTGTTGTTCAATGTAAAGCCCCTGAAACAAATTACCAGTATATTTCTTCTTAGAAAATACAGCAGCTTATCCTCAAATACAGTTTTATATATATAGTTCTGTCTAATCTTTATTTCTGCCTGTGACTCCATTGAGCAAATTTCACTTTACTTCCTGTGCCTCTTACAATTTGTGTGAGCCAGACAAGAAATTAAGTGCATTGTCTTGCAGAGTCTTGCTGTCTGTGTCAATGGACACATCAGCAGGCCTCGGGAGCAAGTATGCATAGGTGCCCCCATGGAAAGTGGCTTTCTGTGGGGGCACCCGGGGGGGGGGGGGGACTCCAGAAGAAGAGGATCCTGGCTGCTCTGTGCAAAATCATTTCATTTTTTTTTTTTAAAACAAGGGTTTACAACATATTTAAATGTAGGCTTTAAATGGTTCTTTGTACTCTACAATACTGAGTGGGCAATAACAAAATAAACAATGAGGTCAAGAGATGTCATCTTGTAGGTCATATTCCATACCCACCTAAACACAATAAATCTAATAATCTAACTTAATTTGTTTATAAAAATTATACAGGTTCCAATACTACACTCCATTAAAATGTATGTAATGCATGTATTCATTGTGTATAATGCGTAACACAAGCCGGATAATAACACAGGAAATTTTTTTATTTTTTTCCGTAGTGTGAACCATCAACAATTCCAAGTCAAAGTATAGGTTAATTGAGAACAGACCACTTCCAAAATGGCCCACAAGCCTGTGTCATTAAGTGCTATGGAAAACAAGCTGCATCTTCGTTATGGCTGACACCAATTGTATTGCTTGTTACTTTAGACATTCTGCATTACTCGCTTCAAAGAGAAGTCTGCAATCCCCATAATACAGCCTGAATTATTTTCATTAGAGCATTTCCTGATTTGTGATGTGGTGATTGGACATGAATTGAAGGAAGGTCACGCCAAAGTCAACTGAAAGGTCATACAGAAGTTTCTTCACTATATTAGCATCAGTTCACAAATCCCTAATGCATATACATCAGTTGGGAGGCACTGATGACATAGCCTTCCAAGGGGGGCAATTGCGAGGCCCTGGTGACGTAGTCTTCCAAAGGGGGCAGGTAAGAGGCACTGGTGATGTAGCCTTCCAAGGGCGCAGTTGGAAAGCACAAGTGACATAGGCTTCCAAGAGTGCAGTTGGGAGCCTCTGGTGACGTAGCCTTCCAAGGGGCTGTATGGAGGCACTGGTAATGTAGCCTTCCAAGGGGGTAGTTGGAAAGCACAGGTGACATAGGCTTCCAAGGTGGCAGTTGGGAGTCACTGGTGACGTAGCCTTCCAAGGGGCAGTATGGAGGCACTGGTGATGTAGCCTTCCAAGAGTGTAGTTGGGAGGCACTGGTAATGTAGTCTTCCAAGGGGGCAGGTGCGAGGCACTTCTGGTGACGTTGCCTTCCAAGTGGGCAGTTGGGTGGCACTGGTGACATAGCTTTCCAAGGTGGCAGTTGGGAGGTATTGGTGATATAGTCTTCCAAGGGGGCAGTTGAGAGGCACTGGTGACATAGCCTTCCAAGGGAGCAGTTGGGAAGCACTGGTGAACTAGTCTTCCAAGGGTACAGATGGGAGGCACTGGTTTTGTAGTTTTTCAGAGGGGCAGCTGGGAGGCACTGGTGATGTAGCCTTTCTAGGGGGCAGCAGCTAGGCACTGGCTACATCACCAGGGCATCAGAAAACCAAATAGTCAGAATAATTCAAATGTAAGTTTATATGCATTTTCCTTGTAATTTACATAGGACTGCAGTGCATTTATAGATCAGTATGGAGAGCTGCTTGTACCTGTGCTTTACAGGTTTGAGGGGCAAAGTCCACTTAAAGGGGTGTCCCAGCCCAAAATTGTGTTTATTAAAAGTCAGCAGCTACAAAAAGTGTAGCTGCTGGCTTTTAATAAACACTCACTTACCTGCTCCTGCGTCCCAGCGACGCGACGACCGGGGCTCCGCTCCTCTCCCCCCCTCCCCAGCCGGTGTCTCTATCCCGACTGTGGGCACCCAGCCGTGACAGCCTTCGGCTTCACAGCCGGGCACCCACTGCGCATGCGCGAGCCACACTGCGCATGCACGCGCGGCACGGCTCGCCGCTGATTGAAGAGGCGATCGCATGGGACCTGTCATGTGTCCCATGTAATCGCCTACAGGGAGGGGCTGGTGTAGGCGATTAAGGCTTAATCGCCTAACCAGCCCCTCGGCGGAAGCAGGAAGTGGGACAGGAAGTCCCACTCCTACTGAAGCCCCCACTCCCCCCCCAAAAAAATGACATGCCAAATGTGGCATGTAAGGGGGAGGGGAGGGGATTAAAGAAAAGTTCATTTTTAGGGTGGAACTCCTCTTTAAGGTAAGGTGACCAGATTTTAAAAATGAAATCTGGGGACATATTTTTTTTTACTAGTTATGGCGTCAATCAGCGACTCTCTGCCCGCCACCTCACAGCCTGTCAAGTCTCACTCTCCAGGCCCCGGCTACTACTGGGCGGGGAGCGGAGGAAGATCACTTTGCCAGGGAAGGCAAGGAGATAAACAGGCAGGCCGAGACGTGAGCCAAGGCTCTTTTGCGAGCGTAGATGAATAGGCATGCACCCAAAACTGAAGAAATATTCTGACCAGCACATGATCATCAGAAAGGGGCACAGATAATGGAAAAAAAGAACTAAGATACTGGGCGCGGCGGAGTGGGGGGGGGGTGTAATGTAGATTTATTTATTTTTTAATTCTGCACTGACTGTCTTTGAAATTGCCCCAGCCCCTGTTCAAATCCAATCCGGGGACATAACTGGGGACAGACTTGGTCTGGGGACAGTGTCCTCAATCCGGGCACTGTCCCCTGAAACCGGGGATATCTGGTCACCCTAACTTAAGGAAAAAAGCACACTTATTCTTGAAAATGCCATAGTAAAGATGAATTTTCAGTAAAGATTAATATTTATTATTAAATAGTTTAAGGATCAGACATATTTTGTTTCAAATGTGATGCTAACCATTACCTAAGAAAGGAAACATCTTAAAACTATTTGATAGAAATATAACACAGAGTATCGATATAAAAGTACAATGTAATGTTTGTAAAATATATATAGCTAGGGAGTACCTTGCAAGATTATATTCCCTAACTTTTCATATGGTAACAAAATCTTTCTATAACTGGAAGAAATCTGGTGAAAGTTAATATTGTAGATGAACATTATTTGGCTGGTGTCCTGGCTGATATTTTTAACAGACATCTTGAACTGAACTGACAAAATAAATAAGGAATTATTGCTGGTAATAATTAAACACAACTGATTTAGATGGGGCATATTTTTAAAGCAATGAATGTGACTTTCAACAAATGTTCACTGGCAGTGAATCAATCACACTGCCATTGAAAACGCAGGGAATTCATCTATAGCTTGGTTTGGTGAATATCACATTTATTGCCTTTAAGGGCTCGGTTACACTTGGGGCTGTCAAAGCTACCCAGATGAGAAACGATCTGTAGTGCGTTGCTTTTCAGAGGCATTTGACAGGTGGCTTGGGGGTGATATGTTGCATCTGGATTTCCTGGTTTAACCCATGGAAGAGCACAGCACTGTGCTGCAACCATGTGCATTACACAAGGACGGCTGCAGTGGCACTTGGCTGCGGTACTGCCCAACAAACTCAACCTGTGGTACAGTATACGCTAATGCCGCGTACACACAACTGTTTTTAGGGGTGTAAAAAATTACATTTTTTTAATGTCACTAAAAAACGATCGCGTGTGGGCTCCAGAGCATTTTTCGCGACGTAAAAAAATGGGCATTAAAAATTTAGAACATTTTTCAGGTCATTTTTAACGTCGTAAAAAATGGTCGTGTGTACGCGGCATAAGAGTTCCCTGCATGTCAGGTCTGAAAGGTTGTGTATCAATCCGAATACCGAGGGCCTACGGTGTTGACTTTGTGGTGCTTCCAATCCTTGGTAGGTTACCAGCCAGGATGGCCAACATCACTGCATCTGAAGCCAATATATTCAAATAATTCAGAGACTAAATAGCTAGCCAATGTCTGACTTCTAAATCATGTCTATAGTAGGCCCAAATGTTCAAATTGTACAACATAGTAAATTCATCAGGCTCAATTTATCTTACACCATCTAGAGAGCTCTGCTAGCAGTTCACTGAGAAGTATATAATTTGTGGCACTTAATTGCAAGTTGGGAGGCCACATCATGTTTATGCTAAAACCTATACTATGAAACTTGTAAAGCATAAGAAAACAGTTCTCATAGAAAGACTGTAGATAACCTCATAAAACCATGTCTCCATGAGTACTCTGAATGTTTAAAACAGTAATGGTTATTTATTTAGCAAGGCGGCCCATTTATTTTACCTTACTATTATTTTAAAGACTAAATCTCTAGCAAGGTCGTACTATAAAAAGTAAACCCAGACATGATTCCCAGCATATTTTGTGTATTAAGCAGTTTTTGTTTACCTCATTTAGTAAATTGCTGGCTCAGTAGCAAACCAGAAGAAAACGTAGATTTTTCACCACAGCGGGTGGTTAGAAATTGGCGTCAACCAGTGCTAAATTACAGGAAATAATTTATGGCTGTTTAGACCCACATAAGAATTTATTGCCCTGCCTCGCACTTCTGTATTCTCTCCCCATCACAACCTGAATAGTAACCATTCAAGTTTCATGAAGACAAGGGCCTCGTCTACTGAGCTGAATCCAAAATGCTTCTGAAACAACATGTTTTATACCGGGGGACACATATTATAGCAAATTGTCAAGACCTAATAACGTACGTTAACTTAATAAAAAGAATAAATGTGTACACAATGCAACCTATTAGGCCGCGTACACACGATCGGTCCAAACTGATGAAAACAGACTGAAGTTCAGTTTCATCGGTCCAAACCGACCGTGTGTATGGCCCATCAGTCTTTTGTCCTTCAGTCCAAAGTTTTAAAACTTGCTTTAAAATCGGACAGATGGACGCCTGACCATCGGTCAAAACCTATGGTTAGTACGCAAAAGCATCAGTTCAAAACCCGCGCATGCTCAGAATCAAGTCGACGCATGCTTGGAAGCATTGAACTTCGTTTTTTCAGCACATTGTTGTGTTTTACATCACTGCGTTCTGACACGATCGGTTTTTGAACTGATGGTGTGTACGCACATCAGACCATCAGTCTGTGAACCGATGAAAATGAACTTTAGTCCGTTTTCATCGGTTTGGACTGATCGTGTGTACAAGGCCTAAGAAATCAGAGGTCATTGGTTATCTAATCAATGATGCATGTGAATGTTGGCTGGTTGCTATAGGCTCCTGACAGCACCACTCTTTGCGTATATATTACCATTCAAACCTAATATGATCTTATAAACAGTGCACAGTAATATATGGAAACTAGCCAGAAATAGCTTTATTATACAATCTTTAAAACAGAACTAAACCCTCCTATTCTTTTCAGCCAGGGAGGCTGTCATCTTAAGCCTCGTGCACAGGATTAGAATATTGGACAAATGTATCTTTTTTTTTTTTGCATGCTAGTCTCCTATCGAAAATGAAGGGGTAACTAAAGTTACGAAAATTCTCATACAACAGAACACAACTTCAGATGTGATGTAATGTATTGTATTGTAATGTATTCTTTTGTTTCTGATCGGGTCACTCATATTTTTTGGAGACAAATACTGATTTGATTAAACAAAAATCTATTGTTTGGGTGCGAGAAAATTTTTCGTGCTTGTCCCGTCAAGTAATTTTGCATCAACTGTCGTGATCGGCTCTCGAAAGCTGTACTAATGAATAGGTTATCATCTGATCGCTTCGAGAGATGTATTTTTCATCCGATCCTGTGTACTAGGCCTTAACCTCTGTATGATCTGCAACTGCCATAGTGCTGCACATGAGATCATTTATGTATCCAGCCATCTGAAAATTTGACAGTTTGGTTAAACGTACAAACAAATGTGACAGTTAGCAATCCCGGCATCCCAGGAATGAAACAGTTTTTGAAACCGTTAAAATAATGTGTTTAGTTCCGCTTTAAGTTAATTGAAGCTGAATTCTGAAATGTAAACCCTGTTCTTCTGTGTGGCGGATTTCCCTCAAAGTAGGTGTTCCACCCAAGACCCCCCTCATGGAAATTTGATTTTTTTTTTTCGCTGGCTTCCCACAGGTCACATTATGGGTGCTGCCACACATGGAGCAGAGTTGATGCCTGGGAAATGGAATGAGAAAGAGGCAGGGAGCCTTAGGCAGTTAAAGACAGGAGTCAGGATGGAGGATGCGAGTGCAGAGAATGTAGCATTACCAAGCTAGGGTGTGTTATTCAGGCAAGCCATAGATAATTAGATTTTCTTTCCTGCAACCCGACAGTCAGTGTTGATGGGGGAAACCCTCCCACAGTGCTATTGTGTTCTGCCAGCGTGGGGTATGGGGAGCGAGATTTAAAAAAAAACGTTGTTGCAGACTTCTACCTCTTGTTGTTCTGCAGAAATAGCTGTTTGTCTGTGTGTCCATGTGTAGAGTGAATCTGTATGCGAATGGTTTTACAATTATGAATCAGCTGCTGCACATGCAGGGCTCTTAAGAGGAAAGCTGCTGAGATTACATCCCTTTAGACGTGATTTTTCTTTGAGAGTATAACACCAAAAACAATTTAATTTTGTTGCAGGGAATGCCAAAAATCTGATTTATATACCTAGCACAAGCCAATCACAAAAACAGGAAATTACATATCTTGGGGACGTTCTGTACACCATCTGTATACAGAACACCACCAGGTAGCCATCTTGCATTGCATTTAACAGAAACTTACAGCACTGCAGATTGAAAAGGAAAGGTTATTTTTAATAACATTCAATTACAACATGACTTTTGTCACACTTGTATATGCTATATTATTATTTATTTATTTATTTATTTATTTTTAAATCCCCCACAAAAGTGGAGCTACCCTTTAAGCAATGTTAGCATGACCCAGCTCTAGTTTAAAATGGAAGTAAAGCTGGTTTGTCAACAAAAGGCTGACAGGCAAAGTATTTAAGACAGAAGGGACCCTATTGCTCTCCTTCTGCTATAAATGCATCCTTCTGCCTGTCAGCTTTAATGTTCACTCAGCCACACATGCGCAGCTCAGCAAACATATACGGCCCTGTTCGGCCTTGATCCGTGCCGCAGTAATGTGACGTTATTCGGGCCTGGCCTATCAAGTGGCCGATGGCACGGTACCCAGAAGAAAGACCGGGCGAAGATCAAAGCACCAGGGGCCTGTCGGATTGATCCCAGAGGTGTGTTGGAGGACACCATATGACAGGTAAGTCTGCCATAATGTACTAATATGCTCTGTATACTAGTATATTATGGCATGACCCACCTGGGGGGCCTTAAAAAAATGATTTTACTTCCGCTTTAAATGGAAGAAGTAGTCATGTCACACACAGGTAAAAAGTAAGGAAAGGGAAAGGTGCCCACAGAGGAGATAGAGGAGGCGCTAGCATTGGAATGCAGAAGGTAAGTGACTGTGACAATTGGTTGTTGTGGATTGCTGTATACAGTATTTCAGTCCTTTTCACTTTAGTTTAAAAAAAAAAATCTGAAAAAGGCAATGATGTGTAGTAATCCCTGAAAACCAATTCAGAAATGAGCTTTCAACAGTTAGGCGTAGCAAGGTTAATAATAAAAAAAATAATACGTTGTATATGTTCTGTGCTTCAAAGGTATTAACAAAAATCCCATAGTGGTTTGGGATATGAACTGAGACCCAAGACTGCTGGCAATGACACAGATGTGTTATCACTATAAACGCAATAGAGATGCACTTTTGTTGTTAAGTCCGGCCAGAAATAATTTTACAAGTTTATATGACTTGAGTCTTTCCTAATAAAAGCAGAGGATAGCAAAGTGAAAAGACTAAAGTGTAGGGTAAAATCACAATGCGCAGAAGGAAGCTATGCTTTATTCTCTGCCAAATCCCAGTATCGTAGTGAAGGAACACAGATGGCCGTTCGTGATAAAAGTGCAGCATATTGTTCTCTGTACTCAGCACTATGAGAAGCAAACATCCACACTTCACTTCCACTACTCTAATAGGTCTTCAAAGGCACAGAAAACACTGCAAGAGGGTCCTTGGGCCTTTGCATTTCCTTTCCCAGGTTAAGCCGTACATACACTGATTAAAGTAAATATCAGGGTGGGGAAATTCTGGAGAATGGCAATTCTACAGGCGTAACAATTAACATAGTAAACAAAACATATCACAAGATAAATTGTATATGTTATATTTACAGTAGCATTTATTTATATAACGCTAATGTCGATCAAAGTAGATTTTTTTTTTATAGATTACACAGCAAATGTAATTATTTTTGCAAGACAATTGGGTTGATTTACCAAGACTGGTGTAGCTGTGCATAGAAACCAATCAGCTTTCAGTTTTTTTTGTCAAAGCTTTCCTGAACAAGCTGAAGTTAGAAGCTGATTGGCTACCATGCATAGTTGCACCAGATTTTGTACGCTGCAGTTTTAGTACATCAACCCCAATATCATCAAAATAAATCCTTGTGTATCTAAAAAAGAACATAACACACTTTATTCTTACCTTAAAGCGGTGTTAAACCCAAAAGCAAAAATGTAATATATTGTAGCTCAGTGGCAGAACTACCAGGGTCACAAAGGTGGCACTTGCGACGGGTCCTGGTGTTCCACCCCAGCGGGTTTGCTGACCGCAGGGCTCTGAGCTGAGAGTGTCTCTCTCATACAGCACAGAGCCTGCACTGACAGCCCCCCTCCCTCCTCCCTTGCACAGATTGGAGAGGAGAGAGACAATCTGCTCCATCTCCTCCCGCCCGTCTCCTCCTGTGTGCACCGCAGGAAGTGTGAAGCTAAGCAGCTTAATTTGATCGTTCAGCTGCTGGACTTCACACTTCTTGTGCACGCAGGGGGCACGAGGGAGGCAGAGTTCTGGGAGGATGTACATGGGCACCCTCCCAGAACTGGAAGCCCGGGGCTTGGATTGAAGGGAGGGGGTCAGGGGAGCCTTCATCGGTTTCTTGCACCCAGGCCCTGGAGGTTCTAGTTACTCTTTTGTTTTAGCTTAGCAATCATGAGATGTGGTGGCTGCTTTCTTTTTTTAGGATTTTTTCCCTCTGTTTTCACCTGGTGATCTGGCCAGTAACAAACTTCCTGTATAAGAGTGCCCCCCAATCTGGATGAATGAGCACAGGGGGCACCTTTGGACAGCAGGATTGCCAGTCTGGGGGGAGGGGAGTGTCATATGAGCTAGCAGATTTAAATACTCTAATAATTTAAACCAAATTCCAGATAATTCTTTATAAGCAATTTAAAAAATATATATATATTTTTCCTTTTGGGATAAATGTTTAACATAAATAAAGATGATAAAGTACCCTATCGGACCCTTCGACGTTCCTGCCACCCTGAGCCTCGGAACCTACTCTATTTGCCCCTTGACACATGTGACCTGTTTATGCTTCTCTATGTCCATGTCTCCCATTGTCACTTCAGTTTCCAGTTCAATCCTGAAGTTGTTGCCTGCTTGGTTATTTTGGGTTTCTTATTGCGTTTTTGATGCTCTGAATATTGTGTATGTCCCCTGGGGCACTGGGTCTAGAGATGCTCCATCTCCCTGGTGCCTTGTCACTGTCCTACGTGTAAATCATTTTACTATGTTTACTCTGTTTTTTCTTTCATGATTTATTTCTTTTTTTTTTTTTTTTTTTTTTTTCGTTGTGTGCTTTGCTAGTATTACATTTTATATGACATTTTTCCATGTACACGGCTGTGTATATGTCGATTTACGAACTCCAATAAAATATAAAAAAAAAAAAGATGATAAAGCACCCTTGTCACTGTTAGGGTCCTTTCAACGTGCGGAGTTCGTCCGTTTTTAGACGTTTTTTTGACCGCAATCTCTATGGGTCCTTTCACACGATCCGCTAACGTCCGTCTCCGTTAACTCCGTTTTTTTGAACGGAAGAAAACCCTATTTTCCTTCCTCCAAAAAACGACGAATGAAAAACGGACGTGCGGACGATCCTTTTAACATCCGATCCGCTAACGTCCGTTTTTCATCAAAATATGTAATATAAAAAAGTTCTAACCAAAAAAAAAAAAACGGATGAAAAAACAGATGAAAAAACAGATGAAAAAACAGATGAAAAAACAGATGAAAAACGGATCAACTGATGATAAAAAAAGGATCTAAAAAACGGTCCGCACGTGTGAAAGGACCCTTAAAAGTATTGTCTCTATTGAAAAACATCAGACTTGCTGGCTGGATAGCCAGGTGAAAATAAAAGAAAAAATGAATGCAGCCATCACATCTAAAAATTGGTAAGCTGCAATATAATAAACTCTAGACGTGTATAGCATTTGAGCATTATAACATTCAAATGGCCAGAATAAATGTATATTCTGGCCGACAGAATGCAATAAGGCTCAAATGCTAGATGCGTCTAAGCATGTGTGCTTATAGTGTTTCTCAAACAGCATTTTCTTGCCAGCAGTTATGGTGTTCATAGGGGCTTTTTCAGACGTGCTGTGTGCATTAGATCTAAATACAGTGGAACCTCAGATTACGAGCATAATCCGCTCCTTGTAAAACAAAGCACGCGCATATCAAAGCGAGTTTCCCCATAGATGTCAATGGAAACAAAAATAATTTGTTTCACATTGACTTCTATTGCATGCAATACCGTATGTGACGAGAGGTGGGGGGCACCGGTGAGACTCGGAAATACTCAGAGACCGCTTGGATGCACTTGGAACCCCCCGGAAAGGCTCGGAAACACTCAGGAACTGAGAGCCGCTCTGAACGGTTCTGAGTGTCACCAGTGCCCCCGCACATCTGGCCAAATGCGGTACTGCACACCACAAAGGCTTGAATTCTGCTCGTTTTGCGAGACAAGACTCGGAGTCAGGTGTAAAAAAAAAAAAAATTGCTTATATTGCGAGACGCTCCTAAACCGCGTACTCGCAACCCGAGGTATTACTGTATAATAATAAAAAAAAAGGGAGCGAGAGCTCCTTATACAGCCTAACGCTTGTTTAGGAAACATACAGTTTTCCCTTATTTTTTTCCCCCCTAATTGCATGCCTACTGTCCGCTCTTTTCAGCAAGTAAACATGAAAACGTAATTGCATACTGTTACACACGTTGTTTGTGTTTTTCCCTGCAGGGCGAGGGGTGCTGAAAATATATTTCAAGCTAAGGCATCATTCATAGCAATGCATGTTCACCACAGGAAAAAAAAGCACATGCAGCATTTTCAGCAGGTTTTCAATGATGCTTTAATGACAGGCATCCTGTAATCATAAATATTCTCAGTTTCCCATCATGCCGCTTGAAATAAGCCCTTAATAAAAAGGGATATGCTGTTGGGATACAGACTTGGCATCTACCGTTTTTGACATACTGCATATGTTTAGGAATACAGAAATAAGATCTTCTTATAAAATCATACTTCTCTACATAATTCCATCCACTTCCTTTCTTGAATACAAGCCTGAGCCATTTTTCAGCTGAGGTAGGCTAAAAGAACGACTGACTAAATAATGTCAGATTTTAGTAATAGTTTTTGCATGTTTATTGCTTTGCTGCATATGTGGCATGGCTCGCTTCACACTACTTGGGATTAAAATAATCTTATTAACTTACTTGGCGCTGTTCCTTAATCGGTAGTAGACGTATCATCCTGAGCTGAATAAGGGCTTTCGGTTGACATAATGACACAGTAAATCCCACACACATTTACATAAATAAAAAATAAATGAACAAAGTATCTCAAGAGGGATTGGGTAACGTTCACTAGAGTCAATATCAGTCTGTGTCGCTGTCAACATCAAAGTTTAATGTTAGAATGGGACAGAACCAAAGGTTGCCATTCCCATAGGAAAATCGCAGGCCAAGGAAGTATAGGAACTTCAATGGCAAAGTGCATTGATCTCCATTGTATACTTCCTGGACAGGTAATGGAAAACCAAGCTTATAAAACCATATAACTTCTACCATGATATTCCCATCACTGATGATACGGTTAATGTGGTTTGATGTTTATGCTAAGTGGACATGTGCACTATAATAAAAACACATGGATGAATGGGTTAAAGCAGGGGTCTTAAACTGGCAGTCCCATGATGTATTGCAAGGCTGACAGTTACAAGCATGTCTCCCATAGGCAGAGGCATGATGAGACTTGTAGTTTCGCAACAGCTAGAGGGCTGCCAGTTTGAGACCCCTGGGTTAAAGTGATTGTAAAGTCTTGTTTTCTCCCTGTAAAAATAATAAACATTTTATACTTACCTGCTCTGTTGCAGTGGATTTGCACAGAGCGGCGCAGATACTCCTTTTCTTAGGTCCCTCTTCTGTGATCCTGGACCCTCCCTCCTGTTCAGTGTCCCCACAGCAAGCAGATTGCTATAGGGGCATCCAAGCTGAGTGACAGCTCCCTGTGTCCATTCAGACATGGAGCCCCGACCCAGCTCTGCCCCCTCTCTCTCCTGACTGGCCAACTGACTTTGATTGACAGCAGTGGGAGCAATGCACTACTGCCGTGTTTTCAGCCAATGAGGAAGGAGAATCTCGGATGGCTGAGACACTCGAGGACATTGCTGGACAGAGAGGGTCCTTGGGTAAGTATTAGAGGGGCTGCTACACACAGAAGGTTTTTAATTTTAGTGCATAGGATGCATTAAAGCGGATCTCCACCCTAAAGTGAAGTTCTGCTGATCGGAGGGGGGTGCAGATACCCGCTCGTCCTCTGCTGCGGACGCCGCTGGACTCCAGGACAGGTAAGTGTCCTAATATTAAAAGTCAGCAGCTGGGGGAACACGTGGTCCCCCCCCCCTTTTTTTTCTCTTCTCTCTCCCTCATGTAGGTTTTTGTGCCTAATATATAGGGGATCTGTTTCCCCCTTCGTACATTGAACACAATATTATTATTATTATTATTATTTTTTGTTGTTGTTTATTTCACCACCTAGCATTCGTGCCCTAATTTTATGGTACTTATTATTTCCCCCCTTTACACGATCACAAAATAATTTAGCTCCTTCCCCCCTTTCCTTTTTCTTTTTTCCCCTTTTTTTTTTTTTCCTTCTCCCCAACCCTTTTCACTTTATTGATCACAATAAAAATCACTGTATTTTTTTTATTTTTTTCGATAGAACTTAGGACCTTTGGCCCTAATTTTTATGGGAATTATTATTATTTTTTTTTCTTCTTCTCATTACCCCCCTTTATAGATCGAACACATACTATCACCCCATATCCCTCCTTTTTTTTTTGCCCCACACCAACTGGACCTTAGGTCTCAACATATAGGGGTTATTATGTACCCCCCTTACACATCGAACACAATTATTTTTTTCTCCTTTTTTCTCTCTCTGTCTCTCTCTCTCTCTCTCTCTTTCTGCCTCTATCCCCTCTACCTGGCTCCCGCTCAACTTCTTAGAATCACTCTGTGAAAAGCTGCCCCATTACTTCAAAGAATTCTGCCTACCCCGATGAATAACAATGGGATTAAGGAGTAAAAAAGGAAGATAAAATTAAGAGAAGCAAAAACCTCTAGACAGGGGGAAATGTAATGCAACTGATAGGCAGCATAGACAGTGGTAGGATGGTATAAAAATGAGCATTACTTCTGAGACAATGTATATATGTGTGTATGTATAATGTGTATTTATTTGTAGTATAGTTTTTATGTATATTATGTATTTATTAGTTGTATACTTGGAAAATAATGTTTAATAAATACATTTTGGAAAAAAAAAAGTCAGCAGCTGCAGTATTTGTAGCTGCTGGCTTTTAATACATTTTAAAGGGCCATCCGCTTTAAGATAAAAAACCTTCTGCCTTTACAACCACTTTAACATTGTTCCTTAAGATGAGTTTCCTATTACTTAGATTTAAGGTTTTTCATGATAGGAGGCCACTTAAAACGCACGTATAACCAGGGTTTTGCAGCTTTGGATAGAGTAAGGTTTTTGCCATCTGTGTATCATTGGGGACATTTCCCTTTACTTCTTGTCCCAGAGTTGCAACAGGGCACGTTAGAGGAAATCTCCCAAACTGATGTGAATACCCTTCTGGGACAGTTGTCCCTACAATTGGTGTCCTCACTGGATTTTTCCCCCTGCCTCTTATTCTGGGGACTACTCCAAAATGTTGGATTTCTCCTTACTTTCTTACTGGCAATGGTCACATGTACAAATAGGGGGGTAAAATGCTCCAATGGGGACATAGACTGCAATAAAAATGAACCTTTTCCTTGCTCTGTCTAAAATGTATTAAAGGTTTTACCTAGAGCTATATTTTAATTATCTGCAGGAAGAAGACACCAAATCAGATCAAGGCTTAATAATGTTTCAAGGCTGAATTTGTTATGATACAAACATGATGGTTTCAGACGCACAAAAGGATGCATTTTCATAGCTAACACGGAAGAAAAAAAATATTTTATTTACAGTAGCTATGGGACTGTTATGTCTCTTTTACAAGAAGGGTCCAATAAGGTCCGTCCACCATTTTTTTATGCTGACCTGATTGGACCCTTCTTTCAACCGTATGGACCGGTAGGTGTTAAAGGACTTGTTATTCCCTCCTACCTCCAATCCAATTCAACTCCAAAAAAAAATGGAAGGGGATCTGTACGCCTCTATCTAGGTGGATCGGAGGCCAGTCAGGTGTAAACAGACAGCAGAGTCCAATTACATCCCGTCGCCCATAGAGAAGAGCATGCTTGGTCAATGTCAACTCTGCAGAAACTGGACACAGATGTGTCACCCCCTGAGACCTCGTACACACGACCGAGAAACTTGTCGTAAAAGAAACATCGTTTTCCTTGACAAGTTCCTTATTAGTCTTGTCGAGAATCTTGTCAAGCTTTCTTTGCGTACACACTGTCAAGACAAAATCTTGTCGTTCTCAAACGCGGTGACGTACAACACGTACAACGGCACTATAAAGGGGAAGTTTGATTCCACTGGCCCCACCTTGGGGCTGCTTTTGCTAATCTCATGTTACTGTGTGTTAATTAAAGTTTGGTAAAAGACATTTGCACTTTTCAGTCTGTTACAGCGTGACAAATGCTAACTCCATTACAATCGCTACTTTTACCGAAGGCGCAGTCCCTTCTCATACTTTATTCTGAGCATGTGCAGGTTTCTAAGCATACACACAAACGTATTTCTCATCGTAAACCAGCCCGACGAGAAACACAACGAGGAAATTGAGACTCCCGACGAGAAAAAAGAGAACTTGCTATCTTTTTTTCTCGTCGAGATCCACGACGTTTTCTAGACGAAAAACATACACACGATTGTTTTCCTCGGCAAAAAAGCTCTGCCACCAAGTTTCTTGATGGATTTTGTTGAGGAAAATGGTCGTGTGTACAAGGCCTTACTCTGCTTTGATCAACAGGGCATTAGTGGACAGATACGGTAACTGCAGATACAATAACAAACGTTGAATTTATGATTTTTTGTAAATGTTTTGGACACTATATATGCATCGTTTTAGAGTACTAACATGTTAAGATCCACAAAATCATATTCAATGTATTTAGTTACATGTGTTTATTAATTTGTATTAATTCATGAGCGCTGCATAGTAACATTGGACACAGCAGTGCAACACATATTTATTTTTAATTTTGCATACTTTACATTAGAGCACCTTCACCATGAATGAAATAACAGAAAACTCTACTTGTAAGGCGGCGTACACACGACCGAGGTTCTCGCTGGAAACCAGTGAGAACCTCGCTGGGAGCTGCATTCCAGCGAGAACCTCGGACGTGTGTACGCTCCTGGCTCGCCCCGCCCGTCGGGAATCCCGTCGAGCGAATAGAGAGCAGGCTCTCTATTTGCTCGACGGCCCGCCTGGATGAATGGCTGGTTGCCATTCCCGACGGGCGGGTCGCCGATTTCGACGGTCGGCAGAGAACCTCGACGGGCGGAACGATGTGTTCTGCCCGTCGAGGTTCTCTGCCGTGTTTACGCGGCTTAAGGCATAGTGTAGCCCAGTCATTTGACATCTATTGATGACTAAACATGATGACCAATCAGTGCTATGGATGGTATGGATTCCAGTGTTCTGTCAAAAGCGCCAACGTGTCAAAACAGAACACCGGCAGCGCATACAATACGGTACACAACACAATGAAGAGTGGACATTGTTAGTCCGCCCACTAGTAACCAACAAATATGGACAGGTAGGCAGCGATAACTTTTTTACTCCTTAGCTGGTGTTCAGTGAAAACAGCCAAATCATCGTGGACCATAGTGTATACACTGCCGTTAGACATGTGCACAGAAAAAAAATTTGTTTTTTTTTGTTCTGTTTCGTATCGTTCCGTTTTTTCGTTTTCGTTCGTTTTTCGTAAGACGCCCGTTTTCCTGTTTGTTCCCGTTCGTTTTTCGTATGACACGATTTTTTCGTATTCCGATCGTTTCGTATTTTCGTTACTGTTTTATTTTCGTACATGCGGGATGGTTCGTTATTCTGTTTAATTCATGTTCGTTACTTGTTAGACAATAATTTTCGTGAATTTTCGTCAATGATTTGCAGTATCTTGAAACCCTTTTCTTTTGCTATTTTCAGTCGTATGTTCATATGACATCTATAACAAAAGATTTGCATTCTGTATTTTAAATTCCTTTTTTCTGTTCGTATTTTGGATTCAAAATACAGCATGCAAATCTTTTGTTATAGATGTCATATGAACAATGAACATAGGACTGAAAACAAACAGAAAAAGGATTGAAACAAAATACAGCATGCAAATCTTTTGTTATAGATGTCATATGAACAATGAACATAGGACTGAAAACAAACAGAAAAAGTATTGAAACAAAATACAAAATGCAAATCTTTTGTTATAGATGTCATATGAACAATGAACATAGGACTGAAAACAAACAGAAAAAGGATTCAAACAAAATACAGAATGTAAATCTTTTGTTATAGATGTCATTTTTGTTCTTTTGCCGTTTTCGTTTTGTCGTTTTTTTTCGTCGAATCATTTGTTCGTATTTGCGGTAGTTTGTTTTGCGGCTCATTCTTAATCTCGTAGTTTTCGTATTTTGGTGCTTTAATTTTTTCGTATGTACACATTATCCTGCGGGTACGAAAATTAACATTTTCGTACGAAAATAACATTCGTACGAACGGGAATGCACATATCTACTGCCGATGTTCTGTGAAAACAGCCAAATCGTTGTGTACCATAGTGTATACACTGCCGATGTTCTGTGAAAACAGCCACATCGTTGTGTACCGTAGTGTATACACTGCCGATGTTCTGTGAAAACAGCCAAATCATTGTGTACCGTAGTGTATACACTGCTGGTGTTCTGTGAAAACAGCCAAATCGTTGTCTACCGTAGTGTATACACTACTGGTGTTCTGTGAAAACAGGCAAATTGTCGTATACCGTAGTGTATACACTGCCGTCTGCCGGTGTTCTGTGAATACAGCCAAATCGATGTGTACCGTAGTGTATACGCTGCCGGAGTTCTGTGAAAACAGACAAATCATTGTGTACCATAGTGTATACACTGCCGGTGTTCTGTGAAAACAGCCAAATTTTCACGTACCGTAGTGTATACACTGCCAGTGTTCTGTGAAAGCAGCCAAGTCATCGAAATCTGCAATTACTGCTGATGGAAAGTCACCGGAGGTGATGTAATTGCAGATTCTGACGAGTTGGCTCTTTTGATAGAACACCGGCATTCCTGACCCTATAGCATTTGTATGGTCTGTGAAGGCAATAGTTCTTCTACTGATGTCATATAAACACTCATGCATACTGAAGTGTTGCTCTAAGAAAGAATACCTCACCTATAGGGAAAAATACCTGGAGGTAAATATCACCAGATGCAACCTGAGTAGAAAGACAAAATCTAAGCAAATAATAATAATAGGTAGTTTCAGGCACGTTTTGGGAACCAAAGCACTCGGCACAGGAGTGAGCAGACACCAAATGGCAAGGATGAAATTAATCAGCAATGGCATCTCAAGTATGTGTGACAAGTTTATTAAAGAAAAGTGCCAACAAGAACTGCAGAGAGGGAACTAGTGGATCGCCTAGCAACATCACCTCAACTGGATACGCTAGTACAGTACAGATTGGATGCATTGTTACGTTACACAGATCATGAGAATCAGCTAAAATCCTATGATGACTATGATCCGATGCCAATGATTCATGCCTTCTCACATAGGTATGCATTATGGCATTTTGTGATTTTTAACAATAAAAAGAAGTGAACAATTAAACAGGAAGAGCACAGTTTCCTCTTGTTCTCTATTTTAAAAGGAAGCCCTGGCCACTCTCCTGCTAGAGGCCTCTCCAGACACTCACTCATTTTCAGCCTAGGACCAGTTTCAGAGTTAGCAAATATAAGCCCATTCATGCCGATAAACAGATGGGTGACAATAAAACACACATTAGGCTTAGGCATAAAGTGACAGGGCTTATTCTCAACAGCATAATGGGGTTAGCCATGCAATGCACACCCAAAGGAAAATGTGTTGGAAATAGTGGCATGTGGGGTGACTCTGGGCCATCTGGCAGAATAGAACGTTTAGGTCGCCCAGTTTGATCATCTATGAACTAACTGATTGGTTTATCTTGTAATGTTTTTTATTGTGTGACCAGTCAGATTTGTTGAGAACAGGACTGGCAGGAACTGATTTGAGTCACTGGATAACCTCTATTATCATATGTATGTGGTAAAAGAGGAGAATAGACATCCCGCCGTGGAGTGGGGACTGTGTACAAAGGTGGTGCTTACTGTATGTGCGCAATTTAGAATCTCACATTTATTCTTCATTTCCAAACAAATACCACTCTACAGAACAAAATAAAAAACCCTTCGCAATTACATTAGGAACTACAAATCCCATCTTGCTTTAGAATCTGCTACGCACAAATAACGTATTATTAGATTTGTCTAGGAAATCCTATCTAGCTGTATACTCAAACCAATTGCATTTTTTATGCTGTCTCTCACATTCGGAAATCCTATTTCTTTGAAGCTCTGGAAACGCTAGCCGTAGCGGAATATTGACAACTCCAATTAAAGTGTATCCAATGGGCATGTTTTAATTTTTTCTTCATGTTTCATGAGAGATTTTCCTTTATTTTTTTATCACAAATACAGGAAGCGAGCAGAAATCTCCTTTAAGAAATCTCCTGTAAGGCCCCTTTCACACAGACGGACCGTTCAGGTCCGCCCGTCAGTCCTATGGAGCATCGGATGTCAGCGGAGACATGTCAGCTGACATCCGACCCGATCCGCCAAAATCAGAGGTATGGCGATACTTCCATATCCGTCCATGGCGGATCAGATGGGGTGCGATCTGACAAAAACGGACATGCTATCCGTTTTCCTCAAAACGCTCTATAGGAATAAGCGGCGCTGCACAAGCCCCTCCCCACTCAGTGAGCAGAGAGGAGCTTGTCATCCACCATCTGCGGACTGATCTCCCGCTGAGCTGGCAGACTTCGTAGCGACGGAGTCCGCGTCGTGTGTAACTGGCCTAAGACAGTTGACATTGGAGTAGATATCCCCACTGAAATATTTGCCCTTTGCCTCCTGTGACAACTGTTAAAATGTGGGATTTCCTGTCACTTTCTGTATCAGTGACAACGGTCACCAGAATAAATATGAAGGGTGACTTTACCTGACAGGGGCACAGAAAATAAAAATAAATCTAACAGAGGTTCTTAAGGCTGGCACACACGGGGTGAATATCAGTCAGTATCAGCTGGTTCAACAGAAGTCGGTCTAAAGACCGATTTTTATTGAATGGGTATGCTGGAAAACCAGCATCCGTTCGATAGCTCAGCTGGGAGATCACTGTACTACTAACATCACATGTGTTAGTGCCCGCTGGGTTAAATGAAAAAAAAAACTCCCTGTGTGTACCAGACATTACCCTTTTACAATCAAAAATTTCAAGAACAGGGTGGTCTATGGGGGCCTTTCTCAAGCTTTTTACCCCTATAAAATAAATTCCAGATCTTGGGGAACCCCTGGTATTCATTGGCGGTCAGTAACATAATGGACAAAAAAATAGATTGGTCTCATATTCCTGGCTCTGCTCTTGGAGATATGCAGATGTAAGGTCAATCACCCACAGATCAAAGAACTTCAAGAACCTTATGGAGGAACCCTAGAATTCCATGGAACCCTGGGTGAGAATAGCTGGTCTAGAGATACCGTTTAAAGTAAACCAGCTTTAGCGCAGGTTCCATGTTTGAATTATGGTATTAGCAGTTTATTGATTGGTTTCTCTTGTTGCATGGAACTGATTTATTAAGCCACAACAATCACAGTACCAATATGCAGATATCAGATATTATTCTGTTGTATCTGATAAATGTTCTAACAGTGTATGGGCAGCCTTAGAAGCCGTGTTGGAAAAAAAGTAACCGCTCCAGGTGGATTGTGTTAGGATGATCAGTATGGTCTCAGGTAGGGTTGTCCCGATACCACTTTTTTAGGACCGAGTACAAGTACCGATACTTTTTTTCAAGTAGTCGCCGATACCGAATACCGATACTTTTTTTAAGTGTCCCCCACATATGCAGCCATGTTCCCCACATATGCAGCCATGTCCTTTCAGCCATGTCCCCCACATATGCAGCCATGTCCCTTCAGCCATGTCCCCCACATATGCAGCCATGTCCCTTCAGCCATGTCCCCCACATATGCAGCCATGTCCCTCCAGCCACGTCCCCCCCATATACAGCCATGTCCCTCCAGCCACGCCCCCCACATATGCAGCCATGTCCCTCCAGCCATGTCCCCCACATATGCAGCCATGTCCCTCCAGCCATGTCCCCTACATATGCAGCCATGTCCCTCCAGCCATGTCCCTCCAGCCATGTCCCTCCAGCCATGTCCCCATGGCTGCCGCACGGAGAACATCACAGCATTCATTTGAATAGCTGTTTTGCCCGCGCTTATAGACACTCCCCCTTGCTCGGGATTGGACAGATCACGATCACCCATCCAATCCCGAGCAGGGGGAGTGTTTATACGCAGCGGGAACACTACAGCTATTCAAATGAAAGCTGTGATGTTCCCGCACGCGTTTAACCCATGCAGCGGCGGGGGGGGGGAAGTATTCTATTTAGGTATCGGGGGTATTTGCGGGAGTACAAGTACTCCCACAAATACTCGGTATCGGTCCCGATACCGATACTGGTATCGGTATCGGGACAACCCTAGTCTCAGGAGATCAAGGGTGCTGGCAATGCACAAGGCAACAATTGGAAAAAGAAAATATGGACGGCCGCACTCCAAAAACCCTTTTCAAACACTGTTTACTACAGCTTTAAACTGATGTCACTGACACAAGCCCAAAGCCCATCAACACTGTTCTAACAAATGGAAAAAGAAAATATAGACAGCCGCACTCCAAAAAACCGTGATGGTTGTCTTTATTTAAAAAAAAGGAAAACTACACTACCAGTCACAGCACACAACACCGGAGTAAAACCACTGAGGCGTTTCGTGTAGTGCTTAATCATAGCTATGATTAAGCACTAATTTATAGTGCGAAACGCGTCAACTGTTTTACTCCCGTGTTGTGTGCTGTGACTGGTAGTTTTCCTTTTTTTTTTAAATAAAGACAACCATCAATGTTTTTTGGAGTGCGGCTGTCCATATTTTCATTTTCCATTTGTTAGAACAGTGTTGATGGGCTTTGGGCTTGTGTCAGTGACATCAGTTTAAAGCTGTAGTAAACAGTGTTTGAAAATAAAACAAAACTGGTCCTCATGCAGGGTAATATTATAATGTGCTAGTATACACCGCAAACTAGCACATTATGACAGACTTATCTGGGTTTGCATGCTACGGGCGTTTGGATGCCCATGCCACGATGAGAGCGCACCCCCACAAGCATGCGGAAATCACAGCCACGACACAGCTCTCTCAATGGATGGCATACTGTCCATTGTGTGCGCAGTGCGCATGCACTGGCGACCTCGCTAGTTGCTACACATATAAATATCTTCTAAACGGTAAAATTTTAGGGAATATTTAATGAACCTACAGGTAAGCCTTATTAAAGGAATACCTGTTGGTACAAATTAACAAAGAGAGTTTACTCCTACATTAAACACTTGGAGCCAGAGGAGCAAAGTTAATGATCATGTGACCGCCGTAATTGGCTGTCATGGAGGTCACATGATAGGAAAGCTCCCGATCGCAAGCAGTGAACGGGAACTTTCCGTTGGCAACTGTACCGTAAGAACGCAGGGAGCACGCATAGCTGTATTTGTACCAATTCACACAAATTTTGCAGCTGCTCAGCACCAAGGTCCAACCGCTGAGGCCGCATACACACGATAGAACATATCTGCTGAAACTGGTCCGCAGACCAGTTTCAGCGGACAGATTTGATCGTGTGTACGGCCTAGCGGATACGTTTTCAGCAGACAAAAGTTTTAAAGCATGCTTTAAAACTTGTCTGCTGGAAACCTGTCTGTCGGACATGTCCGCTGGTTAGTACGACTAACCAGCGGACCGAAATCCCTCGCATGCGCTGAATGGATTCGACGCATGCGTGGAAGTATTTTACTTCCTGGTTTGGTGATGTGGCGGCGTCAACGTCACCGCGTTCTCTGTCCGAGGGGATTTTCGTCCGATGGTGTGTACACAGCGCCGGACCAAAATCCTGCGGACCGTTTTCATCGGACATGTCTCCTCGTGTGTATGGGGCCTGAGAGGCCACATATTTGCGTACGGCCGGCGCCAAGGTGTTTTTTTTTTTTCCAAGAGTTTATTAAAGGTCACATAACAAGTCATACATTAGTGCAATAAAACAAGTAGATGAACAAGGCTTGCGGACGCAGCCGCGTCATAGCAAGGTGTGAATGAACAATAGTACAAATCGTATAAATTACTGAGAAATACAGATCTCAGATTTCAACATGGAAACAGAACACATGAATAAAATAACAGTTCGCGAAGGGTGGAGGGTCACAGTTGTCACTCGTGGTCGAACGGGAAATGAAAGGAGGAACTTGGGGGTGGGGTGAAGAAGATGGGAATGGTCTTGGCAGGAGTAGTCAATTGGCATCCCTATCGCCGGTCGGGTGAGGGGGGTAGGGCGATAGTTCGGGAAGTTGTTAGGATGGGTTAGAGGCCAAACGAGGTAGGCCTTCGGACCGTATGCGGTTGGCATGTCCCTATGATTCTCGGTAGATGGCAGTCGTCCACAGCAGGCATCTACTAGGGGGTGTAATGGGGGTCCGAAGCATAGGACTAGTGAGTGGAGGAAGGGGGGGTTTCCATTCAGAAACCCGGCAGGTATAAAGGTTAAATCAGAATGGGTCAGTTGGTGGTGGGAGCAGAACCAGTATGGGTTGAACGGCAGGACACCACGGAGGCGTGATCAGCATTATCAGTTTTTTCAGTGTTGCCAATGTCGCACCGCTTGTCTAGGTAGATAGTGAGGACATTATCCGCTTGTATCCGTCTGTGGTGGTGAAGTGTATCCAGCATGCCCATTGTTCCGTGAATTTCGTGGGCGTGTCTCTGGTTTGGTGGATTAGGCTTTCCATCTCCGCAATATGGCCAATTCGCCGGAACCAGTCCGCTATCGAGGGTGGGGCCGTCGCCTTCCACCTTGCGGGGATGCAAAGCCTCGCAGCATTCACTAAATGCATAGCCAGGGATCGAAAGTACGATTTCGGGGCTAGATGGGAATGGTGCAGTAAGAATTGTTCCGGTGTAAAGGCTAGGGAGAGTGTCGATATGTCCGCCGTGATACGATGGACCTCGCGCCAGAATTCGGTTAGTTTGGGGCACGACCACCAGATATGTAAGAGGGACCCTCTATCGGAGCCACACCTCCAACAGAGCGGGGAGATTGCGGGGGAGATCGTGTGAAGTCTCGTCGGGGGCCGATACCATCGTGAAAACAGTTTGTATGCATTTTCCTGTGTGTGCACATTCACCGTGCCTTTGTGAATGTGCGAAAACACAGTTTCCCATTCTTTGTTTGTGAGATCAATGGAGAGTTCTGTTTCCCATTTCTTGCTGGCCCAATTGTTTTTCGGGGTGTTATCAGGGAATAATAGCGTGTACACAAAAGACAGCAGGTGCGACGTTGGGGTGGAGCTCGTGCATATTTCTTCAAAGGGAGTGAGGTCACGGGACCAGGGCGGACGCGGACGCGGAGATTCTAGGAAGTGTCGCAGTTGGACGTACGTCCAGAACGGCAAGGGACCCGATCGCATCCTAGATTGTAGGGCTTCGTAGGGAATGATGCGCTCGCCTGCATAGAAGTGAGTAGCTCGGACATGTGAGTGAGGCCATATGTCTGTTAAAAATGTGGGTGTATGGCCCGGACGAAAGTCGGGGTTCAGTCGTAGGGGGGTCATTGGTCCAAGGCATGAGGAAAGCCGGTACTTAGTGCATGCCGTTTTGAAGCCCGCTAAGGTTGGAGCGATAAGTGGGTGTGTCCGGCAGGAGGGAGGGAGTGAGGACGGCCTGGTCCAGGGAGTTTGCGCTAATGGAATGGGAGAGAAGGCGTGTTCCAGGGCCACCCATGCTTTTGATTTGGCATGGACGTTCCAGTCGGCCACTCTGGACAGGTGGCATGCAAGGTGGTACCTTTCTATGTCAGGGAGACCTACACCACCCTTCAGTTTTGGAGTCGTTAGTTTGGTATAGGATAGACGGGGGGTCTTCTCGTTCCACACAAATCGTGAGCATGCTGCTCGGTATGTAGAGAAGAAAGTTTTGGGCAGCCTAATTGGGACCGTTTGGAAGAGATACAGCAGACGGGGTAAAACGTTCATTTTAATCGCCGCGGCGCGACCAAACCACGTAAAGGGGCCTGCAGACCATCGTTTAAGGTCAGATTGGATCCGTTGCAACAGTGGTAGATAGTTGGCAGAGTATAAGTCTGGCAGGGATTTCGGGATTTGGATGCCTAAGTAAGTGATCGAGGTGTCTTTCCATTTGAAAGGGAAGTTCAGTCGACATTGGGCAAGCAAGGAAATGGGGAGGGAGACATTGAGGGCTTCAGACTTCGAGAAGTTTATTTTGAAGTTGGACAGGGATTGGAAAGCGTTGAGATCTGCTAGTAGGTTTGGAAGAGTTGTGATGGGGTCTGTCAAAAAGAGGAGTACATCATCAGCAAAGGCTGCGACTTTGTACGTGCGGCGGTCGATATCAATCCCCTTAATGTTAGGGTTAGTCCTGAGGCGTCGTAAGAAAGGTTCAAGGGAGAGGACGAAGATGAGTGGGGATAGTGGGCAGCCCTGTCTGGTCCCGTTGGTGATGGAGAAGGCATCCGACAGGTGACCGTTGACCCGGACCTTGGCGGTGGGGTTGGCATAAAGTGCAAGGATAAATTGGAGCATACGCTGCGGGAGACCCAAAAAAATCAGTACCTCCCGCATGTAGTCCAAGGCCACTCTGTCGAATGCCTTCTCCGCATCAAGGGACAGCAGGAACCCCCTCTGTTTTTGTGTCGTGAGCCAGTGGTGGATGGAGATGGCCTTGAGGGTGTTATCTCTAGCTTCCCTGCCGGGGATGAAGCCCACCTGGTCTAAGTCGACCAGTCCCGGCAGGAGAGGCAGGAGCCGGTTTGCAAGGACTTTGGCATACCATTTCAGGTCAACATTCAGTAGGGATATAGGCCTATAATTCGATGCCAATAAGGGGTCCTTTCCGGGCTTAGGGATCACTGTAATGTGGGCTGTCAATAGGTCACGAGGAGGGGGGGTGGCCGAGGGGTCTAACGTGTTAAAGGCTGTGAGAAAGCGGGATATGAGTATGGGGGCAAAAGATTTGTAGTAGGCCACTGTTAGTCCGTCGGGGCCCGGGCTTTTTCCGGGTTTCATTTGTTTCAGGGCAGCTTCGGCCTCTGTCATCGTCAAGGGGGAGTTCAGGTCCGCTGCCTGATCAGGTGAAATGGGCTTGGGACTATGTTCAGTCAGGAAAGCCTTAATGGCCGCCTGCCGTACGTGCGAGTCATCTGGGGAGTCCGATGTGTGTAGGTTATACAGCTGGGTGTAGTAGGTGACGAACTGTTGCGCTATGTCAGGGGGCGAGGATAGCTTTTGACCTGACGGGTCAGTAATTGAGTGAATGGTGGTGGACGCTCTTTTCGCCTGAAGAGCCTTGGCCAGCATGCGTCCCGACTTATTGCCAAATTCGTAAAAGACCCGTTGGGAGAGAGCATATTTGCGTTTGATTTGTTTGTCTAGCAAGTCTAAGAGTTCCTTTCTGGCAGATTGAAGCATAGATAGAGCGGAAGTCGCTAGGGATCGTTTATGTGTCTTTTCAAGCCCATGGATTCGGGCGGTAAGTTCCGCGAAGTGTTGTTTACGCTCTCGGTTACGCTTGGCCGCCGCTGCCATCAGAACTCCCCGGACCACACACTTGTGTGCTTCCCACGTTGTGATAGCTGAGGTGTCACCCGGAACGTTCTCTAGAAAGTAATGAGACAGAGTTTGTTGTACATCTGCCACGACTACGGGGTCAGTAAGGAGCGAGGGATCCAGCTTCCAAGAGTACGTCGAATTGCGTCGTGCGGGCAGGGTGACAGTAAGCGATATCGGGTGGTGGTCGGAGAGAAACATCGGGTCAATAGAGGCTTTACTCAAAACAGGCAAGTCTGCCTGTGATAGAAAAAAGTAGTCGATTCTCGAATACTTCTTGTGTGGGGGTGAGAAGAAGGTGAAGTCCTTATCAGTCGGGTAGAGAGTACGCCAAGTGTCATGTAGAAGCAGTGATTGGAGGTGGGCTTTAATAGATTTAAGGGTTACGTATTTGAGGGAGGATGTCCCGGTGGACGTGTCGAGCAGTGGGTCTAGGGGGACATTAAAATCTCCCCCTAAAACAAGCATTCCTTCCTGGAAGGATGACAAAATCGTGGTGATGCTGTTGAAGAATGAGACCTGCCGGGTGTTTGGGGCGTATATGTTGGCTAATGTGATGGTCCTGCCATACATGGACCCCTTAACAATGACATATCGGCCGTCGTCGTCTAGTAGCGTGTCTTTGAGCTGGAAGGGACAATTTTTTGCTATGAGTATGGAGGTTCCCTTAGACTTAGAGAGAGGTGTTGTAGCATGAAACCCTGTGGGGTATCGGAAGTTGTGTAGTTTCGGCGCGGCGTCTCTGCGAAAGTGTGTTTCTTGTACGAAAACGATATCTGCCCTGTTACGGTGCATAACCTGAAGGAGTTGCGATCTCCGTTCAGGAGTGTTAAGGCCACGGGCATTGAGGGACACTAATTTGAGCGAGGGTACTTCCGCTTTGGAAGGGACGGGGGCCATCTTATCACCAGCTGTTCTAAAGCAGAGGTAGAGACAGAGAGGTCGCGGAAGGGACGATGCGACACTGGAGTGTAGTGAGCGTAAGGTAGTAGGGTATGGGTGTTGACCGCAAGGAAAAGTGAGTAAGGGGAGGGCTCGTCTTCGAGTATATCAGGTAGAGGTGTGGGGAGGGGGGGACAAGGGAGGAGTGACAACAGTCGGTCTAGGGTTTGGGAGGATATTAATCCGTAGAACGGTGAGGAGTATCCCACCGGTCTATTATCGTGTAGGCCAGCTACCGGAATACTATCGGAGAAGGTCAGTGGTGTGTTTACTTCCTGTGGGTGATGTGACAGAAGAGGAGGGAAGGGCCACTGTTGGGAGGTTGTGATTGTCTTGGAGGAGAGTCTAAGGAGAGAGGTCGACAGACCAGTAGCCTCTATGGTAGGAGAAGGTAGGAGATCATCTCTCGTCTGTTAAGGGCATAGATTAGAGATTTAGAGTCGCCCGACAGCCGAGGATCAACATGGAGGGAGGGCGGATGTCAGAGCCGGAGGCCCTGCCGGGCTGCAGCACTTAATGTACCATAACCAGAAAGGGCCGCCTTGGCCGTTGCATCAGGGACCCAGCAGCCCGGGGTCCACCCGTAATGGGCATCCATCGTGGGTGGTTCGAGCAGTGTACCGCACGACCCATAACAAGAAACAGCGACTGAAGGCCATAACTGAGAGAGGCATCAAAACTTGAAACTGTAAAACTTTAAGATTTTAAAACTTTAAACCAGTAAACCTGAGAATCACTTACAGTCCGTCAGAATTGTAACAGTATAATTTTGCAGTGTTCCAGAGCTTTAAACAAATATTCCCAGGAAACTAAACGTGAAATTGAGTGGGTCCATACTGAATTGTCAGAAAGGAGGGGGAGGAGGGGGAGGGGGAGGCGGGGGATAAGGGGGAGGAAAAGGGAAGGAGGAGAGGAGGGGAAGGGAATGTGGAGGGGGGGTAGGTGGGAATGTAGGCATGGGACTTGAGGTGTGATAGGGGGGGACATGGGACTGCATGTACACGACCCTAAGAACCGTACGGGGTTGCCGGAGCAGCGCAGGCAGTGGGCCATATTGCAAAGGGAGGGGTAGGGGGAATGACACATAACGGTCTAATGGGCATGGCACAGTCGCATGCAGCTAGCCTCCCATAGCGGGGGTAGTATGGCTCATGTATGCGGAGGCAGTGGTCTAGGAGCATGTATGGAGCGGCAGGACCTGCAATACATGGGGGACGGAGGCATAGGGTTAGGTGGGGGGTGGAGCGGAGTATGCCTTTGACGGAAGGCGCTTTGGGGTATAGAGCCGAGTTGCGAGCAGTGGGGTTGGGGAGGTGCACATAAACTCAGAGATAATTGTGGTAAACATTAAAGCAGTACACATATGAAAATGTCCATTTATACTTAGCTGTCCGCGGAATGACACTGTGTTCTGCAGTAGTCTGTAGCTGCAATGCAAGCCACCATTGCGATTGACAGGGGGTCATGTAAAGGCAGTTCAGTACAGCATTGGTGGAGCGAACATCATCTCGGAGAATGCAGATGTATGTGTCAGATGTTGGCCCGGGTGGTCCATCGGGACTTATGGTCTAATAAGGGTTCTCGTCAGAAGAGTGCAGTGGGAGAAAGGGCAGGGGTGCGGGGTTAAGCGCTGCCTCAGCTCTGTGTTCATAGGGGTAGAGGTCCCGAGCGCCTGCCAAGGGGTGCAAGGGGGTCAGCCCCTAGAGGGTGCAGGGCGAGTCTGCCGGTCAGGCCAACTGAATGGTGAGATCCGGGGGAACAAAGCAGCGAGCCAATGGGGTAGAAAAGCAGGATACGACAAACATTGTCACAGGGGAGTCTTCCAGAGGCGTTTAAGAGTGAGGATGTGAGTGGTCTGTGTAGCAGGAGATCACGTCTCGGGAGTAAGTCTGTGTCCGTTGGGGATTGGAGAAGGTAATGGAGTAGGTGGTGTAGGAGTAAGGGAGGTAGGGAAGCAGGAGCACAGTCTAACCTTCCGGTATGGACCCATCTTGGAAGAGCCGTCTATCCTCAACGACCTCGGCGTGCTCTGCGGGGAAGCGGTGCTGAGTGCGGGCTTAGGGGATGATTCCCAAGTTGAGAGGCGGCTGGTGGGGGCTCCCTGTCGGAGGAAGGCGAGCGGCGTCTTCTGTATCGGGAGGTTTGCGCATCCATCGGTTCCTCTCTGGGGGGTCTGCGACTCATGTCAGGTACGTCAAATTCGGCATACCAGTTGGGAAGGTCTACGAATGGGATGTCCATCGCCCGGCAGAAGTCATCTAGTTCCTCCGGGACTCGGAGGAGCGCCGAGCGCCCAAGACGTGAGGCGGAGAGGGCGAAAGGGAACTTCCAGCGGTACTGGATTCCCTGCATTCGGAGGACGTCCAGCAGAGGGCGGAGGTCCTTGCGATGGCGAAGGGTGATAGCAGACAGGTCCTGGTAAATCTGGATCGGGCGACCTTCACGTTCCAGCCTGGGTTTTCCACGCGCTTTCCGCAAGATATCTTCCTTCGTCTGGAAGCTCTCCAGGCAGCAGATGATATCCCTCGGCGGGTCCGCATCCTTACCACGCGGCCGTAGAGCTCTGTGGATTCGCTCCATTGGGATCGGCGTTTGCAGAGGCCTATCCAGGACCTGGTTAAAGAGGTCCGTTATCGCAGGCAGGATATCGTCTGGCTCCACCGATTCAGGTAGGCCTCTTACCCTCAGGTTCCGTCTGCGGCCTCTGTTATCCAGGTCTTCCACGTGTCTCTGGAGGTCCCGGAGCTGTAGGGTGTGGGTGTCCAGCTTATGACTTGTCCTCCGTAGGGCCGTCTGATGGTGGGCCGCGGTGATCTCTATCTCTTGTACTCTAGTGGAGATGGCGCGCATCTCGCGGCTGAGGTCTGTAATGGCCGCGAACAGCGTGTTCTTTATGTCAGCAGCAACGGCATGGAGATCCGAGAGGCTTGGGTGTGCAGAAGAGCCTGGGGTCCCGACACCCATACCGGGTGGGGATAAGGTTGATGGCGTTAGGACGATGTCCGACGGTGGAGGGGTGGGTGCTGATGCGTGAGGTGGCATCGCCATATTGGATCTTTGGGCCCGGAACATGTCCGGTATTTGCTGGGCTAATCCACCGGTCGTGTCCCTCGGGGATCGCGATCTTGAGGTTGAGGAGTGTCGGGAAGAGGTCCCCATCACTCAGGGGGGTAAAGCTCTCGCTTGTCTCCTAGAAAGGCTGATGAAAGGCTGTGGTCTGTCGGAGCTCGGGGATTAGGCGTCCATCTTCTCTCAAGGCAAGCCACGCCCTCCCGGCGCCAAGGTGTTAAGACATTCAGAATTCATTGATAGGTACATTTGACCTGAAGTTGACTCCTCCTGACCTTCTAAAAAAGAGGGGCTTGCATTACCATATACTTGTATACCTATTTGAAGCAAACAAAAGCCCATCAGGGCAGGGTGCTAGTCATGCTGAAAAGCTTTTTTATTGACCAATCTGTCCACATACCCCACATACCTACAGTATAGTAATGACAAAAGCGTAAACCACAATTGCAGCATAGAAAACATGTAAGAGCAACAATAAATGTCTACACAGCAAGAACACAAAATATATAACCACTTTCACATGATGAATCCATTAACAGGGCAATTTAGAAAATAGAATCACTGGTGGTACTGGATATAGTTTAAGAAAAATTCTACTAGACAGCACTTAGAGCTTATTACAGTCTACAAAATTGCATTTTAAATTTAATTTGTGTGATAAAATAAATGATGTTTGGTGCTCTGTGATGTCTACGATACAACTTAATGAAGTTAGCTTAGAGAGACTAGTAGTATGATTAAAATATAAACTATGGCTGCCAATGTATCAGACAAAATGAATGTCTATAAAGGGAGTGGGAGGATATTTAGGAAGCCCTTAACTGGTGCTGCCAATGCTTTAGAAACTTGTGTTCTGACTCTTTGTAATGTTATGTAATAATACAGCAAGCCGATTATTTGCCAAAGCTTGTCAAAGACAGTCTTCACATACCACATACGATCATTTGGAGAATTCAGATGTTTGATTGACATCGTGTAGCAGTATTTTCTTGGGCATAACAGAAATTCTAGGCTGATCCTAGGCAGGGTGCACAGGGTGCTCCGCACCCAGGCGCCGCAGAGGTGGGGGCGCCGAAGCTCCAAAGTGCTCCCCTCCCTCCTCCTTGTCTGTGCCCAGAGGCGGAGCGCATGTAGCAGGTGCAGCGGTTCTCCATCCCGCTTGCTCTCTCTGCTGGCTACTGACAAGAGCGCATACCTCCCGCTGTCCCTGGAATCTGGGCTGGGTACCACAGCGGAGCCTAGTATCGGAACACGTTTCGGTACTAGGCTCCACTAATTAATTGTGTCCGGTGTGCATGGAGCAGTCTCCTGTCTGCCCCACCCCCTCTGATTGTGTCAGCTCTTCTCCCATAGGCGGTGTAATGAGAGGCTTCTGGGTTGGCCGGAGCTGCTGCCATCCCCTGCACTCCCAGAAATGCTCTCTGAATGCCACCAAAGATGGCACATATGGGGGACTCCTGCTGAAGGGCTCTGATGGGGGTCACCTGCTGGGGGGGCTCTGATGGAGGACACCTGCTGGGGGGGGGGGGGCTCTGATGGGGGAGACCTGCTGGAGGGGACTCTGATGGGGGACACCTGCTTGGGGTGTCCCCCTGCTTGGGGGAGCTCTGATGGTGTCTTAGGGGAGCATCTCTGTATGAGTACACTTGAATGGACAAGCTTTATCTACAGATAGAACGAAAGCAGCAGAGGGTTTGAATTCTACTTAAAGCGGAGGTTCACACAAAAAGTGAACCTCCGCTTTTTGGATCCCTCCCCCCTTTGGTGACACATTTGGTGACACATTTCAGGGGGGAGGGGGTGCAGATACCTGTCTGAGATAGGTATTTGCACCACTTCCGGGTCTGATCCCCGGATCAGACCCGGAAGTCTGTGATGTCACCCCCCCCCCCTCCGCGCTGTCTTCTGGGAAACACTGTTCCCAGGAGAGAGCGGGGACCAGTGACTGCGTGCCGCGATCCTTGCGCATGCGCAGTAGGGAATTGGGCAGTGAAGCCGTGAGGCTTCACTTCCTGATTTCATCACTGAGGATGGCGGCGGAAGCAGCCGAGGACCGATCGATTGCTCAGCCTCGGCTGCTGACACTGCGGCCGCGCTGGACAGGTAAGTGTCCATTTTTTAAAAGTTAGCAGCTGCCGTAATTGTAGCTGCTGACTTTAAAAAAAAAAATTGGTGGAACCTCCGCTTTAAGTGGGTAGTGTGAGAAGCAGCGATTCCTATGTATTTCTACATAGATATAGTTGAGATGGAGGTCCCTTATTCATTCCAAGTCAGAACCAAATGAAAGGCAATTCATTCTTATGCTGGATTTAGCTTTTACTATGGAGCTTTTGTTCAGTATGACATAATGGACCTGTGAAAGTCAAACGTTCCTGGTGAAATAAAATGCAAAGCTCACAAATATTTCTGCACTTCATATATACCTTCCCGCTACGCAGTATAGCCGTGTGTTTATCTACCATTTATAAAAAGCCCATTTAAAGTGTATGTGCCATTGAGGTTTCTTTCGAGTAAGGCGGAATTTGAATTGGTATGTATCAACTGCATAAATAAATAAAAAATGGTGACATGTTACAAATAACCAAGCATAATAAACATGTTCCTTACATATGTTTCAAATAGTAACATAATACTAATGATCACCGGCTTCATGAACAGAGCAACAAAATGACCTAAACATTCCAGCTAGCCACATTAAGTGCACATGAGTGAATGCATGTCTCATGTACTATATGGGGTTTGAGAGCGGCTCCACTCTTGAGTATCAACCATTTTTTTCTATTTTAACTCCTTCATAACGTTTTTCTATGTTAAGACTAATAGCTGGAAAATGCAATAATCTTATTAGATTGTATTGGCAGTTGAAAAGAGTTTCCAGTATAAAAAGAGAGCTTAAACTTTAACATGCTTTTAACATATTGCACACTTAAAAGAATTAAGATGCTTTGTTAGAGCAATGACATTTTCACAAATTCCTGAAATGAGTGTATTGTCATATATGTAGGTCCCTACTAATTAGGAATGACAGACAGACATTCAGCAATTAGGTCAAGGGCAAATTCTACATAAATATTAAAGGAGTTGTAAAGGGAAAAAAATATTTTGCTGAATTGCCTGTTTACAGGGTATAGAGACATAATAGGTAACTGATTCATTTTAAAAATGATTAAAAATAGATCAAAACCAATCATATAATGTGCCTGCAGTTTCAGTTTCGTTTTTCATCTAGTTTCATGATTCCGTGCATGACAGAGACACAGAGCCAATACAGGGCAGTGTTTGTTTTTAAAATGAAACTGATTGTATCTAAACGGTTTTAGACACACAGTAATCACACCTCCTTGATTAGAGACCACAGAGAGAAGCTCCCAGTACTTTTTTTCATAAGGAGACAACCAGGAAGTGTGCAGAACAGAGAAGGATTACAGCAAAAATGAACAATGAGGACACGAAACCAGGACTGCATAAGGGTAAAGGAAGCTATTTAGCTAAAAAAAAAAAAGTCCTTTAGTGACCCTTTAAGCGCACCCATATTGATTAATAAAAAAGGGCAATTACTATTTTGTTTTGCACTGGAGCCTGCAAAGCATTGCAACTGCCATCAGTGGATCACAGGAGCAAAAACGATTCCTCCAGTCGCAGTTCTGTACCAATATACAAACCTTCAGTTGCGGGGCTGAAAGAAGTATTAATGAACTAAAGCACTTGTGTTTTATCGAGAACGATGAGTCCATCTGCTGCCGTGGCAGATGGGACTTGACGTTTTTATTTTATTAACAGGTTCCTGTGAATGAATGTCACAGCTGTAGAAGCTCCTCCCACACAGCCATGCAAAATGACAGGAACCTGTGGGGAGAAGAACCCTTGGGTTCTGAGGGGGGGGGGGGGGGGGGTTCTGGGTGCAGGGGGGCTGCAGACTGTCACTATGTTTCATGTTATCCTCTAAATATAGGTGTAGCATGAAACATGGTCAGAAAGATGAACTTATCTTTTAAATGCTAATAAATAGTTTCAATTTAAAAATGAGTGTTGATTATGCCAGAAGTTCAATAAGCTGTTACCGGCCCCTGCTGTGAGACTGTGCTACTTTTTTATCAGTTAGTATTGTTCCACGTTCTCCCTGTGAACTACAGAACACCCCCGATAATGTGTAGAAGAGGAAAGGTGGAAGTATTCTGTAGTCGTCACACACTTTCTGTCCCTGGGTGAGAACAATGACAATTAATGCAGCAAACACATCTAAGGACAAGTAAGCTGTGATACTATCATTTTTTTCTTGAATTTAGATATGCTTTAAACATTTAAATAGACACAACCATCACTGTATTGTTTGTAATATGATTATCTTCAGTGATTCTTGGCTCCATCTAGTGGCCATGTTGTATTGTTTATTGAGTTATTTTCAGAAACATACAGCATTGTGGCCAGTAGATGGAGCTGACTATCATAGGAGCTAATCACAATACAAACAATATTCCCATGGAACATTTTTAAACACAGACCCCCTTTAACACCCGAGCAATGAAACTGTTGTACTGTTTCCCTCATTCATGTAACTGAGATTACAGCAGCAGCATATCTGAGCATCTTCCCAATGTACAACATTTTGAATATGTACAGTATATACAGAAACAGCTATCCCTTACATGTCATCTCCATTACAAAGCATAAAGGACATAAATATTACTAAAGAGGATATATTTGTAGAATAATAATAGCTTTGTTTTCATTTCCTTTGTTTAATGTATCTCTAGGACAGTATATTTCAGATATGTGCATATGGATATGCTTCTACAGCTATAGAGGCAATAATATTAATAAAAAAATACAGCATATTTCATTCTGTCTCAAACTTCATCTCAACATATCACCCAAACCATGAACTTCACTCCCCCAAAACTTCTTGATCTATAGTTCCCCATCACCTCCTCCCATGTTTACCTCCAGGACTTCTCCAGAGCCTCTCCCTCCCTCTGAAACTTCCTACCCCAACCTGTAGGGCGGTGTTTTACTCTGTTTGGCTATAGGTGATCCCTGAAATCTAACCTTTTATCAAGGCCTTTCCTTTCTCCACTTAATGCATTGGAATCAAAAAGAATAAAGGCAAAGCCCCCTAGTCGGACTTTAAAGGCACTGTGGTGTGTCAAATGTAGTTAGAGAAAACATAGTATTACAATATAATTTATTGAAGAAGTATCAGATAAAAGTTGATTACATGATCTATAACAAATACAAAAAATACAAAATAATGAAATATAGTTCAACATATATTGCTGTGTGATGTGATGCCCTGTGTGGTCCCGACGTTTCAGGGAGACATAGTCCCTTTCTTCAGGGGTATTCCAGGATTCACAGCTCTAAAAATGTATGGGAAATGATCAGGATAATCCTAATAATGTTGATGATGTTGTTATATAGATTAATACTGAAGTACTTACAGTGAACTGTATGGTACTTCAAGTCAGTAGATCATGTATTTAAAAGCATGGGTTTCCGGATGATCCGAGTCTGCTGGCCTGGCCACTGACGACAGAGCAGAATTGTGAGCAGGGTGTGTTGTTGCCAGATATAAATATGCTGCTGGAATCAGAGGACATTGGAGCCTAAAGTTGTAATGATGTGTGTTAATATTTATGGACATAGTTGTAATAATAAAATGTGAAATAAATTGTGTTTTATAACATTGTGTTTTATAACATTTTCTTGGAGGGATATGGTATGGCTTACCTAGTAAGTAGCGTAAGTAGTAATGCATTGGAATAACCTGAACTGACTTGGGTTTGGTTCAAGGGCTGTTCAGCAAACTTCAAAGAAGTTCAGAAGCTGAACCCGTATCCCACTGAAATCAATAGGACCCGAATCTGTCAAAATGGGCAAGAGGTATCAATAATCAGCATTGGATGTGAGCAATGCCCTGGGTACCAATACCCCAAACAATATTCAATTTGACCAGGTACATCAATTTGTTACGTGATTAAAGCAACACATAAAAAAATGCCCAATTCCTTTAAATATTAAAGCGGAGTTCCACCCAAAAATGGAACTTCCGCTTAATCCCCTCCCCTCCCCCTTACATGCCACATTTGGCATGTAATTTTTTTGGGGGGGTGGGGGCTTCAGTAGGAGTGGGACTTTCTGTCCCACTTCCTGCTTCCGCCGAGGGGCTGGTAAGGCGATTAGGCCTAATCGCCTTACTGCAGCCCCTCCCTTTGGCGATCGTCTAGGACACTGAAAGGTCCTAGACGATCGCCTGTCCAATCAGCGGCGGGCCACGCGCGCATGTGCAGTGCGGCTCGCGCATGCGCAGTGGGTGCCCGGCCGTGAAGCTGAAGGCTGTCATGGCTGGGTGCCCACAGTCGCAATGAGGATGCTGGCCGGGGAGGGGAGGAGAGGAGCGGAGCCCCGGTCGGCGCGTCGCTGGAACGTGGAGAAGGTAAGTGTCTGTTTATTAAAGCCAGCAGCTACACTTTTTGTAGCTGCTGAATTTTAATAAACATTAAATTTGGGTGGAACACCCCTTTAAATATTATTCCTCGGGTGTGCCCTAATCCTGCCTGTGAAGGAGCACATCTCTGGGATGTACAGACATTTACATGTGAAAAAAAAATGTAAAAAAATGTCAGTAAATGACATTTCATTGCCAGCTTCTTTAACAAAAAAGAGAGAGAGAGGGGGGCTTATCAGAATCTGGAAGCATCTTTATTAATTTAAGGACTGAAAGGATTTACCCCCTTAATGATCAGGCCATTTTTTTGCAATACGGCACTGAGTCGCTTTAACTGACAATTGCGCGGTCATGTGACACTGTACCCAAACTAAATTGACGTCTTTTTTTCCCCATGAATAGAGCTTTATTTTGGTGGCATTTGAGCATTTTTATTTTTTTGCGCTATAAACAACAAAAAAATATTTTTTTTTAAGAAAAACTATATTTTTTACTATAATAAATACCCCCCCCCCCTCCCCAAAAGTGTGAATCCTTCATATTTAGAAATACCACGTCTATATATAATGCATGGTTCCCACTGAACCAGGGCCGGATGGGCGCAAGGTGTGAACCAAACTGTTGGCTCGTTCCAACGTATAAACTGTACTTGCTCCATCAGCTCATCCCTCGCAATGAATTTCCTTTTAAATCACTTGATCGCCTCTTTTAGTAAGTTGCCATGAGCAGGGCCCTCTAATTCCTCTTGTATTGAATTGTGTTGTACATGTACTGTCTACCTTTATTTTGTAAAGTGTTGGGCAAACGGTTGACACAACATAAATCCTGTATAATAATAATAATTCTATAAAAAATAAAAATAAATTCAAGCTGTGTTCTGAATTTGTATCAGGCTAAGCACAGCAAAAATGTAATCTGAATAATGATTGCAACCATAATACTAAAATCTTACAATGAAAATTTCAAACAGAACATGTATTTTTTGTATGAAATGTAAGGGAAGGAGCCGTGCGTGTATAAACTTTAGCCTCTAAGTGAAGAACTTAAAATGCTTCAATAGGAAAACATTTGTTTTTCATTTGAGGTAAGGCTTGCGCTAACCAGTAAAAGCCTATAACTTGCTTGTAGAGCGACTGTAAGCAAAAAGAAAAAAAAAAAACATTTCACAGGCTACTGCGACCAAGAAGGGTTCAGAACATTGGCTTGAAACCTGAGCTCCTTAGTCAGAAAAGTTCACTGGAACTTCTGCAGTGAAACAACCAAAGTAAGTCGGCTACAGAACTTGAGTGCTTCAAAATGTTTTCTCCAAGTACAGACAACCTAATCTTATGTTTTGTTTAAGGCCACACAACTTTCCTGAGGTTTACTCAGCACAAAGAAAGGCTACTGGCATTACAATGGATTGTAACAGCATAAAAACAAACTGGAATACCGCTTACTTCACGAAGTGCAGGAACCAATCAAATTTGACTTTTCACCAGTGAAGGACAGTCAGGACAATGGAAAATGACTGCCGATTGGTTGCTATGAGTTGCTGTAACTTATATATCCCTCTTTGCCCAAAGTAAAGTAAAAGTATACCCAAAACAATTTTTTTAGATATTGATAGATTAGATAAGTATTAAATATGCTATCATGCTTTAATTGCTGTGAAGGGACTCATCTCTGGGATGTACAGAAAGTGCTGCAGCAGAACTGACATTTATGGGAAACAAAAATGTTTTTAAAACTTCCAGCAGATTACATTTCATTGCCAGCTTCTTTAACCCCTTGGCGCTGGCCTCGCGCAAATATGCGCTCCCTCTGTGCCGGGTCCTTGGCGCAGAGAGGCTGGTTATTTGCGTGAATTGCTGTCACTAGAGCTGTGCTGAGAGCTCGCTCACTGTGTGCTTCCGGCACAAATACGGGAACCTAACCGAAAGCTCCCGGCACAATTACTGGCACCTAACCGATAGCTCCTGGAACAATTACCGGCAACTAACCGAAAGCTCCCGACACAATTACCGGTACCTAACCGAAAGCTCCCGGCACAATTACCGGCACCTAGCCGAAAGCTCCCGCCACCTAACTGAAAGCTCCTGGAACAATTACCGGCAACTAACCGAAAGCTCCAGGCACAATTACCGGCGCCTAACCGAAAGCTCCCATCCCAAAGTTTTCGGATCACGTGACCACTGTGAAATTCATTCACGATGGTCACGTGATCTTAAGCCCTGCCTCCCGACATCATAAAACTCTTAAGGGGCTGGGATGCGCCAGCGCAAAAATGTTAAAAAAAATAGAGGATGGCTTATCAGAATCTGGAAGCACCATTAATAATAAGGATGCCCCCAGATACAGCCCTCCCTTACGTGAGTGACTATGGCTACTCCTACTCATTCACAAAAAGAAGATGCAACCGAGAAATAAACACAATCAAATATCTGACAAGTCTTTTATTAAAAAAATATATATTCCCCCAAAAAGTTCCTTGTTGTAAAACCATGGTCAATCACAATGCCCGTCACCTACCATCCCTCTGGTACCACTAGCTGAATGAGGGCTCACCGACTGTCACCAGCTATATAAGGGAAATGGCCGGCTCTAGTGGTGACATCATTGCCCCAATATGACCAGTGGCTAAATTGGAGCAGTGATGTCACAGCTAACACCCCTTGCGTATGTGGCTGGAGAATCCCGGCTATGTAAGACAATTTGCCGTGACATCAACAGTTCCTAGAGATGAAGCGGGTGCAAGCACCCACTGCTTCCTTAGGAACCAGGACTGTTCAAAGCTGTTATATTTAGAAGCTGGAGAAATACTGCTTTTATACATGATGCCTGGCTCCCGCTGAACAGAGACAATTTATTTTATTTCGATTTGGAGCAATTAGGTAATTATTAGAACCCCTGTCATGTTTTATTGCTGTATCTCTGATGTGAAGATTTACATTCTCTATTGGTGACACTGAGACAGTTATGAGCAGAGCAAGAGGTTAGGGTAAATCGTCCAATCTTTAAATGTTCCAGTTTTTTTCATACTTCCTGTTGCATTCTTAAGATAGGAAGTGAAAAATCTCCCAATGGGACAGGGAGTGAGGAGAACTCCCCCAATGGGACAGGGAGTGAGGAGAAGTCTCCAAATGGGACAGGAAGTGAGGCAAAATCTCCCAAATTCGATAGGGAGTGAGGAGAAGTCTCCCAATGAGACAGGAAGTGAGGAAAAATCTCCCAATGGGACAGGAAGTGAGAAGTCTCCCAACGGGACAGGAAGTGAGAAGTCTCCCAATGGGACAAGGAGTGAGAAGATGTCTGCCAATGGGACAGGGAGTGAGGCAAAATCTCCCAATGGGACAAAGACAGCAACTAACAAGGATTTTAAACCTTACAACCTCTATCTGAAACAATAAAGTTGGGCTATACATATTTAAATATACCTGTCAGCAGCAGAAAAAAGGACATATTTTAAGCCTGGATCACATGCATCAGACTTTAATGTTAAAGCCCAGCTCATGGCACCTAAAAATGATCCTTTACTGTGCCTGCACTGCAAAGGTAAATTGCTTGCTTAGGTACAGGGCAAGAAAAAAAAAGATTTACTTACCCGATCCACAGCTCCTTCTCACAGCTAGATCGGTTCAAGCAGCTTCTTTTCCCCCACGCTCCAGCTGTCTAGGGTCCTGACGTCATCAAGTTCAAATCAGGGTCCATAGCCCTGCACTGGACATGATGACACCAAGGGACAGTCCACCCCCCCTCCCCCCACTTCAAGGGTTAAATACTTGTTTCGTCTAGGTGACAAAAAATAGCCATTTGACTTACTTGATCCTCAACTCCCGCTAGGCTGTAAGACTGGTGCCCACAGCTTCTTCTCCCCTATGTGCTGGAGGTCGCAGATCCTCTGACATCATCAAGTACAGTACAGAGCCCATAGCTCTGCATTGGACGTGAGGACGCCGGGAAACAGTCCACTGCTGGAGTGTAGGTAAGTAGAGGAGAGCACTGGCTGCTAAGGAAACAGAGGATCAGGTAAGTAAGTGAAGTTACTTTTAGAGCATTTAACCCTTGCAGTTCGCTAGCAGCCCCATTGCAAGAGACCAATGTTTCCTTCCCCCAGAGAAGTGCTTTGAATCAGTAACCAGTGACAGTCATACATTTTACATTTGAGATTTAAAGCGTAAGTAAACCCATTTGATCTTAGGGTCCTTTCACAGGTCCGTTCCGTTCGTCTGTTTTTTGGACGTCCGGTAACGGACCTCAATGCTTCCCTATGGGAGCGGATCCGTTAGCGGATGATGCATCCGCTAACGTCCGCTAGATCCGCATCCGTTTTTGCGGACGGAAGAATGCCCTATTTTTCTTCCGTCCGCCCAAACGGATCGGATGCAAACGGACAGACGGTCTGTTTCCATCCGACTTCCCATAGGGGAGAGCGGAGGAGAGACAGGGCGGTCCCTGCACAGTGTGCGGGGACCGCCCCGTCCGCCGACAGCTGAGCGGAGACCCCCCCGCTGAGCTGACGGACACACGGAGCGGACCGAAAAACGGTCTGCTCCGTGTGAAAGGAGCCTAAGAGTTTCAAAAAACTGTTACAGTTCCGGCACGTGCCAGAAACAGTTAAACCATCCAATGGCTGGTGTCGTAACTGATCACATGTGCAGCATCATGGCAGTTGAAGATTAAACAGAGGCCAACATGGCAGTTTCCTTGGCTCAAATACAATAGGAGACTTTAGTAACACTTTAACTTTTCAAGACAAACTGTAGACACGCTTTTACTTTGGGAAGCTGCCCATGTAACTGAAGATCAGGCTACCTGAGAATGTTGCTCTTCGGTGGCAGACTGGCTGATGATCCGACAGATTAAGCCATCTACAACGAGAGCTAAACATGACAGATATATCTATTTCAAGGGGGCAGTGTTGCCAACCGCCAGTATTTTTACTGGCAGCCAGTAAAAAATGGGCACTTTTCAGTAAAAAATATGTGACGCTCGGCTCGGAACTGCATATGCAGTTCAGGTCCCGAACCGGCTAAGACCATCCAAGTGCCTGCTACAGTGTGTTCGGGCAGTGGGCGTGGGGGGTGGATCTGGTGGTGTCTGAGCGTGTCCTGTGATGTCATGGTGCAAGGCCAGAGCCTCATGTGTGGGTTTGCAGGAAGGGTGAAAGGCAAGCCAGGAGTGGGACTGTCAGTGCTGCCTGGACTGAAGGGGACTGAGGGGCCCACCTGGCATGGAGACAGACTGTCACTGTGACTCTGTGCTGCTGCACACTTATGCCAGTATCACTGTGAGAATCAATATTATGAGTGCATCGCCCATTCTAATGTATTGACCTTCTGAGCCCTGTCCCTTAGCTACTTACTTACTATATCGAAAACAAAATAAGAAATATGCTTTTTGCCTTAATATCTACCTCATAGGTGTGCACAGCCTATTGCATTTGTGCACCCCAAAGCTCAAACACACACTACTGATTGCTCACAGAGTTCATTCAGAAAGGGAAGGGGTCAGCAAACTACATATATACCAGCCCCTTCCTCTATTCATCCTAAAACATCCAGCAGCATCAGCCGCTGGGAGAGGAGGGAAGTCAGCAGGGGAGGGGGGGTGGGACAGTAGGGGGAATCTATGCACGGGGTGATTAGGGTGTGCCAGGGCACACCTGGCACACCCTGTGAGCACGCTTATGATCTACCTTAAAACACATTGCTAATTGCATATTGTACTTATTTGTAGAATAAATACTGGAATTTGCACTTAAAACTGTAATTTTGTAACTGAGAATAAAAACTTAGCCGTGCCAGTAAACTTTGGGTGTTGTGTCAGTAAATTTCAATCAGGTAGGTTGGCAACACTGCAAGGGGGTCATATATCAGAGAAGAAGACAGAAATATTCCATTGAGAGCCAATTGCACATGGACATGGTCCTCCAGTGATGGCATCTTCAGACCTATCCAAACTATATCAGAGCAGATAAGTGTCGGGCAGGTCACGTGGAGACTGTATATTATACTGTACATTGATGATACATTGATAATTAGCAGAGGAGGAATACAATGTGCCCTCTGTGAAGGTTTGCAGGTGTATGCACATCTTTACTGCTCAGATTCCCTTTACACTGCATCCACAGCGCTGACTACGGAGATCCGTGCCCTCTAAACAAAAGAAATTCCTCCTATCAACGTCTACTAAACATTTGTGGTGGGTGAGAACTGCTGATGAAGTAACGATGGTCTTCTGATGTCCTGCACATTGGCCCATAGTCAGAAACAAATAAATAAAACATATGCGGTTTGAGATTCAGCAAATCACGATAAATCAAAAAATGTGTATCGTTGTATTACCATTAACCACTAGATCGATCGACACGCGGATAATATAAACACCTATCACACCGTGCTAATATACTATTTCTGGAGATCATTTCCATTCCTGTACTACCATTAGTGGTGACTACCATGTTCTCCCCGTATTATTATCCTGGGGGGGGGGGGGGGGGGGTTACAGCATGATACCAATCAACCTGTCAGGGAGTGTGTACAGAGAAAATAAACACTGTAAATGGCAATGCATCAAGAAGCAGATTTCCTTTCACCATGATGTCCGCAATACATCAGGAGCACCTTGTACCTACAGTGCATGATATATATATATACATGTAGATAGATAGATAGATAGATAGATAGATAGATAGATAGATAGATAGATAGATAGATAGATAGATAGATAGATAGATAGATATACAGATAGATAGATAGGTAGACAGACAGACAGACAGACAGGTAGACAGATAGACAGACAGACAGACAGACAGACAGACAGACAGATAGATAGATAGATAGATAGATAGATAGATAGATAGATAGATAGATATACAGATAGATAGATAGGTAGACAGACAGACATGTAGACAGACAGACAGACAGATAGACAGACAGATAGACAGACAGACAGACAGACAGACAGACAGATAGACAGACAGACAGACAGACAGACAGACAGACAGACAGACAGACAGACAGACAGATAGATAGATAGATAGATAGATAGATAGATAGATAGATAGATAGAGATATAGATAGATAGATAGATAGATAGATAGATAGATAGATAGATAGATAGATAGACAGACAGACAGACAGACAGACAGACAGACAGACAGACAGACAGACAGACAGATAGATAGATAGATAGATAGATAGATAGATAGATAGATAGATAGATAGACGGCATTCCCAGAATTCAGTCTATAACTTTCAAAGAGTCCCAAATATTCCAGGATGGTATCATGAAATAAATCTCTATATAAAGGTTCTCTATATTAGTAATACACGGCGTACACTTTAAGCTGCCCATTAGGATACAACTAAAGGCAAAACTTTTGTATTCATTCAATCAGAAAGGGAAAGGGATTAGAACACCTAAAAACATTTTATTGCGGTCTGTGTCCCCGTTAGGAAGATTCACCTCTCTACTTGTCCTTTTTCACTGAGAGTGAAAGAAAATCCCGACAGGAAAACAGGAAATCTTCCAATGGGGACACAAGTTCTGGTGACAACCAGACATTCCCTTACTTTAGAGCAGGGGTCTTAAACTGGCGGCCCTCCAGCTGTTGCAGAACTACAAGTTCCACCAACCCTCTGCCTGTGGGAGTCATGCTTGTAACTGTCAGCCTTGCAATGCCTAATGGGACTTGTAGTTCCACAACAGCTGGAGGGCCACCAGTTTGAGACCCCTGCTTTTCCCTGTATTTCCTGGTTTGATTATGCGATAAGGATGCAAGGGGAAATCTCTGGGTCACAGAGGGCAAAAACAAAACTGACAGGGGTTATGACTCTGAGAAAAAAAAAGTTTTGCCTCTAGTTCTTCTCTAAATATAGCATGTGAGTCTGTGTTACCTAAAACTACCAACCTACAGCAGACTGAAAATCAATGGGAATTTTGATTGGCTGCTTTGGGTAATACAGACACTTATATACCTTAGGAAAGCAAAGCAATATGCAAAAAAGGTTCCCATATTAACATCATATAATAATCTGAATGCATTATACACTAACATATGATTGGTTGCTATGGGTTAGTGCACTCTGCACACTGATCTTTGACTTTTCAGACAGAAAAGCTTCTTTAAAGGAGTTTTATCACCATAAAGTAGAATTATAGGCAAAACTTTTTATTTTCATTTTGGATATAGTAAGGGAGAGTTATAACTAGGGCTGTCCAGATACCGATACTAGTATCGGTATCGGGACCGATACCGAGTATTTGTGGGAGTACTTGTACTCGCGCAAATGCTCCCGATACCTAAATAGAATACTTTTTTTGTATTTATCAACATGTTCTGTGAAAATTCTTTTTTTTACTACTGCGTGACAAGCAAATAAAACATTTTTATTAATTTTTACTCCTTTTTATTCTTTTATAATGTCTTGAGTTAGAGTTCTTTATAATTCTAAAGAAAATATCCTTAGTCTGTATTGTGGTTTGAAAACTGTCACATGACATTTAAAAAAAGTATCGGTATTCAGTATCGGCGAGTACATGAAAAAAAGTATCGGTACTTGTACTCGGTCCTAAAAAAGTGGTATCGGGACAACCCTAGTTATAACCCCTATCTGATTTTTATTTTTCCTCATCTGTGTCCCATTGCGGAGATTTCCCTTCACTTCCTGTCTCATAGTCAAACAGGAAGTTAAAGGAAATCCCTGCAAATCAAGGCAATTCATTGGGCACCCCTAGGTCACTACATTGGAAGATTTCCCCTCTATTACTTTTCTGGAGACAACCCAAAATGTGGGATTTTCTTTTACTTTGAATGATAATGGTAAACAGTAAAAGTAGAAAGGGTGAATCTTCCTAAGGCCCATTTTCACACTAGTGTGACTTTAGCGCAATTTTGCAATCGTGATTTTTCCGCGATTCGCGGCCATGATTTGAGGAAATGCCTGTGTAAGTGGCATCAAAATCGGACCAAAGTAGGGCAGGGACAACTTTGAAGTCGTGCTAATATGAATAGTTGTCATTGGAAATCATGGGAAACGACTTGTCATGCTACTTTGCCATCACAAATCGCGGGACAAGTCGTATAAGTGTGAAAGCGGCCTAACAGGGGACACAGCAATAAAAACTGACAAGTTTTCCAATCCCTCTCCACTCTATCCAAAACAAATAGAAAAAGTTTTGCCTTTAGTTATACTTTAAGAACAAGATTCTACTGACAAGTTTTCCAATTCCTCTCCACTCTATCCAAAACAAATAGAAAAAGTTTTGCCTTTAGTTGTACTTTAAGAACGAGATTCTACTGCACATCCGTAATTTATATTGCATAGATATAAAGCATCTTACCTCTGCTTTCTGGGTTCTGGGAAAACTGGACTCTTTCTCAATTGCATACACATCCACCTGGTAGAGACGTGCCCCACGCTCCCGGTCCAGAACTGCAGCAGTCTGAATGTCACCTGTGAGGCGTCCTATAGTGAAGAGACGGCCAACAGTTCTTCCTTCACATCTCACCGATACAATAAAGTACTCCAGCTCAGTCTTTGTGCCTCGAGTACTAGAGGCCTCGATAGAGATCACATTTGTTCCAACGGGCTCGCCCTCTTTTAAGATAGTTATATACTTTGGCTGGGAAAAAACTGGTCCATCAGTTCCCTGAAGAAGGATGGTGAGTTCTGTGGTGGTTCTTCTCCGTTCAGATCCTAAATCGGTGGCAGCCAAGATTAAATTGTATATGAGATGGGATGGTATCATGGGAGAAGCTACCCTTAGGTCACCACTATAACGATCCACAATAAACGTTTCAGTGTCCCCGTTAATAATTTCATATTCTATTTCCCCATTAGGACCCTCGTCTGGGTCAAAGGCTGTGACCGTAGTGAGGACGGATCCTATAACCAGGGAAGGGTCCGCAGCAAAAGCATTTTGAGACACAAATATGGGGACGTTGTCATTTAGGTCGCTCACTAGAATAGTGACATTTTTGAGGGCATACTTCCTGGTTTCCACAGGCACTGCCTGGTCACTGGCCCTGACGGTCAGTTCAAATAAGTTGGAAAATTCACGGTCGATTTCTGAATTGGTATAAATAGTTCCACGCATCTCATCAATAACAAAATGGTTGCCCCGTGGCCTTTGCTGGATAATAGCATAGCTTAACTGCCCATTAATGTCTGCATCGGGATCTGTGGCAGTTACAGCCAGAATAGAGGTACCTATAGGGATATTCTCGGTTACTGACTTGAAGATGTCTCCTTCGGGGAAGCTGGGTGGATTGTCATTGAAATCTCTAACCTGTATGACCACAGACATAGTAGAGGAGCGTGGTGGCCTGCCATTATCCTTAGCTGTGATGTTTAATTTAAACAGCGCCTGGGTTTCAAAGTCCAGCTTCTTGGCCAGAAAGATACTGCCGGTGTTGGGACTTATGCTGAAGGTCCCGTGGTTATTGGTTCCTGTAATACTATAATGAATGTCAGCATTGTCACCAGAATCAGAGTCTGTGGCTGCAACCGAGGCCACCAATTCCCCAACCCTCATATTTTCCAAGACGTCCACAAACAGAGCTGCCCTGGGAAAGGAAGGTATGTTATCATTCTCATCAAGTACATCAATACTTAATGTGCACGTTGAACTTAAAGGGGTCACCCCAGAGTCCACAGTGTGGATGATAAGAGAATAGGTGGCTGTGGCTTCATGGTCCAACTTCCCCATCAATGTCACCTGGCCCGTACCGCTGTCAATTGAAAAGTGATTTTCTTCATTCCCTTTAATGATAGAATAAGTCATCAAACCATTATTTCCCTCATCTACATCAGAAGAAGAAACCCTTAACACCTGGGTCATGTTTGTTGCCAGCTCAGATATACTGGCTTGATAGAGATCTTTGGAGAATTTAGGAGCATTGTCGTTGATGTCCCTTATAAAAATCTGCACGGTAGCCTGGTCTTTAAGGGGCTTTGGTAGGCCTAAATCAGTAGAGACCACTTTAAGTGTAAAAGCTGCTGCCCCCCTTTGTCTCATGAGAGCTTCCCTGTCAAACTGATGGGTACTGATGATGTCACCTGTAATTGTATTTAATTCAAAGTCAGGTTGCATAGTCTCAAAAGAATACATGATATCACCATTAGAGCCAAAGTCTCTATCCATGGCATAGACTTTACCAACAAAAGATCCTCCTCTCTGTTCCTCTTCATAATAGAATACATAATTGGTGCTGTTGAACAGTGGCCTATTATCATTGACATCCTCAAGTAGTATTGTAACATTTACAGTGGCACTTAGAGGTTCAACAGCTCTATCAGAGGCTGTTACAATCAAAACATAGACATCCTTAACCTCTCGGTCAAGTTCACTTTTCACATACAGTTGCCCGTCTGGGAATATCCCAAAAGCCTCTGCCACATTTCCATCTGTGATATGATAGCTGATTTCCCCGTTTGCCCCAGAATCTTTGTCAGAAGCGTGTATTTTAAAAAACCTTGAGTTAACTGGCTCAGACTCTAATAAGGTTACTTCGTAGGAAAGTTGCTCAAAGACGGGAGAGTTGTCATTGACATCGTGTACCGAGACAGTTAGTATAAAGCTGGATGTGAGCTGTGGAACCCCCGTGTCTGCTGCTAGAATTTCTACTTGGTATGATCCAGCGCTGACATCTAGGGTTCCGGTTATACTCACAGCACCACTTATAGTATCTACATGAAACAGGCCTAGAGGGTTCTGTTTCAAGCCATAGGTAACCCGGCCATTTACTCCTTCATCGGGATCCACAGCTTTAGCCTGAAATATAACGTGACCCGCTTTCCAATTTTCTACCGCGTTCACACTTTCAACGGCATGTAAAAAATGTGGAGAGTTATCATTCAAGTCTTTCACCGTAATATTAACAATTGCTTCCCCGGTCACTGGACCGCCACTGGCCACAACTTTCAAATGATAAAAACTCTGGTCTTCTCTGTCAATAACACCAGCTGTCATTATCAGTCCTGTAGTCTTGTCAATAGTATACACTCCTTTTTGGTCACCTTTGATTATCAGGTAAGTTATATTGGTATTCAGATCCATTGTGGTTGCCGTGACAGTCCCAACATTATATCCTAATGCCACATTTTCAAACATAACAAAATTGTATGCGTCCTGGGTAAACAATGGCGGATTGTCTTGGGTATCCAAAACAGTGATAGTAACTATGGCATGGTTGTGCGATTGTAGACCTCCGCCATCAGTTGCCATAATTTTCAATTGGTAAGCTGTTTTTTCTTCCCTGTCTAGGGCAGTTTTTGTAGAAATAGCTCCTGTGTCAGGGTGAATGTGGAATTTTGAGGTATCACCTGCTCTGATGGAATATTTAATTGTGCCGTTGATGCCCAGGTCATGATCAGCGGCTGTCACAGAAACAAGGAAACTGGCAGGCGGTTCGTTCTCCTGAATGTTGGCAAAGTATTGTACAGGATAAAACACGGGACTGTTGTCATTAACATCCAAGAGGGTCACAGTGATCTTGGCAGAGGAAGACAGTGGAGGGGTTCCAAGGTCAGTAGCCAATACTGCTAAGGTGCAATTTTCCTGCTGCTCCCTGTCCAACTCTGCCCGAGTACTAAGTTGGCCAGATAAAGGGTCTAGTCTGTAAAATCCTTGACATTGGCTTGGGCTCTCAGAATCAAAATAAAATCGTATAGTGCCATTGCTCCCCAGATCACCATCTGTAGCCTTTAAAGTTATCAGTTCGGTGCCAGTGGGGGAATTTTCTGGTAGGGAGAGCCAGTGTTCATCACTAGCTTGGAGACCGGTAAAAGTAGGCCTCTGGTCATTGACATCCAAAAGACTAACAAGAAGAGTAGCAAAGCTAGTTTTGGGTTGTGGCCCTTGATCTCTTGCACTGATATTGAGAAGTAACTGAGCTGCTGTTTCGCGGTCTAACGCTGAGGTACTGGTTACCAAACCACTGTGTTCACTAATAGAGAACCAACCCAATTGATTTCCGGATACAATAGAGTAACGAAGGTTGGCATTTAGGCCTGTATCTCCATCAGTGGCTGAAACACCACAGATGTAGGATCCTGGTGGGAGGTCTTCACTTATCTCCACTTTGCTCTGAGGCTCTTGGAAGACTGGTGGGTGGTCATTGATATCATTTACATAAATCACAAGGCTGGCCACTGAGGATCTTGGCCTAGGATGGCCCTGATCAGATACACTAACAGTCAAATTATAGGAAGGAATGCGCTCACGGTCCAGCGCGCTAGCCACTTTGATTAGACTAAGGTTGGGCACCTTGGATGTTTGTACCTCAAAGTGGCGCTGCTCATTGCCCCCCAGGATAGCAACTGTA